>JAZFAU010000138.1:1180000-2380000 GCA_037178615.1 Dione vanillae | reverse complement strand
TACTACCATATACAGTGAATAGGATATTATGTTACCAGTTTGGAAATTCCTTTGTTACAGTATTATTATTTTATAAATTTTGACCACAGACTATTTTCCTGGACATATTTTACATGTTTAATAATAAGTACATAAAAATAATAGTATATATAAGAGGACAGAGTTAAAATTATTATGATCATAATATCTTTACTTCCAACATTACAATGTGGGTCTTGATCCACTATCATGATAGATTTAAAATACTAGACTTGGCATTCAACTTCATTTTATTTAAATTGGAGTTCATCCATTCAAAAGTTAAATTATTAACGATGAGAAAATGTCACAATTGTTTTTAATTTTTTTATGTCGATCTAAAGAAAATATAAATATTTTAACAAAATACAAAAACAATAAAGTTACACACACTTAAATCTCAAGTACCAGTTGTTTTCGGGGAAGTTAAAATTATAATGAATACACTCGAATGTATTGACTGTTTAGTCTGCGCCACGCGACGCGTAGGCGACCTCGCCTCCTGTACGATCAAGGACTGAGGTGTGCATCATAAAATGTGCGTATTATGGATTCATTCTGTCACACAGATATGATTCACAAATATATTTACAACCATTGAAATATATTATTAGCTTTTAGAAATTTTCTTTAGCTCTTAATACCATGGTGGCGTTGTTGTACACACAGTGGTTGTTGGTTCAATAGCCACTCGGGTCAAAGAATTAGTTTAATTTCCTCATTTTGGAAAGATAATTCTGTATACTGAAGAACAAATATCTTAACATTATTCTTTTTATATATTATAGCATTGTAGCGGTAAAACGTTAATGAAAATATAAAACGACAATAGTCTTATTTTAAAGTAATTTTCTTTATTTAAAAACTTTATTTATGTATTAATGATAATATCCATAAAATTGTGTTTTTTGCCGATTAGCGCGCCACGACGTATGAAGTCGTGAACGTTTGACTCCTCGTGAGATCAAGGACGAAAAATCTTATTACATGTACAATATAACTATCAATAGAAAACGTTTTTATGATATGAAAGATTTATAAACTTGTTAATTACATGATTTTTTATCTTTATATATTTGTCTTATTATATTATACAGAAATTGTCGTCTTAATCTTGCCCAAATTTTGATTTTAAACGAGGTTCACGGGTTCAATTTCAACTTGCAGGGATAGGAATGAGAATTATGAATCCTCTAATTCTTAAAAGAAAGCACGGCGTTGAGTTCCGCTACGTAACACGCAATATCTTGATTTATTTTAATTTCTAGGAATCCAGGTAGATAATTATAGGAATATTTTTATTGTATATGTCGTTGTTATACTTGCATATTATAAGGAACAATACTTTCCATACAAGTAACATATAAAAATATATTATGTAACAAGCCGGAAGCATATAAACATATATATGTATATATGCATTTAACGTCAACTGAAAAAAAATCGAATAACCCTTTAATTAGTTAGAAACACCTTAATTCAATTAACGTCGAATCTATCTCCGATCGTTGAACTTGACAATCAAACCTGTACCAAAATTCCAACAAGTTGTGGCGTCACCTGTCCCACTGTGTTTACCGTGGCGGCGGTCGCTGCACAAACACTCTCTTGTGTTTATGTTTGCCTAGTACCTGGTATCCACCTGCGGTGGCCAGATGGCATGGAAGTGCGCAGTTACGTGAAGAAGTGGATGTCGTTGAGATTAGGCTGTTTGAATTTTGTTTTTGTCACATTGTTTTACATTAAGTAGGAAAAAACCTTTTATTTTAGTTAGCTTTGCAGTTGTTATTTTTTTTATTAAGCCAAAAGATATTGTTACTACATCTTTATTCTTAGTAAACTTAACAGTTAATATGTCGATAATTATCGAGTATATTATAATATACTGACAACAAATTATTTATGCTTGAAATTTGTAAAAAAATTATACTTTATTTAATCTACTAATCAAATTTATATGTTACCGTGTAATATAATTATAAAAAATACTAATACACATACCTATATAATTTTATTACTAATATCAAAGCCAATTTCCTTTCAATATTAATTAGAGGTCAATAATTTATAGGCAAATAAGAAAAAAACATTCGAGTCGTTAATTATATTCTAAGTTTTTATTAATCGTCCACTTAAAAATGGGCATGTTACGCGTTTGGTGGAATCAATTAAGTATGTAAGTCCACGCTCAAACCGGATAGCCGATAGTCATCGTTGTCGTCCGGTCGAGAGGTCGTCAAGAGGTCACCTCAACCAAAACTAATATTTGCCCTACAAGTACAAACTTTTGTTCAAACGACCATATGCTGGTTAACTGTTAGATTTTAAACAGGTGTTATGTTTGTTAGTCATATTTACACTTATACTCTAGTGCAGTCGTACTAAATTCAATTGCAATGGAAATAAATGCATATGATGATATATCTGCATATATATAAGTACTAAATATGAAATTAAATTATATACAAAATATTTATTTAAATCTATTTTATTTACTAAGTAAGCGATACTCTTAAATTTTACTTTAAAATATCGATGAAAATCTTAACGAAATTAATGATTTTAAATAACTATTTATTTTAAGATATTGTTATTATCAGAATAAACTTTTTAGAACTATACGTAAACTTTAATCAAATTATAAGCAATACAAGCACAAAAGCTCTCATTGCGCTTAATTGAAATTCATTTTCGGCCATCATCATTTATATAGTATTTCTCTTATATCGCGAGCACTTTTATTTTGGCTCAAGGTTATTTAAAATGAAACATCCTAATTGAGCAATATTATCGTTGATTAATCGTGTCGCAGTTCTTTATATTGCCTAAGATATATCTCGTTCAAAAAACTTGTGTAGTGCCGAAATATAATACATACAGGCGGTAGTAACAGGTTCAAATTCCAACAAAATCACAGTTTATATTTATATTATCTTCAAGCATTACGTCACACTATATTTCAAATACACTACGTTACAACACAATTTGATGGGCTATAATATAATTGTAATTTGCTGTGTTACATATATTATGATATAATAAATAATGTTAAATAATACTACTAGATAGATGAAGAAGAAAAATTACTTCTTATTCAGTGTGCGACATTTGGTTTAGATACATGTTTTTTTTTTCTAGCTTCACGCTTTATCCCCATTACTGCAGGGTAGGCAGAGGGAACTGCAGGAACCATTTGAACCTAGTGTTAAGACACTCCGTTTCGTAGTTCCTGCTTTTTTAAATTAAATTACATTACATATTTTCGTTACTCGGAAAGAATTTGTGGTCAAGACACTCCATATTGTGCTGTATATATATCTCTAAACCAAATTACCATACCAGGCTTGAGAAAACACTTAACCCAAAAAAAAGAATACAAAAATCTTTTCTCACTACTTAAAATCTATGTATGAATTAATAGGAACAATCTGAGCGACATAGAAACATAAATACATAACGTCTTTAAAATTCCTGTCGAGTGCACGTTTTCTAAAGGAGAGGTCGCGTTGAATCCGCAATTAGCTATTTAGCATCACCCGTGACCCGTCATGCCGCCATACGACCTGACAGTTTAACTTTAACGTCGCATATGAATAGATTTCTAAACATACATACGCACATAAAAACAGCCTGTTGAGATCGTAGGAATGATTTTCAACTCAATGTATTAAGCTATATTTAAAAAAATCTATTTTATCAAATAATTCACAAATTTTTGCTAATATATTTAGGAGAAAATGGATTAACCGAGGTACCCTTTTCTTTTTATTTTTGGCTTCTGTTTCGGATTTTTTGGCCGTCGGTCAGTTCATCGAGTACTTTTTGTATTTGGGGCCGTTGTGGTGAAAAAATTTTTTTTCATCCCTTCTTACATTTCTAGATTCGAAATAAAATACAAATTGAAAGTAATATACATACATATTTACCTTATGTTAAAGATCATTGCAAATGTCAATTTTAATGACACAGTCTAGTTTTATTTTTTATATAGGTAGTTATTATTGTGTTTACGCGTTTATGAATAATTATATTAATTCAGTGCTACACTTTAGTCTTTCGTTTATAGTTGTAATTTCGGAATTGCCTTCCTCGTAAACATTAAAATTGTCGTAATCTGGTAATTTACGATGTTTTACCACAAATTAGTTGTTTAAAAGCTCAGTTAAATAATATAAACGGTCACCAGCCAATATTTTATATATAATTAAACCATGAATATAAGGCACTTATTGAAATAATAAGTATATTTACTGCAAAACTGCGATGCAGTTGTATGCGCTTGGTCAAAAGCTGTGGTTCAAGTTGAAAGCCCACTTCAACTGTAAATATTTCTTTAATAAATCTTTATTGTTACATACATTTCCTTACGCTAAGGGTTTTGTGAGTATTTAAAGAATGAACAAAATAAATATATTTTATTATTCATACTGCTAGCTTGACTAACTATATCCTCATATTGTTGGTTAAAATTTCATTACCATTGTTATAAATTTTAATAAATAGCCACAACAAAAACAATTCGTATCTCAAACTTGTTATGGACGTATACAATTCCGAACATTTCAAGTTTCTTGGTTAGAGATGCCTATAACAGAAATAAACCTAACAAAACGAGACGCTAGCTTTAAATGTCAAAGGTGCCGAACCTTCGACGGGCATTAGCATCGCGACCCTCCCACGGCCTCCTTCACCCGGCGACCCCGACCTAGGCCCCGACCCCGACCTTGCTTGAATTTATTCCATGCACTTTGAACGGTGAATCACTAATTCGTTGGTCGAAGATTAATATGTAAATTATGCGATATTGACTGAATTCGGTGCGAATAGTCGATCGAACATGATTAGTATTTATGATTCGTTTAAATTCTATAATTTTAGAATAAGAGATTGATTCTACAAATTTTATGTAATTTTACGCCTGCATAGTCTTAAAGTACCGAACTTTAAATATCTTAGTATAGAAGCTCGCCTTCAAAAGATTATACTTATCTCGATATATAATTGTTAAAATCATTCCAAGCTTCTGCGTTTGACGTTGTAATCCAACTTTCAATACAATTAACAATATGGCCTTTTGCATGTACACAAAGTACAAACCCCAGAGGCTTATTTATCCCGTACCTGACTAGTACCGTGACCGAAGGTGCATTGTTGCGATTTCCTGCTTAGAAATTAAGAAAAACTACAGGTCAAATTTACCTGCACTTTTTTTATTGGTCAGGTATTTAGGGCAAATGTCCTTTCCCAGAAATATGGATGCTTTCATGCAACAACAAAGATATTGTCAACAATTATTTAATTGTCAATATTCCTTAACTGAAAGAAATAAGGCTGATTTTAGAACAAATACCGGTTTAGTGACATATCAAATTAAAAAAGTTTTTACTTGAAACTCAGTACTGTCAAGTCGAGACATGCGCAAGGGTGAAACCCGGCAAAGTGATGCAGGGAAGTTTTTTTTAAGGCAGGCATTGTAGTCACTATGTGGGAAGTGTATTTAGTTTCGGAATTTTTTAGTGTTCATTGAGATGTGAATGTTTAACACTGGTGTTATTAGTTTTCTATTTATAATTGTAGTATTGGAGAACAGTGTTCTCGAATTTTGAGTATTGTTATTAACAAATAAAAGGACAATGCGATTGCTATTTTGAAAAATAAATATTGTTCATTCAAAATGCTCGTATATCCTGTATGTATACGAGGGTCAAATTGAAAGTTCTTAGAAAATCAAAAACTAAGCATATTAGCAAGTTATTAGTTTTATTATAACTTTTCAAAATAGCGTCCATTTACATCAATACATCGCTGCATTCGATGGAGCCATTGAGAAAAGCACCTTGCCCACTCGGCCTTAGGAGTCTCTTCAACGGCGTTTTGAAACGCAGCTACTGCTTCTTTGGCGTCCATAAAATGTTTTCCTCGAAGTTTTTCTTTTATTTTCGGGAATAAATAAAAATCGCAGGGTGCGAGGTCGGGGCTATACGGCGGGTGACCCAGTAATTCCACGTCTAAGGTCGCCAAATAGTCGATCGTTTGCCTGGCGGTGTGCGACGAGGCATTGTCGTGATGAAGGAGAATTCTGCTGCGAGGTCGTTTCTCTCGAACTTTTTCCAAGACAAGTGGCAAACAGTTGTTAGTGTACCACTCTGCATTAACCGTTTTCTGGTCCTCTAAGACAACTGTCGCGTAATGACCTGTCTTTCCGAAGAACGAAGCCACCATCTTTTTTCCAACACTTCGACCTCTCTTCACTTTAGTTGGCAACTCTTCGGAAGGAAACACCCACTGAGCAGACTGTCTTTTGGTTTCCGGATCATAACAGTAAATCCAGCTTTCGTCACCCGTTAGTATGTCGAACACAGCATTTGAGTCACCTCCGTTAAATTTTTGGATCATTTCTCGGCACCAATCAACACGGCGGAGTTTTTGAGCCTCGGTCAAATTATGCGGTATCCAGCGGGCACAAAGCTTCCTGACCGTTAAATATTCATGGAGGATTTTGTGCACTTGACTCATACCTATGCCTAGACTTGTCCGAATCTGCTGATAGGTCACTCTTTTGTCAGTCTCTATCATACGCCGCACAACACTGATATTATCTTCAGCCGTCGCTGTAGAAGGCCATCCCTCACGCAAATCATCGGTGAGATTAATTCGACTACGTTTGAATTCATTAAGCCAGTTGTAAACTGTGGCACGAGATGGGGCTTCATCGTGAAAAGCCAATCGAAGTCTATCATAACTTTCTTGTTGACTTATCTGACATCGAAAGTCATAAAAAATCATTGCACGAAAATTTTCTCGGCTTAAATTCATTCTGAGGTGCACAGACAATTTTCACTTTGCCGCCACATCGTAAAACAAATGACAAATGAATGAAATGTATACTTAATATTATCTTCAGAGAAAGTTTAAGAGTTCTATTTTCAAAATTTAAACTTATTTTTTTAATATAATGCTTTTAAGTTGCCAGTTCTAAAAATTTTCAGTATGACCCTCGTAAATGACGCACACATATATATATGCTGCAATTTATATATATATATATATATATATATATATATATATATATATATATATATATATATATATATATATATATATATATATATATATATATATATATATATATATATATATATATATATATATATATATATATATATATATATATATATATATATATATATATATATATATATATATATATATATATATATATATATATATATATATATATATATATATATATATATATATATATATATATGTGCCATTACTATATTAAAAAAACGTAAAATGTAATTACGAATATACCGTATTTTAAATCGTTTGCACTAATCCCATCGTCTTCTAATCTTTTTAAAGTGCCGCCGTGCCATTGTCGTAACGAACCTTTCTGTTATTTACAAGTTGCCTATTTAAGGGTGTCCATTATGCAGGGTCTTAAGGTTACCTGGTTTGGGAAATATGTTTAAGCTATGGTTGGAAAGTAATTTTTAAATAAAATCAGTTAATTTAGAGACCGTCGTGGTGCAGTAGTAGTAGTAAAATATCGACTGTAAGCGCAACGGTTATGGGTTTGATTTTTAATCGGTGGAACGTTTTATTGTAAGTGTAAAGCGCGGCGTTGAATTGCACTATTAAACACGCACTATCTCAAAAACAATGCATTTATTTTTATTACGAAGAAAATGCGGAACAAAGTGTCTTAACACTAGGTTCCCACTTTGTACTGTGTCATGTGCGGGAAAGTGTGAAGATATATAAATTGCTTTCGTAATTTGTTGAAACGGTTTACATATTAATCAGATTTAAAGACTTTCTAAGAGTGTAATCGAAATAAAACAAATATATATATTTAAAACTTTTATCGTATCAAAAGATTGTAGATTTATTGATGTTTTAACTTTTAAATTTTAACTTTTTACCAAAAAAATTGTTATTCTGTATAGTATAAGATCTAAATTGTAATTAAGATCTTAATTATATAATTTAGACTATAAATAATCAATGAAAAACTAAGATATATTTGGAAGATATATTGAATGAATAGTTATTGTTTATGAACCCTATAGCATAAATACATAGTTTTTTTTAATAATAGTAATTATCATTTAAAATAAGCACAAATAATATATATATATATATATATATATATATATATATATATATATATATATATATATATATATATATATATATATATATATATATATATATATATATATATATATATATATATATATATATATATATATATATATACTATAAAATATTGAATACACTTTAAATGGTTTGGTAAATACCAATAAATAGAAAAGAAGGTATTTATGGTTAATGTAGGCTTGCTTCAAGGAATAAAAATAATATAAATCAATAAAAACATTATTAATAAAAATGCATATTAAGAGTATGCCTACAAATTAACTTCCTTGTTAAAGATAATATGTTTTAAATGCAATGCAATTGCACTCGTATGAAAGAAAGTATAGCGGTGCGGAACGTCTATACGAAAGACATCAACGTGTGTCGCGTGCGTGCCGCGACTGTTATTCGGACATTTTTCTCTGAACAAAATATAAATACTTCAATCGTTATTTAAATAGAAGAGCTGTTTTATGTTGATAATATATCAAAATATATGTCCTTTAATATTCGTAAATCTTTGAAAACATTTTATTTGCATTTTTGTAAAAATATAATACGTATGTAAAAACAAAATAGCTTCTCGCTTCTCACATAGCAGGATAGGTAGTGAGAACTTAGTGTTTAGTTCTCAAATTGTAGCCTAATAATTGAATTATTATATATATGGTCAACAGAACGTCCCGCTTTGTCTACCAGAGCATAGAAATGAAAACGTTATATTAAAGTATGAAGTATTACAGTTATTCAAACCATAGTAAACATATTTACACTTTAAAAATATTTGTACTATATCAGACCAAAATTGATTCCAAAATAAAACTCACGATCATCTAACTCCTCTTCATAATCCGAAATGCACATGTCTGCATCTTTCAGTTGCGTGTCTGGCTGCTGGTAAAATCTCTCTGATTTTATATACATTTTCAAGTACATTCCAGTTAGTTGGTATAAATAAACACAACTGTATTATAATAAAGTTAAAACCACAAGTTTCATAAAGTATTTTATTTGTAAACCAAACACTTGTCACTTTGTTTTTAGTTCCGAACACTGTAAATAACCTTCAATATTTTTTTAATAATCACTATTTAAATCAAAGTATATATGACACATATATTTGAAATTAAAAAGGAAATCATTTCAATAAAATATAGTATATTATTACCAAATAAATAAGCACGATAGATGCAAGTTAGTGTAGCTAGTGCAAAACACAACGTACAACAGGTGTGTATGAGAGACGCGCGGCCAAGTCGAGCTGCGCCCGCGCACTGCCCCGACCCCAGTTATCAGGCAAAAAACTCAGGTAGTGCTTGCCTCCGCCCGCGAACGGCAAATTGATTTTCGTTCTGCCTAACATTTAAGGTGTTATTTTGCAGTTATTAACGCCACGTGGTTTATATCAAATGATTTTTTTGATAATTATTTTAACATTAACGTTTAAGTATATGTCATTAAAATTGAAAAACTTGTTTTTAAAAAAACCTAATTCTTTACTTAAGAAAAAGTAAAGGATAGTTACTGAATTGTAATATATATATATATATATATATATATATATATATATATATATATATATATATATATATATATATATATATATATATATATATATATATATATATATATATATATATATATATATATATATATAAATATATATATATATATATATATATATATATATATATATATATATATATATATATATATATATATATATATATATATATATATATATATATATATATATATATATATATATATATATATATATATATATATATATATATATATATATATATATATATAATAAAAAAAGTTTGTTAAGGACTGTACTAACTATAGAAATTTTATTATTAATTTTTAATGATAAACAAGGTATGTACAATAATGATCTTTAACGTCTTCTAAGTTATTCTTTTTTATTTTGAAATTTGCACATTTTTTGCGCTATTCCATGTGCAGGGGAGCTAAAAATTTCAATTATCATTTTTTTAATGTTAAAAGTTTTAAAATACCAAGAAACTTGCATTTAAAGTACATATATAATAAAATAGATGTACAGTTTAAAGTAAATATGTATAAAGCATATATAAAAATAAATAAGTTAAAATGTTTTCCTATCTAAGAGGAAGTTAAGATCACATACTTTTGTCCATAAAAAATCCACATATCGACTAACATTAACATGTATAAACAATCAATTTTCATGTGATGCAAATAAAACAGTTATAACGAGGCGATTGAGTGAATATTTGAATTAAATTAAAACGTTATTTAATTTTGTATATAATTATTATCATCAGTGGAGTGTTATCATTTTGAATCAATTATCTCACGATGGGGCGTTCACGGACAGACGTGTTAGAAATAGTTTATAGCCGTAGTGAAAACTTTTAAACTTAATATACTACACTAGTAAGATATTGGCATAGTTTTTATGACTTTAAATTTAAATAATGAGGACCGTCGTGGCGCGGAGGCGTAACGTCTGTCTAACGCGACGGTTTCTGGGTTCGATTACCAGTCGGGGAAGATGGATTTTTCTATTTCCATTTTCTTCGCTCTAGCACCTAGGCAAAGCGCGGCGTTGAGTTCCGCCACTCAACACGCAATGCCTCGAGTAAAGACGGAAAGCGGGGAAAGCAGGTGCTATGCAACGGATTTTCTTAACATTAGGTTCAAATGGTGCCTGCAGTTCCCTCTGCTTACCCTGCAATATGCGGGATAAAGCGTCAAGCTAAAAAAAAATATATGTTTTTATTTTTTATATATATAAAGGAAAAAATCAACACAATGGAATTTAGCGAAATATTTCAAAACAAGTACTTTTAACTTGAAACTATGTTTATTTTTCAATTAAAATAATAATAAGAATATATGTACGTCATTTAAGTATACATATAGGACAGTAAGACAGGAAAAGGAATAAAGAAAAAAGTACGTTGTTATTTTTGGAAATGCTTTTATCTGCTAGATGCAAGTTTCAAAAATAAAAAATGTATCGAATATGTGCGCAGTTGTTTACGGTGTTTTGAACTACTTTCACTCATTGCCCCACCTAACAGCATTTCTTTTGTAATTAAATAATTTGTACTCTCTTTAACACTCTCCTTTACATTCAATTAAGAAATTAGCTGATTGATACGAACGCATGTCTGTTTAAATTAAAATGTCAAAGCGATTACTGCTTCTATAAATTATATGTTTACAAGCGTGTTGTAAAAGAAAGATATTAAACCAATATTTTATTTGCACGACCACCTGGCGATGGGAAAGTGAAAAAATCTGCGATATGTCCGACAAAGCTAGAATACCATATGGAAAAGCATCTCATATTTGAGGGCATAAAAGTCTTACCATGCTGAGCTACGCTATGAAATTTTTTTAATAATTTGAATGTAAATTACTTTTTCGCCATTAAGTTCTAATATTCGGATATTTAACTGCTGTGTGTTAATATAGTTAGCATAATGTTATATTAATTTACCACTGTCGGGCAAAGGTCGAGTGCTATTAACGAGAGAGTTTGTAGCTTGAGGCACTGCAGGTAGGCCGTTTAATTATCTTTTACAATATGCCCTGTTAGATTTTGAAATTGTTAATATATATTTATAATTTTTACATAAAATTAGCTGTTATTTTTTATTTTCCCGTTTATAGTTAATAAGTATCTATAAATATTCACCTAAAGCATATGATTGTATAATTAGATATATCAAAAGCCTCATACATATATAATAATTTAAAAAATATTGTAATATTTATAAATATTATGACATATATGTATATTATAAAATATAGAATTTTTAAAACGATTTAATTTATTTATTAAATGCACCGTGGCACATTGGTAAGAGTGTGTGACTGCAGATCATTGGCTGGATCTCCACTCAAACGTGACGAAATATTTTCAATCTTCTACTATGTTAAATCTAAGATCGGCGTTGAGATTTTTCTCTATCTGCCTTACTTTTTGAAATAAAACATAAAATGCCCCAATAACCGTTTTCTCAGTTTTAAGTAAATTTTAAGGGGTATTTTTGATTCGTACATTTCAAACCGAGTCACTGCACGCCCACGCACGTTGTATTCGTATCCGAGCCCAATCGGTCGACCATATACGGAATATAAAATCGGTAACACAGTAGCCGTGTACATATTATTCACAAATTATTCAAATATTCGAGATAACTATATTAAAATATTTCACTGTTGAGTGATTAAACATATTAGGTTTCTTAATAACATTTTCGCGTCCGTCGAAAGAATGACATTTAAAGGTCTTAGGATATAATTGAGTAAATGTTATATTATGTTAATAAATATTATAGATCGCCGTCATGACGTCATAAAGCAGTACATAGATTTTGAGTTCATCCAACTACACATACTATGTTTTTAAATATAACATACAGTTCCCATACATGTCGTTTATTGCTTTGGTCGTCTTTCAATATTAAAGGATTATAGGTGACAAACTAGTGTAAGCAGATGGAATTGTTAAGACACTTCCTTTGAACTCAATCAACTGGTTTTCTGCCAGATTCGAAACCGTTGTGCTACGATGGCTTTTATAATCTTTTCTTATTTAAACGATTTGCATTTGGAAGACTAGACTTTTTGTTATTAAAAATAGCTGTCTTCTCAATATTTATTCAAAATTCAATCTAAATTTAAGAATCAGTAGATTAATCATTTATTTCTATCACAATTTGACATAAAAAACTAAAATAGACTTTGATTCATCTAAAATTTTGGATTGTTAACAACTTTAACCTCCTTCCACCTTTTAAGGCTTATAAAGCCTCACCCGGTAAACGCCTACGTTATAAGAAAATTATGTGTCAAGCTAGTGACCCCAAGTTGGCTATTTCAAAACGCATTGCAAGCAAAATAAATCTGGGAAACTAATTGCTGGAACACAAAATTTAATAGTACCAATATAATATTTACAGGATATAGACCCATAATCTCAGCTCCATTTGTATGAATTAATTAAATTAAACAAAGGAAGTCCTATATATGTTAACATAAGACGTTTCCGTTCATTATGGTTATTTAGCGTAATACTTAGAAAATTCAATAAATTTAACCAAGCGATTCAATAAAGGCGTATGTTATGGCGTATATATATGTACGTTCTTATGGATATACGAATATTTTATTATTATTAATAACACTTATTAATATTTAATTACATTAAAAAAATATTAGAATGTCTTTTATTTTTTTAAATATTTATATACTTGCAAATTTTGGTCTGCATGTACTCCCTACTAAAGTAAAATTCAAAGTAATAAAGTGTAGTAGTATATTGTAGGAGGATTAGGTTCCACCTACTTTCACGGTGTAGTTAATCGCTTGCGTCCATGCGATGGTCCGCATTTCGCACTATTTATTGGTAGTAAATCTTAAAGTTTCTCCGCCGTTTGAATAAAATAGGTCATCAACGGTTTTGAATTATATGCGTTTATTTTATGAATAATTGGTTTTTTTATTGTTAGATATATGCTAAATTTTATTTTATAATAAAAATAAGTACAAATAGGACAATGAAATTTACACCGAAATTAAAATACAAAAAATAACAATCTGGCAAAGAGGTTGGCAAATCGTTTATTTTATTTGTAGATTTACGAATAAATGTCATCAATATTTGCTTTCACGTTCAACTTGACTTTACGTTGACTAAGTACGGTAAAAGAAATAAAAACTTTCTCAGAGATCCATCAGGGATCTCCCAATTATAACGCTTACATATATATGCAACTTATCTACGTAGCGTATAAAAATGTTTACTATCTATCTATTTTAAATATTTATATACTTTATTATAAATGATTATTATAAATGATAGGTTTATTAAATTTCGAGTGAGATTGAGTCACAAATACATGTGTGGGCTGCGTAGGAATTGTCATATTTTTCTCCATATACAAATTTTAAATATCTCCTAAATACTTGGAGAATTATTAATGCTAAAAGTAATTGTAATTTTTTTTTATTTTGAAATTGCATTTTTTTACGCATAATTTCAATATTATACATATAAATTGGACGTAAATTATATTCAAGAAAATTTGATGTTCTCTCTACAGACTCGCTTAAGTTCTATCTATGCAGCGAACTAAGTGCATAGTATGAATAACAAACACGTAAAGAGTGCTTAATTTCCTTTATACTGTTTGTTCTAAAATTTCAATATTATTTATTTTGTCAAGCCAAGAGGAAATATATATATTTGAATATATTAACATTGAGACAAAAAATAATGATATTTACATTCCAGACATTCCCGTACTTGTGACGCTCTCGTCTCGTGCAATGTAACGTAGAGAAATAATATTATTAGAAATAATAAGGCTAAGTTGATTTATTTTATAAACCATCAGTAGTCAGCCGAATGTAGTTTATGTCTTTATAACATATCTTAAAGCCTAATATATTCAAGGTAATTTACGATATGTACTGAATGTCGTTTGATCTCAACCTGCATAAAGTTATGAATAAAATTAATTTTAATTAATTGATTTATAGTATTCATATAATTTTATTAATTTAATAATATTGTAAATCTAAATTATTTGAATTAACCGACGTTTAATATGGACGTTTGGAGCAATTGCGTTACTAAATGGAATAACCAAACTAGACTTATTGGTACATATTAGTCATTATATACCTAATTGTGATTACTACAATTTATTATTATCATACATTTGTTTTCACTAGAATAAAATGACATGACTGAAACTGAAAAAATATTTGGCAGAAGCCACATTTATAGAATAATTGTACCTGAAAACATATGTCTACTTACTTCGTAGCTATTTATAAAAATTAAATTTGGGCATCTGGGAATTGAATCCAACCCCGCTGTGGGATGTGGGGACGGAAAAAGCAGGAAGCAACGGAGCGTCTTAACACTAGGTTCATATGGTTCTTTCAGTTCCCTCTGCCTACCCTATCCCTATGCGGGATAAAGCGTGAAGCTATAATTGAATCCACAACCACCTTTTGATACTGCGTTTAGTATTTAATTCGGTATAGGACAAAAATTAAGCGTTAAGTTAGTAATAACAATAAAATCAATGAGAGCAATATAAATGATAAACTGAACGGAAGCGTCATGCTACTTGAACTTTGATATTAACGAGTAGTTGGCAATAATCGAAGATTTATTATTATTAATCCACAAATACGACCACGCCTGAGTCTAATTAAATTAATTTCCTGTTTTAAAAGAATAGTATATAGTATATATATCATAATGTTTATCGGTAAATAATCGTAGTGCTAGCTTTCATGAAAGTTATAGTTGTCATGGAAGAATCCTTTGGCACTCAAGGCTAAAGCCAGAGGGAGGTGCGAAAAAGCACCGTGAGGCCTTTGTGGTAATATAGTATGGTGTAGATGGCAACTATTGCCAGTCCATGAGTTTCACTACATCCGTCAATATTGTTAAAAGCAATATTGTTAAAAGGTTTTCAATAAAATGTATGTATCTTGAAACAATCGCATGGTTAGATTTTTGTAGTGCTTTCTTAATTTGTTATTGTTTATTTTAAACTACCAGAATAAAAGGGAATCACATGAACATGAATAAGTTGTACAACATTTTATATTTTTCGTTACATAGAGAAAGTAACAAATCAATAAAATTCTACAAAAAATCTGTATTAATACAATTAGGAACCAAAAATAAAATAATATAATGATAATAGAAAACAAAAATAAATTCAGATAATATTAAATTTAAGTAATAAGCAATAGCCGACATAAATAAAAAAAGCAACTGATAATAGTTTAAGTTAAGAGATTTCATTCTATCCACTATAGATGGATGGTGAATAATATGAAGTGAACACAGAGGTATGCGATTAGTGTATCGCATAGAACGATTAGCATTGAGAAGGACGGCGTGGGCTGGGCGCGGTGGTATGGAACCCGTTTAACAGGACCGATTGTAAGGCGGAAGAAAAGTGGACCTGACTCGGACGAGACCTAAGTTGTAGGTATACCTGCTCATCAACGCCTATAACAGATATAAACTACTTGAACTAAATAGAAACTACGAATATATAGATTAGTAGAGAGTTTTCAAATGAAATCGTTTACAATGTACTTATTTTTACATATGTACATAATATATTAGTGCTAATAGAGCTGGCCTAGACACACCTATACGACACACGCGTGCGATGTTAATGTTACCTGAAACAAAAAATAGAACATAAATTTTATTATTAATTAAAAAAAAGGCGAACATTTATTATTATCTATTCAATTTAAAATAATAAATATTCATGAAATTTTTTCAAGAACAGCAAAACACTATTGACATTATAACACATATCGGTAATTAAAATAGATAAGTTATGTTTTTCAAATAATATAAAAAGTATGGAGCCACAATTACTTTTAACAACATTTACAAAAAAATATCGAGTCATAATAGTTCTTAAGGCCAAAATTTCTTTAGAAAATATAGTATTTCTAGTTTAACATATTTTAATTGTTTTTGAAGTTACACTGATATAAATACCACACCTTCACACCAAATGTATTTATCGATTCGTCACATTGGTTTATTATTGGTCGGTAATTAGTCGTTTCCTTTGAAAGAATCGATTTGATGATTCAAGATTGTTAAGCTATTATAAAGGTTAAAAGTCCCATGCAAGTGTTATCTGATTTATAAATGATTATATTTAAATTTACAAACTAAATTATTCATTTAAGCTTTTTTTAAAAGCATCTAATTTAGTTAATATAGTAAGTGTGGAAGTTTTGTATAGCAACTAAAAATTGTTATGAACACACTGTGATAATCGATTATTTGACAAATCTCCTGTAAGTATGTAGTAGTTAAGATTTTAAATTAATTTCCTACAATTTCAAAATGTTTTAAAAAGTTTTGCGACAGGTGAAAGTCAAAATGACATCTATTTATTTCTTTTAAATGAGGGTTACATAACTTATATTAATAGGACAACTGTTTCACTTAGTTAAGTAGATATAAGAGGTCGGAAGATGAAGAAAAAATAAAAAGTAATTTAACAGTACATGTGTCTGAGATTGTACTTTATTATTTGCCTAAATTTAAAGATATATAATAAACAATGAACTGGCATAATTAAGATTTATTATACGAAAACGTCATAGATGGGTACATCACGCACTTGCCCTACCGTAGTCACGATCGATCAAATTGTGTTAATATAAACAGATCAACATTTACAGGTCCATTAGTGGTTTGCGGTGATTGCGGCGAGATAAGCAAAGGTCAAGTTTTGGGAACTGTTCAAGTTGCATAATTCTCGTCGTTAAATAATATTATTGCACTTTAATGTATATATTCTGAAGCTTAAGTATTAAAAACGTTAAAAATGAGAGCACTAGTTGTAACATGTTTAGAAATTTTAATTGGCCTTTTGACCGTCGTGGCGCAGAGGCGTAACGTCTGCCTGTAACGCGACGGTTTCTGGGTTCGTTTCCCACTCGGAGAAGTGGGATCTATTTCCATTTTCTTCGCTCTGGTAAACTAGGCACAGCGCGTCGTTGAGTTCCGCCACTCAACACGCAACGAATTGAAAAAAGACGGAAAGCGGGGACGGAGACAGCAGGTGCTATGCAAAGGAGTTTCTTAACACTAGGTCCAAATGGTGCCTGCAGTTCCCTCTGCTTACCCTGCAATATGCGGGATAAAGCGTCAAGCTAAAAAAAATCCATACAATATTATTTAAATATGATATTTTACACTCGAAAATTTAAAAAAAAAATTACTTAAATGTTAAAATAAAAACTACGTTTGTTTATATCATGTCCAAATTAATTCATAGATTTCGAAAATGTGACCTACCAGGTAAGTACTGCCGTAGCTAATAAACTGCAGAGATATCAGCGCAGTACTTTATGTAAGGGTTTTATAATAATTTATTGTTATTGTACTTGTCTTAATGCTATAGGTACCCAAAGTATTAAAAGGTTAACCGTTAAAAGCAAAGCCGCTGATAACTGTTTGTAATTACGAGAAACATAAAAACAAGTGAAATATGCCTGTCGAACGTTAGTTTGATATGAAATTCCTAAGTGATTTAATTTTATTTGGCCGAGGAATTAAACAAAATTTACGATGTTATTCCAGTTTAAAGATAATACAAGTGTACTCCACTGGGAATGTGTATTTGAAAACCGTAGCGCAGTTATACTCTGTCGATTGCACGTAAGGGCGCATTTTCATTGGTCGTTAGGGCCCGCATTCGGGGTGCGGGAGATTTCGGTAACGCATGCCATAGGGCCCGCAATGGGATTAGCGTTTTCACTGGTCGTTAGAGCCCGCATACGGGGTGCGGGTGATTTCTACAACGCATGCGATAAGGCCCGCATGCGTGGACCCATTTTCACTGGTCGTTAGAGCCCGCATTTGAAGTGCGAAAGAATTAGGTAACTGCAGTTTGGCAGTGGGTTTTGAGATAAGCAGACGTACTAACAAATTATTAACATTATAAACAGCGTTAATAATATAAATAATGCGCATAGTATTGATGACACTAATGAATGACTGAACGGAGGCGAGTCACCGCATGCTTTGTATCGACCGAGTTATCGACTGACTAGTTTCATTGGTCGTTATCCCGAATGCGGATTTCACCCGCACAGTTATAATCGACCGAGTTATCGACCAGTGGATTTCATTGGTTGTTAGCTCGCATGCGGGTACTCCCCGCAATCGGGCTAACTACCGACTTATCGACCAATGAAATGCGCCCTAAGGTTGTTTTCAGTGAGTATCAGAAGCAAAATTATATTGCTTTTCGGTCATTTAACGATATAAAATAATAAACAGTAATTTCCGATTGGTAAATTTTTAAATTAGTTCCCACATAAAAGAAGTAATGACTGTATTAACATTTAAACCTGATTAAGATCAAGCCAAATTATTTCCGATTAGATATCAGACATAAATTTTCTAAATAATACCAAAAATAAACATAAAATCTAAAATGGGTAATATGAACTATCAAATTATAACAAAAAACTTAATGCTCCTTAATATTCATAAAAACAATTTGAGCATTTAAAATAACAACTTCTCACATGTGTTTTTATATATTTTCAAAACATTACAAGGATAAAAGCTATTGATAAAGAAAGTGTAACAATTAAATACTGCTATTTACCATCCATAACTGAATAGGGATTTGAATATAGGTTGTTTTATATATATATATATATATATATATATATATATATATATATATATATATATATATATATATATATATATATATATATATATATATATATATATATATATATATATATATATATATATATATATATATATATATATATATATATATATGTATATTATATATATATATACATCATATGGTTATATAGAGAATGTTTGTGTTCAGGCTTTGTCCCACGTCATCGTCAACAGTCGCGAGTCGACCCGCGCCTACGCACTACACGAACCGATATTCGCCCCGACATGCTCACTGTCGCCTGACGATATGCAGTGATATTGTGACTAATTTTATGGATTTATAAAATAGAATACTTAATAAATCCATAAAATTAGTCACAATATCTATAAAATTTTACGATATAATAATTTTAAAATTATATATATGAATATTTATAAAATTTTACGTACTTGTATCGTTAATCTTGTTAATAATTTTGACAAGTTTACTCCTGTTTTATATCAAATATATCACATACCAACTTACCTGAAATGTATGAATTTATGCTTATCCGAAATATGCAATTTAATTTTGACCATTCATATGAATGAATTTCCTATGCACAAAATGACATCATCTAAGGGGGCAAATGTCGCACCTCGCAACCCACGTGCAGCTGGCACGTTGCTTGCTAAGATTCCAAATACGACCTGTGTAGGTCTCCAACATGGAATTATCGATTATACTTTGCATTAAAGAAGGTCTGACACTATGCACAATACTCAATGACACAAATAGGGTATACTGATATAAAACATTATATAAAATAATATCGTTTGTAGGTTCTTTACTTAGATATATTATTCAAGTGCACGACGATGGCATACTATAAGATGTACTAATTATATACTAATTAGTGGTTTGATATAAAAACTTAAATTTTTGAAGAAAAGCAGTAGCAACTTCAAAAATAAAAATTAAATATCCTTAATTATATATAAATAATAAGGCAACAGATAGCTATATCCGTTACTTTGACTTTATGGTGGCGTAAATTATGTATCTATAAAGAAAATGATGTCAAAGGTGCTGAGGCCAAGAAAAACGAGGTGAACGGGTGTATTAAAACAAATTCAATTGAATTCTATGTAGTATCAATGGTTATATGTACTGAACGGATATTTAAATACACGAGGATAGGATTTTACATACAAATGTTTATGGATTTTCATTTTTTTCTCGAATACGAGAAATTATGTAAATAAAACTGAGGCCAAGAAAAACGAGGTGAACGGGTGTATTAAAACAAATTCAATTGAATTCTATGTAGTATCAATGGTTATATGTCTAATTCTACCTAGGAAAGTGGGCGCGTCATTACGTCATTAGTGTAGACGTGTTGCAGATCCTGTAGTAGTGTCTATGTGAGGAGACTGGGGTCAGAGATATTCTCATGTCCACAAGAACAGTATTAACATTTTTTTTATATTGTAGCTTCACGTTTCATCACGTTCATCGCGTTAGGCATAGGAAATCGCAGGAACCGTGGAAACCTCTACTCCAAAAGTCTATCCCGAATGAGAATTCGAACCCACAAATCGTCACGATTATAGACAGACGCTGCGTCTCTGCGCCGCATCGAACCTTGAGTCGCGTTAACAGTTGGTAGTAAATATTTTTTTTCTTGTCTATTACTTATATGCAATTCTTTGCGTTGAAACGTTGCAAGTACGGGGTTTCAGAAGTTTGATTCCGTCAATCACATTTCTATTTATCTTTCTTGAGCTTGAAGTGATACTGTTGGTTGTCTTAGACAAATTAACGTACCATTTTGTTACCATTTTAGTGCATGCATCTATAAACGGCCACGCTAAAGCTAATAGGATTTAAAATTTGTATCGTTGGTAAAGATTTAAAAAATTATACCTAAACAACATTTCCATGCAGTTGCTACTATTAGAACGATCAATATACAGAATAGGTTAGTTTAGCCATATTCATAGTCATATAATCCTATAAATAGTAGTCATAGTGCCAATAACGTGGATTTCGATAATAATAATCATATTTTAACGTTTTACGTATATGTGCAAGTGTCAGTGCTATTTGTTTACAGGCAAGCCATTTAAATAAGCAATGTTATTTAAGTCACGACGGAAATGTTTAAAGTGACTGTAAAATTACGAAAACGATGTTCGAGACCTTAAAGTTTTTGCTCTTGTTTCTTTGCCCTCGCATATCATCGGCTTGTGAGTGTAATGCGGAAGGTGATCTGACATTTCAGTTGATAAGCACAACAACAAGTTGCGCTGTGTTTGACACCTATTATAATAAATTGTTGCCGTCATATTATAGTGGTATTATTACCTACTACTTATAAAATACTGACAGGAAAATTTTCTATGATGTATGTAATGTTATTTTGTTTTCTGTGT
Organism: Dione vanillae; assembly: GCA_037178615.1. Lineage (NCBI taxonomy): Eukaryota > Metazoa > Arthropoda > Insecta > Lepidoptera > Nymphalidae > Dione > Dione vanillae. The sequence goes on along the minus strand of JAZFAU010000138.1, from coordinate 2,358,195 downwards.
TATTTTTTGTTAAAAAATAATATTTTTTTAATAAGCAGATTTTTCTGTTACATTAATTAAGTGCTGAAATATACTGAAGTCGTACCTCCTGCATTGATGAGTAGAAACTACTTAGCACTCTAGTTTTGCAAATTGTGATTTATGTTGAGGCTTCCTTCGAAATGCGTCTAACCTATTAACATTAATGGTGTATAAGCTCCTCACTCTACCTACTTTTAAAATGATAGATATGATTCCTATAATTCTAAAACTTGTTCTACTTCATGAGGACTTTCCTTAACAAGCCACGATCTATTAACATACTATACGGACAATTTGCTATTATACCCCTCGCTCCTATTTTTATTGTGTACAAATTAACTTTTTACTCTACATCGATATAGAGTAAAAAGTTAAATGTAAGTAAGTATATATACAACGAAATATCAATGAATAAATATCGATTATATTTTTTCGAGCGAAATAGCGATTATATTTTTTATTACACAACACCACGCATCTTATATGTCATTTAAATAAGATCAATATATTGAATATACTAATCAATTTTTTATCTTTTATAAATTGAGTTTTTTTATTGTAGTAACTTCCTCTTTATGATCTAAGAATGATGGAATTCTGAGTCATACTTGAGTGCAACAATGTGATCTGATATGAAGCCTTGACATTCGTATGTCAAATGTCAAGCGGTTGCTGACCCTACATTCACAAAATTATTAATTATCTGTGCTACTTCAAAATATAAACATAAGACAAAGCATGGATTTCTTCACGTCATTAAAATTTAACTTGAAATATAATACGACATGATAAATTTCTTTTTATTGTTAATAAAAATTTACGATAACGATTGTGTACTGTGAAAATTTGCATTTTGATTTGTTATACTGACAAATTGCGACAATAAAATTAAAAAAAAAACAATCAAGTAGGCATCTTGTAGCTCATCAAGCATTTATATTGAGTTATTTGCGCTTAGAATCATCAAAATATTAAGATTTACTTTTCCCAAAACAATGATAAAGACAAAATGAATAAGAAACATCTAGATATGTACATAATAAAATGCGAGTGTGGGTTGCCTTACCAGAATTGAGGTATTTTCGATGGTTGCATCCGAGTCCACTGATGTGTACCGACCTGGACCTTGACATTCGTGTGTCAAATGTCAAGCGGTCGGTGACTCTGAGCGTGATAGTTCATACTTTTTGTTTTGGACTCATCCAGCTTCAGGGCTTAAACAACTTTCAAAATGGTAATCTGGTATTTTTATTACAACCGCGAAATAAAATTTATTGTTGTATGTTACTTTTTATATTCTTCCGAAATCTCTTAAAATGTATTGACAAATTTTTAGATAAACTTGTTTTTATTATATAATTACTAAACTTTGACCATAGACAAACTGTAATATGCACGTTTTCATAGTAAATAAAATTAAATGAAATAAGCAATAATTTATATATGATTTTATATTATATGTTTTAATTATAACATATGTTTTATTTTAGATGTATATGAATCAATCAATCAACACCAATCACTATAAATGTCATGAATATTTATACTGAGTGTTATTTCAATTATAATTTAGACATGGGGAGGATAAGTAGATATAAAATCAAGGCTTAGGAAAGCTTAATCTTGAAATATTTTACTTTTAAAAGAAAAATGTAACATGTAGATCATATTTGAAGTTTATATTATTTATAGTGTTTGTTGTAGATAACAAAGACAGACTGTATCTACATATACGTATAAAAAACAAAAATTTGAACGCAGCGGGATTGCACCCGCGTCTCATTGAAAACGCTAAGACATGAATTCTACATCAAGTTGCGTCGAAATTCTTATATGCTTTTTAAAACTTACTTGCGTCAGCAAGTAAGTTGTAAAAAGCATATAAATTTATTTATGTTTTTTTAAGCATTTTTGAATTTTTTTTATATTATACAGGATTAATGTGTGATATAAATAGGACAAGGCGGGATTGGATAGGATACGTTACCTATCCTTGTCTGGCACTTACAAACAAAAGATAGGTGGGTTAGAAACGACGAAAGGCCAGATTAACTAATAACATATTTAAGTTTCTCAGCATATTTCATTTTTTTAAAACAATAAATTGAATTTATATACTTGATATAATTACCTTACATATATTGTTATATTAAAAGCAAGTACACAGAAATTAGCATTAATTCGTAGGAAATAACGCAACGAACTTTGGCGTAAAGGTGAACCAGTTTTTAGCTTATCTCGTACGCCATTACAATTTGAATATTAATATTGCGAACGTAATATTCTATTGGTACTTATATAATGAGACTCTAATTGATATATAAGCCAAGGATCAAGTCGAGTCAAATATATATAGTGTATACTGGGTATTTTTTGAATACATTAAGTGTTGTGTCGTCACCTATAGCTTAATAAGGCTTAGAATGATTTATTACTATAGGCTTTTTATGCTATTAAAAAATATATGGCCAAACAAATTAATGTAGACGAGATTTGGTAAAACATTTCTTAAATTATAACTGCAAAATAATTTCTTCTTTTTTTCATTACTCACATGTGAAGATAAATAGAATATAATGCATAGATTCTGTATTCTTGTAGACTTTTTTTTGTAGAATCAGTTCGAGAAGGAGCATTTTAAATTTACACTCAATGAATGAAGTCAAATATTTTGCCACTGTGCCACATTAGACACCACATTATATTACATAACAAGAATACCAAACAATGTACTCTTTTACACTTAATATAATCTTGCTATATTTTAAAATATTATCGACATTACAATAACAGCGCAAAATCCTTCCATTGATACATTACCTATTATTATGGAACACGTGTATTCAATTGCCTTGTGATATATAGTAATAAATTAGTATCACCGGTCACAACTATAGATTTAGATTTTCCATTTAATGCTAAGAAGCTATGTAGCTAAGCTGTTTTTAATAATATATGTTGAGGCATGTACATATACGACGCTAATCTATGTTACCATACTGTACACAAATTTTCAAAAAATTAGACACTTTTGCAAAATGCAAAAAGCAAAAGTCAGTGATAAGACTTAGGTGAGATCTGGGTTGACTGATGATACTATATAAACATTACGTTGAAAGCACGAGATTATATATATATATATATATATATATATATATATATATATATATATATATATATATATATATATATATATATATATATATATATATATATATATATATATATATATATATATATATATATATATATATATATATATATATATATATATATATATATATATATATATATATATATAAGGAGTGCTTTCTTTCGCTACGTCCCCTCTGACTCCCCCTCTAGGGATAAAGCAAGAAGTATGCATGTTTGTATATGTGTAGTAACAAATTAAGATTATTTATTACCTATATTGGTGTAAATTGTGATCATTATATTCAGACTATTAATAAATACATTATTGTTTTATTTTATTGATCTTATAAATAAATAAAAGCAACTCGTAACATTTATAAAATATTTGATCCAATTTATTATATAAAAATTATTTCATACAATTCATGATCGTTTGACATATACACATTAAGGAAGTACCATTACAGCTTATTTTTGTCCACTTAAATATTACGTAACGTGTAATTAATTAATCTTACGGTATTATTTATTTCTTCATATTTCTTTTTTTTCGTTTAATAAATATATGTTAATTGTAAATATTTATTTATTTAATAAAAATAATTATATAGCACGTTATGAACGATCTATATATTCTGTCTACATATCATATAGTATCTAAGCGTTAACAAACTGTATTTTGTCGAAAATAAATAAATTAAGCTGTACAACAAAAAATACTAAAATTTATTCATAATAGTTGTGAAAATTATATTTATTTTAAATAGCACATTACCGTAAATACTGTATTGTTGTAGTCATACCTTGAAACGAAAGCATTTCAAAAGTAAACAATCATATGTTTGGCTCTGACGAGGCATATTGACATAATTGCTGCCACATGCCAAAACATTGCCAAATGTAACAAAGCAAACACTATGATACATCTGTGATGTAACAATGGTCCATGACATCGGTTGTTGGGTAAATATTGGGCTTATCTTGATATATATAGAGATTTGTTTGTTTATATTTTGGCATACAATCCCGATACTTGCTATATTATATTCTAGCAATATAATATAATAATTTATATAATAAAGATAAGATGACCTATTATTATTAAAGTAGACAACATCTTCATTAACTATATCAGTATTAAGAGATTTAATTTCGTAAGTAAATCCAATGACGTATATCCAATTTATAGAGATTCGAACGAGAGATGAACGCCAACTTCTATTACATTTACTTGAACCATATATGGAAATATATTTAAAGTCCATTGTGCCTTATTAAATAAATTGTGTTCCCACTTAGATGAAACAATAAAAATAACCCTAAAATAGTATGAGATCCAACATAATCTATACTAATTTATTATAGTAATACTCCACTTAAGTTCAATATACAATGGATTAACACATCTAATGTTTCCAAAATGCCATTACTGTCAGATCGACTTGCGTGTAGTATATGTTACGTGAGTCCATTGTATTCAGTTTCTTTTGGTAAGGATAACATGTAGATGCGCGTGCGCACAGCAAATGTCTTCATTATTCTTCCCACGCCACTAATCCCTGGTCCCTCGTTTAGACCAGTCGAGTGAGGTTCGAGATAGTGAACTGGATAGAGCACTTTTCTTATCAGTCGGATTGACGTATTTTATTCGGTTCAGTTCGATGCAGATCGCTTAAAATTGTTTACGTAATGTTAGCCATATTTTCAGATCAATGCAACGCGTAGATCATTTATAGATTTTTTTTTCTTCAACTATTTAGATAAATATGCTAATATTGTTTTAGCGTAGAACGGCATAAGTACCTCTAGCTCCTATATTAATATTATATTAAATGAAAAATGGTTATAAGCATGGATTTATATACAATAATTTGATATTAGATAAGTACTACTGCAACAATAAAAGTAATTAAATTATGATAGAAAATGAGCAAGAGACAACATTATAGGTTCAAAATTGTAACAAACAACGTAATACGGCAATCGCTGAAAGCTTTAGTATATGTATTTTTTTTTTTTTTTTTTTAGCTTCACGCTTTATCCCGCACATGGCAGTGTAGGCAGAGGGAACTGCAGGAACCATAAGAACCTAGTGTTAAGACACTCCGTTACTTAGTCCCTGCTTACTCCGTCCCCACTTTCCGCCGTTTTCGAGGCATTGCGTGTTGAGTGGCGGAACTCAACGCCGCGCTTTGCCTTAGATGCCAGAGCGAAGAAAATGGAAAATAGAAAAATCCATCTTCTCCGACTGGGGATCGAACCCAGTAACCGTCGCGTTACAGGCAGACGTTGCGCCTCTGCGCCACGACGGTCCTCATTTATTCAGAACAAAAATAAGTACCAACCTACAGACACGACAAGTACCAACATATAATATAACTAAGATAATTCTATAACACTAAGATAATTCTCATATATATGTTAAATAATCAATTGTCATATTGAAGCGACAAATATGAAATGTTTAGCAAATAGAAGAGCAAGGTCAAGCACACCTACATGACCAATCAAAGGTTAGTGGAACGTTCTCAGCGATGATGGAACGACAGCGATACTATGATGCATGAGCTGTCGATATCGCGATCGAAGTGACGTTGGTAATTTATACCAGCCGATTTGCCCAACCGGTCCCACAATGACAGTCCATTGCGAGGTATGTACCTCCTTTGTGTATTAACGTTCGCGATCACTATCTAGTTCGGCCTCTAGTGCAGTACACATGTTTATGGATGTACTGAACTTCGCTGCCGAGTTCTCGATTATGATGGTGAAATCGATGAATTTACTCTATGTAGGGGACAACCTTGAATAAACGTAAATAAACTAGGTCAATAAATATTGGAATTGTTCAAGCTTTTGTAAACAAAATATTTTATTTCCTCGACGTATGAAAGGTTGAATGATTTGGTTGCAACATAATTTCTCAATTATACGATTTTCAACGCAATAATGATATCGTGTACTAGTATCGATATATATTTTTTCTCCAATATCTTTTATATATCATATTTTAATCAATAAGAAATAATAAATCATCAAAAGGTCATACCTTTTACTGGCGAAGGTTAAGCATTACAGGGAAGCTTAAAATGTTTCAACAGAAATATTAAAGATATCTACTTTCATTTGTATGTATTGGTACCTAAATAAACTTATGAAAATAATTTAAATACAATGTTATGGACTTATATACTCCTTCAGTGGTACTAAAACGGGGAGATGTAGTGATAAAACTTTATGTTCTCTATTTTTCTTTTGTCTCATTTGTTTGTTTTTTAATAAAATCCAAGCAAGTAATTAAATTTAAGCAAAATTACATATTCGAGATATGAACCGTACATCACCGTTAGATTAAGATATCTACCTATCCTTTGCTACGTCGACGTCCACATTATCTTGTTACTTTAAAATAATCACGCGTGTCGGCGAACTACAATAAGAGGTCTCGAATAAGTCCGATCACTTTCCCGCTCTTCGGATTAAGATCGAAATGTCAATGGCGGTGACATTATTATTTCTGGACGACATTTTGACGGTTATGAAACTACGTGTAGTTATACTGCATAGATAGGATCGGGCCAATTAGAAATTTAAAGCAATAATTTACAGTACACGACCAGCTATGAATCAATGTTGCATTACTGAGTTACGTCCGAAGTTTTCTTTGCAAACAAAACACAAAGTTGTTTTGGCTTTTGTGAAGAGTGGTAAAATATTCCGTCGGACCGTCGTGCAGAGGCAAAGCGTCTGTAAACGTGACGGTTTGTGGATTCGATTCTCACTTGTAGAATTTATGAACGATTTTCATTTTCTCAATCTGGCAACAAGGTAAAGCGCGGCTTTGAGTTCCGTGACTCAACTTTCAATACCTAGAAAGGCGGGAAATGAGGAACGGAGTGTCTCAGCACTATGTTTCCTCTGTCTACTGTTGTCACAGCCCATGCTATATGCTAGATTCAGTCTGAGGCAAAAAAAAATTAAAGACATATTATGGTTATATAGACGTCTTAAAAAACTAACTAACTAAAAATCTTTTAAATATATATAATATATAAATAATACTATATATTTACATGAGTGAGATAGTATCTAGCTTCCAAATTACATAAGCGTCAAAATTGTGTAGGTATCGAACATCGCCCAGTTCGCCTACAGACCATTGTTGTCGATTATTCGTGTGAGGTGTCGCATTCCGTTTATTATTTATTTTATATATTACACTACTACTTTGTATTAATATTATTATGAAATATATTGAGAATATATAAAATAAATGATGCACTTACAATTTTAATTCATAGAAAATGTTTTCTATTATTGATATTTTATATTGATTATTTCATTAAAATATATTTTTACGATAGAATAAAATAATAAAATAGTCATCACAACATAATTTTTTTTCAAATTGAAATATCACTTTCAGGTTCTATATCAACGGAATCTGAAACTCCTAGCGTCATACACTAGGAAGAATTATTACACAGCTTTACGCCTCATTTCATATATAGCAAATGAAAAAAAAAACACAAAAAAAGAGAGAGACAGAGAAATTCAAATACAAACAAGTAGATAATATTTCTAGTTTACTAAGACAATTAAAACCAATGATATCAATATCGTTCAGTTATCAAGTAAAACGGGTCAGAGCTAGTAGGAGGGCTTGCCTTATAAGTGATCTATAAAGATTCGAGTTGATAAGTCTAATCCTATTCACATTGAATATTATGCTAACGATGCAGATCTTCATAATAACGACATAAACAACGTGATAGAAGCAATCAACCGATATCATCGCTCTCCTTTCACTTACTACGCTCTAAATAAGAAAATTTTATGAACCCAATAAATACATTGGAAATTGTATTATAACTATACTTTTGGATACTACAAGTACGTTTAAAGTTTTTATCAGATTTTAGTAACTTAGTCGCTAAACGATATAACTTTTTTAAGCTTCACGCTTTATCCCGCAGATAACAGAGGAGGCAGAGGGAACTGCAGGAACCATATGAACCTAGTATTAAAACACTCTGTTGTTTGGTCCCTGCTTTCTCCGTCCCCGATATAATTATGTTTTAGAAAATTTATTATTTATTCTGTATTTAAATGTTACCAGAATAAAATGTTTTTATGATTTTTAAAGTGTTAATCCACACTAAGTATAGAAAAAATACTTAAAAAAAAAACAAAATTTGTTCGCTACGTTCAAATTTTTATAACTTTGCTTTAAATATTTTAAAAACCTAAGCTAAGCTAAAAAAATATTCAGACATGAGTAATCCATTTTATTATAACTCGAAATCTGTGCAGAATATTGCAATATGCTATAGAATCGAAATGCAATATACTATAGAATTGATCGATTTCGTCTATTAAGATTATAATTACTTACCTAGTACAGTAATTGCTTTTGGAACATTCAAATACTTATCAGTGAGTAGTAACAATAATTTTCTTGTTACAGAAATGTTAAATAGCCTTTAGGGGTATGACGCAAACAATTTGAAACCATTTTTATTTCGTTAATGCAATTTTTTACATTTTAAGTACACAAGTACAATCTAGTGTTAAGACACTCCGTTGCTTTAGTCCCTGCTTTCTCCGCTTCCACTTCCAGCCGTTTTTCGAGGCATTGCGTGTTAAGTGGCGGAATTCAACGCCGCACTATGGCTATTTCTGTAGTGAAGAAAATGGAAATATTTTCTATTTTTCCATCTTTCCCGAGTGGGAATCGAATTAGTAAAAAAGAGTATTGGAACATAAAAAGGGCGGGATGTGAGATTTTTTTAACTAGAAAGGTCTCTCTCTTCATATTACCCAGGGAGATGTTAAGTAGAGTTGGAACAGTACAGTACATTCGGCAGGAATCCAGGACAGTACGCGAGGCAACCCAGGAACCGTTGGCGGTAGTTTGATATAATAATTATTTCAAATGACAGACGAATGCCACCTCAGTCTACCCGTGACCACGGACTACTGCAAAGTGTTCGAAACGTTGGGTTTCACAAAAAATGTCAATACATTTTTTGTGAAACCCGATAAATTCGCGATAAATCCGTATAAATTGTTTTATTTAAAAAAATAACGTCACTATATTTGTACTTTAGGTCGTATACGTAAAAACGTATATGGAATAAATAATATTGTTGAAGTGTGATATATTCATAGGATATAGCAGAATGAGTGATGAAAGAACGATATTGGAGGACGTCACGTAAAAAGCAAAAGCAAGTGGAATGTATGAAGTTATGTAGGGACCCTAGCGATTGAGCTTCGTTCTCTCTGGCTATCCTACATAGATAGCTCAGCATATAATATATATCTACACAAGTGTATGCTTGAATCGCTAATAACTTTTAAAGTTAAACGTTGTCCTTTAGAAATCGTTAATATAGCATATAGGTATATCCGTATATATGTTTGAGTAATAACTTTAAAAGAACTCTGCTCCACTGTATAAAAATAGTGTGTAAAATATATTAGTTAGTATACCATTAATTGACCTCGGCTATCACGATATTAAATATTATAATTTGAATACTGCGCCTACAGCGGCCGGGAGCCCGCGGTGTTTATAATTATGTAAAGTGCGACTCGATCCCGGCTCATTAATTTTATAATTATTTATTATTATTTTATTGCCTTCAAAGCAATATTAACAAACGTTCATTATATGTGTTTTGATTAAGCAATAATTTAGGTAGTCATGTCCCATGAGTTTTGTTATCATTTTACGGTTTGTTTGCTCATTTTAATATTTTTACGAGCATAATGGAATTTAAAAAGAAAATAAAATTGACGTATAAATATGCTTTATGAATAAATTATAATAATATTTCTCCTTTTTTCTTCTTTAATGAAACTCGTCCATTCCTTTCCAATAATGTCAATCACAAATTTATTACTAAATATGGAATTAAAATTACATTTTTTATTATTTTCATGATTTTTAAAGTTATAATCTATACTGAGTATAGAAAAAAATAAGCATGGTTTCGTAGTTAGAGCGCTTAGATGGTATCTAAGAGGTGAGGGTTCAAACTCCGTTGCGTTAAAATTTTATATATAATAGGCATATATTATTTTGCCTTTGCTTTGTAATTGCATTGCTGTTATACAAATCAGTAATTTAAAAGTAATATCACTTGCAATAAAAAGGGTCCAGTAGCAAATATTAAAATATTTATATCTATTGAGTCATATCAGGAAAAGAAAATTGCAATATTTATGTTATCAGTTCATTATAACTATAACGTAATCGTTTATCAATATTCCAGTGGTAATGCCAGTTCTACCACTAGTATTTACAGAACATTGCCTACAATTACGTATATTATATTTAATATTGATTATAATTATATGTAAATAGATTTACTTAACTAACACAAATTATTTTCTAGTAACAATTTCCCTGTTAAAGCGAGTCTAATTCGTGTCTTTTGCACTGTTATAACTCAACCTGTCTTCACGCCCACTGTATGTCTACTTGTTGTACTCGTACTTGTAGGGTCCCTCCATTGCTTCAGTATAGGTTATTGTATTATATGATAGACACAGAATAGTGTGCTAAAAAGAATACCCGAATCTAAAATATAATACTTAATTAATTTTGAATATACGCATTTTGATATAAGCAATTTCCGGAAGTAGCCATAATTACGTACATATTAGGCATATTTCAAAGAAAAATTAAAGATTTTTATCATATTTAATAAGTACCAATAAAATTCATAGAATATCAATCGATGTCAAAAGTGTAGCAACATAGAAAGTTCACATCGATGGCATTTCGAAAGAGTCCCCCGGGTATCGGAGCTGTAATAACGAGAAAACATAATTTGCACGCAACGCTGTAGACATTTTGAATTTCAAATTGTAGCGTGAATTTATCCTCTGGAAGATTAATATCTATAGGACTGGGCTTTGACTCAAAGTGATACGACTCGTAAATTGCTCATGTAATTTAGTACTTAGGTATATTTATAATAGCCGGATCCGTGTCCTGCGCAACACAAACGTAAATAGTATACAATTGCTTATATTTTTAATGAATAAAAATTGTAAAAGTAATATATCATAGCGGGGACGGAGAAAGCTAGGCCGAAGAAACAGAGTGTCGAAACACTAAGCTATTATGGTTCCTGGGGTTCCCTCTGCCTACCACAGGGTAGGCAGAGGAACTGCAGGGTAGTAGGAGGAAGGCCGCATGTGCAGGATAAAGCATGAAGACATACAAAAAAAATATGTATTTATTTTAAGATGCTTGGCAGGATGAAAGAACTTAGGGTTACAACAATCTGTTATTTGCTTACCGCCCTAATTGGATACGTGCGTGTGTGAGTGACGGAAGTGATGAAATGGAAATCATTTATTTACACTAGTTGAGAATGAACCCATGACCATCCAATTTACAGTCAGATAATGTAGCACTGCGCCACGATAGCCGTGGTATTTTTTTTTTTTTTTTTTTTTTTTTTTTTTTTAGCTTCACGCTTTATCCCGCACATGGCAGGGAGGCAGAGGGAACTGCAGGAACCATATGAACCTAGTGTTAAGACACTTCGTTACTTAGTCCCTGCTTACTCTGTCCCCACTTTCTGCCGTTTTCGAGGCATTGCGTGTTGAGTGGCGGAACTCAACGCCGCGCTTTGCCTTAGTTGCCAGAGCGAAGAAAATGGAAATAGAAAAATCCATCTTCCCCGACTGGGGATCGAACCCAGAAACCGTCGCGTTAGTCGCGTTACAGGCAGACGTTGCGCCTCTGCGCCACGACGGTCCTCAATTGTAAATACTACCTCATTTGTAAATACTATATTGACACGTTCTCTGCTTCCCACAGTTAACATATTCAGTGTTATTATTATCAGTATTTATTTTAACAACTTTTATGTTTATTTAAATTAACGATTATCGTGAGTTTGGTTTCATAAAAATATTACCATTGAAAGTAAAATTTGACAATTATAATTGTAAAACAAAGTTATGAATATTATTATTAAAATTAAGAATATTAAATATAAGAATGCAATGGTGTGCAAGCGGGGACGGAGAAAGCAGAGACTAAGCAACGGAGTATCTTAACACTAGGTTCACACAGTCCCTGCAGTTCCCTCTGCCTACCCTGCCATGTGCGGGATAAAGCGTGAAGCTACAAAAAAACAAAAAAATGGTGTGCAATAAGTGTCAAAAAATATTACTTATAGAAAAAAAAAACACTTGGTTTTTCTCTCTAAATACATGAATAGAAATATAATTGATGTTTATATTATTAATTTCACAACCCAACAATGTTACGTCGCGTCGTCCATTGAGATTAATGTGTTATTTAAGTCCAAGAAAAAATTACAGGTTTGAAATCTCACTACTAATTGTTCAATAAAACTTGACTTAATCAATTTGATATTTAGATAGAATTGTGTCACCGCTATAAACGCTTCAATTAAAAATTTAGACACTGGACATATTACTTAATACATAAAGGCCAGTGGGATAATGTCACTTGCGATGTCGTCATTCTTATTTATTTACATTAAAAAGTGTACAGAAACACTTTGAAGAGTGATTCTCTCTAGTCATCAGACTAGTCTAGTCATCAGAAGTTATGTTACTAAATATAAACATATCACAATATCTTGTGTGACATATACAACTATCTTCATCCAAACCTAACACTTTGATGGGTTAGTCTAATAATACTTAGCAATAAACTAGCGATACGCTGTAAAAGGGTTCAATAGGCGATATCAGCTATGGCTACTTGATTATTATGAGTGTCGCGGATCGCCCACGCCTGTTTGTGCGACCCGCCACGTAAATATGGCGGAATTAGTCCTACCCGAGCTTATTTATCGGCAGCTGTGGAGAAATCGACCGCTTCGAACTTCCTGTTCTAAACGCGATTTGGCCGTAATATGGCCTTTATTTGGTCCATTAACTATATAAGTCATTGTAAGAATGTTAGATATACCACTTAAATTATAAAACATTAAAATAAAACATACATAACATGCGGTTACGTGTTGCCAAATTATCTCGATGACATATGCTTTATCGAGATAAGGACCTAATTAAATAATAAAAGCAACAGAAAAAGCGCGGAAGTGTGAGAGTGGGCGAATAACCATTGACATTTGCACGGCATTTGACATTCTATACTGTGTATACAAGTCTAATTATGAGTAGGGTGTGGGCTGTCATTGCATACCAAAACTGGGCTGAACGCTGATGGATGTTTATTAAAGTAGACACTGTCGTATCAACACATACCCACGAGTATAATATAGGCATGTATAAGAACATATATATACACATAGTATATATATGTTCTTGTGCTATCACAGAAGGCAGCAGCAGCTATACTGCATGTACCTAAATGGTTTCGTTGGAATACACTGTACGTGGTATATTTCAAAAGTATGATACGTAAGTGCAACATTCAATACTTAATAATTTTAACTTTATAAATATTTACGATTAATATGTACAATTTATGAGTTCCCTAATTGAGTTCAAATTTTTTAATAATTATTTCCAATTGACTATTGGATAATGATTCAAATTTTATACTGTAAATATTTTAAAGTAGAAAAATATAATATCAAATCAAAAAATCTTTTTCCAATGATTTTTTTTGATAGAAGGGAACATTCCCTTTAAAAATCAAATAGAAAAGTATAAGGATTCTGTTTCATGACAACATAAAGTTCTGTTACTGCTTAGAACGGTATGTGTAAACTGTTCTCTGCAAGTAAATGAAGCTGAAAATATGTGAAATTTTAAAAAGCTACCATATAGAAAACTTTTCTTATATAAATAACGAAGATAACCGACACTGTTACTAATGTTCTTACCTACATATATTTGGACCATACCTATGATTAATATTTATATAATTAACGTGAAAATTGTAGAAGAAAAATATGTTTTTATACATTCAAAAGAAATATTTCCCACCTTTTAATGCCACTTCACTCACAATTACCTATAAAATACGAAATTTCCAGATTTCCAAATTCCTTTTTAATTAATAATACCAAAATTAATATAACCTTACAAAATAACAAAGCAGTACTTGTGGCATTTATAATAATAGTGTAAATTATCTTGATCGTTAAAGATAAAAAGATATTTTAATTGAGAGACTAAAATTCGTCTATTATGTATAAATTAAGTAATTAAACATGCAAAATTAGAAAAGATATATATCTCTATGGTAACATCAAAGTGTGGCTTATTGTTTAAAAAATAATATTATCTTAATTGTAAATTAATTACCTACTAAAAATCATTATTATTGAAGTCTTATAATTTAAGATTAAATATATTTTAACTTTTATACTTAGGATAAAGGTACAGATTACCTCAACAAATCCACAGTGAAATGATGCATGTAAGTGTCTAGCGAGGATACAACATTGAGAATGAGGAAGAACGTGCTCAGGATAGAGGATGCTATAATAAGAATGAAGAAGAATGTGCTCAGAATGGAGAATGTCACATTAAGAATGAAGAAGAAAGTGTCCAAGACCCCCATCTTGCTACATTGAAAATGAAGAAAACGTGATTAGTTCTGGCACTAATGTGATGTGATGAAATAATGTCATTAAGATACATGTTACAAGAGTGGTAGGTAAAGTATTCCCTAATAAATACAGATATAAAAATAATATACAGATCTCGTTCGTCGTTTGATGTTTTGGAATCTCTAAATGTAGAATGTTGTGGAAATATTTAGTAAAGGTATGTTTATTATAATATTAATCGTATTCACTTATATATCATATATATACAGAAATTAAATAAAAAACAAATAGTAGAAGTATTATAAATACAATTAAATGAGGTAAGTCGTTGAAGGATAATGAGGCGTTTTTATCGTTATTGAGTTGCGAATGACACTCGCGACCTCGGCCGTGTCGCGCAAAGGTGAAATAGATCAAGGAAAAACCCTCTTATTAGGGTCTCCATGAATAATGATAATGTTCCTACAATGATATTTACATAATAATACTATTTATTATGATACATTTTGCTTCCGTCAGGTGGTGGGCTAGTAGGTAATATTCATAATATTTATAATTAAGGTTTTATAGGATCAAATTTATAAGTAACTTAGTTTTGGTGTTTACATTATTATATATAAATATATAAAATAGTGCGAATTTAATTGCACTTGACTGACACTCTTGAAACATCATAATTAAGGAACTGAACGGATGAGTAATATTTATACTTTGAACATTCTCCATTATATTTTTTTTTAATACTTAACCACATTTGTTAATTGAAATAATGCAAAAAATGTCAATAAATGTATTAGTAAAGTTTGTGAGATTAATTAAATTAGAGCAAAAATCATCAAATTCCAGTGGCATACATTTGTCTTATTATTATTTGTCATATTAGGTTAAATTAAAATACATATAACATCTTCACGCTCTTTCCTGAGTATAGGAGGATAGATAGAGAACGTAGTGCTTAAACACAATGTTTTTCACTTTTCGCCCGATATTCAAGACAATATGTGTCAATAAAAAAAATCCATACATTTCCAAGAACATATAAAGTTTGTTCAACTTTTATTTATATTTATTCAATCATACATATTATTTATTGAAATAGATATCAATTTCAGTATTTCAATGGTCAAAAACACCTTAAGCACTATCAAGTGAATTTATCCTTTCCTTGTATCATAAAGCTACCGAAATATTTTCCACAGTAGTCCCGAACAAAAGTACCAATGCACGTAAAGTGAATACCATATATACATTTCTAGTATAAAATATGGGATGTAATTACAAATACGACAGTTATAGCTTCTGTCCACGTTGAAAATAAAATACATTGTCATTCGAGTATTCTATCTGTCATTGTGTTTTTGTCGTCGCATTCAGTTGCGCCCACGCATGCCTGGTCAATATTAAAATTGTTTTTTTATACATATAATTATGTATATTATTAAAGTGATTAATATTATGTTTTTTGGCTTCACGCTTTATCCCTCTCTTAGCAGTTACTGTGCAGCAAGAAACTAGTGATAATACTGCGTATTGTGTCAGTAGCGGATCTCAACGCTGCACTTTGACCTATCAGAATGGAAACCCTCTGAGTACCCTGCTATGTGCGGGATAAAACGTGAAGCATATAAAAAGGAAAACAATCTTTTCACTACCATAAGCTAATAAAATCGAATCATCTAATAAGAAATCTTTAATATGTTTAAAATTAATTCAAACAATAATAATTATAAACGTTGAGGTATTTTTAAACAAGTATTTAAACTTTGTATATGCATTATGCTGTATAGAGCTTTAGACGTAATACTTAAAGAAAACATAAAAAAATTTTAACGCAGCGGGACTCGAACCCGCGCCCTCCTGCGAACCGTGCAGGCGCTCTCACCACTGAGCCATGCGTTCTACATCACGCCGCGTTGAAATTCTTATATGTTTTTATACAACTTATATCGTTGTTAGCATCTCTGTAGGGAGATTTTTACAAATTTCCGCTACCCAAAGACTATTACAAAGAACAATCGTTTGGCGACAGAGAATGCTATTTTTATTAAATATTTTTGATGATTTTTTTTAGTGTTAATCCACACTGAGGATAGAAAATATATATATGCTAACAACGATATAAGTTGTATTAAAGCATATAAGAATTTCAACGCGGCGTGATGTAAAACCCATGGCTCAGTGGTGAGAGCGCCTGCACGGTTCGCAGGAGGGCGCGGGTTCGAGTCCCGCTGCGTTCAAATTTTTATATGTTTTCTTTAAGTATTTTTTCTATCCTCAGTGTGGATTAACACTTTAAAAAAATCATCAAAAAAAGCTTTAGACATAGTTATAAAAAGCTACCCAAGTCATAAATTTCAATGTTTGATTATCAATTTTTTATTGTATATAAATAAATAAAAAAGTTTAATTGCATATAAATATATAAATAAATAAAAAATTTTGTAAATAGTCTTTAAGAATGGATTTTTTATATAATCAACATATAAATATATTTGATTGAAACATTGATTATATGACATTTTGATACAAACTGTCATATTTTATTACGTATTGTATTATTACCGTAGAACAGAACATAACAGTAATTAAAATCTCATTCTACAATAATAATTTTATTGCATTTAACATATAAATACATAAATATAATCGTAGATCAAAAGTACATAATTAGCTTCACAAAAAACCGTGCAATTATTTATAAGGATAAATTTTATATTGTACGACCGTTAGCTCCGAGCCTGCAGCTACGCGACCGATTGATAGTGATAGAGACTTCAGAGACGAATACAATTTGAGAAAATGTTGTTGCTTAAATATTATTCTACATTTATTTGGCTTCTTGTTTATGTCTTCACGCTTTATCCCGCACATAGTAGGATAGGCAGAGAGAACTATAGGAACTATTGAAACCTTGTGTTAAGACACTCCGTTGTTTAGTACCTGCTTACTACGTTCTTGCTTTCCGTCTTTTTCGAGGCATTGGGTGTTGAGTGGTGGAACTCAACGCCGAGCTTTGAAATTGGGCTTTGGCTTAATACACTTTAATTGTGGTTGAAACCATTGTGGAGTAGTAGGAAAGCTTCTGACTGTTAACATTATATATACCCCATTTTTGTCAAATTATACATAAAATATTTAACTATGCTATAGAATCATATTAGCCAACTGTTACATTTTTATGTTTTATGTTATATATGTATATCTATACTGTCAGCAACCTTCGCGTGTTAGCACAACCTATTAGTTACAAGGTTGTCACATATATTTCGTAGATCCGTTAGACCCAGTGGAGTATAATCACCGATATTACAAAACAGCCCGCTCTAGTTTCTTATTCTGTCGCACGGTCCGGTCTGAGGCTGTCAGTGAGAAGGTTCCTCTTGTAACGAAATTAATATGACGATGTGTATTTATGGAAATTAAATAATAATAGTAATTGTATTTAATAATTTTATTATTTACTGATGACATTGCGGTCTCAATTATGTCATGAAGTATGAGTATAAATATACTCTTATAAATTATTCAGAAAACATTTCCATTAACCTAAACGTAAAAAATGTATAAATTTTATTTGACATTACATACATTACTTCTTCTCGTTGTCCGCTTTCCATACAAAGTCCCCATAACAACATTATGTTAATATCGACACATCTATCTTAAGGTTTCGCAAATATTTTCAAATTAAGATCCACATTTTTCCTATATACTAATTAATTATTTATCAATATTATCCCCAATACTTGTAACAATGATTGGTTACAAGCAGAACGACGCTCAGAGAGTGTGGGGACAGTGACCCGGCTATCTCGAGATCGCAGCCTCCGACCGGCCAGATGCCGAAAGATGTGAACAGGTCCGCACTCTACTCGACTTTAAACGAGCAATTTACATTCTGAATATTATTGCTTTGCAATTTCTATTACCATAAAAGATATTATGGGCACTACTAGGATAATGTCTGCTACGGTAGTAATGTAAAATTCTTCACAAAATTAAATTAGACTATTTATCCTTAATTTTAAGTACTTAGAATACCATATACTAATAATGTAAAAAAAAATAATATTTCATAAAAATCATGAAAGCTTATTATATATATCGTTCATATATATCGAACATCATTATAGATATATTCATCCAATATGTTTGTTTATATAAACTTCTTCACACTTCACGCTTTATCCCTGGCGGGTAGTCAGAGAGAACAGAGCGCCAAACGCTGCGATCCCTGCACACCGCTTTCGCCTCGTCCACTATCATTAAACTCTCCATACACGCTGTCCAGGGAGTCGTCATGCTTTTACGTGACCTTCTCCAGTATTTTTGATACTGTGTTTTTGAAAGTAAACCTAGGTCTTCTCTTAACTCTTTTACCACTCACTTTTGGTCCATATATAATTTTTGCCATTCTTTCATCATTCATTTTTCCGATTTGCCCACACCTTCTGAGCACGTCTTTTCATGTTCTTATTCTCGCCGTGACGACCTCGATTTATATAAATCATGACATTTAAACATACACTAATATATAAGTGTACAAATGTCTGTACATTATTAAATAAATTTCATGATCTAAATATAATATTGTCGTTAATTGTTATTTTGATGTAAAATTACTTTAAATTTGTTGACTAATTTAAATATGTATATATAACATCACAAATAAAATGCTCTATTTTATTCTTCATAGAGTAGAGACTGCTTAATTGAAGTAAAAAAAATATAAAAAATTATAGAATCGATATCAATTAGATAGTTGTGTACAAAATATTGCTTTGTAAAATACTGTCAACGATAGTAAAATCCCATTTTGTCCTACTTACAACTTAGTGTCCTACGTTTCCTTACACTCTCCAAGGAATTTTTTTACGCATAATTCCGACTGTGCGTTGCCTGCCAGTCCCTCGGTAACGGAAGTAAATATTTATAAACATAAATAAAACATGTTAAGAATAACTGCATTTATAACAACTACTGTATTCATATATAAACTGTTCAGTTGAAAGAATAAGAAGGAATGTAACGAACCTCCTACTAAATATATACTAATCATATCATTATCAACATTTTATCAGGCGGTGATAACAACGGGTGAGTAATTTTTTTTCAAAATCACTAAATTACTTGTGTAGCAAACGATCCCTGTTGATTAAAATAGGAAAATAAAACAAAAAATTACCAAAAATAATTTAAAATATCGATAAAATCAACGTGATCGAAATACGAATCGATCAGATCGAAATTCCGTCCCTGTTATAACCTTTAGCTCGCGGCGTCGGGTGTAAAAATAAAAGAACATCGTTAATATAGTATCTTACAGCGTTTGGATGCTACCGCAGGTGCGACGGCCAGCTCATCCGCTACGCCACCAAAACTAATTTAGTGATTATAAAAAAATATATTATTATTATTACTTTCTTTAAAATTTTCAAAAACAGTAGTATTTTTATTTTCCATGTAAATTGTAATAAGGTATAAATATTATATATATTCATATAATGACGACGAAAAATGATTTAGTTGAAAGCATTAAACTTTTGTTGATTATATATCGATATAGCCCACAGTGCCTGTGTGTTTAAGTGTATATACTTATGTACATAGAGTTAAGTGTATATATGTATGTACATAATACATCATATGTAGAGATTTTTTTTTTTTTAGCTTCACGCTTTATCCCGCACAAGGCAAGGTAGGCAGAGGGAACTGCAGGGACCGCGGGAACCTAGTGTTAAAACACTCCGTTACCTAGTCCCTGCTTTCTCCGTCCCCGCTTTCCGCCGTTTTCGAGGCATTGCGTGTTGAGTGGCGGAACTCAACGCCGCGCTTTGCCTAGTTTACCAGAGCGAAGAAAATGGAAATAGAAAAATCCATCTTCCTCGACTGGGGATCGAAGAGAGATTCAAGTTCAATAAATAAATAAGCATCACAAAAACCATAACTTGCTTATTAAATATCATTAAAGAAAGTAATCATCCAATTAGGCAACGTCTTTTTGTACCATTTATTACATAAATACCAGAGGCTTTTATGATAACGTCGACCGGACACCTTACTGTCTTGTTAGCGTGATCTACGTTGGTCAGATGAGTAGTGCTTTTTTAAAATCCGTTTATCAAGAAAAAAAAAATATTACGTACTTACAGTATATAATTAAATTTAAATTTAAATAGACAAAACCAAAGAGCTTTCTGTCAATCTATGTATATGTAGGTAGTCATAGTGATCAGGATTGGAACCTGCAACTAATTTTGCAACAACAAAGTCATCGCATAATCGAATGAACAAACGTTGAAAGCTCTATCCCTATACTCTTGTTAATTAGTGCTATAGAAGTGTAAGTGTTTCCTTTACTAAATTACACTCTGAGGGCAATGAAAGGCAGTTGTTTCTAGTTTGAGCCTAGTAATTTCCACATTTCTATAGATAAACTGGTCCACTCTGTGGCAGGAAATCGTTCAATTTATTGCTTTCTAGGTATTATTTTTGTTTTTGTTCAACGTACTTGTATGAACTCTTGTATTTATGTATATTTATATTATTAATTTATCTTGTACAGTTCCTTCGTATCCATTAGCACAAACAAAGAAAATAAAGAAAATAAGCATATACATTTATAGTGTAATGAATATATATGTATGTATTTATGTATATACATATATATGCTCTTTTGGTATAATCTACAATAAAATCTTTTAAAAATAAGACACCTACACACAACATTCATAACATTTAGAAAATTACATTACAATGAAAGTTATGTAGACAATTAAACGGCGCATCATGTTGGGAATTCAAATAAAATATACATTTTAATTGTACGTTACTATGTGCAAAGTGTTATAGCGTCGTTAAGCTCGTTCATACGCTCTGAAAGATTAAATGAAAATTAACTGTGTGCCACGACAAAAGTTAAGAGGCAATATTGCTTACATTCGTGCATAATGAGATGTGGATATGAAAGAACGCAACAGGTGGTCGTATCACTTTTAGTTATTATTTGTACTGTGTTCATGAATTATAGAAATGGTATCGATATCATAGTACCAAGTAACATTATATTTTTTATATTTCAACTTCATGCTATAGGGTACAACAAAGTGGACAGTATAGAGGTCCTAGTATAGAGAAATTAGTACTTAGAACATCTTACGACTTAAAAAGACGAAATACATATTATATACGGTTGATGTAGGAGTGAGAGGTATAACGTCTAAAATCTCTCTTGTTTGCTAAAAGATGTCGGCCTATCTATTACTGTTATTAACTAATTTCTAGAACGCACTTCCAAGGCGGCACTGGTAGATTTATTTCACATTTGGTTAGGTAGTAAGTCTCAAGCCTTGCTCGGAGCTTTTCTTCCTACAATGCGATGGGCCCGGTACCCGTATGGTGAACCTATGGAATGCCAAGTAGTTTCTTATTTCTTTATGGTTCAATTCACAGATTAAATAAAAAATCGAAATATCCTATACATACCATTTGTAAATAGTCATCTTTGAGTTTAAATTTGTCTGCAAAACACAAGTTACAGTCTACGCGAGGAACAGGTGTAAGCATGTATATTGTCAAGCCCCGGCTAGTTGCTTACAAGCCCGCTGATAAAATCGAAGATATTTAAGAGATAATTTGTTGAACTCCTATGAATGTGTAGGCTATAGTTACTGGAGCTGAAACTTGAAATAGCTTTTTGTTTATTGTTTTAATTTCTTAGGTATATTTTTGTTGTTTTTTTTTTTTAGCTTCACGCTTTATCTCGCACATGGCAGGGTAGGCAGAGGGAACTGCAGGAACCATAAGAACCTAGTGTTAAGACACTCCGTTACTTAGTCCCTGCTTACTCCGTCCCCACTTTCCGCCGTTTTTGAGGCATTGCGTGTTGAGTGGCGGAACTCAACGCCGCGCTTTGCCTTAGATGCCAGAGCGAAGAAAATGGAAATAGAAAAATCCATCTTCTCTGACTGGGGATCGAACCCAGTAACCGTCGCGTTACAGGCAGACGTTGCGCCTCTGCGCCACGACGGTTTGTTGTAATTTTATAAATTTATTTATTTAAGGTGTCTTTACTTTGGCTTTGATAAACATATATGTATAAAAAATTCATTTTAGCAAAATTCATTCATTGCAAGCTTCATCTATTTTTCTTAAATTAAATGACAAAATTTCTCATATACTTTTGTTCAGCCTCGTGGTATATTTAAACAACATCTCACTGTATAAGTACAAGTGCCGTAGACGGGGAGCTCAGGTAAATGAATTATTTATATTTCCCTGCTCTAATTACCACTCTACTAAATACGTAGTGACAAGAATTCAAATAAAAAAAACGAAGAAATGATCTTCTTCACTCAATGCTCTCCCACTCTATGCTACACATCTGTGGAATAAAGTGTAAGTTAAAAAATGTTTACGTTGTAATTTTAGCCTGAGTGGGTTATATGAGTAGCATATGTATATAAATTTGATGAAAACTTGTCATGTTTTATATATTTACAGAATATATTTTAAAATAAAAAAAATATAAATAAAAAAAACTTTTCAAAACACACGATATATATTTATACAATATAGAAAAACAAATATAAACTTAAATGAAATTAAAATTCAAGGCACGCATAATTCCGCTCAATAAATAGCAATATAGTGTAAAATTAATTGGTGCCGAGATAAAATGCAAATCGCTCTACGGCCTCTATTTTGTTTAACAAATTAACATTACTTTCTTAGAACTATCAATTAGAGAATAAGTATATAATATTAAATATACATATATATTTATAGAAGTTTTTATATAGCTTTTACGATTTATCCCGCTCATAGCAGTGTAGGCAGAGGAATTTGCAGGAACTGTTGGAACCTAGTATAAGACACAATATTTCTTGCTCTCCGCCTTTTCGAAGTTTTGCGTGTTTTCTAATACGTATGGAACGTAACCAGTCTTAATCATAATGAGTGACCGACAATGTACCGTATATTGAGATATGAAGATTAAAATTAAGCATCTTAATATTTTAATACAGTAAAAGATAAATAAAATATTATTTGAAATTATTACGGGGCCGGAAAACGAGATTATACTTTAGCTATAATCTGTAGCACGCGATTTCGTTTATCTTTTGTGTATAGAAAAACATCTAAACACAAAAGACGAAAGAAATCGCGCGCTCTAAATTTTAAGTAATAAGTTATAATTAATAAAATCATTTAAAAGATTAAGCTTGTATGCAAATTGGATTGTAAATTAATACTTAGTTTAAAATACTCACACGTATTTTCCTGTTGAAGTCACTATAATATGAATGAAGTTTAATGAATTACCTGGAATAATAATAAAATCATTATAATTAATATTAACTAAAGTATTTAAAATTAATAAGAGGTCGTCAGGGTGCAGCGGCACAACGCCTGAATGTAAATCCGAAGATTTTGGTTTCTATTCCCACTCTTGGAAAGGAATCATTACTTTTCGTCACTTTCATAAGAAGCCAGTACCATGAACATGTATCGTTTCGAAAATTGGACAGAAAAAGGAAAACGGTGTGAATTAGCACTAAATACTGCAGGAAAATGTGGAAACTTTATTATTTGTTTAATTTTTGTATTTGAAATTACAATAAAGCGAATTTATATTTTTATAAGTCCGCTCTGCAACCCGCACTTAGAGGAGTAGGTAGAGAGAACCGTAGGAACAGGAAGGACCTAGAATCTTAATAATGTACGTAAGACTTACTTATTATTAGATCAGTCAAAATATTCTATTTTATTATTTCAAACACAAAGACGAAATTTAATGCATTCCGCTAAATTTTTATACAAAAAATTTAATTTAAGAATAGATAACTCAATACTACTTCTTATATCAATATACCACAATAAAATATAAAATATATTTTTAATAATTAAATATAACATTAAATTACATTGAGGACCGTCGTGGCGCACAGGCACAACGTCTGCCTTTAACGCGACGGTTTCTGCGTTCGATCCCCAGTCGGAGAAGATGGATTTTCCTATTTCCATTTTCTTCGCTCTGGCAAAGTAGGAAAAGCGCGGCGATGAGTTCCGCCACTCAACACGCAATGCCTCGAAAAAGGCGGAAAGTGGGGACTAAGCAACGGAGTGTCTTAACACTAGGTTCCCACGGTCCCTGCAGTTCCCTCTGCCTATCCTGCCATGTGCGGGATAAAGCGTGAAGCTAAAAAAAACATTAAAATAAAATTATTCAAAGACAATTAAATTTCTATAACACTTCCGGAGTGTGGCTAAAAGAAATAAAAGAAGAGCGGTTAATTACGTAGATGTTATGACAAGCACACGAGAGCACACGCTGTAATCAAATCTAAATTGATTTGTATCACAATTGCTCACTTTCACAACCTTAATTAAGTAAGAACTTTCTTCCTATTTTCATTCATCAAGTGAATTAGTTTTATTATTTGAACAAATAAATAACTTTACTTGATCTTTTATTTGTACGTCAAAGTCGATTTCATTTTTTAATATAAATATAGTTTTTGCGCCAATATATATTATATTTTTCATTAAATTAAGGCTGTGATTCTGTAGTGTACCATACTCAAGACAGATGAAATCTCCAAAGACCATCATTTTACTGTACATGCAATTGTGTAGTTCGTTACAATATCTACTGAAAGATATAATCATAATATAATAAGTAAAATTATAAGCTATGTGGTACTTTAAAGATTTAAAATTCTCCTTAACTCTCGACGTTATTACAGTAAGCTATGATTTTTTTTTATTAAACTTAGTTAACAAGACGCATATAAAGACAATATTTCTATGTTATATCTAAAATACTTGATTGTACACGTAATGTCACTTCATCACAGGCGGAACTCATTGCGATAAAGGCGCGTCCACACTAATGCGACCCAACGCCTCCACCGCACCTCGTTATGTGAATTAGTCTCGCCTAATCGAATGGCGCGCGCTGGATGGATATACTTTAATGTATAACATTCTTTAATATATACAATAAAGCTAAAGTATGTATATATCATGTTTCTTTGTATTTTTACTTTGTTGTTAATAATATTTAGCTTTTAAGATTACAATTTGTTTGAGTGTCACCGTCGTGGTGCAGCTACACAGCGCCTGAATGTAAACGGGGTGGTCGTAGGTACTTATAGAAATAAATTCTTTTTCTTGTTCAAAGAAAACAAAACGCTGCGCTGAGTTCCGCCATACAGCATGCAATGTCCATAAACTGGGCGGAATGGTTGTAAAACTAGTTTCCTCCGTTCTGAATTGAACCCATAAACATCAAATTTACATCAGACACTACCACATTGTGTCCCGAAACAGTCTCAATAATTATCATAAACAATAAATTGCATAACTATTTATAACAATTATAACACCAAATATTACAAATACAAGCATAATTTTAAATAATCTCCTATATAGATAATAAAATGTCCAAACATTCATTCAAAAGCCATTAGGTCATAATAACAAAGTGGTACAAAAACGCGCGTCGCAAATGACGAGATGATTTATTTAGACATGCGCCATTGTGGTGCGCACGCGACGCGCCGCGCTAACCTGTACCCGCCTTGACTGAGCTTCTTTAAAATAACATACATTCATATTAATATTATCTGGATATTGAACCTGTAGCCATCGTAGCGCAATAAGCTTTAAAAATATTAGAGTGGCTCACAATTCCCTTGAATCCCAGTGAATCAATGACGCTATAAGCATGATTGTTGAGGGTTCAATCTCCAGTTGGGAGAATTATTTAATTTATCCGATCTGGGAGACCAAAATGTGGTGCTAAGTCAAATATAATTTGTTGCATCTCCAGGCATTGTCAGGAGCAAAGCAAAGGGCCTATGTGTCTTAGTAAGTTTTTTCTAACTACCCTACTATAAGCTCTGTTTTCACTTTTTACAGAATTTTAAAACCAGAAGAAGGAAAAGAAATAATTCATTCTCTAAGTGGAAATCGAACCCACAACCGTCGCATTTACAGTGGTAAGCTATGCCGCTACGCTGCAATAGAATATATGGGTTATGAAAAAGCTAACTATTCCAATTATATTCGGTTAAATATTTAAATATTTAACCTGGCTGTTTCTTTAAGACGGTGATAAAAAACTCAATCGAAAATAAATATGCATATACATATTAGTTATGTTAATCTTTCGGCACTCATGTTCGAATTTTCCAATAAATAATTAAAGCTTAATTTACTCAAACCATTTGTGCGTATCTTGCGAATTTGAATATTTTTTTTTCACTAAGGAGTAAATTTTAATATGGAGGCGGAAAATTTGACACCAATTATATTTACATAAAATTTGTAGTTGCCATATTTGTTTGTTGTAACAAAATAAAGTTTATCGATTAATCAAATAGTTATTATTGGTACCGAAATTGTCAATCTTTCTCGTAATATATCTGTAAGTGGCTTAAGGAACCAAGGCTGAAAGGCTTTTTAGTAGTCAGAGAGCGCTACGATCCATTTCTATTGATGACTTCGCTAAGGAATGCATACTTACGAATATCAATAGCAAAAAATTGTACAAACTTTTCAAATTTGTACAAACGTGTACTCGTACAGGTGTGCTTATAATTTGATTTTTTTTATTACAATAATATTATTTGAAAATTTAATATTATTTTTAAAACATTTATGTATAAATATTAATTATTCTTCATACTTTCTTAAAGAAACTACTATTTGTTGGTTTTTGACATTTTAAAAAATAAAATGTGAATATAAAAAAAACACTATATCTACGTAATAAACTGAATCCTGAGTGACAGAAATCACTGCCGAATATTGTTTTCTTATTAAAGTAAAGAAGTGAAGTAATCGAACTTGAACGACCAATCGTCGCATTACACTTAAACGCCGTGCCGCTGCACTACAACGGCCCAGGTACATTGCATAGCAAATAATGAAGAATACACATTTTAAGCAAATCCATTACGTAGTTGGTTTTTGTAAAATAACTCATGGCAAATGTATTATAATCAAAATTTGGACACGCGTGTCTTCGGTACACGATATAACAATTTTAGAGCATTACAATTCTTGAAGATCGACCTGTCGCATATTATACGTTAGTATGAAACGGCATACCCGCTAGATTTAAATTTTATTCACAAAATATTATAATAGAGTAGATAAGTATAGAAATCGATTATAGTTTTAGAGAATTTAACGATAATTCTATGTATCGATTAAAAGGAAAAAGGATACAATAATATTTTAAATGGTTTCGTTAAATTGAAACATGGTATTAAAGTTGTATACGTTTTCGTTTTTTAAGCCTTACAGAGGATCCTGCATATGGAAGGATAACTGAAGGAACCTAGCGTTAAGAAAAGCTGAGAATAGAGTGTTCTATTCTCAGCTTTTCTTCACCTCTACCTTTTGAGACAATACGTGTGGAGTGCCTTGTCTTATTATCAGAGCGAGTTAATGAAAATAATCTATTTTCCCTCAGCTAGAATTTATAACCATCACGCTTACGGTCAAATACTGTGCCTCTGCGCCACGACGACCCCGACAGCATTTCATAAATGAATTATTAATATTTCTATTATGCGGCATAGTCGTGTCCGATTAATAATATCTAGAAACAAACTGTGAACTTACGTTATATTTAGGAAGAAAAGGACGACTCGACTCTACGCTGTTTACCTTAATAATAATTTAAGTAATAATTACTGTCTCATTGAATGCAGTATGAACACAATGGTGATTCATGGAAGTACACTTTTCAGTTAATATATACATATATAATAAATATATACATATTTTCAAGCTATAAATTTCACGCCATGTTCTATCGAAGAAATTATGAAAAATGTCAACCGATTCGAGGACGTCGTGTTCTCAGGCTCAGTGGCTGCATCTAAACGCGACAGTATGTGGTTTAGAATTTGGGGAGAATAAATACCAAATTTTTTCTTCTAGCTAAACAAATTATAATAAAAATAAAAAATCTGTGTGATTTCTTCCATATACTAAATCTTCACCAGATTATAAAATTGTACATAATAAAATACTAAAGGTACGTTGTCATTATTACTTATCTTTATGACAATCTAAACTTTATCAAAATCAGTTCAGAGTTAACCTTATATGTGTAGATAAAACTTATATATAGAATCGATCGAAGAAATTTAACAAGTAGTGTTGTACAGCGATTATATGGGTAATCGGTATCGATAGTGATTACAGTACACTACAACATGTTGCCATTTAGTGCTAGATTAAGGAAGGAGAGCTTGAAGCTCTAATTAGATGTATAGGTGTTATAAACTTTGATACTGTGTTTATGATCGATGCTTCGTACATACAGTACTATTGTAAGCTTATAACCGTTATATAATCATATGTAGTGTAGTAGATTCGTGGAAGTTGTATTTTTCAAGGTTGAAGAAACGACAAACACGAAAGTATATTGTGAAAAAACCCATTTCAATACTAAATGTTATTTGCTTTCTTTTATTCATCTACAATTTTGTTATATATATTCCGCCTCTTTTCCAAATAAGATGAACTTTAAAGAAATATTTATTTGAAAAAATTTCCTGTGTGATTCAAATAGTCATCGTGTACTAACTACATATATAACGAGGTACAACACTACTTAATAAAGCCATAGAGAGTCATAACACGTCGAATTTACGGTGACCGTTAGGGTTTGACATAAAAGTAGATATTTTTATCGATAACACGGCCCACAGCTCGTTTATATCGAGATAATTTCTTTATTTTGATATTGCCGAGACCTCGCGAACTGTGAACCAGTTTTGTTTTATTAAATCTTTTTTCACTCTTGCACAAAAGTAGCCGAGGCGTGTTTTGGTAATTATCGAAATCTCGTCCGTTCGTTATAGCCGATGATAAATTACAATTTTGTCTTTTACTTTCCGTTTAATGATACCGATATATCTTGTTATTAGGTATACTTTTATTACTGTACTATAGATTAATTTTGATAAGAACTGGTAGTGAAGACGTGTTAGTTGAGGTGATGTCATTTATGTGATTAAAATGTACATATGTTATGTCACTGTAATTATTGAAAATAATATATAAAAGTATAAATGCAGGTTGCAATTTATTTATCTCATAGTGCAATCATTAATTACGTGTTATTCAGTACTTAACGCTTAGAAAGTATCGATACTGATCTCAAGGCGATTATTAGTATGTAATATGTAATAATCACAGAAGAAAAATGGATAAAATAAAAAGGAATAAAGTTAGAAAATTTATTTTTTACCATAAATAAATAAAATCAGTTTATTTTTCACAAAGGAGGTAGAAAATATTAAAAAATCAAAATAATAATGACAATAAATAGGTAAATACAATCATTTTAGGTAATTATAGGTATAAAAGGTGTAGGTATTTCACAGCTTGTATTGTTAAATATTGCACCAGTTATTTAGGCTGACCTTTAAAGGGTAAGGGTAAAAGATTTTTCTGCTGATAATTTAGACTGATATAATTGACTACTATATATTATTGTTATGATTTTTTGCTATGACAAAAACGAAATATTAATACGCAAAAACTTGTTCCATTTCGCAAAGAGTTATTTTTACTTTTGTAAAAGGTTATTACATGTAACAAGTTAAATATATTATGTGATTTTTATCCTACAATCACCATTTTATTTTGTTTATGGTCTATAAAAGTAACAAATGTTTTTAAAATAGATTTATACATAGATACATTTTAGAAAAAGAATATAAATATATAAAAATGTACAAAAATTTCGCTTTTGTTTCTCTTGGACACCAACCACATAAAATTTGTTATCATATAGGTATAAGCCTCATCTTTTTATCGAGATATTTCAAAGATCTTTTTCACAGATTAGTTTTTTGATACAGTTTCAATATAATATTATAATATTATAACCCAAAATAATCCTAATAATAATCATTTCACAAAACATTATGCTGAATAAATATACTCATAACGGATGTGACGATGGCTATATATATTTTTGTTTTCTTTTTGTGTGAATAACATTTTACAAAACAAGATAACTCTTCCAGCTACCTTCTTACACAAGCTTACTTTCTTAACGTTATATTTATTACAGTATACGTATAATTTAATGTTAATATCGTCTTGACACAGTACACAACGTATGATTGTAATCGCGGTGGTACTTAGTTTGTTTCTCTGTAGCTCTTCTGAATAACGGTTGCTTGTCACTAGGTCTAAAATAAATTTAAAAATATATTTTAATTAGTTTAAGTGTGCCACAAACGACTTAAATCCAATAATGAAAATCTTATACAATAGAAAACTAAAATATACATTTAATTTGTTATTTAGACAGGTTCCTACAAAATTTTCTATCTAATCTTAAAGCACATAATTTTGTCATAAGGCGCCTGTTTATTTTCAATACAGTGTAGTGCATAAAAGGGTACTTACGGAAATCGCGGCGTAGCTACTTATACGTTTTGTGTCGTAAACACATTGAATTTACGCACCGATCGTAAAAAGTCAAAGAAAACGATCACTTTGTTCAGACCGCGACTTTTTGCCTCCAAAAGGAAGACGTCAAGATTTGGCGAACGGCTTCCTTGAGGTTATTTTTTTTTAATTTCGTTTTTGTTATTTTTTAGCTTCACGTTTTATCCCGCACATAGCAGGGTAGATAGGGAACCGCAGGAACCGTAGGAACGTTGTGTTAAGACATTTCGTACCCCGGTTTTCGTCGTTTGGAGACACTGTGTGTTGAGTGGCGGCACTCAACATCGCGTTTGGCCTAGTTGCCAGACGGAAGAAAATGGACAAGACAAAATCCTTGTTCCCCGAGTGAGAATTCAACCCGCAACCCGTCGCGTTTACAGGCCGATGCTACGCCTCTGCACCACGACGATCTTAGGGATATTATTTTAATGTTTATCAAAACACTAATTTCACACCAACACATAATAGCTTTATTACTTTATTTTCTAGGTAAATAAGATATATCAGAAATTGTCTTTCAAGATATTAGTGTGGGTTGAAATTACAGAATAAATATAGCTTTTAAATTTTCTCTGTACTAGATTTGCAATAACCAGAAATAGTAACGAACATAAGTTGCTAATATTTGAGATTAATCTAAGCCTAAAGCCAATTTTCTCAACAATAAAATAATTAGATTCCCAATCAAGGATTTTTCTATTTCCATTTTCTTCGCTCTGGCACTTAGGCAAAGTGCGGCGTTGAGTTCCGCCACTCAACACGCAATGCCTTGAAAAAGGTGGAAACCGGGGACGGAGAAAGCAAGGACTAAGCAACGGAGTGTCTTAACACTAGGTTCCCACTGTTCCTGCAGTTCCCACTGCCTCTGCCATGATATCCTGCCATGATAAAGCGTGAAGCTAAAAAAAAATCCTAAAGTTCTGATTCAATAACAGCAAAAACTGTATCAAGTCATTGATATCATATATTTGTATTTAATTTCTTCACTTCGTTTTAATACCTTTATTGTCCGAGAGTCTGTCGTAAAAGTGGTAATTATTTGTAAAATGTTGGTATTTTGGTAAGACATTTGGTCAGTAACACAGTTGTTAAGATTTTTGTTAAATTGCCCCGCAACGTGAATGTCATTTAAGATCAGCCACTCTTTGAGATACTTATATAAAGTTGCGAAATATTAAATATTATTGATTTAAAAAACAATACAATTTTTTTTGTGTTCTCTAGAGAGAACTTAGTGTCGAAACACTCCACTCATCTGTGTGAATTGGTAAAGATTTGCGTGGTTAATAGCTAAAGTTAACGTTGCTGTTATAACTAAGATAATTTTAAAAAGAAAATTCGTTACAAACGTGTCGTATATCATCACTTAATAATGTCTCATCTTAAATACCTAAAAAGTCAAAATATTACATAAAATTCTCCTTTGTCTACAAAGATCGACTGGTTATCTAATGGTGAATCATTAAACCATTAAAAACCTCACGATACAATGTGTACAAATACCTCTATTTGATTAAAAACTGTTTTGTTAAAAGCTTTATAATTTGTGGAAAATCAGAGCAGCTGAATGCATTTGCATATTTAGGGGGATTGAGTACCTATAAATCGCTTATAACCGCTTATTAACGTTGATATATGTCAAAGGTTTCAGAGATGACCTTTAAATGTAACTGACAAGTTACACTTTCAAATATGATTGAATTGTGAACTCGTTTTTACACGTCATAATCACAATATATTTTAAGTGCTGTAAGTGGGTTTGTTTGTTTATGCTTTTTGTAACTAATTTTTGTTTTTTGTTAAAACAATCTGTTAAAACAACAATGTCACAGATTCACGGTAAATTGAGTATAATAAATAATTATACTTAAGAAATTAATACTATACACAAAGACAGAAGTTTTAAATATCTTCGCCCACATCTCAAGTAAAATCCATATAATTTATATCCGTCTATAACTAAATAAATTTACATAACATTAGATTAACTTACACTTCAGTTCAATTCAATAAGTTCAAAAATGGTTATTAGCATAATAATAATATACACAAGTACAACAAAAACATATGGTTTTTCCATTAAACTATTATAAAAAGTTTTTATATCTTATAGATGACATATAGTATGGTAATGGCGAGAGGAGTGGCGCGTGCGCAGCCCACGCACACTTATTTCAATATATTATAATATATTAAAGATACATTGATATCAATTTATAATCTTATCTAGTTTTATATAATCCAATACCATAAAACTGGTTTCTCTATTACTATATTAACTCATTAATAGTTAAAGTAGTCCCTATAAAAAAGTTAGAACTTTTAGATGAAGCAATAAACTTTGTCGTTGGATCCTAATCATGGCCGATTGCTGTTAATAATTAAGTTATTTAAATCAGTGATATTTAAATCACTAAAAGGATGAATACATTAATACATTTTTTTGCGCAATAATGATAAGAGAAAATATTATAAAACTGATAGTCGGCATATTCATATACATATATTAAAATAATATTAGTTTTGTTTTTAAAATAATATATAATTAAAAAATTAAGAGGCTTAACAGCATATAAAAAATTGAGAAACATATATAAAACAAAGCTGCTTTCCACTATTGTTGCATGAATCTTTCATAAATAAAACAACGTATTTTGATGAGATTTTCACATATAATAAGAGTGATTTAAACAAAAATCATATATATATATATATATATATATATATATATATATATATATATATATATATATATATATATATATATATATATATATATATATATATATATATATATATATATATATATATATATATATATATATATATATATATATATATATATATATATATATATATATATATATATATATATATATATATATATATAAATAAATTAGTGCAGTGAAAGTGGACAATGCAATTGCATAAACAAGATTTATTGTTAAAAGGCTTCAATAATTAAATATAAAACAATAACCAAAAACAGTTGTTTAGTGTAACAGTGTAACATTTGAGCAAAACGGGCAATGTTAGTTTGACCGCGTTGTGCTTATTTACAATACCGTTTATTATGTAAATGATTTGGTACATTATTTCCGACAGGCTGTATTAATAAGTTATTGTAAGGTCGTATTTAAATGAGACTCCGTCCTAGCCCGAAGTTTGTTAGACTAGACTAAAGACTAAAGTATTGTTTAAGTACCAATGGTAAAGCTGTGGTATTATTTTATATGTTGACTTTTTACTGAGCTAAGAAGAATTAAACAATAATCTTTAAAGATAACAAAACATCACGAAGAATCATAGATACCTACTAAGTATTATAGGTATAAAACGTATGAAAAGGCGGTATTATTGGTCCAAGCAATCTCTTACAGTACAATCTTTGGCAAATAAAGAAATAATAAGGGTTAAGCTGCTAAAAGAATACTTGGACCAAGTTTTTATAATTTCTTCATAAAATTTATATTGTTTTCACAAAAAGCTTAAGGAACTCGTAAAGTATTTTTTTTGTGATAAAACCTTTTACCGTCTATACATGAATATTATCTCATTAAACTGGTAAGGGTATTATAAACGTCACTGGGCGCCGTAATCATTACAGCATTAACGACACATTATAAGGTAACGTTTTCTGTAAATTGCGTAAAATGCAGCAATATACATAAAAATATATATAAATGGAATTTCTGATTAGGATAATATAGTATATATGTAAAAATTTTCCAGATTCCAATATGCACATTGAAACTAGTAATATTGTAGAACTCAACAGTTTATTGGGTTGAATGAGCTAGTCTAGGAATTAGTTAAGACTGAATTCTATTTTTCAATGATAAATCCATTGAGCGAGAAAACTATGTGGTTATATTATAGTCCATTTATCAAAAAGGTTATAAGGTCAAATTGCGCTCAGAGTTACCTTGGGCATTTAGAATCTTTATACAAATTTTAGCTATTTTTAATTCTCTAATAGGACAAAGCTGCAAGTAAAAGTGCTCTTTCTTGTCTTCATAAATGCAAAATTATTTTTTTTTAGCTTCACACTTTATCCCACATATGGCAAGGTAGGCAGGGGGAACTGCAGGAACCATGCGAACCTAGTGTTAAGACACTCCGTTGCTTTAGTCCCTGCATTCTCCGTCCCCGCTTTCCGCCGTTTATCGAGGCATTGCGTGCTGAGTGTCGGAACTCAACGCAGGACTTTGCCTAGTTTCCAGAGTGAAGAAAATGGAAATAAAAAAATCCATCTTCTCCGAGTGAGAATCGAACCCACAAACCGTCGCGTTTACAGGCAGACGCTACGCCTTTGCGCCGCGACGGGCCTCAATTAATTTAATCAATACTGAAAAAAAAACTTTTGATCAAAATAATATTTTATGATATTTCTACAACGTTTGTCGCAAAGAATTATATACAATGACTAGAAACTTAAATAAGCTTAATGCATTATGGTCTAGATACTAGAACTATAATACTATAATAATAATAGATTAGAGCAGTAAATCATAAGTGACATAGCGTAGTCTGAACTCGTTGACGTGTAAAATTTAAAGCTGGATTAAAGTTCATTTATGGATAATCCTGTAAATCTAGTTTATGCGCTTTAAATATTAGTACAAAATTTTAATGTAAATATATACGAGGATTTCCCGTTTGGGAAAACAATTTTTTTCGTAAATTCGTCTGAATTCTAAATCTTGCATATTAAAAAACAGAGCCTATTTGTACTGTGTCAGTTAATTAAAGTCGTTTATTAATCTGAAAGATATTATAAACCAGAACCGTTTATAGTCGAACACCTGTATTAAATTTTTTAAGCTTTAAATTACGTTAATATTATGTCGTTATATCTCTGAACGACCAACTCGAGCCTATTCAGTACATTTTAACTCAAAGTGCACTTAGGTCGGTACGCTCAAGAAACACACAGCTATGAAACCCGTGAGATAAAATTGTCGTTTTCTATTCAGAAGGCTGTTAAAATTATATAATAATTCTTTAAAAGGCCAATTTAACAGAAATTTATTGTAAAATAGAGAACTTAAATTCGATCGTTAATATGTGTTAAAGTGGCAAAATTGAATCAATTTGTGATATAGCGTTTCACTATTCTTAAATTGGTTGAAAATCATTTCTCGCTTCATCACGCACCTATACGTTAACGTTAACGTTTCACAAATTATAGGAAAAAGTTCATGCTCTATGTGATTTCACGAACGAGGTCAAGACGAAAATGTATAGACTAGCCAAAGCTTTGTACAAATATTTTAGTAACCAACCAGACTATTTGTATAATTAACCCAAATAATCGTTAAGAAATTGTACTAGATAGAATATTATATTTTTAACAACTAAATTGTAATAAGATATAGAAAGTATACTAATTTTGATTTTATAGTTTCTATTAAAAAGTATCGCAATTAAAATTAACTGAAAAATAACTAAATGTATATAAAATTGACTCCGTAGTAAAATATAAAGACAAATCTATGGTAAAACGTAAAAAATCCGTCACCAGCAGTCGTGCTGCACGGAAGTATGGAAATGCGCACCTGCCACTCACGCCACCCACTGCGACCAGATAAACGGGCTTAGTTAACTAACGCCACAGAACAACACATCGAAAATGGAAAATATATGTATTAAGAATCTGTTGAGGGCATGGCAATTTAATAAATTTTTACATATTATTTAATTACAATTACTCGAAATCAGAAAT
The DNA here is from genome assembly GCA_037178615.1 of Dione vanillae. Lineage (NCBI taxonomy): Eukaryota > Metazoa > Arthropoda > Insecta > Lepidoptera > Nymphalidae > Dione > Dione vanillae. The sequence continues at coordinate 2,321,298 of JAZFAU010000138.1, read as the reverse complement.
ATTTAATAAATATCTATTAATCTATTAATTTAAAGTAGTAACCGTAAAATTAATAATTCATAATAATATGTTAAGACGTTTTATGAAAAATCATTTCAATATCAGCATTAAAACGTAAAATAAAACAAAAATTAAATATAAAATACACAACAGGAACTAGAAACAATCTAATAAATCCACAGATACGTATCATTTCCATGCAACAGGTCTGAGGTTGCGCCCGCGCCTCTTCAAGCTACCGTTTGATTGAATGTCCGCGACTGCACTAGATATTCAAGCATTTGCTCCGTGCGGCTCACCTGTCTGCACTCAGCTTAGCTTTGTTAACAAATAAACTGGAAAATCTATATGCTAAACTGGGAAAGAGAACGTTAAGCTTTTGACGACTGAATCGTTAATTAAGACCATTTTAATGTGTTCCTGTTTTGCTTTGGTTTCATTATTCTTAGATATTTCCTGTTAATAAATTACTATTTTACTATTAAGTTTTATTTCATTTAGAGCAATTATTGTTTTAAATAAACAGATAAATAGCGAAATAATCGCTTGTGATTCTATTCTCTACTGAAGTGTTACTCGAATAGACATAATTATATGTTAGTCCCAAGTACTTTTTTAATCAAAAAACAAACGACTTAAAACTTACTTAGGCAAAGCGTGGCGTTGAGTTCCGCCACCTAACACGCAATGCCTTGAAAAAGGCGGAAAGAAAGGAGAAAGCAAGGACCAAGCAACGGAGTGTCTTAACACTAGGTTCCTATGGTTCCTTTATATTAGTAAATTCAAAATTCTATATTGCTATATAATAAAAAAAATATTTTAAATCTTAACAACGATTTGATTAAGATTTGGTGTAGATACCTGAGTAACACCATGCGGGCCAAACGACTGGTGTCTCGGCGTCCAGCTCTCGACGTGACAGTGATGCCAGCATTAGACCGGCGGCAGGTGTGAGCCGTCACATCGCCCTACCCTACGATCAAACATTCATAGTATATAAACATTTATACTTTTTACGTACAAATTGTAAAAATAAATAACAATATTTTGACGAATAATTAAAAACTACTTACATTGAATTCGGTCCAAGTTCAATCAAATTCCGACGCGATGAATCACAAATCGTAATCATAATCTATTCAGAAATATACAAAAAGGTTTAATAAAAACTGTCTCAAGAGAAAAACTAAGGATAATTCGAACGTTTTGGATACTGAGATTTCTTGGCTAGTTTTTCTTAGGCAAGTTGTGGGTGCGTATAATGAGAGCTGCGGCCGAACCGTTAAAATCGATATTTTACGGTTCAGATCAGATGCGGCGAGTTTTCGGAGGTTATTACACTATTGTGCTATTATTTTTGTACAGAATTAGTCTGAAAATATTTTCGAAACACCTTTACTGTTGGGCAATATCTTGATACTTGATCATACACTGTGGAAGCTCTCGATGGCCTGTTTGTGAAAGGCTCGTTAAGTAATCGAGGAAACTTGAACACATAAATTAAAATATATATTTCAATATGATTATTAAAAACTAGGTGCTTTAGTACTTCCGACATTACTAAAGATATTGCCTACAGGAAGTTTCGTGGTTACGTTAAATTTGAGCTACATTGTAATTAACATTTAAGTAACACTAAGACGATGAAAATTACATACAAAATTACATATTATCATAATTGGCAACATAATTGCAATAAATAGTGAGAGACTTTTTATAAGTACATTATGAATATAAGTACATTATGAATATGTACATTATGAATACATATATATATATATATATTATATATGTAGTAAGCTCAACATCATGCAGAGCTACGGTTATTTTTTTAAAAAAACTATATCTTTAGGAGTTTTTAACATATATACCAAATAATTTCATTCACAGTTAAGCGTACTATTCAGCTTTATAATATATAACGTTTAATAAGGTAGACTGAGGAAACCTAATGAAACCTAACCTTAACACACTCTGTTCTCGACTTTCCGCCTAAATTTAAGATACTAGAGTGTTGAATAGCGGTATCCAACACATCACTTTGCTTGTATATTATTTTTTTTTAGCTTTACGCTTTATCCTGCACAATGGCAGGGTAGGCAGAGGGAACTGCAGAAACCGTGGGAACCTAGTGCTAAGACACTCCGTTGCTTAGTCCCAGCTTTCTCCGTCTCCGCTTTCCGCCTTTTTCGAGGCATTACGTGTTGAGTGGCAGAAATCAACTGCCGCGCTTTGCCTAGTTTGCCAGAGCGAAGAAAATGGAAATAGAAACATCCATTTTCCCCGACTGGGGATCGAACCCAGAAACCGTCGCGTTACAGGCAGACGTTGCGCCTCTGCACCACGACGTTCTTAATATTAATAAATAATAAGTTTACTAATATACCTGCTTATGCAACGGAATATGAAAATTCTTATTTGAAAATAAACACATACATATATGAATAAAACAATTACACAGAAAAGATACTAAAAACGCATAGAATCATGACATTAGGTCATATCTATTCAACGCACCCGCGGGCGTCGCAGGTGTTCTCGTAGAGTGAACCTGCACTCGTCATTTACGAGCAATTGAGGCTTTTTTTACACCGATTACAGAGCACGCGAGGCAGCTATAGTAACAGTGTGTTTTAATTTGGCCTACTCTTATATTGTCACGATAGTCACGACGTACGGTTGCACGTCTTTTGTTTTTCTTTAGAATGAATAGAGTCAATTATGTACCATTTCATAAGTACAGCACGGCATATTATGAACGTAATGATGGGTCAAGTACAAGTCATACTATATTTAAACTACCGATTTTCAATAATTGGTTTAAATTTCTGAATTTCAATAAAATATTTAACAACAAATTAACACAAACAACGACTAATAAATACATTTTCTATAAGCATGAACTATAAAACTAAAATAAACAAATGAAAGATCTTTTTCGAGGACAGTTAAGAAGACTCGCGATAACCTATTTACTACTGTAATTACACTCATTCTTTTAGAGCAAAAAACTCGCACAAGATCACGCTGAGCACGGAGATGTGTAGAAAGCGGTGCCAATTACGTGCTCGACTACCGGCAGACCACCGCTCTATGTTAGACGCGGGCCACACTCGCGGCCGATATATTTATTTATAACCATATTAGCTTAAAATTTATCAATATAAATATTCCTGAGAAGAATTCTTATATCAAAATTAATAAAAAATTTCGCGATTTCTATATATTTTAAATAAAACAATTTAACCGGATTAGTCAACATTACCCATTTGAACATTTTGAACGTCCAAGTAACATTATAAAGTTAAATTTGATTGGTTAGAACGCACTTATCTCCGGAACTATCAGTTTCAATAGAAACAGTATTTTGTGAGAGATAATTCATTAATCGAGTAAGGGTGTTTAATGTGTCATATGTTTCCAATAGACCCAAGAGCAAAGCCTGAGATTAAAATTTGTATTATTCCATTCTTTTTTACGCTCCGGCCAAACATACTTGCATTAGGTTTTACAACCTAGTACATAGTGTCATAGGCGAATATGGAATTCTATTACAAATAAAAAAAAATCAACTTCTAGTATTTAATAATAGCTAATAGTTCAGCATGCATCGCCCGCGGCTTATTCGCCGTGGATTGAAATCGTGCAACACAACCTAATTAGATGACTTCCACTTGCTAAACAGCATTCAGACCGACGATTTAGTTGAAGGTTGGCTCTTAACTGTAATCGAGTGTAATAGATAAAGGCGGTTGAAGATTAGTACTCGTTTTTAGTACATTAGTAATATAGATAGTAAAAATAGTCTGTCATTCAGAAATATATCCCAGAACAAATCATTAAGGTAAAATGAAAAAAACATAAGTAAAATATGGCTGTATTATAAAATAGAAGATAGGTGGAACAAAATTTACAGGTAATCACGGTTTTTCAGTACAATTTGAGCAAGTGAGCTCTATAAAGTGCAGTTGATCTCCGCTACTTGACATACAATGTTTCAAATTCAGGTGAACAAAGAATAGCAAAGTGTTTCTAATTTGTCTTCATACTTATTGAAAATTTTAATAGAACGCGTGGTAATTAGAAGTATCATGACAAATGTCCATAAAGTAATGATAACATGTTTAAATTAAGTTATTGCTCCTTATTTAATTATTACTACTTATTATTATTTATTTAATTTATTTCACTATTTTTTAAAAGTACTAGCTGCACCAGGAAGACTTCAGTTGTGACAATTAGTTACATTACTTTGTATGTCACAAAGTAATGATACGTTTATGAAATTGATATATATATATATATATATATATATATATATATATATATATATATATATATATATATATATATATATATATATATATATATATATATATATATATATATATATATATATATATATATATATATATATATATATATTCATTTAAAATGTTTTCTTTTGTGAACATATATATGTATATAGTATAACCCGTATAAATAACTAGTTTGAAACGCGAGAGAGCCAAGTATTCACATTTGCAATATTAATATGGACTCAAATGAATAAATTAAACATAATCCATAAAGCTTAGACGTAAGTATTTATCATTACTAAGGGACCAATAATTGTCCAGCAATTACAAGTTGTGACTTCATTAAAACCATGTTACGATCAGTATAAAAATGTTAGCAACACTATATAGCGTTTATTAATTCGATTTAGACAGCTGATGTATGATAACGGCTTGGCAGTACCTAACGGTCACTCGGTTCAAATTTATATATATAATCCTGGGACTACGCGGTAGGTGCTCTAACATCTTAAATGATTAGTGAAGCGAAACAATAGGGTATCGACATTCGATAGAAGTTTATGCTATTATATTTTACAGAAATAGCCGCTATTGTCGATAAAACCATGTCTACAGTTAGATAGCTGAGTAACAGATATTTTCACGGTGCTGAATTGAGTTATAAAATTATATTGTTCTATAATCTAAGTATAAAATCTTACAATGTTACTTGTATCGGGCGTATCTTAGAAAGCTGGGTAAAGCTTAGTAATACTACTTTGTTTAAATACTTATATTATTTATGGTATATTAAGTATATAGGGAGTCAGGTAGTTAAGTGTAAATTATAACACTGTCGCTAATATTGTCACATACCTTTATGTTTGAAAGATTTTGGAAAGTTTAACAGGTAATATTGCACATATTAATATATATGTTCACCTTCACCCTGCAGAATTTAATAACAGAGTAAGAAGAAAACACTGGTATCAAGACACTCAATTATCCCCCACAAATACAGTTCCACGTTGTCAATTACATCTATATAGAGAAATTTAACTTAAATAAATGAAGCTTTGACAAAGGAGCTTTTAAACCGGAAATGCTACAATTAATAATTACACCAAAGAAATATAAATTTAGCTTTGATTATATATTTTAAACGGTAATTCAAATTAAATCCCTATATTTCGCAGGATAGATAAACAAAAGATAAATGAAAGTTACCTACATTTTAAATATCAACTAAGTAATAATAATAAGCATAATCTTGTAGGCTACAACTACAGGCCAAGTTGTTCATAACATGTAATTGGTAAACAAAAAAGAATCCCAAGTGGCACACATATCAGAGGTTACAAATTAACTGCTAATAGACTTAAAATGAGCATTTATCTTCTGAGCTTAATACATGTAATTACTGACGATATGGCGTCAGCGAAGATGGCATCGATTCAAACAAATGTTTGTAAACGTGTAATTTATTCAGAAATATTAGCATAAATCATTTGGACTGACGAAGATATTCTACCATTTATCACATTGTAATAATAGTATTTTTTGTTTTATTTGTTGTTATGTTTGTATTGTTTAAAGCAATTTTTTTGTGACATTTGGCATGTACTTGGAGAATGTGATGGAGAACTAAGAGCGTATTTCCAGAAATTGCAACAGGAACTGAAGAAAAGACGGGAACCTTTTTATATAAGTTCTTGAAAATGTAAAGAATGAATGACTAATTGAATTTTTCCCCTTACATAATAATATAATATTATTAAGGCATAAGGCATTTTTCATTTTTTACTATTTTCGTTGTAAATTAATACAATAAAAATATTACAAAACAAAAATCATTTTCAAAATATGCAACTTAACTTTAATTATCACATTCCCTATATAGTGTAAAGATTGTTCTCTTTAAAACTACACTTAAGTTAATATTTAACTTTTTTATTCATACAGTGCTACATATATTTTTTTCTAATATATATATATATATATATATATATATATATATATTATATATATATATATATATATATATATATATATATATATATATATATATATATATATATATATATATATATATATATATATATATATATATATATATATATATATATATATATATATATATATATATATATATATATATATATATATATATATATATATATATATATATATATATATATATATATATATATATATATATATATATATATATATATATATATATATATATATATATATATATAACCCACCCTGTGGTATAACATTTATTTTTGTAAATTATACATACACACACAACATTGTATCGAAAATAATTCATCTAATAAACATTACGGACCTCTTGTTAGATCCCCGTACACCTCGATACATCATTGTTATATAAAATCGCGTACAAGTAATTCATTAATGTTGAAACGTTGCATGTTCACTATTAATGATCAGGTCGAAGGTAAGCGGTAGATCAAAGAGGTGGTCCGGTAATGATATGATTTATTAGGCTCGGCGAACTAGGAACGGGAGGCCAATGAATCATGATATTTACTCGTGGCGACCTCACCAGTTGACTAGGATTGTTATTGTTATTGTATACATTCAGTTAAATTTCCTATATTTTCGTACAATTTTTAAGCGTTTGTCTTAATGAGTGCAAAATTCGTCTTTGTAAAAGGTTTTTTTTTACATTTAAATATTTTTTTCCCTGTGTACTTTTAAATTATTTAGTTTTCTTGAATTATTTAAGTAAATATTTTATTATAAAATATTCGATATTCCATAGGAATGGCTGAATAATTATATTACATTTTATATGGCAAGTAGACAAATTTCATAATATTTTTAGTGTCGTTGACAGTGGTGATTTAAGCATATAGAGAAAATAAAGAGAATTTACATTACTTCTAAGCAACATTCGAAGCTGACATAAATACAAATATAAACAACAATATAGTAACAAGCACAACAAACGGCGAACCATTTATAACTCTTGTGGCCTACGTATCCTTATTGCCCAATGATTGATTAGCGGAGAGAGCATTACAACAACTTTATTAGATCACTACTATTGTAATTAATAAAACGTTCAACATAAACTAATTAAACTTTCGAGACAACGTTGTTAGAATGAAGGCATTTATTTCACCTTTAATCATTAATACTGAAAATGCAATCATCGCTCAATTCTAATCATTGTGTGATTGAAAGGCGAAAAATATGTAATTATGCTTGTATCATGGGACTCATTGCTAACAAAAGTAGATATGTCAAATATTAGAACATTAACAATTTCTAATGCCAAAATATCTCTTAATACTTCTTTGTACAGTATATAATTGCGTGAACATATTTATATGCCGGATTTAGTTGCCATGTGTAAAGTTAATGTTTAATTAAGACGGCATAATCATCTCCATTTCAAATATACTCATATATTTATTCATTTATTCGATCTGATGTTAGATTGTATCTGTGATCATTAATTATTAAGAATGATTGGAAATAGAGTTGTTGCAGTAAACATCACAATTTATGGGCTTTCTGAGAGTGCCGCTAATCTGTGATACAATCAAAAATTGACAATTAAACCTGTGATAGAGCCGTTAACACGTTATTACGGGAGTGCGATAATATAGAGACTTTTATGTTACATGGAAAATCATTGATTATTTACAACATTTCAAATGATTCGTACTAATGAAGTATATTTTATGAAATGTTGCAGACATTTCATAAAACACATTTTATTTGTCGTAAAGATCCGTATTCGTAGATCTTAAGATCGTATTGTCAAGTTTGAGTTACCAAAATCATATTGTTTTTACTTTACACATCATAAATATTTAACATATTGCAGCATTGTATCTTTAAAAAGTAAATCTTCTAGTAAATAAAATTTAAGGATCTTCCTTCATTTAAAAATTAAAGAAATAAAAAGTAATCCCTTATATTATTCCATAATTATATTAGTAAATAATAAAAAATGGTTGCCTGTAAAGTGGGTTTTACGGGCGAAAATTTTACGTGACAACGTCTTTTTCTCGGTAGAATATTTATTGATATGAATAATAATTATAATATAAATTGCACAAATTTTAACTATAGAAAATATATTTTGTTTACTAAAACATTGTACATGTGTCAAGTGATACGCGCGGCGGACCGATCATAGATCGGTGACAGTTGGCACATCGTTACGTTACCATTTTCATATTTGACTCCGAGCCGCACAACCTAATTTAAGACGTTGTCACGTCAAAATATTAAAATTTTATTACTTTTCTTAAGATTAATTCATCATCCCAGGTATATACGAATAAACAGAGACTACTAAGTATTAAAATTCTGAATTTTCCGTTCTTTATTAATATCCCCTGTGTTCGCAGGTATTTAAATCTCTTGCCATCTCATATTTTGTTGAACATAAAACATATATAGCAATTGATTTATATTTTATTCAAATGTTAAATAAAATATAAGTGAAATGTTACACTCAGTAATTAGTTCTATTTTCTCTGCTTTATTGCCAAAAACAGCGAAGTGCTCTGTTAATAGTCTTGGGTTGTGGAATGCCACATTCACTGTCATCTAATGTTTCTGTCAAAAATATATTTTTCACAACATTTCATTTAAAATTTTATAAATAATTTATGTTTTACTCCTTCTACAGATTAAGGTTACCACAGATAAATACTCAAATATTCCTATCGAGTAAACTTAATAAAATTTCACGTATTTCGCATTCGTATAGCAGATTTGACAATTCTGTAGTAGTAACTCTACATAATAACGTTTACGGTCATTCAGCCAGCCACAGATGACGTCAAATAGGTAATATTTTCAAGAGATAATTAATATGTATTTAAAAGCAAAACTTTATATTCATATAAATATTAAATCCACCGGAACAATGGATGTGGAGCGAGGATGCGCGGAGGTCGTGCCAAGGTTCGTTACCGGGTGCCTTTTGTTCTAAAGTGGGTTATGACAGGTCTTCATCTCGTGTTATTTTGCTTTGAACTATTCAACAATTTCTAGAATAGAAGTCACGATAGGTTTCATCCTTGAATTAATGTAGAGTAGAAAGGTTTTTTCTGTTATTTAACCATAATTACTTTTGTAATTACGTAAAAATATTTATTTTTTTATTTAATAGATAATAACTTGGTTAAAAGGATAATAAATTGGCTGTGATTAGGCAAACGTGAATTGTTTTATATATATATATATATATATATATATATATATATATATATATATATATATATATATATATATATATATATATATATATATATATATATATATATATATATATATATATATATATATATATATATATATATATATATATATATATATATATATATATATATATATATATATATATATATATATATATATATATATATATATATATATATAGCCTTTATTATATATATCTATTACATAATAATAATAAAGGCTATAATCGTTTGAGCATAATAGTAAAAATTTGTACAAAAACCTCGCGTCTGTACGTCCGTCCTACAAGCGACCTTCGTCCCCGGTGACCGGTGACCGAACATTAGCATACGGACAAAGCAATGAATAAACACTACTTGACGTGCGACATAAGAGAGACGTTAAAATGGTACTTTGTTATAATAATAAATAGCACTCATAATAATTACTAACAGTTTCTAGGAGCAAAGGTGTCTTCTTATTTCAATGTCAACAACAATTTGTAATATTTCAATTACAATATTAAAATTACTTATTAGGTTTTTCCCACGTTAATAAGACTAATGTATTGAGTTTTACTTATAATATAGAATAATTTAGAGGTTATATGACGCAATGTGGCAGCGTCTGATTGGTAGTAGCTTCGATCTTTAATGGATATACAAATATAATATATTGATTATAATCACAATACTACGACTACTGTATAAGAAATAGATAAACGGCAAAAAAAGTAGCATTAGCAACGACACTTAATCGTCATTAAATTTCCATAATGTAATTTACAAAATTACTTAACTCCTCATCTCGGGTAGCATTTTAGTGGCCCCGTTCTAAATCGGCGGCCTTTATCATGCAAAACGTTTCAGCTTTTTGTCCACTTCTGATTTCACGAAGAGAAACAATGCTACGGTGAGACATGGAAATTCATATTATTTGCATTTTGTATCCCGCCATTTAAATATTTATAGCATTTTATTTGACAATTTCTAAATAGCTTTAAAATTCTACTTGCCACAGAGATAATATTTTATTATTAGTCCTTCTCATGTCTATTTCTATCGTTAATGTTGTTATTTTAGGTATATAAGTAGATAGGCTTAGTACCGCTGAAATCCAAATTAAACTTTAACGATAGTTGCGTACGGGGAGTTTGAGTCAAACAAAAAAATAAGTCAAGAAATAATATGTTAAATTACTAATTTGATTCAAAATCAAATGATTCAATTGGCCTAAAGCGATATTTTTTTGCAATTACATTAATAAGTGCTTGCTACTGAAAGAAAAACGTTGCTATATTAATAACAAAGAATAATAATTTTTATTTCTCTATTTTTCACACATAAAACAGAGAGACTGAGTATTAAGATACTTCATCAAATTTCTAAATATTAAATATTTCCTAAAATTGCAATTTTATTGCAGCCATTTCTCATCTTACAGTAGGGGAACAGAATGTTATAAAAAGAATATAAAAAAAATCAAAATTTCCAAACTGACAAACATTGCCTTTTCAGCTTGACGCTTTCTCGCTGCACCACAACACCCTTCAAAATTACTTAAAAAAACATATTATTAAGCATAAAATAATCACAGTAACTTGCCAAAAATCTCCATCTAATATATACTAACCGTATAGCATGTATTTATAATCATTTTAAGCGTGATATATACATTAGTTATATGAAAAAATGAGCAAGCTTATAAGGAAACATTAGCATCGTTAGCACCAGAGTCGTAATGCTTAACCGACCTCTGAGCTCAGAGGTCGACACGTGTTGTTACAAACAAACGATTTATTGGATATTTCCATTAAAACATGGGTTTGTAGTGAAAACTTAATTTATGTTCTTCGAGCAACAACATCTATATTACATCGTTATTTTAAAGCTCGGATAAATAATTAATTACTTATTGGCAATCGTTCAAATCAATACTTGATTTTCTTATACGCATGTTTCCTTTATTTTTGTGATATATAGATTTTAACTTATATAAATGCAAATAACATACGACGATGACTTCTAAATACGTGATGGCTATCAATATTACTACTAGGGGACATGGTTTTCTTTCACTTTTCCGCTATTTTAAACAAAGCAAGATGTAGAGCTCCACCATTTAACATATAGTGACACAAAAATTTGGTTGATGAATTGGGGACTAGGTATATTAAATTAATGTTCCTTCTGTCTATACTATTAATATACTGCATCGATACTAAACATCTTGAATTTATTATGTATATAAATCAATGTAAGAATAAATCTAAAAATGATAAGTGATTTATCATTTTTAGATTTATTATTAATATATATTACCATTATTAAGTACCAACTTTATATCATTTTACTTTTCGCACTAAAAAATATATACAGGGTGTATCTGACACGGCGGCCATTATCAAAACTACTTATAGGGGAAAATATTTTGACCGTATACAAAAAACTATTTAATAATTATTAATAGTTTGGGTATAGCATCATTTTTTCCGTTTCAGGATATTTATACGTGCTGTGCAACGCGTGAGGTAGAAATTCATTAAATACGAATGAAACACAATAAAAATACTATTAAACGTTGTCATTCTGTCACTTTTCATTCAAAAAATGACCAAAAAGAAAAAGTCATATATCTCTGTCCCGTTCTGACAGTACAGTGTACGCTTGCGTCATACTTGGTAAATGGCGTTTTATTTTGGAACAATAATTTAATTACTTATTTTGTTTCAATTTTTTTTTTATTTTTGAAAATTTTACTTTTTTTATAATTTTAACAAGTTTATAAAGGCTATGCTTGAAAAATTATGGTCGCTGTTACAGCCACACCTTGTATAATATAAATTTATATAACCCGCTGTAGCTTTATTTCTAAGTATCAATAATGTATAAAAATAATGTTAAGATAAATTAGGGAGTTCGTTATGATTAATATTAACTCTAGATACTAGGTATTAGCAATTATATAATTAGCATTATGATAAGAACATCCAGTACAAGTTAAAAATGGTACGAACCAAGTGTCTGTACTATTAATTATATTTCAACCAAAAAATACCGCCACTCAACACGCAATGCTTCGAAAAAGGCGGAAAGCGGGGACGGAGAAAGCAGGGACTATGCAACGGTAATATCTTAACACTAGGTTCCCGCTGTCCCTGCCTCCCTTCCCTCTGACTACCTTGCCATATGCGGGATAAAGCGTGAAGCTGAAAAAAAACATGAGTTCCGCCACTCAACACGCAATGCTTCGAAAAAGGCGGAAAGCGGGGACGGAGAAAGCAGGGACTATGCAACGGAGTAACTTAACACTAGGTTCCCACGGTCTCTGCCTCCCTTCCCTCTGCCTACCTTGCTATGTGCGGGATAAAACGTGAAGCTAAAAAAAAAACATGAGTTACCAAAGCATCTATTAATCTACCCACATCACCTAAAATATCTTACAACACATAAAATATGATTAACAATATAATCGGGCGAGCTACTGATATAGCTTTAAAGCTATATCAGTAGCTCGCCCTATGTTTAAACATATAGGCACCTAATTGCCACCTTTGTACTCTTCCATATATTAAGTATCGACGTGCGTTTCGCCTCGGTCATGACCCTTCATCTAATTCAAGCATCACCGGTGGTAATACGGCGATTCGATCTGAACCGGTCACGCGCTCAGCAAACAGCCAATAATTGCTAAAGATTACACATTGCACATCGAACACGTCGAACAAAAAATATTTATGCAGGCTTCTTTTAAAATCAATTACATTTTTCATCACCTTTCGAGAGATGGGGCATAAATTTACTTAAATTATAAAAATATACCTAAAAGTAATATATGTACTTCATACTATTAGAATTGTAATTTTTAAATATTTATCATATCATAATACTCTATTCTATATCCCTCCATCCAAATATCTTTATAAGGCTAATACCAACATGTTAAAATTAAAAAAAAATTAAGTATTAATATACATATTACTAATAGGTATATTAATACTTAATTTTTTTTTAAAAAATTGAAAATTATTATTATTTTTTTATAAAAACGAGTAGGCTCAATATATACACGTCACAACCAAAGAAAAGACGATTAAAAATACTTCTTTTCATTATGATGATATTGATATGTTTTTACATATGTTTTTGTACAGCAAAAAAATCTATACCTTTTCTCACTTAAAATATCTTAAATATGTATATGGCTCGATGCGAAGTATAGAAATAAGAACCGCATTGTTTATAGTCGTGACCATGGAATTTGTTAAACAAAACAACACATCACCGACTTACATTACAGGAGCATAACTACACGACCTGTGTCGACCTGCGATAGAAGGTCACTTTGACAGACGAACTGGTAGAGTTAGTAAAGTTGGTGTGGCACAAACGATAAGCTGAGGTTTCAATGATATTTATATAGAAGTACATAAGTAAAAGGATCTACGTTTAGTATATTTAGCTAACTAGAAGTAGCTAACAAGTATATATTATATAAGCTCATGGCTCATTATTATTGTGTGTGGTAAATCTGACTGGCACGTAGAGTATAGCGAATAAAATTAAAAAATAAAAAAAAATAAAAAAAAATTAACCTACACACATTGATAACAAATAAATATAAATAATGCGATGACCACAAAATTTATTCCTCAATGACATATCAGTTTATACATTACGTAAGTCACCCTCTTATTAATTAACACCTGCTACGATTCGCGATGCGCCTGCGACGCGACGGTGTCACCTTTATGTAACACAGTAATCGTGTCAAAGACATTGAAACTAACTTGGACCTTGACCTGTTATTTCTTCTGAAAAGTAGGTAAAGGTTACGTCATATAGTGTTGTTACTTCTACATCGTAGAAATAACACATACATATATAGAGTAATCCATCTAAAAAAATACAACTTCTAAGATAAAAAAAAATTAAAACAAAAGAAAATATATTTTTTTGTTTCTCATCAGGACTCTAAATAAATTTATTACATACAAACTATTTCTCCGATACGAAGCTATTAAGTGTTCAATAAAAATTTTATAGCCTCCTAGACAGGCTATATTTTCAATATAGTCCTGTTGACAGTAGGGAGACATTAATAGGTCAGGCTAATCTCCTTCCCAACATTTCCTTATTGCAATACAATTTTCCACACTTTCTAAAGCACTGATCGTTTTATATGGGCAATAACTAAGAAAAGATAAGCTATCTCTCTCAATAACAGGTACTCGGTCGGATCGAGATTTATTGGCTGCGTCAGACATTAGTCCTTGCTATCGGATTGTGATTATCGGTCAATCCACCGGGTCAACTATTGTTCTAGACTAAATGGCATAGAAAAACGCGTTGTTTGTCTGGAAACTTTAACATATCCTTTTTAATGATATTGTAAATATCGATTTTAACCGTTAGTCATCCTGCCTTGCTTTGATTGTTTTAATATTTATAGTTTAGCTAATTTATACACTAGACTGTACTAAATTTGTAGCTTTGCTCATATTCACTGGTCGAATGGAAATAACTTTTAATTGTGTTTAACAAATAAAACTTGCTATATACCGAAGTAAATCAGAACACAGGTACAATTAGAAGCATCGAAGCATTATTATGTATATCATCACTTCACCTAGCTGATCACACAAGATGATCTACTACGCTTGGCGAGAGCCTGTATCCACTCCAAAACGTCATATAAACCACTCAAAAGATTAATAGATCTACGACTATACTCTTATATATACTTATAGTATAAAAACTAACTCAATGGTAAACTTACCTCTCGGTGGCGATAAACACGTTAAACTTGCTAGGGTAGTTTAGTAAGGCTCGTTACCCGGACATATTTATTCGGACGCCCACGTACGAACCACGTGTAGATCCTAATACTTAGTACATACATACATACACTTATAATGCGAAGGACAAAGTTATAAATATATTTATTAAAAGAGAATGTCTCAATAAAAACATTTTTTCTTTGAATGACAAATTTAACATACATCGTGTAAAATTATTTTTTTATTTGTATTAGAAATAATTATAAAAAAGCGGAGGAAAATGAAAAGCTATGTACCGAAGGCGATCTTATGGTTTTGTAGCCATAAAGCTATAAACAGTTTATACTAATATTGCACAAGCGGGTACGTATTAAAGTGCCTACTTATCATATTTTTTCTTCAGACTGTTCTTAAAATAGTGCCCAAACACTCTGTTCCGTGCTTCCAATTTTCAAAACATTGCGTTTTATGTTCCACGCTTTATCTACTCTATATATATTGACGCGATCGGAAGATAAAACTATAGAAAAATACTATATACTAAGAATTTTCGCGAAACTTATCAAAAATTACTTCAATAAACGTGAAAAATATGAGTCAAACTGGCATATACGCAGACGACCGATAACAGCGAAAATTTGTTATCACAAATGCCATTTTAAATTCAACTCTAATAAAATGTAAATAGAGCTTAGATATAAATGTATTAGTTTATATAAAAAAATACAATGGAAAACCAACTTTAACTGCTTAGGAATACAGTAATTTAATATTTACTTTTTGTGCGCCGTTTCTTTATGTTTTTATGAAAAAGGTCAGTTGATAAGACACGTTGTTTGCTACAAAGGTCACGTGAAAAATCTAAATGTCTAGTGGATTTTCCTTATTTTTATTTTTTATTCGGTTATTTTAATTACAGTAATGACAAAACACGGGTATATACTATGTTATAACGTAATATAATACGTTTTACGCTTTCCGTTCATTTTTGAGACAAAATGGCGAGTGAGTTTTCTTTACTTGAAATAAAAAAAATGTATACATCCAAGAACACACCTAACTTGTGAAAGGAACTTAATTATCTCTTTCTCTTTTACTAGAGACAACTTTGAGGTAATAAACACATAAGAACTCTAGGTTATATTTATTATCAAAACACTGAATGAAAATCAAAACAATACTACAGTACAAAGTGACACGCTCAGCCTTTAGCGCGGGCGCAAGGTCGGAATATAAAGCTAAATCCAACTCATAATAGCTATGTCGTGCCAGTGTTCATAACTTACATTATAATTTATGCTACGGTTATACTAGATTTAAAAATAAACGACCAAATAATAATTCGTGTAAAAAGGTCGATAAATTTAAATGGTATTAAAGACAAAAACATATGAAATATTTTTTTTTGTATATTCATTTAAGTGATAAAATCATTTAGACCATTTATTTATATTTTTTATGTTAAATGGCAAGGTATTTTTTATAATCTGTTAAAAAACTATTTTGAATATTAATACTATATTACTACACTGCAGTAAAATATTGCAAACACGTCTATTTTAGTAAACCAATAAGAAGATTTGAGTAAAGCACTTACATTTCATTTTATAGAAAAGTGGCTGTTGCTAACCTACTTTTCAGTTTTTCAGGCTTAATTTCAGTTTCTATTTAGTTTCTCAACTTTTTTTACAATAATAAATTTATTTATAAAATATGCGTTAGATTTAATATTACAGCTTAAGATTTTCTTTTACAAAATTATTTATATATCAAATGACAGACGAATGCTACCTCAGTGTACCCGTGACCACGGACTACTGAAAAGTGTTTGAAACGTCGGGTTTCACAAAAAATGCTAATATACGCGATAAATACGTTTAAATTGTTTTATTAAAAATGTATAAAAATCGCGCAAATCAAAGAACTTATTCATATATATTGTTTTATTTATAATGTATACATCACTTAAACAAGTACATATTTAATTTTATTAAGAAATTCTGAATATCGATTACTTAACAAATAAATCTTTCTTAACACACCTACAGTATTTCAAGAGATCACATTTCACTGGACACGTCGTGGCGTCGAGAGCGAGTGTCAAATGTTCGCGACCTCCACCAAACCTGACCTTAATCTGACAAGAAACTGTCGCTGTCTTCTTAAATATATGGCTTAATTAAAGTTTAATTGTAATTTTTATTTATTTCATTTTATTGCCAATATTAAATATTAAAAATAACATGGTGGGTGGCGGAAATTAACGTTACATGGCATCCCAAGACTTATGATATAGATCTCCTTAAAATATATGTATGTGTATGCTTAAATAAACATAAATTAAATTACATATTGTAAAGGTGTTCATGACAAATTAAAAAATGAGTTATATTTAGTACTAATATACTTAATTGTTACTAAAAAATAAGCGCGGTACAACAATATCTGATTGTCATCGCGATAGCTGTAGGTTCTCGTTACTCGTAATATATTTTGATTATTTTTATTTCTTCGTACTTGAAAATCCTGCAAACAAAGAATATTAAAGGAGTTGTTCGCACAACTTGGTTACAAAAAAGCAAAGTTTCTTAACAATTCGTTAC
Source organism: Dione vanillae (assembly GCA_037178615.1). NCBI lineage: Eukaryota > Metazoa > Arthropoda > Insecta > Lepidoptera > Nymphalidae > Dione > Dione vanillae. Next base: position 2,303,407 of record JAZFAU010000138.1, on the reverse strand, counting down.
CTTTATATATTCTAATAAGCAGAAAATGCGATTTTAAACAAAAAAAGGGTATAATATTGTTCATTTAAAACACAATTTTCCTCACATTTCCAGTAGCTAATTTGTTTTGTTATTACAATAGGTATACCTTATATGAGTTTGACCCGACCGTAGTCGCTAAGTACGGGGTCAAACGCAAGGTCAGAACACAAAGGTGTTGCCGTCGTTACGTAGTAATAATTACACTTGTCGATATAAACATATGTACAGCACAATATATATTCATTTTAAAATTTATATAATATTGTAATATGCAAATTACTAATTAAAAATAAGAAAATGAGAGGTCTAAGAAATTTAACATTCGCAAATGTAAATGCGAATGCGAATATGTGCTATCGACACTTGCAAATGCGAATATACACATATGAATTATTCGCACGTGAATATTCGATTCAGTAATTCTTTTAAATTTGGCGCCAGTTGTTTACAGCAAGACAGCACTTTGGATGTGTGTTGCGTCGTTACTAATTAAGCTTTATAGTTAGAAAAGTTATTATATTTACAGTTTATTTGTTTTATCATTATTATTATTTTTGTTCAAGAAGTAAAAATCTAAGTAATAACTGATAAAACTTTTTAAGAAGAAGGAAAGAATTTATTTTTCTTAGATTGCATTTATAAATGATTTCATGAGATATAATGAAGACTGATAATGTGATTATAAAGTTAAGTGCCTTTTTTTGTATTAAAGAATAAAATAAAAATAAATAAAAATAGCCTTTATTTCTACTACTAAAAGCATACATGTACATTTAACTAAAGCAGTTATTTTGTTTAAATTACAAGCGAAGAAAAAATATATGTATATATTTATAATTTACTTTAAACATATTTAATTTATAATGTAGTAGTCGCCTATGCGGCGTAGACCTCCCCTAAACTCTTCCATATCTCTCTTTTACGAGCCAATTGCATCCATTCTGGATTTTATTAAAGAATACAACAAGTAACTAATTTCAATTGTAATAACGTATCATCATCATTTTTTTCTAACATTCATTATTCGCAAAACATTCGCAGAAATTTTGCGAATGTGAATGCGAATACGAATATGTAAAAATGTGCGAATATTCGTTACATCACTAATACAAACCTGTAAATGTGTAATTTTAATTTAATTTTAATTTAATTACACGATATATTATGAGCAGGAAATTAACTAAATAGCCTTTTTTAATATGTTAAATCTTTACGAGTAATATCCGGATGGTCGTTAAGAATGTTAATTGAAGTGAAAATTATAAATCTTTGCAGTTTTTCATATTATATAGTAACATTTACTAGCATTTATTACTTTTTCACGGGTTCAACTAACGGCATAGAAAAAAGACGCTAAATTGTCGCCAAAAATAATTTAAGGGTTATTTAATAATAATTACAATATAATCAAACGACAACATATCGATACATGCTATCAGAGAAGCTTATTTTAGGTGATATACGACACATAAACATACTGACAGACGTGTTTATGATGAATATACGCAATAGTTTTGCCAAGAACTACATATATGGTTTACAAATATTTCGAATAACTTAAAATAAATTATAAGTATTTGACATTTATGTTATTTTACGCTTAGTGGGTTTTTGTGTCAATAAAATATGTGAGTTATTAAACTTTGACATAACCTTATACAGATAAGTGTCTAATAAAAGATTTGCAAGGAAACTAAAACTTGCACAATCATTTTAACGTACAACAATAATATACATATGTGATGAAACTGCTGGTTAACTACCAAAGCGAATACAACAATATAATTAACGTGTATGGTACAATATATTTTTTTCACATGTTGCGGATCAAGGTGAAAAGGCAAAACGAGAAAAAAAATTAAAGGGAATAACCCTACCACAATAATCACAAAGTGTGAGTGAATTTTCCGTTCAATACTTATATTATTTATGTGAAAAAAAGTCAGTGAATAAAGTAAAATCATTTTAAAATTTTTCATAATATAATCCCATACTGAGGAAGGAAAAATATAATACAAAACATATAATTAAGAACGTAGCAGGACTGGAATCTGCACCCCGTCCCGTAAATTGAGCATTCAGGCAAACACGTACCTAATACGTTTTTTGCGAATTACGGCGACATTTTAAAATGAATTGTTAAAAATTATCTTTGTTGTTGACATCTTTGTAGGGACATAGGTATTCAGAATTTTCTTTTATAAAATATTAAACACTCCTATAATAATAAGCTACCACTAGCGCGTCGTGATTGCTGCAAAACATCTGACTATGCGTTTCAAGTATGCCTTTAAATTTCAGTTATACAAATGTATTTAATAGTTTTATTTGTCTCGTAAATTAATGAATAGCATTGAGAATTGTGGTAAACTCACATTGCTAAGTTTGAAAGTCAGCTATATTAGATCAAATTAATCGTTCTGGGTTCGATTCTCACTAGAGGAGGATGAATTTTTCTATTTCCATTTTCTTACCTTTGCCAACAAGGCAAAGCGCGGCGTTGAGTTCCGCTACTCAACACGCAATGCCTCGAAAAAGGCGGAAAGTGGAGACGGAGAAAGCAGGGACTAAGCAACGGAGTGTCTTAACACTAGGTTCCCATAGTTTCTGCAGTTCTCTCTGCCTACCTTACCAAGTGGGGGATAAAGCATGAAGCTAAAAAAAATCGTTCCGATGTCACCAAGTGTTCCTGCTCTCAAAGTTTCCGCCAGCACTATAAATGTCTCATACGCCATGCTAACATAATTAACATAACTATTACTTATTTTCAATGGATCATGGGCGAAAAGCTGCAGATAAAATGTAATAAAGAAATAAGTATACTATACACAAAATAACACGACAAAACGCTTTGTAATGAATGTAATTTTTGGTTTTGTATTTAAAACATTATAACTTGCGTATCCGCTAACTTACTGTAGAAAACGCAAGAGTTATAGATAATTATTAGTCTTCCAGAGCCTTTCTATAATAACACAAAGTTTTAACTCATCGAATTAAATAATTAATTTCTACTGAGACATAATCTTAGTCGCTATATACCCTCATCTCGTATGTCAACAACTTCTCAATGTTGCCATTTCGTGTGAACTCAATAGTATACTAACAAGAGTTTCCGCTAAGGTCACAAAGAGACGCATTACAAACTGTTTAGTAAACACATCACGCAGATGCCCGAGACCTGTGGAATGTGAGATTTTCACTACACACCATGGATGCGATACGATGCGGTAGTGAATAAACATGTATACAACTAAGTAAAATTCATACCCTACATACAAAATTACTATTTATATTATAGCGTGTATTTACTTATGAATATAAACAAAAAAGGAGAACATCTTAATTCGAAATAGTTTGCTATAAATAATAGTTGCTACTCAAAAATTTTACACTTCTTTATAACGTATAAAAGAGGTGTCGACGAAAATTGTTATGGTAACCAGCAGTTGGAAAAAATATCATTATTTTATGTTTTCTATATTTTATTTTATTTAGTTGCTACTTATATGTAGGAAATCCGACTTTTTGAGCATGAGTAGTCCCATGACCACGACTATAGCAATAACTTTACACAATGAATATACGCGACTAGTCCGTTCAAATCTGCTTTCGTAAGTAAACATCGCCAAAATCAAATTATTAGACGAATGAATCTAAATTAAATGAATTAATGAAGCACTAACGGATAATCAGATATATAAAGTTTTACAAACAAGAATACTACTACTACTAAGGGATAGATTTTTTGCGTCTGCCATATAAATAGAATGCAAATCAAACTCCCACAAATTGCACATGGACATAAACTGTAGATGTATGGACAACATAACAAATGTTAATAGCGCCACCAACAGCGATGTATTTTGTATAAATGCATAAAATTATAATAAAAATGAATAATACTAAATATTTAAAGACAAGATTCCTTCCATTTAACGAGTGGAAGCGCTGAGGAGCCACTGGTTTATAAGTCTTCCAACAAGAAGATTAGTTACAGTTGGTTACATTATTACAAATGGCAATACAACGTAACTTTGAAAAAATAAGAACTAATAGCTAAATAGCTTGTGTGCTAGAATATGACTTAAAAGTAATATTTTTGATGATTTTTAAAGTGTTAATCCACACTAAGGATAGAAAAAATACTTAAAGAAAACATAAAAATTTGAACGCAGCGGGACTCGAACCCGCGCGAGTCCCGCTGCGTTCAAATTTTTATATGTTTTCTTTAAGTATTCTTAAAAGTAATAGTCTTCTTTACGCTATTTCGTATATATACTCGTAGCATCGACAGCAGAGTTAAGCTAATGTTAAGCCTTACGACACTCCAGTCCTCGTTTCCTACCAAATTTTCAAGATTGATATCTTCATTTTCGTTTTGTGTTCATAGGATTTTAAAAGGTAAAATAATAATAGATACTTTAGACTTCTATATTATTATATTTTGCTTTTACATATAATAAATAAATAATTAAAAGAGAAACAAACACAAAACACAAATAAAATTAAATTAATTAACATGACCTCATTGGAAAAATCTTGAAGTATTAACCTTGTAGTGTGAAAATAATTATTAATAAAGTTTTTAAATTGTGAATTATTAATGATAATCTTTCTATTGTACGAGATGTGTTTTTGCATCTTGAGACATTTACTGTCAAGAGTGCAATAAAGCTGCAGTTTTATACGTCCTATAGCTGTACGCAGTGGGAAACGTTATTTCATTAGTGTCAAGAAATATACACTTCTTTGTATACATTACGTCGTTATTTAATGAAGTATTTATTTCATTTCTTTAATCATTTATAGAAAACACGCACTGGTAAAATACTAGTTCATTTAGTATTTTAAGAAGATAAGTGAGTTTATACTACATTCTTCCGTAGGCGTCGCCGTATCAGTGAAAATTCCCTCTATTTTGTATCAGAATGCAATTGTAAAAATTCAATATATTAACGCTGTTTTTAGCAGAATGGGAGCTACGAACATTTTAAAACTTGATTTGTCAACTCTATTCATATTATTTGACTTATTTTATTAAGATCAACCAACAACTATAATTTACTGCTTAAAACTTAATTACTGATATATAAATACTTGCAATTTTGGGATATTCAAACATATAACATATAACATTTTTTATCTTTGTATTAAAATAAAATAATATAAAGTACTTAAAGAGATTTTAATATCGTAAAGAGGACCGTAGTAGCATAGAGGCGTACGCTTCTGCTTATAAACGCGACAGTTTGAGGATTTGATTCCCACTCGGGGAAGATGGATTTTTCTATTTCCATTTTCTTCACTCTGCAAAATAGGCAAAGCCCGGTGTTGAGTTCCACCACTCAACACGCATTGCCTCGAAAAAGGTGGAAAGCGGGGACGGAGAAAGCAGGGATTAAGCAAGGGAGTGTCTTAACACTAGGCTCAAATGGTTCCTGCAGTTCCCTCTGCCTACCCTGTAATATACGGGATACAGCGTGAAGCGTGAAGATTTTAATATATAAGCCGTAGGGTCTAGTTATCTATAAGCATCACGTCCCGTATTAAACAAACATGTATGAGAACCGCGCAAAGTCAGTAACTGCATGAAAATACACATTTTTGTGCAATGCAAGCAAATGATTACTTAAACATTCTGATCACTTTGTGCTGCCACGTTCGACCTCGATATGACCTATGAGGTGAATGACCGATACTATGTCATGCGATGACCCTAAAATGCGTTTTCATGCTAGCTTTATAAGAAAGAGCAATTTAATTATTAAAAGATTAAATAATAATTACGGTGACGGCATAATGGCGTAGTGCAGCAATCTTAAACTAAAAATACGATGGTTTTGAATTCTATCCTCAGTCGATTAGAAAATCTGTTATCTTAAGTTTTCATAGTCTCGAAATTTGGGGTTAAAACTGAACTTCACAATTTCTTGTTTCCATTCCTCGTGACTAATTTCCTTAAAACAAAATTCAAAATAAAATCAAAGAAAGTTTTATAAGCCGATAGAGCATATATAAATATTCTTAATTATTTGACCCACAAAATATAAGAATGAATGACATAGACGTACAAGAGTGCCATCTTTACAGGTAACAATAAAAGACAGAGAAAAATTGTCCATGGATTCACCGTGCCGGTGCCGTGTTCATCTTGTTGTAAGAAGAGGAGACTTGGAACTTGAGTGTAGGTTTAAAGGGGAACCCTTAAAATGCATTGACGCTCACCTCCGCTGTCCGAGCTCCTTCCACTACCTAATAAAATTCTAAGCTAAAATTCTAATAAATTAGTAAGGTCTAGTTCTAGACAGACCGAGATCTTTTAGTAATGTATAGAGAGATTTTGCTGTTATACCTCTAAATAAATAAATTAACTTTTAATGCAATTAAATGCAATCTTATATAAAACATAGAAATAACACGAAATATCAGACGTAAATTTAATTTTTTAAGCGCGAAAAAAGATACTATATACTACTTTGGAACTGTTGCGTAACTTTGTAATGAAGTCAAATGTACAAACACATGCCATGGCATGGCGTATAATTGTCAGTCATTACTTGTTTACAATAGAATTGGGCGGTCAGGTCCCCGTGAAATTGCGCTTTTTAAATACTTTCTACAATGCTCGCTTGCAGGAACTAAAAGATTGTAGTAAATATAATATGTATAATCTGGGTTACATGAAAAGATACCACGTAAACGGAATTAATAATGAAAACAAATAAACATACATTTTAATATATTCAAAATATATATAGATATTAAATATATAATGTTAAGAGTAAGATGAGGATAAGTGTTCAATTTACGATTGTTAAATTTATAACCACTGTCAAAAAATTTACGTGTAGTAGCGAGTAAATAACTTTAACTTGAATAAACTTTTTTAATTAAATTGATTAGAGGAAATTATGGGTGGGTCTAGCCCGATATTTTGAAGCAAAATAGACAATTAGAAGATATTAACATTGTTTTAAGCATCAAATACAACATTATGCTTATCTTCATGCAGGGAAATGGAAATATAAGAATAAAAAGAATCGTCCACATCCCAGGAAACGAATTTGTATTTTAGAATATGTTTACAACAAAAGTAATTAAGTATATTAATTTAACTATCAGGGTCTCTTAAAGAAACGAATTGCAGTTCGGATGTAAAAATCAGAAACTTCAAAATCAAAAAAAACATGAACATGATTTTATAAAAAATACAGAGTGCTCCAGTTTAAATTAATTGGTTCATGTATTAAATTATACATATATTTTATAATTATTATGGGGCCTTGTACGACGGCTTGAACTGACGCAACTTTGCTCCACAAAGCGTAATGTGGTGTCTTACATCCATTTTTGGATGTTTACAACCTTCACTTGGCAGCAGTTCCGCCACTCATTTTTACTTTCGCTCCAGTTTTTCATGACCTTAGGTCATCGAATTTTTGGCGCTTAATAGTAATAACGTGTGGTAAGGTCGACTAAGCTATATATTTTGCAATACAAAAATTATTTATAATAAACACATACATTTAATCAGTTACTGGTAAATTGTTGACAGCGAATTATGATAAGGCGATGAAATTATTACATTTGTAAAGCAGTGTATATTTATAACGAACGTTCATTTTTAAATACAGCAAGTTATATAAATACAAAAACAACTGTAAATTGAAGCAGATTTACAAGTTATGCACTCAAGCTATTTCCACTGGTTTTATTTTCCTTAAAATATCAATACCACCGCCGCGTTAACGCCTTTAAATAACTCCAAGAATTTAAGCAATAAAATAAAATAGAGCATAAAGCACTGATCCGGAACACGCGATCTGTAGGTATGTCTGACAGATTTTTTACACTGTTTCGATTAAACCAGTTCAAAGAGCACACGAAATTCGAGCACTGTTGTGTAAAAAGTATAAAGCATGACGGTCAAGAGTGACTGTAAAAAGGCTTCATCTTAACTCGGTAAAGGTATCGTATGACAGAACCTGTCTTTGCAGGAAGCAATTTTTCTGACAATATTTTTGAGCTAATTATTATGTTTTTAAACCGCTACCGCTATTATCGCTCCAAATAAAGGTTATAATGAAAATAATATATTGTGTATTTATATAAGAATTTTAATAACTTTTTAATCAGTAATATACTTTAATTTAATATGGAGGTCGGTTGAAACGGTATCTCGTATATTTGAATGCAGGACGATCGAATTTCGAATGAATTAATAACTGTAGGTGTAATATGTTTTCTAAATGTCAAGTATTCAAAATACAGTTAATATTGTCAAATAATAAAAAAAGCCTTAACAAAGCCATTTCCGTTTTAAAAAAGCAACGAGGTTTATTTTTCACAATATCTTCATGTTAAAACTCGGTTGCCTAAGAATTTTTCTCAAAAAGCTTAGGATGAACTTAATATCACACAGCAGCTTTATCTACGGATCTCTAAAACCTTCATCGTTCGTGACTCAAGACATTCGCCATCCACCTGTAACCGAGACTAATTGCTTCACGGGACAAAAGAACATTGAATGGAATACCACTTCGAGCTGGTCGTGATGGCTGTACGTGCACTGCACCTGTTGACGTCAAGTGTAAATCTATTTTTGAAAAACCAAATATATTACAGTTTAAGATCCATTTCCAAGCACAGTGCAATATTTTGATCATGGAATTCAGTATGTACAATTTTTCCACATTATAATATTGTTAAATGTATACAATTATAATATTTTACGTTATCTCTTTACGTTTTATAAGACAAATTAATTAAATTGAACTGATATATTATGTAAATTGTGGAATTCACTGGGCGAGTTCTTATTCTTTACTTATTATAGTCAATGTGATCTTTTGAATAACTGCAATTATGCAATTGATATGTAGATTTAGTAGATAAATTTATTGATAAATAATAACTTTAAATATTCAAGCGCGGTGAATTATTTTTAACGTACACCTATCCGTCTGTGCGTGGTAGTTGCGGTGTTGCGCGTGAGGATTCAACGTGACCGACACCTGTCGAAGTGGAAAAATGTGGCCATAAACCTGTTATCCCTATAATATAAATTGTATCGTGATCCAATAAAATTTGTCAAAGCGTTAAGTTTTTTAAATAGTACGTTTTTTATGTCTATAGAAAACGTTTTTATATGTTCGAGTGCGTTATATACATTTGTTTTTATATCTCATGATTTTGAATAGGACAGAGATTTGATGAGGAAAGATTTCAGGGCTTAGTTTAGGGCCTCCGAACGATGTCGCCATCGGACCGCGTAGTAATAAAGCATTATAAATGCGCAGCTGTCAGCTTTGTACTTAACGGACACATCTCAATGGAAATGCGAGATCGCGATCACTGTCAATTTTATGCACGACGTGACTCCGCCGCTTTGCATTTGACTTGATAAATACATAAATAATGTGTTGTAGCTGTCAAAAATCACAAAATATTAAATGCAAGTTGGGACCACAGACACACTCCTCATCTCCTGTCAGGTGGTAATATTTTGATGGCAAATATTATTTTATTGTATCATTTCGTTGGACCACCTTATAGCAAGAACTCTAACAGCTCATATCAATCATCGTTCAGCTACTTTAGCTAAATAATCTTGTCATTTAAACAGTTCTTGGTGTAAATAAAAGTATATTAAACGAAACGTTAACGTTTACTTGCTTGAATATACCTATTTACCACCAAGACCTGACATTACTAAGGTTATTTAGCATGTATCCTCATTATCCACGATGCCCATTAAAGATGAACAAGGAAACCATCACGTTCCCAGCAGTTTGTCACGTAGTGCGGTCGCCGTGGTCGGCGTGGTCGTCGGTCGCGACCCTGCCCCGCCGCTCGGAACGGCCAGCAAAAAACGCATTCGTGATCTCAAATTACATAATGCTTTTATTTTTATTTGGATCAATCGACAGGTTCATAGCTTTTTACTGGCTCTTTTTGATTTTATACAATTTCAAATTGTTTTGTGATACTTGAATAGTGCTGTATACATACTAACAACTGGACTCATAATAATCTGCATATATATTTATTATGGATAAAATATTACTTACTTATTTACTTAACTTTACGCTCTATCCCTAGCGGGGTAGTCAGAGAGAACGGAGCGCCAAACGCTAAAATATTATTTATTACATTAATTTCCTTCTCAATTGTAAGTTTTTGAAAGTTTGAACATATTCTTTACTTTTTTTCTCTATAATTTATTTCAGCTTTACTTTGTTTTTGTACAACGAAGCCAATGAAAAAGTACACAGCCACGCATATTTACTGTCAGTCACGGCAGAGTGCAAGCGATGTCGCTTAAGGTTATGCGGATGCCGATGCGCGTGCGCAGCGTACAGAGTGGGTCCCCGAGGTCGCATCCACCTAGTGTGGCCACATGTATCGAGTTTAGCAAGAGCTCTCGATTTTCAGATGTCATTTGATGACTTCCTGGGGCGAACACAAGTAGATAGGCTTGTACAAAAAATCTTTTTTTAAGTTAAAATAACTTTTTTAGCAGTTTTACCATTTATTTACTTAAGTTCCGCTCATTTTCACTTTTAGCATAAACATAATACAGCATCAACGTAATTAAAACGAAAATATTTCCTTCTTTCCGCTGATTAAGATTTTACGGGAATATAATAAATATCACGTATTTATTAAAATTAAATACTTACGTAATTAATTTATTTAGTAAAGAAGTAATTCTTTGCATACATTGTTGAGAAGGATTTATATAGTAAGCGATATTTTCATATATTATTTATCGGCCAACACTATTCCTCCGGCCAGTGGAATGTTTCGCTTTACATATCGTGCACGGCGAGGCGCGTGCATCTCATGCGAAAGGCTTTGTTTTATTGACCACGTGTGTATAAAAGGCATGTGTCAGGCTGATATCGAACTATTTAAGATGGAATTGCGCTTGTTTAAGAGTATTTCTTTGGAATTTTTAGTGATAAGATCGCTACACACGAGTGGGTTCAAATCGAACATGGGCGTAGAGTGTGTGTTGGATGTGAATGTAGAAGATTGGTCATATTGCATCAATTAAAGCGCATCGAACTATGTACAAGTGGAAAATAGACTACTAGTGTTAACTATTTAAAGAATTATATGAATGATATTTATTGAAGATCTGACTGTAAACCCGAAGGATTTAAATTCAATTCCAACTGACGAGGGAATAAATCAATGTCATTTTTTTGCAACGATGATTCACACAATTGCTAAAAAACCTCAGTAAAACAGCATTTAGATGCGTGGAGTGGACCCCTTCTATAATTCACGTTCAAATCCTTCGTATATAAAAAAAACTGCATAGCAAACACTATTAAAATATAAAAAATATCTGTAGTATATATAATTGTATATATACGTGTATTTATTTATAATTATTATTTTTTAATTGACGAGTTTATCAAAAAATTGATATATATATATATATATATATATATATATATATATATATATATATATATATATATATATATATATATATATATATATATATATATATATATATATATATATATATATATATATATATATATATATATATATATATATATATATATATATATATATATATATATATATATATATATATATATATATATATATATATATATATATATATATATATATATATATATATATATATATATATATATATATATATATATATATATATATATATATATATATATATATATATATATATATATATATATATATATATATATATATATATATATATATATATATATATATATATATATATACACACGAGAATTAAAAAAATACGTTGTATTCATAATACTATTTTTAGCAAATAGACTGTATTTGTGTGTTGACCTTCTGTTTCAACTAGGTCAGTAATAATATTGAATTTTTGCACTCATATTTATTCAAATATAGGTTTTTATATAATATGTATATTCCAAAATCTGTAATTATTTAGACGTTTTATCTCAAGTTTCGTTTACAATCATTATAGATATTAGTAATGCAATAATAGCATTATTAGCGTCAGTGGCGAAGAAAACCTACCAAGTAAGTTGATGACAAGTCAGGTTGTGCTCACTCATAACCGTAACCCAACGCCGCGCTTACGACAAGCTAAAAAAATACAAATATTAATCCGAGTTTAATTTGGACCAATGTCGCATTTAGTTATGCATGTTAATTTGATATTATAATATTATAGATTATGTGTTTAAACAAATATATAGCGTGAAGCGTAAATAAAGCATATAAGAAACAGTTACTTCTTGCATAGCAGCGTATGAAGACCGTACCTAATATCAATACATAATTACAGTTCGTCATTATATGTTGAAAGGTCCTCCTCAAAGAAAAAAACATACAAATATCTTTCTAGAATCCTATATATAAATAAGGTCTAATCATCTTCTTCGGTCTTAAACCCCACGTCCATGACCCCAGGTAATATGTCAAATATTTTTATACCGAACCGCGAGCGCAACCACGGCTGCAACTCGACACTAGTGCAACTCGGAACGAATGGTTGCCAGTGAGTTATTTACATGCATTATTTACACAGTAATGCATATGCACATGTTTGTGAAAAAAATATCAAATTTAACAAATGATTCTTGAATCTCAATATCTCATAATGATCATATTTTTATAACAAACATATAATTGTATAATATCTGCGTTACTTAATATTGCGTACTAATGAGTATAAAGTTATCCTATTATTTTTTATTTTCCTACCGCAGGAAGTGCGAGAAATAGCATAGCAATATGAAAGCCAATAAATAGACTGTCCACTGAGGATGTAGAAGATCGTGTAAAGAGGAGTACGCGTAGCCAGAAAGCAGATCCTGGCAAGAGAGACCATAATACCAGGCAGAAGAAAATGAAGAAGAATTGCAAAACATGCCAAAAGTTAATTCAAATTATATACAAACAGTTCATACCGACAAATATATTCAGTGAAAAAATATACATTTAGTATAAATCATAGTAAATTCTTAGCCGTAATGAGGTAACTAATTGTCGTTCACACATCAACGTCACGACAGGAGCCAATGTACAAATGTCCTCAATTACATGCAATTACAAATTGTAATCGGTATCGATGACGTGCGTACATAATTGTGTTCAATCTTTGTTTACTTTTTGTATTACAGAAGATTTACTAAATGAAATATATTTTGAAAATATTGGCAAATTGGTTATACATTTTAAATTATTATATAACAGCTTCTCACTAGTAGATGTTATATCTACCTAGTGATAAAACACTCCGTTCTCCACTTTATGAGACATTTTATGTTGAGTGGTTTAACTCAACGACGCGCTTTGTAAGGGTGTATGGTCAGACGGTATGGCGCTGTACCACGGTGGTTAATGGAATTAAATATTATAATAAGCCATGTCGCATGTTTGACCATACGCCCGATTATTTTGTAAGTATCGCAATTTTTATCGAATTAAAAGAAATAATTTTGAATTGTAAAAAACTATATTTTCAATAATAAAATATACAATCATAGAAAATTTAATAGCATAAAAAATAAAATAAAATATAAAAAATATTTATTAATAAGTTAATAAATCTTAGACTCCACAGATGACAAACACAAGAGACAGAACCTAAAATCTTACCCTATCATAATTTTGAAAAATAAAGAGTTTTCAAGCACTACGGTAAAACTAATCTCGTTTACTTTAGGTAAAAAATATTGAATATTTTGTTTAAAAAAAAATAAACACTATGTCCAGTCTTTTCTTATCACCCAAAAAAATTAACTTTTCAATTTTACTATTTTCGACCAACAGAAACGTTTCGACCTTCTGTTTCAAGTGGGTCAGCAAAAATGTAAGAACAACAATTTTTCAATTTACATAAATATAAATGTAGAACGTACATACTTTTTCTTTTATTGCTTTAAACAATGATTTAAAAAAAACTCATGGCTAAAGAATATCGGTAAATTTATTATTATTGATTTAGTATCAAACTTATTCCATTTTAATGTAAACATGTTCCAGATGTCATGAACTAGATTCCCAAGTTTAATTCAAAGCAAGCTATGCCTATGTGCTGACTTTAAATGATATTAAGGTCTTTTCCTGCTGCTGTGTGTTTTTAAATTAAGAGATGGTGGAGAGCTAATAATACTAGTAGCTGCCTGTAATTTCTTCCTTATTACACTTGAAAATTGTCCACTGTTTTGAAAGAACTATGTTCTCCTTGAGGCTAATGAAAGAAAACCCTTAATATACTAGAAAACGAACTTGTATTGGCTAAGAGACGTAGGTTCACGGCCCGCTTCGTTCATTATATGTATTGTCTAATTACTACCTACCTATATATGTTATTCATTTACCATGTGTCATTAAATGGTAAATAAAAATATTTATAAGAGGAGTTGACTGCAAGAAAAGTGAGATATCACTAGGCTTTCCTTTACTATCCTTCATAGAAAGCTGGAAGTTGGAAGCATCACTAATATAAACTCAATAATATTAATTAATAAGTAACCATAAATGATATTTTAAACGTAATTAAGTGTAAAAATACACGTTTGCTTAAAAACAATAATAAATATTTAAGATCTGTAATTATTTTTGTTAGATAAAAATATCTCATCTATTCATTTTTTAAACCTTTATAATTATAATATGGTACACTATAGTTAGCAAGCAATCTGCAAGCAATCACTAATAATATAATAAGTATTGTTTTTTTGAAAGAAAGAATATCTAAAGACTGACAAGGCTATTTCGGCTTATTCCATTTTTAGGCTTATTTCACACAAATTGAGATCCATTGCTTTGTTTACAGGGTTGTCATATCTATATATTAAATCTCGTTCAATCCTATTCCGATTGTATCAGTCAGTCATTCAGTTCTTTATATAATATGTAAATACTATCTTTATTAGCTTTATATAGATATAAAATATTAGTAACCAATATTGATACTATACACTACACTTAATGAGTTTTGTTCATCATTTAATAAAATCAATTAATTTACAGATAGCAAGAAAAGATAAATTGTAATGTAATATTCTTTGCATTAAGTACTAAAGTACTAATAAAAAACCTAACATAATAGTCAATTTAAATATTGTTTCTATACAACATTTTATTAACTGCCAGTCATAATGTATTATTATAACTTTTAATTTTATTCGATGTGCAGTAGCTTAAATGGGCGTATCAAAGGTCACGTCTACTGTTTGTAATTCTTATTATTTATTGGTAACAAAATTTTAAACTTGTATATATGTATACATGAAATGTACCTAATATAATAAAATATGTAAACAAACATATAAGTATTCTTTTATGTAGGTATTTCTCGTATATTAAATATAATACCATTAATTATCTTTTCTGTATATATTTATAAACGTATTGTGTTATTATAGATTTATTATACGAGTATTCTCTCTTATTTGCGAAATCAATAAAAACTATTTGCTCACAACCTATATTCAAAGTAGTCTAATCTTTCTGCCTTGTCATATAAATTTATTTGTAACATTTCTATATTTGTATTACATAAAAAAATATAATCGCAACGAACGAACGAAAGAAAACTTGGACCGAATTCAGCGGAAAAATTGCACACCTACCTTTCAGGTGTTTCCAAACAAACTCCTCCACTGAAAGGTTCCGCACTCTTTCCGATTGAAACAGCGTGATCACCAAATTTCCTACGTATCACAAAAAAAGGACGTAATCGTCAATGGTCTACCCACTTCACCGATTCGACACACGTGTTTAGTATATCGGGGAGTGTACGTGAATTAGATGTACAGCCACAACGCGCGAAACAGTCGGCGCGACTGAACCGAGAGAACACATTCACAGGCAGTCGGCAGACGGCAGTACAGTGTCCACTCACACTCGTGACTCGACCGCGGTGCGGTATACTGTATAGCGCTCGACAGGTGAGAATGCAACAGTGTGGTGTCACTCGAATCTCGAGCCTCGAGCCCCGACTCCCTTACACGACCCGCGTGGATTGTGGAAGTGACTCAATAGTGGTGCTGTGTGAGTGGACCACTTCGCTCGCGTTAGGCAGATTTATTACGGCACCCGTGTGTGCGTACTTGCGTAGTATTTACAGGTGATCTTGTACAAGTACCTAGAGTCACAAGTCACGCGCGACTGTGTGCCCGCTGCCCGCTGCCTACCTGTTGTGCCCCCGCAACTTATTACTTTTGTTCTTTTAGGGTTGTGTAAGAAAATGTATTATCTTATAAGACATTCATTTCGCTTGTTATTGTTTTATGTCGGCCGGTAGTCGCCGCGGATTGTAAACACGCGTTTAAACTGGATTATCTTTGGGCTTAGCTTTTTTTATATTTTCTATTTTTAACATATTTAACGTATAATTATTAACTCTAGATTAAAAGTTTATTAATCAAGTTAAGCTACATTCATAGTTCCTTGATAAAAATAAATAAATAATACATATATGTTATATAATTCTTCATTCTTTGAAAGTCTTACACAAACTAAGTAAAAAAAATACCACATCAGTTACATAAATTAACTAAATATATAACAAGACGTTTGCTCTTATACTATTACTAAGGTACTCCTCCAGTCCAAATTCCGGTAGTTATTCGCGATTGACATAATTGGATAGCCCATATGTCGAGAAGGGTAAAGGCGAGATGAACTATATCATATTAATCGTCTCAATGTAACCCATTGTACCTGATGTGTGACGTGTTAAAGCTAATTTATTACATAACACATGTAATTTTATATATCTGTTTCACGATTACATAAAGCAAACACGTCCGTATTCATAGATCGTGACATCTGCATATTAGTGAACTTTATACAGCGTAAGGTCACGAGTTTTTAGCACCAGTACAATAGGTATTAACATCCTATGTCACCTTGACGTAAGTGCAAAGACTTTGTCACTCACAGCCGTACAATCAAAACGTTGTAACCGCCAACAAATAGCTAGCACAATTAGACTTAATATTGTAAATTTTAGCGATAAATATCTTTTGACTGACCATCAACAAGTGAAGCCCTTTTATGGGAACTGCTTATCGGAGAACCAAAATAGCTTATGTTGAAAGGCATGAAAAATAAAATAATCTTTATATCATAAAAGATAGAGTTAATTTTTAAATGACAATCAGTAGCGTTAAGATTGTTATATATGGCGTTAAAGAAAAACGTGACTGATCTATTTGTATTGTAATTTGCACCTAATCAGATGTGAAACTAGATTGATTATCGGCCATACGAGGCAGTGCGTGTCAGATTGGTGATCTTTTGTTTCTCGACGTTTTTACTCACATTCGTGTTATTGTTGACAGTTTATGTAACAAGAAGTAATTTAAGGCAAAGGACGTGACTCGACCTGAAATATTCAAATTTAAGATGCTAGTTCATTACCTAAGAAATATATTGCTTTGATGTGAAAAACTATTTTTACTTAGCTCTTATTTAGTTAAAGCTGTATGCCGTAATACTTGGTTGTCACTTTTCCTTTTAACATTAAACCTGTTGAGGTCTAATACAGATTATTCATAGTATATAAATACTGTTAGACTGTAGACTATTATAATAGCGGTTTCATAAACCCTTGTGAATGCCAGAAGTATTTACACGCATTTCAATTAATAAACAACTTGAACATGCGATAACTATAAGCCATGCGCAAAATTCATCATCAAGCTATGAAGATAATACGAGGATAAATAAATACACGCAAACACGTATGTATGTATGTATGTATATATGTATATATATATATATATATATATATATATATATATATATATATATATATATATATATATATATATATATATATATATATATATATATATATATATATATATACATATATATATATATATATATATATATATATATATATATATATATATATATATATATATATATATATATATATATATATATATATATATATATATAAATATATATAGAGGAAAGTCACCAAATATGGAATACCATTTTGTTTCTGGGATATATAAAAAAAACTTTACATAAATTTGGTTAATTTAATGTTTTTACTGACCAGGTATACATTTATGAGAAATAATTAACAGTCATTAATCAAATATATTAATTATCAAATTAAAATCTAACACAAAAAACAAAATCACAAATAAGTAACCAAATATGGAATAGGAACCCAAATATGGAATATAAGTATAAATCAACATAACAATACCAAAATGGTCATTAATATCTAATATCTTGTGATAAATGAAAAAAATAATACAATTACTTGCAAAAGTTACAGATCCAAGTATCAAACTTTGGATCAGCACAATGATAATGTACCCAGGGCCTACACATCAAGCTCTTAATCCAGTTTTTTCCACTTTTATGGAAAAAGTCTTGAACAGAAAATACCTTCTGCATCAGAAGTCAGGAGTGGACATGTGGTCTATCAACTCATCATGTTCACTATCTTCATTAAACTGGATAGCGCCTAGTTCCTCAAGGTCTTGTTCTTCACTATCATCCATATTCTAGTTCGGAGCCCAAGATAGTTTTTCTTCCTAATGTAGTAGCCGCTGCTACTTCTGGAGACTGTTCATCTTTTTGGCAGAGATGTAATAAAGTTCTCCTAGGCACTTGAAAATACTATGCCGCTTTCAAATACCCCATTTTCTTTTCCCCGACGAATTTTGTAGCTTGTGTCATTTTTTCTTCACTCCAGGTTTTTCGTTTGGTTGATTGTGAAGTGGACATTCTAAAAACAGTCATTCCATATATTGTATAAAGAAATAATATCAATTATCTATCATATAAAATATTAAAATCGAATTATGGACTATTCCATAATTAGACACCGACGACTGTCCATATTTGGATTTTTATACTATTTCAAACTCTTCTAAATATTTTGTCAAATCACAACATTTTAGTGACTAAAGATCACAAAATAGTGAAATAAACCTTATATCGATACACTAAATATATTTTAACACTTATATATACAAACATAACAGTTGGTAATACTTATTTTTTACTTACTTTTAAAATTTATTGCACATAACAAATCAAAACACACTTACCACACGTGAAACATTCGCGCAACTGTTTCGATGGTGTGAATGCGATAGTTAGTAGACTAAATGGAAAAAATATATGGTCGAGCGTTGCGTTTCATACTTATAGTTTTAGAGAAATTAAGGAATTCCATATTAGGATACTATTCCATATTTGGTGACTTTCCTCTATATATATATATATATATATATATATATATATATATATATATATATATATATATATATATATATATATATATATATATATATATATATATATATATATATATATATATATATATATATATATATATATATATATATATATATATATTATATATATATATATATATATATATATATATATATATATATATATATATATATATATATATATATATATATATATATATATATATATATATATATATATATATATATATATATATATATATATATATATATATATATATATATATATATATATATATATATATATATATATATATATATATATATATATATATATATATATATATATATATATATATATATATATATATATATATATATATATATATATATATATATATATATATATATATATATATATATATATATATATATATGAATATTAACTTATTAATACCGGAATATAGTACTGGATATGATTATTGCTAAAACAAAGGCTTTTAGGTGACAAAATTGCTATGTATATTATTCGTTAATTACATATTCTACCCCTTTATCATTTCTAGTTATTAAAATCATTGTATAATAAACAATAAATAGTAAAACTCTAATTTAAGTAACTAAACGTTAACTCAATTACTTAATATTATGAGATAAATCTAAAAAGTTGATTTTTCGCAACATTGATAAGCGTTATCAAAAAAATCATTTCAATTTTGTGTCGACACAATGACAGGCGAAGCAAGTTTATTTTGATATCGGCTTGATAATGACGAAAATATAATTTACTAAAGGATCTGATCTAGATATAACGAGTTCATTGTTCTTTTGACACGTAATGGAATAATGGTTTTTAATAATTATCAACTTTAAGTGATTATAGAAAAGTTTTATTATTTTGTCACTTAAGCGCTCATTGAAAAAACATAGGTAAGTATTAGGTATATTACAAAAACTCACGATACCACTACGATTCAAATCGATGGCATTTAGATTATACTAAGTATATATTTTCTTATTCTAGATCTTCCTACTTTTTGCTAGCTTACACTGCATTTGAAAATAAAAAATACATATTGTGTTTTATGATGTACAATTGTAACTACAATTACACTATTAATTATTGTCATAATCTCAGATAATGCTACAAACGCCTCTCCTTACGGAACCTTCACATCTCAACTTCAATATGCACAATGATTCCACTAAATGCTAAGATGGTTCCTTTTTATTTTCATAAAAATTCTTTTTTTTATTTTTTTATGTCTTCACGACTTATCCCGCAAATGGCAGGGTATGCAAAGGAAATTGCAGGGACCATAGGAACCTAGTGTTAAGAAACTCCGTTGCTCCTTTTTCGAAGCATTGCGTGTTGAGTGGCGGAACTCAACGCCGCACTTTGCCTAGTCTCCAGAACGAAGAAAATAAAAATAAAAAAGGAAGTTCCAGACATTTAAAGCTTAAATTTAAGAAAAATTTAAAAATGAATACCACATATACATTTTCATACATCCGTGTAACTACAAGCCGTATACGATACGTTCTGTTTAATTTATTCAGGCTCGCAATTAAGGCCGTGTTCCCACTGGCACAATGGCGCGGGCGCGGATGGGACAATTGCTGTACATACATACTCGGCTATCTGCATCGGAACACTGTCCTGCTATCGCGTAGCGGTTGCCTAATCAAAAATTATAATTTATTACTAGCTATCTACCTGTAGGTTTTAAAATTTGATTAAATTTTCATTTTAAATATGAATAAATAAAATAAATCTGTACATACAATATATACGTACATAACAAATATATTAGAGGCACTTAATTTAAAACAAAAAATAAAATTAAATACTACTTAAACTATAATAATTATAATTGTCCCAAATTGGACCACTTATTAATTTTCTACGCTTTATTTTTCTAAGTATTTTTTTTAATTGCGCATGCATAAAGTTTAATTATTAATAATAATAATTTTCTCTTTACATCGAAGTTTTAGGAGAATCGGGTACCCGCTATACGCTTTACTTAATATTAAGAGTTTATTTTATTTCAATCGCTGCATATATAAAAAAGTTTAAAATGTTTTATATAACGATAAAATTGTTTAATTGCAATATATAGGTATATACATAAAAAAGACAACTATTATGCAGGCATTACATTAAGGTACTTTTAAAACAAAGATATTTCTACATTTTAATTAACATTTATTTCATATTTAAAAAAGGAGTATTCTTGTTTTTGTGTATGTATTAAAAAAACACTCGTATATAAAGAGAATTCATACGTAATTTTTCACTTCTAACGGCATTGCTTTAATACACATACACAACCACACATAATATAGTCTCGGAGAAGAATATTTCACATTCCTCGAATACACATCTTAGCAACATAATATTTTACTCGCTATTTTATTTGGCCACACGTTAGGAACACATTAGTCTCATACTTATATGTTTTTTACCATCCGTTGTCTTACGAGTACAACGCGAGATAGTCCAGTTATTAGAATACGTAGATTCGTATCAAGGAGACGGGGACTTAAATACTAAAAGATACATGGCGGATAAATCGCTACTGGAATTATGTTAATCGCTTTAAACAACAATTACTGCGTCTTATGTGGTTTTATTCTAAAATTTATGTAAGTAGTGACTATAGGACCTGCTTCCATTAAAACTTCGATGTAACGAGAAAATTATTATTTACTTTATGTACAGTCAGCGTCAAAAAAATAGGTACACTCAGGGTATTCAAATATATAGACGCAATCAAAAAGTCAATAATATCGGTACATTCAAAGTTACCTTATTATTGTCAACAACGTAATCGCTCAAAAATATCGGGACGTTTAAAACGTCATATAGATCGTTACATTTAAAGCGCCATAAATATGGTGACACTCATACTGTCATTGGTATCTAAGCATTGTGTTCAAATTCTAGTGTTTACATGTCATTCTACTATCTATCAAATATAGTAATTATTTTGTCAGTTGTATTAAAGTTGTGGACCGTCGTGGCGCAGAGGCGTTGCGTCTGCCTGTAAACGCGACGGTTTGTGGGTTCGATTCCCATTCAGGGAAGATAGATATTTCTATTTCCATTTTCTTCGCTCTGGAAATTAGGCAAAGCGCGGCGTTGAGTTCCACCACTCAAAACGCAATATCTTGAAAACTCAAATAAAATAATAGCTATTCATTCTCAAATATATACTATTCTCGGCGTTAATCGCAAAATAACAATTCTAGAATTATCATAATTCTTTGCGTAAATAGCAATGTCTATTTTATATTTTTATATTATAGCTTTCTAATTAGTCCAAGGTTAGTTCTGTAGTATGTGCGATTATTATTTTTAAAAGTATATTTGTCTATTGGCGAATTTAGCTACTCTATACTACATTCTTTCTGCCACCGGAGCTATTTCGTCATGCCAAGGTCTAGTTAGTCTGCCTCTCCTTCTTTGGCCTTCTCTGCGTACCATTGAGTTACTATTTTACTCCATTTTTTACCTTTTTTTTACCTCTCGCTGAGTGACCTGCCCATCGTCATTTCAGTCTTTTGGTCTGTTGTACTATTTCTTGAACTTTTGTTCTATATTTTGTGGACTTATTCCTCTATCTATCCAATATTGGCTCTCCCAACATGTTCCTTTCCACGGCGTTTTGACAATTAGCAAGTTTGTGTTGATATGCGTTACACACCATGTTTTACTACCGTTTCTAAGGACTGGCAAAATGCATGCGTTAAACAGTTTTGATTTTATTTTTATGTGCTAGTTGTTATCCTTCATCACTTCTTTCATGCTACTATATTTCTTCCAGCCGTTTTTTACTCTTCTATTGATTTTCTGTTTTACGTGTTCCTCAGGAGTATCAACTATTTTAGATACTACTGTACTCTTCTGTATACTCTATTTGGTTATTTCCCACAAAAACTGAATGGAGAAAAACTCCATTCCTAATCGGTTTTGTTTTTCATAGTTAGATTTTAGGCCAAGTTTTTCGTTTTCGATTACACGATCTTTTAGAATTGTATAGATTTATTCTGACGTTCTTACAGATAGGATAATGTCATATGTGAATCGAAGATGTGACAATTTACGTCCATCGACGTTTATTCCCTCGTTTTCCTACTTTATTTTTCTCAATATGAATTCTATAACACTGCTAAAAAGCTTCGGGGATAGAGGATTCTCTGTTTTAAGTCTTTTTTATGAGGAATGGTTTACTTTTCTTCTCTAATTGGATACTTGCAAAGCTGAATTTATATGTTCAATTCCTTGGTCGTGTAGTGTATCCCATATTTTCTCATGGATCAAAGAGTCGAACGCCTTACTAACATACTAGTAAGGCGTTTGATTTTATAATAATAAAACAAACCTAATTAAATATGATGTTTTAATTGCCCCCTCTTACTTCTGCAGATTTATGATTTAAGGTATCGCATTAAGTATCGTAAATGACAATGCACAAATTTTGCGAAACAAAAGACTTATCTATGACGACATGCTGAAAATGAAAAGGATATCAGTAGTTTCTATCCCTTTCATTTTATATATAAATGTTTTAATATTAATTGCCATGACAAATTATATGCAATTTGTTATAATCAATAAATAAAATTTGTTTTTCTAGTGTGTTCCATATTTTTGAATACTTACAATGCTTAGATACTAATGACAGTATGAGTGTCACCATATTTATGGCGCTTTGAATGTAACGATCTATATGACGTTTTAAACATCCCGATCTTTTTGAGCGACTGTTGTTGACAATAATAAGGTAACTTTGAATATACCGATATTATTGACTTTTTGATTGCGTCTATATATTTGAATACCCTGAGTATACCTATTTTTTTGATGCTGACTGTACAACAAAATGTGTGTATGTGTGTATGTGTGTATATATATATATATATATATATATATATATATATATATATATATATATATATATATATATACAATTCAATCTATCCAAAACATTCATATCTTACATTTTGAATGTTGATGTATGTTCATAGCTGTACCTACACACGCGTTAACCAGCTCATGTAATAACCGCTTGTGTCGACAGCATGGAATTATATTGAATGAATTATAGCAGTTATCAGTAAATCAGTAGCAGGTAGTAAAATGTTACATTCAGACTGGATGGACAGAAAATAATAATAAGCTTTATAATTTTGCACCTTTTTGCTTTATCCCACTTAAAAGTAGGTGAACAAAATCTATTTATTGAGACATAGTTTAAATTACAATCAACTACACTTTGCAATAATTTATCAACAACTACTATATTCCCATGTTTTAGTTCTTAAATATTTCTGTAGTACGACGCAGAAATATTTAAGCTCAGATATAAATCAACATCCAAATATGGCATTACTCGGCTACTGTTGATCCTTACAACATAGTGTATCGAATTATCCCAGACCACATTCCAAACAAACATCCAATTATCTATGGCTTTATAAATGTACGTATTACACATTATTCCATTAATAAATAATCACAATAATATTATTTAAATTATGTAAATCGCTTAAAAGTGACAAAGTAAAACGATCGATTTATTGGCCCTGCCTATTAAATTAAACGTACCGTGTTCGTAGTACAGAAACTGAGGTCACTGTTTTGATAACAAAACGTTTTATGTGCCCCATAACTTTATAGGAAATTATATTTTATTTATATTATTTTGTTTGGACAATAGTGTACAAAATGGTGTGTAGTTGTATCATTGTGGTCCCGTGCAGTCGGTCGGAGAGCGAAGGTCGTTGAAGGTTGTGCTTGGCGCGCTTTTCCGCGATCAACGGCACTAGATAAAACAAGATGGCGGGAGCGGCGCGTGCGCAACGAAACAACGCCACGCCGCTAAAATTACACTTATTATAATTTATTGCCTAGCTGTGATATTTTATGTAAGTTGAAAATTGTTAAACATTCTACAAATAATTTCTGAGCATTCCAGTGTCGTACTACAATGAAATACGAATTCGATTAAGTTATAAATGCAATTATAAATTACTAATATTTTTACATAATTAGGGTCTATAAGAAAATATTTTTTATTAAACGTTATTTACTTTATATATGTGTAAATAACGGTTAATGTAATATATTTTCTTATGTTAATAGTACTGTATATCAGGAACTACTTGAATAAAACTTTATTTACATGCAAAATATAGTATTTATATAATTTTGGTAAATATATAACTTCACCCTGTACCGAGTACAATGGAACCTAGTGCTACTACTAGGACTATCTGTTCCCTTCTTTCCGCCCTAATTTTTGGAACATTGCTTATTGAAAAATGGACGCTGCGACGAAGTCACACCGCTACGAAAGTCGAAATAATAAGGAAATGAAAATAACTTACATAAAATAAGTTACTCTTGCACTGCAACTTCAATTTAATGCCTAATCTTCATTAATTATAGTCTAACAGAACATACTGAAAGTGATATTGAGTTGCATTAGAAAAAGGAGAACAAAACTGACAGTTGTCCCCATAAATAACAAAATTACAAAAATGTATACCAAACGGATTTCAATCCAAGTATTCTGTCAATCGATTTCTAGTCTAGAACATTTAGCGTAAGCACTGAAATTTAGAACTTTGTATCCGGTTAGCTCAAATATTAGACTTAATTACGGAATGAACATTTTAGCGGCACAGATCTAATTCTAGGCACGGATAATAAATGTGCTTTTAATACTACAATGCTGTGGCACGAGCGCACTCTGATATTACGAATTTTCGTACCTATTGAATTTCAACAGTTAAAATGTTTTTATCTTAAAAGGAATTAATATTAAACCAAATAAACAAAGACATACATATAGTTCAATTTAAAGAACATTGAAGTAAGTAAGTAAGAAATCAAAGAAATTATATATATATATATATATATATATATATATATATATATATATATATATATATATATATATATATATATATATATATATATATATATATATATATATATATATATATATATATATATATATATATATATATATATATATATATATATATATATATATATATATATATATATATATATATATATATATATATATATATATATATATATATATATATATATATATATATATATATATATATATATATATATATATATATATATATATTTGCGGCAGAACAATGTATGTGTATACACAAGACTATATTTATATGTGCAAATCAATGTTGCCACTTTTCACCATAATTTCTGGTCTGATTTTAATACAGTGATGGATTTTGATTTAATTAAGGCCTGTTCTTAGATAGATAACTCACCTGTGGGCGCTAATCAAGAGGATCAAGATTTAAAAAACTAACTATGCTCCTTAAATTTAAACATAAATATAAGCGGTCTTTTTAAACTCAACACCATACACGAACTATAAAAACTAAATATCTTAAACAAAACTACTTAATTTTTAGATTATTGATTATTTTACGTTTCAATTTCCTTTACAATAAAAGTTAAGCGTTGTGAGTGTTTTTTTAAAACAAATGTTTTTATTTGTGTAACATAAAACGAGATAGACTCTAGTACCTCTTTGAAGGATATATGTATTAATTAGTGATCACAATACAGTAATTACATAAGTATAGTCAATTTGACAACTGGAATGATTAACTGAACTTTCAGGAGAATTCAGTAGCAATGTAGCCATATAAGTTTAATTTTAAATATTGACTTATTCTAAAGAAACGATTACCTTAGAATTACTTAAATTGAGGTGAGAATCACGTCACTCCTTAGTATATAAAATTAAAAATAAACATGAACCAAAACGACGAAGAGCTGTATTTTATTTAACATACACGCAATTAAGGTATGTTTTAATATAGATATAAATTAGTAAAATGTAAAGAAATCTATTTCAAAAACAAAAGCTTCATCAATCGATATCGATCGATCGAATTTCGAACAAAATAAATAATTACAGCTATAACAACTTTATTGTAGTAAATATTAATAAACTTTCGCAAGCCAACTGACCGCATTTTAGACTTGTAACAAAGGGTGAAATATCTTTTATCGTTTAAACTAAGTACAAAGCTTAAACAATAATTTGGTAACAGATACAAGTACATACAAATAAATATCTACATATATATGTAGAACCTTTAGTTTATTATCATTATAATTAATGTAAGCACCAGTTATTTCAAATAAAACCTAACTAATGTATATATATTTTTTGAACTTTACGCTTTATCCCGCTCATAGCAGTATAGGAAGGGGGAATTGCAGAAACCCTAGTGATAAGACACTCCGTCTCCCATTCCATTTATGTCCACATATAGGTGATATAATAATGTTTTGGTACAAACAAAACTGAATGAGATGACAGAAAGTAATTCAGTTATAAGAAAAACTTTAATAAAACATGTTTTTGGAAAAAAGTTATTTTAAGTTGGTGTTTTATGGGAGATTTAAGGTTAGCTATTTTAAAACTAGTCTCTGTATCATATAGGCAGGGAAAATTAAATTTTGAAT
This sequence comes from Dione vanillae, assembly GCA_037178615.1. Classification (NCBI taxonomy): domain Eukaryota; kingdom Metazoa; phylum Arthropoda; class Insecta; order Lepidoptera; family Nymphalidae; genus Dione; species Dione vanillae. The sequence goes on along the minus strand of JAZFAU010000138.1, from coordinate 2,275,600 downwards.
GGAGGGATCTTATAAGTTTTATTAACCTTTTGTGTTTAGGTAGAGTGTGGACATGACACATTACTACCTCTTGACTACCTGATGCGGCACTTTAACAAAAAGGAACAATTATAACCTTATTTTTGCAACAATATCAAATATGTAATTTGTTTGCAGTCTTTATAAAGACTTCGAGGACCGTCGTGGCGCAGAGGCGTAAGCGTCTGCCTGTAAACGCGACGGTTCTGGGTTCGATTCCCACTCGAGGAAGATGGATTTTTCTATTTCCATTTTCTTCGCTCTGGCAACTAGGCAAAGCGCGGCGTTGAGTTCCACCACTCAACACGCAATGCCTCGAAAAAGGCGGAAAGCGGGACGGAAAAAAAGCAGGGACTAAGCAACGAAGTGTCTTAACACTAGGTTCCCACAGTCCCTGCAGTTCCCTCTGCCTACCCTGCCATGTGCGGGATAAAGCGTGAAGTTAAACAAAAAATGAAATAAATAAAAGCTTATATAATATCAAATAAATGAAGTAAAAACATAAAATAATTATAATTTAAAAAAGGTACGGACAAAGTGACTGCAGTGTCAATTACATTTAAAAAAAATGCCTATATATGTATTTTTCTCTAGATATTTCATTTTATCCCTTTTATATTTTGAATATCTTATATCTAGATACAAACAAGACACAAAGTATAACTTTACTATCAAGTAATTCCTCTTCTGAATTCGTTTTTACTATCATATTTCAATTTTTGTGGATTTTGTGAACAAAACACTTACACTTTAGGCGCAAAAGTCATACACTGACCTCAATTAATCTATCCAACAGCACCTGCGCGGCTAATTTCTCTCAGCTAAGTACAATTTTTCACAAAATAAAAAAAAACTAAAAATTAATTTAACAAAGTTACACGGAAGTGATGTAAGCGTAACGTACACTCTAGTACACGTCTAGTTATATTGTCATCGCAATAACGTTATGTAATGCGGGTAAATGGACAACAACAAAAAAATACAACCTCTTGCCAACCAGTTACGTGGACAATGAAAGTGATCTTAGATGTAACAGTGTAGACTAGTGAATTCTTTTGGAAGTACTTGGAAATACTCTCTTTAAGTAATATGTAGTCAGTCATCCACTATTAAATGTTTAGCTTGTAAAAATTAAGGCTAAATTTTGATGAACGAACTAAAAATATAATAAAGACTCTGGTTTAACTTTTAAAATTATTATAAAATAACTTAATTGTGCATATATGTTAATACGTAAACTTTGAACATGAATCTTTAATAGTTTTAAGCATATACGTATGTTATCCATTTTTTTAACAATTTTTTACCATATTCAAATAAATCAGTCATATCTATGTAGATTAAACTTTTAATGACTTTAATTAATTATACTTTTTATTAATCATACTTTAAACTACGATATAATTTTTATTGACTAGGCTTTTGTATAGAACCTATTGTTAAGACACTCCAATACCCTTTTTCGTTCAATACTCAAAGCAAAACATATACAATACAAAATTTATGATACAAAATATTCATACATAGTAGTAATTTTAAATTATCTTTTATAAACGAAAAAAGTATATTACATTGGTGTATAAACGTAATATAATATTTGCATTTAACCGCAAACTGGGTCGAGTGTCTTTAATCATACTGAGATAGTTCGCCTAATGTATGGATGAGGCTCGTATTCACGATACTGTGTATGCAAATTGAAATTATATGATAATGGCGAATGGAATTTTAATAAATATATAGCAACTGCCAAATAGGATTGGCTCATACCAATGTATGATTGTCGTAAAAGTTGACTCACACACTTTGCTTATTGTACTTTTTCTACATCAACATTGCGAAAATTATGATAAACAAATAAATATATTTAATTTAAAATGTATATTATATCTTTTTAAATAAAACAATTTAACCGGATTAATGTGAAATATTTAAAAATTGCGAAGATGAAAGATTTGTTAATAATTATTTAATTAATTACATGAAAAGTACCTAGTACTACAACAAATTTCAGATTTTAACAATAATAGTAATTCAGCTAGTGTTTTCGGAATGTTGCACTCTGTTAATACATAAAAACAAAAAAATAATAACGTAACGTTTTTTCTCTTCACTTTACCCATATTGGCGTAACAATTTCAAACAATTCAAATGTAATGAATCATAACACCATAAAACTAAATAATATTTATAAGGAAAGTTCTACACAAATGGACCACAATTAGTTATCTGTAATAAACGTTTACACGTTATTACGCGCTCATAATTATAATAATTATGAGCAATTACAACTCTCTATACTAGTAGACGAAAACTATACAAAACTAAGTTAACAAATGAAAACTAAGACAAACTAAGTTAATAAATGAAATCGCTATGATTTGAGCTGGAATCAGTCATGAATTACAAATATTTTTTAGTATTTCTTAATTAACCGTAATGCAAGTTATATTGTAACTTAAAAATATTAGTACATTTGGAATACTGGGAAAACCTATTGACTATTTAAAAACAAACTTGAAAAATCTAGGATAATCTCAGGCTCAATATCACTACATTAACAGAAGCTGTCATTGAAACCAAATATATATACGACTGAGGTCCGTCGTGTCCACAGGTACAGTGTCTGTGCAGTACAGTGCAGTATACAACTTGAATCAAAAAGAAAAACCTTTAATGCTAGGTATATAACTCTTCATCTTAAACCTTATTCCTAGCAGGTGATACCTGTATTTTCCTGCAACAGAAATTATCGGACATCACTATGGCTGATACTAATTATAGATAGCTCTAAGCGTAAAGTGAACTTCAGTACCTTAATAATACCTAAGTAACATGACTAAACCAGTGCCCTCGTATTTAGATATACAAAAAAAACAATAATCAATACTTTAATATAGCTAAAGAATTTACTTTGTTCAATATGCTAATCTCAGGAACTATTGTCTCATATTCAAAAAATATTTTTGTGCTAATCCTTTTGTTGAGGAAAGCTACTATATTATCTTAAGTTACTATTTAAAAAAATAACCAATTAACCGAATTGAATTTAAAACCAAAAAACTTTGATAATCTGCTAAATAAATTACAACAACACAACAAACGCAATAGCTTCTAAATAATTATAAAGTATAATGAAATGCTCTATAACTTTTAAGGCTATCGTATTAACTTGTTCGTTAGAGTGTTGAGCTTTCACAACCGTAGTTAGGGCTAAAAGCTTCGTAGCTACTCGAGAATTAAACTACCAAACGTATTTATTACGTCGATAACATCAACTAAACAATCGATTGTAGGTGTAACTCACATATTATAATAAGAGGGACTTTCTTGTTTACTAATAGTATGGTGTCAGTTAAAAAAACATTGAAGAAAACATACTTACACATATACATATATAATAATTTCAGCTTATACTTTGTTTCGGATTACGATTATATTTACGACTAGATACAATTTCTTTTGGAGTGCCTTAACACTAGGTTCCCTCAGTTCCTACAGTTGCATTTGCCGACCCTGCCCTAAGCGGGATAAAGCGTGAAGCTTTTATTAAAACAAAGTAGAAATTTGAAGTCTAGTTCTAGATTTCTTTTCTTAAAAGGAAAAAAATCCCTTACTCTTAATTTATTTGTCAAACAATCTGTGTGTCCGACTTATAAATAATTTTTATCTTGTACAAAATATCCAGAAATCAAATAATTTAAAATATATTTAACTTCTTCTTCTTCGTATTTAACTAAATAATAAACAAGAGTATACTTTTACTGAATTAAACAAAATTGACTCGCCAAGTTTATCATAGGACCGTCGTGGCGCAGAGGCGCAACGTGTGCCTGTAACGCGACGGTTTCTGGGTTCGATCCCCAGCCGGAGAAGATGGATTTTTCTATTTCCATTTTCTTCGCTCTTCGCTCTGGCAAACTAGGCAAAGCGCGGCGTTGAGTTCCGCCACTCAACACGCAATGCCTCTAAAAAGGCGGAAAGTGGAGACGAAGAAAGCAGGGACTAAGCAACGGAGTGTCATAACACTAGCTTCCCATGGTCCCTGCAATTCCCTCTGCCTACCCTGCCTTGTGCGGGATAAAGCGTGAAGCTATAAAAAAAAATTAAAAAAAAAAAGTTTATCATATTCATGTTCATTTACCTATAATAATGCCTTCCTTGCATTTCACTTGCGATTAAGCACTATTTTTAGATATTATTGTTTTGTTTTGCATCCGCCATTTCCCGCTGTCACCGGAAATTACTACGGATTTGCGAGGTGAAAATAGATATATTATTATAGTTTAATATCTACGTAGCGTTTAAAACATGTTACTATACTCAATATGAGTATTTAATTTGAATATTTCTTATATTATTAATATTTTAACATGAACAGATAATACAATTTCATTGTATTTGTTAAAACTTTCACATGACCCGAGCGAGTCCGATAGGAAAGTGGTCCGGCTGCGGGTTGCGGGTGACCCTCGCTTTACTCTCATTATAGAATATAGATATAGACTTGTGTGATAACTTGCTTTGTCCGGTGAAGTTAACTAGTGTAGAAAATTTATATTATATATTTATATATATACTTAATACATATTAATATATATTTAATCATTATCGTGTAGGCCAGCATCTGATTTTAAACGTATTACGGTCAGTCTTTGATTGAGGGCTCGATTTTCACTCGGAGGAATGTTTATATATCAATAACGTCTCATTTTCTTGGTAAAGCACTAAAGAGGTTTTAATAATATCTTATATTTGTCTATTCACTATTTGATTTACATTCAGATATTTAGTAAAATTCTGAAACTAAAAAACAAACATTTAAATTGGAAAGCGTAATATAAAATAAGCCTAATATATAAGTATATAAATCTTAATAATTGCAATTTTAAAAGTCTATAATTATTAAATATCTAAGATATTAAAATGATAAGTATTATAGAATTCCATAGAGGTCCAACAGAACAATATACATATCCCTAGACGTGATATAAAGGTTTTGCTTAGACATTACTTCGAGCTTAGACACCTTATATGTCGATGATACCTCATAGTAATTTCCATATATACATTTCAAAAATATATACCATTTAAATAAAGAATTAAATTTTATTATTATACTTAAAATAATTTCTAAAACTTTATTTTATTCTTTAAATATTTTATATATAAATCAATAAAATTGTTAAATTATTACACTTTTAGTTTACACTGCCAATAAAAACCATTTTAACCAATTAATATAATTTTAAATAGATTATAGTATGAAAAGCAATTCAAATAGTAGAACAATCTCAATTTACACCTAGTTAGGATAACACATTTCGCACAATACGTCGCATTTATGCAAATCAATGTGGTTTTGCAAACGACTTGTTAATAAATAACCTGTACAGTATCGATCTCAGCATGCTGTACCGAGAATTGCCACTTCTATAGCATGTAAATGTTCCTCTATTGTATTTTGCATAATCAAAGCTTGAACTTATTGCAATCTTATTAAATCCTAAGAGGATCTAAAGAGACTAATATTTACATATTAGTCTCCATCCTCTTAGGGCTCCTCTGCAAACTGCATGCATATAACTATGCATATATGGGATATATGATTGACAGCGTCAGGTCGCAAGGACGATGGTTATGTGTCTGATCTTTAAAATAAAGTGTAGCGTTCAGTTCCGATACTCAAACTTTTTTTTTGTACTTTTATATATATATATATATATATATATATATATATATATATATATATATATATATATATATATATATATATATATATATATATATATATATATATATATATATATATATATATATATATATATATATATATATATATATATATATATATATATATATATATATATATATATATATATATATATATATATATATATATAAATGATAAATTGATTAGATTCTTCTATTAAGTAATTCAAATAAACTAATATTTTATTAATATTAAACTAATATTTTATTCTTCATTACAGACTTTCAGAGTATAAAATAGTATTAGTATATCCTGAATCTAATGATGAATGCATTTTATCTACTAATCTTATATTACTAACTGGTCTTCACTCAAAAGTAGACAGTAAAGTGCATTATAAATGGCTTTTTTAAAAATAAATAAAATAAAAAGTTGATTTATTAATAACTTAGAGATATAATAAATCTTAGCATCATTTTCTCCCAATCCATGCAATCTGAGCGTTCAGCAAGTATAATGCAGATAATTTTAAACAAACATCAATTTAACGCATCTGGTAGGCGAGTGGTTATCTCACAATTATCTATACTTATCACGGTCTGACAGTGCGTGGGCGCAGGATTGCGCTGTCAGCAAAACGCCGTTTTACCAAAATTATGACCAACTTGGAACCTAGTACAGTAATGCAGCTTTGCCATTGAGATTTCAAATTAATATTAACAGCACAGGCTATTTTTAGATGCGTATAAGTTTTTTCAAATTGACAAGAAAAGCAAATCTTTTCTTATTTTTTAGAATTAGCAAACGCTCCTCGTGCTGTACAGTCCATTTATTGTTAAAAGCTGTTAAGCTATATTACTTTAATTGTTTCTATGTAACTTCACTATACCTGCGGTCAGAGTTACCTCGGTTCATAACAAGTGTCATGTATCGAACACAACTCTTAGTTATTTTCATTTGACCGCGCGGGTGAAGGCAATACTACGACAGACGACACGATGGTGAGATCTAAGGAATTTAATAATAAATAAATATTTAAATTCATGAAAAAATATGGTAATAATTTTAAAGCTGAAAATTATATTTCTTAGTTCTAAAAGGACTACCGTTTGAGTTTTGTGAAATTTGACTACCAGGAAACATCGAGCTGAATGCTATCGCGAAGATAAGCGGTCGTGTAACAGAATGGATTATAGCGGATATCAACGCTTACAATTTACTACTTCACTTTCCACAAATATAATTTATTTAGAACAAAATATTAATATTTATTACAAAATTAATATATAATAGTGATTTTATTTTATGAGGAATCAGAAAAAAACATGCACAGTAATTTTTTTTTTTGGTTCAAATATAGAATGTTCGAGAACACAGTATCAATGATACTGCAGAAGATTCGTATAAACAGAGGATATGAGGCCATAACTATTCGGCTAGGTATAAAGTGTGATGCTAAAAATATTTAATTATTTAATGAACTTAATAAACCAATACGATAACGAAACAAAACTGTTTGAAATTTAACAAAGCCTCATCCACAACCACAACCACAGATTGGCTGGAAGAGATCTCTTGTAGAGATAAGTCCACCTGTGTGTACTAAATTAATTGTAATACTTTTTACTTTACGCATGTATGTTTAGTACAATAAAGAATATTAAAAGAAAGAAAAAAAATTAGCAAGATATTTATTTTAAACTAATCTCTCTTACGTGCCGTGAGGTAAGCAATGATTTAGACAACTTAGTTATAACGATAGCAATATGTACTGTCTGAGTAAAGGTTTACGTACTACACATGTTATATACATTAGAAATGAATCGAAAGTTGTCTGTACAGACACCGGATAGAGGATAGCCGGCAAAATATAAGGTCGGATAGTCGTTCTTCAATCATAATTATTCAGGATTAATTAAAAGAAAGTACTCGGTTGTCTATCGATTTATGTAGGACTACTCATACTTATAGAATTTACTATTAAATTAGCAGAATACTTGGTTGTTAGAAAGACTGTTGGTATCACTGTATGGGACCTGATACTTGTGATAAATCATTTTCTTACAATTCATCGGAAAAATTATATGTTTTCTATACAGTCCCAATACTTAATAGTAAATTTATTATTTAATTTAACTAACCGAACGAACATAAAAATTTGCATCCATACTTTTTTATACTACATAGCCTAATTATGCTAAAATTCTATATCAAGAAAACTAATAACATTTCTTAGCTTCACTTTTTATATCGCATTTGGCAAAATATGTAGAGAGAAACTGATTAAATGTATTAGATACTCTCCGATTTTCTCCGTAAATCTGCTGCTGTTTACTAAATAGGGGAACCCCTGTCGCAGTTTCTGAAAGAACATTGAAAGGGAAAAAACTCAGGCCCCTAGAGCGAAAATTGATCTCAGAACCACCGCATTTGTAGTGAAAGAATTGCAACAATAAACTCATTTACCAAATGATTAAGTCACAAAATAAGAAACAAAATGTCTTTCCTTTCGGTTCGCCCTTTCAACACTGCGCTGGCTAATGCATAAACAAAATACTTACTACGCATTCTTCTATAGTACTATGGTAAAAGTTCTTACTTAATTTCAAAAACTTCTCACGACGTCACCAATGTAGAGCACACGTTACAATTGAGACTGCAAAATTCTCGGAAAACTTTAACTGGTCTTAATAAATATGGATTTAAGCTTGTGATCTCGTTACAGGCTTAATGGTTAAGTATAAAATAACATATTAATCTGTATACTAAATGATATCAATTTGTAAATTACATAAATAAATTTCAAAAAGTCCTCAAAAGCCTGAGCTTTTGCTGTAATGCTTTAAAGTCCTCAAGAGTTAAGGTATCAAAGTCATAGTCATAGGCAGACAGGTTATATTTTATAAAAAAAATCAAAAATTTATTCATTTTTAAATAATTTTAGTATCCAATGCTTGCTTAAATATTTAAAAATAACTTTTTAATAATTAAAATTTCATACCTCCGTTTCGATATCAAGCTTAATTATTGAACTTAGTTGTATAACGTTAGTTACAGTAAGGTTTGCTTTAGTGTGTGTTTTAGTATTGATAAAATACGTACATATAAATATGAGTGCGCGGGCGCACTGCGTGTATCGGCGGCGAGAGATAAAAGAGGGCCTGCACTTACGCGCCCTCCCGTATTTATAGACCTATGCGACAATTTATTATAAAATTACTACCTTCATACATAGCTTCTTACAAAACATAATATGTGTAGTTACAAATTATTATGACATGATACGTATAGATTATAATAATTTCACTATACAATAAACTAATATGGTTAGTTTTAGCATAGTCATGAATATTTTATAATTGTGATCTTAATTTTTTATTACATTTATAATTATTCTACCTGAATTTATTTTAATTGTCCTATGTAAAATATAAAATTTAAACAGTATTGACAATGAAATCTATAGTACCTGTACGGCGATTTTGATCTATATACAAAATTTATTATTACGTAAATATAATTAAACTGAGTAGATTCCGAAAAAATTGTTGTATATAAATCTGCTAGTTACAAGTTTTATAAATTATTTAATTATTTTATTTGAAATATTTTGCAACTATTGTACAATTAGCACTAACGTTTTTAGTGCTAGCTCTACAGTAGTGTTAGTCTAGTCAAGAACATGAGTAAAAGTCATCATGGTACAGTGATTAAACTGTTCAATTCACACACAGTTTAGTGAATTATTTTAAATTTCCCTCTGACAGATTTAACATTTAGTAAAGAGGTCAATTCTGTCATTTAAATACCTTCAGAAAGCGGAGAGCAGAATACCTTAACACTAGCTTCACTCTGGCTACCCTTAAAAATATTAATTGAAATATACCTTGAAGCCTATGATTACTTCCACGTTAAAATTATGAATACTAATAATTCCCTTTCATTTATTTCGCAAAAATCAAGTGACATTAAGAAACAGTTTTCATCTTGAGAGCAAGATACTTGTTTACTCGTACTTAAAAGACGTGATCAATATTATTAACTAAATAAATAAAAAAATAACCAATAATATAAAAAATCATAAACTACCAAAATGACGTACTGAATATTAAATAAGACACATTTATACGTACATACATGTATAAGAAAATAAAGTAAAGGCAACAATTTTCGAAAAAAAAAAACATCCACATACAATTATAATTAAAGAGTACAGCAATATAATTGATGTGAGAGTACCAGACTATAGGTATCGAGCTCCGGAATGTGCTACAGTTTAAATGAGGCTGCGCGGGCGAACCGGTCGGACTGCCCTGCGTTCGGGGAAAGAGCATGATTTATAACTAAAATTAAACAGCAACTCAGTGCCATTATCGATGCCGTGTCGCAGGCCAAGTAATGAAACTTATTATCGTGACATGATGCCACATTTCAACAATTTTTTTGTACTATCCACATACTCGAGTACGTAAAATAATTGACGAGTGAAACGTTGAACTTATTGCTTATGTATTTTAATTTTCACGCATGTTACTAGTGATGAATTGCTTCAATTTCTACAACATTTTTTACCAGTGTAATAATTATAAAAGAAAATTTTTAGTCAAAACGGCCAAGAGTTCTGCCACTCAACACGCCTAGAAAATCTTACTTAAACAATGGCTTTAACGGGAAAAAGCGGAGAACGGAGTATATTAATACTAGGTTCCTACGGTTCCTTCTCTCTACCCTGCCATATAGAGTATACAGCCTAAAGCTATAATAAAAAAATCCTATGTATTCAATGTATAAAGATCAGGACAGTGCTTCTAGTAATAGACAAAATCTAATCCAACACATATCCAATTATTTCCAACACATATCAACTTCATTACGATAGCGTCAAGTCTAATTAAATGGAGCTTTAAATTAAATTATTATTGTAATAATTTATCATGGTTTTATAATTTAGCGATGACAGTTTACGTTACAAAAGTAAATCAGCTTTTACTTTCTAATTAAAACTATGACAATTGTCGCTATAGTTTATTACAGCATTCATTAATACTTTAATATCGTATTTAAAAACAATAACTTAGAAACTTGCGTAAGAACACAGTCTAGCAAGTAACTATTTTCACACTGAAATTAACGGTAATATTTCATAGTTGCATACTTCCTCTTATGAATATATGTGAGGGCTAAAATAATTTAAATATTATACAAGAATGACATCTTTATTCTACTGCATTACATACAACCATTTTAAAGACTAAATTGCTATTTGTAACGATATAATTGTTAATGGCCATGCAACCATGGCGCTATGGAGTGGTCTGTCTAAACGCAATGATTATAGGTTCAATTTTCACTCAGAGGAATAAACTATTTTTCATATTGTACAATGCATGACTTCCACCGTATAAAAGGTAACATTTTATACTATAAGGCAAAAAAATTTACGAGCTATTTCCTCATCCCTTAGTTATTTTGAAAATCTAAAAGAACATGAAATATATAATTCTTCATAACATAGAGTATATAAAATATAAGATAATGTTTATTAACTTATATAATTCTACTCAAATCTCATAATACACGTAGTTTCATAATGAACTGTATTATTTCTGTCAACAGCGTTTTACCATGCGTCCGTTCCCATTCGGACAGTATTCATGTGACAGTTAACTTACACTACATATTGGTTTTCACAATCGCTATTATTTAAAAGAGATCGCTTTGAACTACTTTTGTTTATATCCTTTCAATAGGCCAGTGTTACTCAACAGTTTGTCTAACTGCAGATAATCTAGTCACTTTCAAAGATAATCTGTGATATCGAATGGACATTAACAGTTCTAAATAACGAGGTATGATGGTGCAATTACGGTTTTGAAATTGTATTTCCCATCTTTTGAGAACACACTGACAGGTGGGTATTTATTGTGTATTGATTCTAGTTATTGTTTTATCTTGATTCATCTTGATCAATATCTAATTGATTTGTTAGTCACTCGGTTACTATTTGTAACTCACACTTTGATTACTCAAAAAGGTAAAAGATGCAAGACTATGGTGAATAGTATAAAATAAGACCACCGACGACGTATAAATATACCATCAAAGATATACACATCATGTCACATATCTAGTTTAAGTTGTCATATAAGATGAAACTTTATGTACGCTTTTAACCAAAAGTGATGTATAATAAAACCTTTTGTTTCTTGCTTCTACAATGTTTTGGTATAAGTTAATAAGTATATGTAAGATGATGTTTACAAAATTAATAAATAGTTACTTTATTTTTCCATAACTAGGGCAGACATCTTTAAAATATACTTTACATTCAAAGTTTTGATATATCTTAGTATATATCTCATAAATATAATATCTTCCACTATTTTTATTTATAGATAATGGTACTGAACCCTTCATACTTGAATCTGATTTGCACTTGACTAGTATTTTTTATAACAACAAAAATGAAGGCAATTACAGCATACCATAAATTATTCATAGTGAAGTAAGTTTTTATGGGAAATGGGTTGATATAATAAAACACGTCTGCACTGTTTGATACCGATTTTAATAATGATTGTCGAAGACTGAATGAGAGGTAAATAAAATGTGAATGAATAAATAAAATTAACAATCTATTATCTATGGAGGTTTGAATTTTTGTATATACCAAGTATAGAAGGTAAATAAGCTAAAAATCTATTTAATAATCTTACCTAGAACAAGTTGCTTGATAAGGTTGCTTCTTATTTTATATATAATTATGAAATAGTTAAGAACTAGCATTCTCACATAACAAGTCTTGGAACCACAACAAAAATAATCGTCTCGTAGTTGCTAACTGGAGTAGACTACCTGTTATCATTAAAATTGAATACCACCTTAGGAAAATGCTTGGAGTTGGGGCTATAATAAAGTTTTTTTTATAAAACTTGATCGTACTTTGTAGAAAACTATTTAAATTTGTGACTTTGTTTTTCATTTAGTTAGATATTATAAACCAGCAAATGTTTACATTACTAACGTTTGGTTTCCGATTAAACTTTTGGTTTCCGATTAAAAATGGTAAGGATAATCGAAGCTGTTTGTACGTTTACACTATAATATACTATTTATCTATTTTTGAAAGCTCTATAGCTATAGGTAGCTGGTTTATTAATGTTGCATATTAGATTTTTCAGAGCTTTCCTTACATTTACGTCTAACGGCACATAAAATTTATCAGAGTAAAGATAACAATATATATATCATAATCATTACCACAAGTTAGAATTGAACTGTGTAATTCAGAGTAACTCTGTTACTGCGAGGCTTAAATCAAACGAAAAAACATATTTATTAATTATATTACACAAAAAGTTATAGAAGGTATAAGCTGTCAAGTAAATCTGTCAATATTTTCAAGTCATAAAAAATGTTACTGCTTCTGTTAGAACCACCTAAAATAGTATAAAAGACTCGTAAGGAAGCAACAAGGACAGCTTATGTATGCAAATACAAGTGCAAAGCTATAGGGTAATCTTAGATAGTAGTTAACGGTTGTGGTGCTATGATATAGTACTAGAAATCATACGTAAACCGGTTATTTCTTCAGTAGCAAGTGTAGAGTGAAATATAACAACCAAGCCTTTCTTTAAAGTTTTAGATACAGCTCCTGAGACGCGTATACGTGAAATCCTCAAAGTGTTTCGTCATCCAGACCAGAATTTTTACTTTCGACATGAAAACGCATAATACTGCTACAACTTACAGCTTAGTGGGAAACATCCATAAAAGTAATAACATCAAACTTAATAAGCACTTCGAACTTGATAATTTAACAGGAGCGAGAGGCAAGCATTGAAATCTCTTAATATTTTGCCAAAATATCGTCCTATCTATAAGTATTTCTAATCCATTTCAAGAATGTACTTCAAAAGCCCTTTTTAAACCTACATTAGGGTGGCAAGACCCAGGCGCTGCCCTGACCTCCTGGTTATACAATGTGAAGGTGCCCACCTTCACGGTAAATCCATAGAATGCTATTTATTATATTATTGATATTTTCACCTTATTTTCGTTACGTGAAGTGACCTGTGCTCAATTAGTACCCTCGAAATTTAATAACCAAATCAACTCAGCTATATTCTTCATTTTTTTTTGACGTTAAATAACTTCATATCGGTTTGCGACGTCAAAAGAGTACAGAGTTACTTTTATCGCTATTCCTTCGCAATATGTAAAATAAAAAAGTATTAACACTATTATTTATAGCCTTTATATTACTAATAACCTAAATATTGTATACCGATTATTGAAATATTGTCAACACAACAGTTATAAACGTAAGCTCAAGTATTACAAAAACCGGGACATAACGTCACATATATAGATTATGAACAATTAAAACAGCATTATTAACTGGTTCATTCAATTAATAAAACAATAAAGTATAACATTTTATGAACAATAACTAAAACGACTTGTGAAAACATTTTATTTTAAATGAAAGTTTGTGTTATTGTACGTCAAGCGTAAGCTTTACGGTAGATTATAGTTGGCTTTAGTGACAACAATATAAATAATAAAAAAATAGTATATGCTTTCTCATATACTATTCTGAATGGAAAGCCTGCTTGAAAAGAGCCAAGAGTTTAGAGATTCATCACTAATACTTTCCACTTAAAAATAGACAGGACTAACCCTTATTTTTTTGGTTTAGTAATATTTTCTTAGATATATCATTTTATTTATCAAAAAAAATATTACAATTTTTATCGGGAGGAAACGGGTACCCCTCCCGACTAGGGACCGAACGAGTAGCTCAAATACTGACAGATATGAGCAATCTGTAATACCCACAAAATATTTTTAAAAATTACAACGTCACGGTGCTCCTTCCTCGACCGCCACTGACGGAGGTAACAGGTTCAAGACGATTTTTCTTTGAAGGAACAATATTATGGATTTACCTGATTAACCGCGTATATTTTGATATTATACATGTTTAATATTATATATATTAATCAAGTATTTCTTCACTTAAATTGTTGGCTTCCTAAAGATTGCAATAAAAAAAATAAGTGTTTTAAGCATTTACAGTGTTTGTTGAGATAGAATCAATGCAGCTGCAGAGCTACAAGGTCGTTATCTATATCTAAGCTTCTACTAAGGCTGACAATTGACATGCTCGGTACCACATACATATATTAACAGACCCCATTGGTATTTTAGTTAATGAATATGATTACTAAGATGAAAGTTGTGGTTCAATTTAGATTCACAGCAGCATTTTCAGTTTTATATATTAATTATTAGTTTCTTGCACTCCATAATGACAATAAAGAGTAGACAAGATTTTTTTATGTTATGTTATTCTATCAGTTCTTCTAATTATAAAAAGATATAAGTACATTATAAATAAGAAATTTTCACTGTGTTTGAGCAAAAACACATAAAATGTAAGTAAATTATATTATTTTATATTTAAAAATATTAGAACTAATGAAAAAAGATACATTTCGTGAAGTTTCCGAGACCTGTGTCCAGGGTCACATTTAACTTTCAGCTTGAAATAGTCTGTAAACTACTACAACGTATTCATTACTTATTTCTACAGGGACACCGTCGTAGTTGGATTATAAACGAAGAATCGACGTATACCACTTAAAAAAAAACCAATGCTTCGAAAATCCATGAGGTATGACCAAACACTAGGTTCCATGTACCTTCTCTGCTTTGAGGGAGAAAGCATTCAGATCCGTTTACATGTGCTAAGTCTATTTTACTTAGTGAAATTTAATTTCAGGACCGTCGTGGCGCACAGGCGCAGCGTCTACCTGTAAACGTGACGGTATGTCGGTTCGGTACTCACTCGAAGAAGATGGATTTTTCTATTTCGATTTTCTTCGCTCTTGAAGCTAAGCAAAGCGCAGCTTTAGTTTCCACTACTTAACACGCAATGCGTCCAAAAAGGCAGATAACAGGGACAAAGCAACGGAGTGTCTTTACACTATATTCCATTGGTTCCTGCAGCTCCCTCTGCCTACTCTGTACGTGTTCACTTAGTTTTACGCTTCACTTTTTAAAAATATATATTTTTTAAACAGTAAAAAATACCCCATCAATGCCACATTGGCGACCTTAATTAATCAATATACAAATCCTATAAATAATTGACACAATTACGTCGTATCTTCGATCATTGTAAAAATATCTGAGAATTTTGCGTCCACTTTAACGTTCAGCCTTTAAATGTAAATAAATGACGGTCGTGACACCACAATGAACCCTTTCACCCAACTACCGCTACCTGCTGCCTAAATGATCTAGATCGGGCAAAATCAGATCAACTGCACGCGAATTTCCGATTATTGACTCGGAGTCTTGTTTTATCACGACTTAACGAAAACGATGATAATAAGTTTAAAACGTAACTGCGAGAATTAAAAAATCAATTTTCTTGATTTTGATTTCTTTAAATGCATATAATTTATTTTTATTTATATAACCAAAAGAAGATGAACCAAAAGAATCAAATTGATTTAACAATATTGACTTGTATATAATAGGTAACTTGGGATTGAGATGAGCTGTATTTCTTTACTTTATTTATATTTGACGTTGTTTTGGCAAAGATCAGGTATATCTGTATACTTATTTATAATTTCAGTTTGGATCTGATAAGCTTGTTAATATATATATATATATATATATATATATATATATATATATATATATATATATATATATATATATATATATATATATATATATATATATATATATATATATATATATATATATATATATATATATATATATATATATATATATATATATATATATATATATATATATATATATATATATATATATATATATATATATATATATATATATATATATATTATTTATTAATTTATTATAACAAGTTTTCATTTTCAAGTTTCGGTTTTAAAATTGAATTGTTTAATTAATAATCACTCACCGTTACTAGGTGCGAAGGTGAAGTTGTCACGTTGCGCATTTCCTGAAACAAACAGACGCTCTAAGCATAAACATAATTCTCTTTTCGATTTACGATCTTCCTATCGGATGTTGCCTATAGTTGTTAATTTAATAGTATTCTCAGCTGTAACTTTAGTCAGACATTCGCTGTCGGCGTATACATGCTTTATAAATACTTATATTTTTTTCAGCTATGTGTACTTAGAACATTTAGTTCTACATTTTTTTTAGCTTCACGCTTTATCCCGCACATGGCTGGGTAGGCAGAGGGAACTGCAGGAACATACGAACCTAGTGTTAAGACACTCCGTTGCTTAGTCCCTGCTTTCTCCGCCCCCGCTTTCCGCCTTTTTCGAGGCATTGCGTGTTGAGTGGCGGAACTCAACGCCGCGCTTTGCCTAGTTTACCAGAGCGAAGAAAATGGAAATAGAAAAATCCATCTTCCCCGACTGGGGATCAAACCCATTAACGTCACGTTACAGGCGGACGTTGCGCCTCTGCGCCACAACGGTACATTTTATATAATTAATTTAATTAATTAAATATCTTTAAAATGCTATTTATACATTATCTCCAACATAGGGGCATTAAAATATCTAAATTTTAGATGTTACTTAAATCCTTACACGTAGATCCACACAATACGGAATCTCAATATTTGTATAATTCATAATCTCATGATTAAGCTTCAATATTAAAATATAAAAATAATTGTAATAATCTTAGCACGCGTCTCTTGCATTTAACCGATTTCACGTAGAGATCTTGTAAAATTTCCAAAGTACTAAAAAACGTGCACTCCTGTCAATCTACCTTTTACGTAATTCATTGCGATTTTCAGCAACACACACACAGACAGAATGATTTTTGAAATATCAAGGGAAATTACGTTCAATCTAGTGACTCACTGCTTCGCCCGCTTACACTACTATTACTTTATTATTATATTCATTTATGTTTATATAGTTTCATCTAAATCCATTTAGCTTTAGCGCGAAACCAGAACAAATATTGACTAACTTTCAAGTGTATTAATATTTTCAAGAAAAGAAAAAGAAACAATATTAACAATATTACCTTTGCTATTAACAAAACATTTTTAATCTATCGATATATTGTAATCTCTTTAATAAAATTGTGCTTTTCTCCGTTAAATTGTGATTACAACGTTAATTAAATAAAATGACTGTAAAAACTCAGCATCTGCAATTCTTTATAGGTAATTATGTAGTTTTTAAAGTATGTATCATCAAATATTGGGTCCAGAGTTGAGGACGAGGTAGGTACTAAATGTTTTATTTTAATATTATAAAATATTGATATTGCTGTTAAATATATAAAAACAATATTACGATCCATTAGGTAAGAAGAAATCATAACTTTTTGTTCTATTACAGCGGAGGTCGTCAATTCATTACCCGCATAAAATCAATTTCATTTGAATTTACAATTGTCAGTAGTCATTTACTAATCGAAGAAATTAACTATAAAGAAATAGTAGCCTTAACTCTTTATATAATATTCTATATATAAATACTTATCCACATTTAAATATTAAAATTTTATAACATATTTAAATCTGTTATAGTAATATCTATTACCTATATTTTATTTATTTAAGTATATACATAAGTAATCTAGAAAATACTTGCCTCTTGTTAACAACTCTAATAATTTACTCGAGAAATGAAACTCGGGTGTAAACATTCTTATCATCACTTTCTGCTCTAAACTATTATATCATAATAAATTTCACTTTTCAGTTTATTCACACTTTATATATTTTACGCTTATATATTAAACAATTTAAAAAATATTTTACTATTTAACACAAATTCTAAAAGCATTTTACATAAATAACACAATTCACTTCGATCTTTCAAGTAAACGTCACACATAAATAATTTAACAGATAATATATATATTCACGTTTTTTTAAATAATTAAAGTAAAAACTTTTTATTATTTTTTTTATATTCGTCTTCAATTTTAGTGTAATACAATGTAACATATTAGTTTCTGAACGGAACGGCAGCGTTTAATTATGCCGTCCCGATTCATTAGTGCAGAGATCAGGGACGGATGCCCGACGGATTTTACGTTTACAATAGTCGATAACTATTTGATTTTAAGCGACGTATATAACAACAGTTTTGATATAAATTTTAACTAAAATTATTATTTCTATATAGGCTTATTTGTGTTCAGGAAATATTAATATTAGAAAAAACATTTTTTTTTGCAAAGAGCCACATTAAGCAGAAGGAACCTCATATTATGAGACTCCGTTCGTTACTTTTCGAAACATAAGGCAATTTTAATTTAATAGAATTAATAAATTCTGTTATAAAAATATCATATCATTATTAAAACTTATGATAAAATAATATATGAATTTTAATCATTTTTAAAATATTTCCCAATCTACTTTGTAGTATTATCTTAAAGCTAACCGGCTATTATTAAGCTGTCGCGTAGAAACAACAAAACAGAATGTCTCAAGCATATTCCATAAATTATTCATTCCAAATAATTGAGCTATCAAGCGCGTAGTACGTTAATATAAACAGTAAAATCGAATCGAGAGCGAATATATTTCACTATTCGAATACGAATACACGAATAGACAAGTGAAACAATACAATGCCCATAGTTATTTTAACAGCTAGAGGAAACTATAACTCGTAGAGAGCCATTGAACAGCATGAACAATCTGCACGTTCCCAGGAAATATTTTAAGCATTTTATTTACCGAGTCCGGCCCACTACTTGGCTTCGGAGGTCAGGGTTGCCGACGCTCGTCTTTTGACCTCTGGAATTCCGTCCTTTTCGGTTGCTGTATAAAAAAGTATGTCTGTTTCGCTCGCACAGGCCGCGACACATTGCTTGACATACAACCCTATACGTCAGTAGTGATGGGCTCTTTCTGTCGCGCTTTGGACCACATATAGCTGTTTCTTACTAACAGGTTATGACATATGGCCTTTTGACCTCACGTAGACCGTGCGTCCTCTTTTATCGCGTGGTCCAAGTGTATTTTTGTCACACTCGCTCGTAACGCGACCTCTGATGCTAGCCACTTGAATAGATTAGGTGTTTTCGTACTGCGAGCCAATATTCATTGATTGATAGTACTTTGGTATTTTAAATATAAAAAAATATATTACAAACAATTATTGCATGTTATTTAGTTACTTATTTATGATATTACATAGAAGGGACAAAAATGACGCGATGTTACTTTAACGGTACAATCTTAGGTACTGAAGTTCTAGGTCTAGCAATATTTAAAAAAAAATATATCTGTGCTCTAATTTTATCAATTTACTAGTTATTATTATAGGCATTAGATTTATTATTATATATATTTAAATTAACTTAATAAATTAAAATTTGCAAATTAGTTATTTATTAACTTATATTTAAAATAAAAACTGAACTACAATCATTATAAGCAATAAGAAAACGATTGTGGAATTCATTTTCAAGAAGAAAAATTTCTGTATTTTAATTTTCGTGAAACAATTCATTGTATACATATAAATATTACAAAAATTAATATATTGTTTAGTTTGTTGTTTATTACAAAAATTAATATATTGGTAGTGGGAAAAAGTAAAAACCTTTTTATATAACATAGAATCCACACATAGAATACGTTCTAGTTAGAGTAAAGAGTTGAACAAATTAAAGTAAAACGGCGTACGCGCTTGCGCACGCGCACATACGCGTGTCGCCTCGTAACTTTTTCTAGCGCTGACCTGCGGCTATCGAGAGCACCGACCATTGCTTATACATTGAGTCACGAATATTATCAGATATATATTAAAAATATTATGTTAAATATTGGACACAGGACAATATACGACGGCATACATATGTGACCTAGTACTAGGCTCGATCCCGATCCGATCCGACCCGATCTCGAAAGATGATATTATTTTATTCGCCACCCAACACATTTTATTTTGCAAGTTCTTAACATCTAGCGTATATAATATGTATGGTGAAACTGCAAAAAATTTAACAGATCAAAAATTATTATATTAATCTTTGTCTTGCTTTAGTGAAAGATACATGATTTGTACATCAAATTGGTTGACGTATTTATGACAGTTGTATTACAATCTTTATTGTAACAGCACACGGTGGCATCAATATTGTTGGTCTCTAGTCTGGTCACACGCGTTCTAATTCTAATTTTTAATTTCTTGAATTTGTTAAATAAAGCTCCATTTTACTTTTCAAAAAATATATTACCGCTAAATACATTAAATATAATAATAATAATAAAGCTTAATTTTCAAAAGATATTTTTAAGCTGTAGAAAATTATTATATCTCATAATAGAGAAGCCTTCTCCACAGTCCCACAAGTAGCTCCTAAAGAAGAAAGCGCGATGGTCGGCGTCGGCGCGTGCGCACCGTGTTTTTGCCACGATGAATATTTATCGCTCGCTCTTGCCATTAGCCGGTGTTCTTCCCCGCTCATCCTGATCGAGATATCTTTTTCTAACCAAGAAATAGTATTGGCATTCCATTTGTTAAAGGTAATAAATAAGTCACTTTGTACCTACATACATATGTGACTGACGTATGTGGATTTATTTTTATTTTCACGTGTTTATCCTTTATTTTGTGGCAACGATAGCAGGAATTTATTAATATATCTATAGTTCAATATATTATACACTAATTTACATAAACTTCTTGTAAAACAGTTTGTGGTCTGACTCACTTTAATAATACAAAAATCAATGAAAGACAAAGACGTAATTCTTTAAATATATAATTATTTTTTTTACTGCTATGAATTGCAAAAGCCAGTTACATTATTTTTTCTTGTCTTCCTACCAAACATCGGACCGAATTTCCCTACAATCTTAAGGTACTTACAAAAATTCAATATATTACAATAGTGGCACGTGGTATGATCCTCTTTTGATTTAGAAAACATAAACTATAGTTGATAAGCTTAAAACTGATTGAGATTTATTTCTCGATGATTTGTGACTGTTAGAAAGCATGTAACATGTATATATGTTTTTAACATTGAATATTGTTGTGATCTCATATTTGTACAATTATGTGGATACTTTAGTCTCTCTTTAGGAAAGAGTCAGAGCTACACACTTAAGTTCAGCTTTCTACCCAACTAAATTAATTTAAAATTCAATCTACCTTACAACTATGTATAGAGGACACAGAGAAACAATTTAATCAATTTTAACAATTTCTTTAGCTTGCTGACGGAAATACCTTTGTTATAAATCCAAATATTAAAATAAATATAAATACGTAAATTCCTTTTAAATACAAAACTTACCTATAATTTATAAAAATATATTGAATACTCGTTGAGAAACGATGATATTAAAATTATTAAAGGATAAAAGCAAAACGCAAAAACCTTCTGTATTCATATAATGATACAGTATGCGCATGGAGCGGCAATCATGTTTTTCTCATTTCTTACCATTATATTAATGTTTGGCTCGTGCCAATTATTAGTTCGTACTTTCTTGCTTTAACCTGCAAACGTACAAACTTTAACATAACTTACGACCTTATTGCCTATATGTTAAGGTATATTCAGCTATGGTATATTTTCTACACAGCACCACAACTTATAGGTTTTCATACTTGATGTAGAGTCAAGTTTTTGCTATGTATCCGGTGAAGCTAATAATTACGGACTTCGCTTGGGCTTGGTGCGATGGGTGTTTCCGTTCTATTTTTTACTAACTGATTTCCCACTACAGAAGTCAATGTGTCAGTTTCTCTGTTCTGATAGCGCTAATTTTCTGTTATATATCTGTCTAATGCACTTTTATGTAAATACATGTTATAGATAGGTATATTGCATAGTATTTGTGAATTTTAATTGATATTTATAATTGTTTTATTTTATTTTATATGAATTTAAAATGATTTTACAAATAAAGAAAGTAGGTAGGTAGGACCGTCTTTAAAACTACAATTTGTGAGTTTAATTTGCTCTCTGAGAAAATGAATTTATTTTATTTTCAAAAGCGCGGCGTTAAGTTCATACACTCAACACGCAATGAATCGAAAGGGGGAAAGTGGGAAACGGAGTGTCGTGACACTAGATTAATTTCTCTCCCTCTAAATTACGTATATACTACGCACTGGATACAGGATGAAACTAAAAAAGTAAGTATGTAAAAAAAATCATCTACTATTCTCAATTTAGCTTTTTCTATAAATATTTTATAAAGTACGTCACAAAATGTCAAAATATTTATTGTTAAAAATACAGCAACAACAATATCTATCTATATACGAGTACGTATACACAATTTACGTTCGACCCGCTTGTCTCTATCTTTGGTCAGTCGACCATACTTCGTCGTAGCCCTATAATCTGAGCAATATAAACCTGTGATTTGACGCCGTGACCACTGACGAGAAATGTCAGTTGACAGAATAGTAATTATGGTACCGTGCACTATGGTATGTAGGGGTCATGTTGGAACAAAGCTCGTTGTGCACTGTCCGTGTTTATTAAATTATATTAAATTTTCTTATATGCTATTTTACATTATATTAACTACATCATATATGAAATTTATTCTATAGTGTGTCTTATGAAACTTTTATGATGATCCTTCTCCAAATAGTATCAAGTAATAGACAAAATCCATCATCACCTTTGTATTAGCAGTGTGGGAGTAATAATTGAATGGCAATCGAATCAAAAAATCATTAGATTATGTTTATACATAATTCAAGTGTGTCACGATGATTTTAAAACATAATTTTGAAAATAACAGAAGCACTAAATGTTAATAATTCTATAATATGTATATATGATGTTTGTTTATGTATATATTTTTTGAACTTTCGTATTAAACAAAGAAAACAAATTTCTAGGCAAATTTATTAGTATTTATATATAGCATCTATTTTATGCGTCCTGTTGATAACAAAAGAAACAAAATGTACTTAACAAATTAGTTTTTTAAGTACATACATACAATCACATTACATTTTCCAGCCGTAGAGTCGTCATGGGAGAGCGCCCGCGCCGCAGGAGCATAAACCACGACAAAGAATAACAGGTTACCATTGAAGATTTCATAATGACATGATTGGCTTAATTAAGGTACGAGTCAATCCAAATAGTACTAAGAAACATTTTATTTATTTCACGATAGCCTATTAGAGTTAAATATTAGGAGGTAATATAATATACATTTAGAAAATAGAAGTGGTTAAAGTTAGCTTTTAAGAAAAGCATCAAAACACACGTAGACATGTGGTCTGTGTTTCGGGCGTATTTGGACAGAGAATCCAGGTAATTGTAACAAATAATATATATCGCTTAGTAACTGTACTTCAGGGTAGTTCCCTTCCAGTACGAAATTCATGTTGCCTTTGAACAACTGCTCCGATTGATATAAATTTATCACTTTTATCATTATTGGCACTAAGACTATTTACTTTTTTCGAAGTAGATTTCTAACTTTATTATATGTATATTAAATGTAATATCATTTCGTATAGGTATATTCCGAATTGTTAATAGCATTTCTTTTTAAGGCTACCGTGCCAGTAAAATAACATCTCACAGAGTGAAATAGTTGGGTAGTTAGTTGCCAACACAATATCTAGTCTGTCTATTTCAAACTTAAAGAGAGCACCCCGTCATTTTTCTCAGGAAATTCGTGAAGCTTCAAAAAGATTCAGAGAGAGTGATGATTTGCCCACAAATAATGAAACGCATTCTTTTAAGAAACATTTATGCGAAATTCTTTTTTTAGATATTTCTCGCCGTTCTCGTTTGCCTAATGGTAGATTTTCCGAACAAATGCCTTTAAAAGAATTTCATGAACCTTCAAGATAATTTTCATATTGCACAAAGTTGTTGTGTGGAGCTTAATTGAATTCGCCCTCTCTGGCAACTTAAAAATTTGAATCAAAAGCGGAGAATGGAGTGTTATTACACTTATTTATCTATTATGTAGACTGGCTCTGCCTATCCTAAAAATAAAGAAAATATTAAATATTATTTTGTATATAAAAGTGCTATTATTATTACTTTCAACATTTCCTTATTTTAATGGTTATCATACTTTATGTTCCGTAGACTAGATATTTTTAACATCTTTATATTAAACTAACTAGGCCGTATCTGTCAGCATGCTTAAAACTTTTGATATGCATAATATATATTATGTGACTTCATTGTGAACAAATTGTACAAGTGTACGTGTTCCACTTGGTATGGTCTGTAAATTCAATAACGGCATTACAAAGTAAGCTTTAGCAGCGTTCATCACTCAGCACGCAATTTTACTGAACGATTAAAATTTACGAAATACTAAAATATATTTATCCAGACAGATACTTCATATTGTATAAGCTTATAATTCAAACTTTTTAATAATTAAAATTGTTGCAGTTGTTATTAAATTTGTAACTATTTTTATTCAATATACTTAATATATTGCACGTAAAGTGGCGTATTCAACCTTTTTCGTTCACAGCAAAACTTTAAGGAATAATAAATTTAACTGTATACAAGCAATAAATTAAAATCAACGAGAAACTTAAAGGGATCATTCAAACAGAATTAGCAGCAATTCACAGTGATATATATAAATGAACATGCAAATTGTACAGTAATTGCAACAAAGGAGCTGTAAAAGTTCCCACTGTTCAGCCAAAGGGAACCTAGGCTTATTCAATAATATATCTTATATAAGGATATATTTTTTTAGTTTGCGAATTTAACATTGCACTATGTCTTATTGAAACAGCTATATTATTCCTAATTAAAAAATAAGGTCGAACCTAGGACCTTCGCGCTTGCAATTACAGCCTCAAATTCATATGTACAAATATGGAAAATATATACTTTTTTAAAGTTCTCTCCATTGACAATCTATATATAATATAGATTAACGTCGACGTAAAGACTAATCAGGAAATACAACGTCATATTATCTTTAGCTACGCTGACATTCCGGATACACAACATTAGTAAAGAAAATTTCATATTTATTACTTACTGTCATAATTTGTCTATATTTTAATATATAAGATATATATCATAATATATAATTTATACTTCTATAGAGCTAGCGAGAAAGAGTTTGTATGTAACCTATCTAATTTTAGTTTAATCTTTAGAACTGGTTTGGATTTCTTTATGTATTGGTTTTACCGTCGTGTCGCAGAGGCGTAGCGTTCAACTCCAAAACGTGACGGCTTGTGGATTCGATTCCCACTCGTAGAAGATGGATTTTTCTATTTCCATTTTCTTCGCTCTGGAAACTAGGCAAAGCGCGGCGTTGAGTTTCGCCTCTCAACACGCATTGCCTCGAAAAAGGCGGAAAGTGGGGATAGAAAAAAACAGGGACTAAGCAATGGTATGTCTTAACACTAGATTCCTACAGTTTCTGCAGTTTATATGGGGGGGGGGGGGGGGGTGGTTAGCGTGAAGCTTTGCTTTTTACTACTATATAGAATACAAGCATACTGGCAATTCAACGTGGTTTTGCACACTTATTGCTACACATTAAATAATAATAATAAATACCTAATACAAAATACTTGCCGGCAAAGTTTCTTTCTTACTCTGTTTATCTTAGTACGGAACTAGATGAATGATTTAAAAACATTTAATTGTCATCGCATAATATTCTCTTATCTCTCTTATCTCTTATCTCTCTATAAAAATTTACGTACCAAATTATTGTCATAAAGTTTTATTACACATCTGCCTGTAAACGCGACGGTTTGTGGGTTTGATTCCCACTCGGGGATGATGGATTTTTCTATTTCCATTTTATTCGCTCTGGAAACTAGGCAAAGCGCGGCGTTGAGTTCCGCCACTCAACAAGCAATGCTTTGAAATAGGCGGAAAGTGGGGACGGTGAAAGCAGGGACTAAGCAACGAAGTGTCTTAACACTAGGTTTTTATGGTTCCTACAGTTCCCTCTGCCTACCCTGCCATGTACAGGATAAAGCGTGAAGCTAAAACAAAAAAAACATATCTTTTGTTGTCCAATAATAACGCTGCTGAAATATTTAAGCTAGTACCAAAACAGACTTCCACGTTACGGTCCATTTTACAATAATAATCGTAATCTCCACGATAGTCATGCATTTTATCAAACTGGATCGAAAATCTTACGACCTAAACAAATAAATATGGAAAATGGTGAAACCCACTACAGGTATTTAATAAACAATAGATGATATTTTAATGCTGATTTCTGACTACAGAAAACTATCTCCAAGAAAAAGAAATAAAAATAAATGAAATATCTCGAAAACTGCTAAATTTTTTAAAGGTGTCCTAAATATGAATCAATCAATATTTTAACTGATTGAAACTGTTATAGTTTATTATATTTTCTTAGGAATTGAATAACATGAAATTATTATACATAATAACTATGAAAAATATAGTTTCAGCGTTTAAACTGTTATGCCGGTGCTCGGTACACATTGTGCAAACGTAACGTCATTCGAAATAAACGGTGAAAGAAAATTGCTTACGGAACCACTCTCGATAATATTGTGACATACGGGTGACTGCTTTTATAATATGTGAAAGTGTTATGATAGCTTTGTAATTTAAGAAATAAAATATCAATACTAAATAAATTTTTCCATTTTTTTAATCGTATGTTCAGAATTTTTCCTTTTACTACCTGTTAATATGGTTTTCTTCAAGGCTAACATTTTACAATACAAATGTTTAGGCACTTTAGTCTATTATAAAAATAGTTAATACATACAAGAGATGTCCTGACTCTGCCCAGCCTGCGATAACCAATAGAGTTCAGTAGTAGTGTTAAAGACCTCGGCATTATCATTGACAGTAAACTTAGTTGGAGGGATCATATTAAAGAAGTTTCTCGGAGATTTTACTCCACCATGCATTCCATGATGCGTTTAAAAAATTTTTTGCCTACGGAAACTAAAATCCAGCTTGTTACTACCCTCTTGATTGGTGACAATTCTTGATTTCGGTGACTCCTGTTATCTAGATCTGTCGGAAGAGCACCTGAATAAACTTGATCGTCTCCTTAACTCTGGCATTCGCTTTATATTTGGTTTACGAAAATTCAACCACGTTTCTCGTTTTAGGAAACAGTTACACTGGCTTCCTATACGGGAACGTAGATATACTCGGCTTCTCTGTCTTCTCTACTCTATCCTTACTGACCCTAATGCTCCTACTTATTTATCATCTAAATTTTCTCTTCTTTCCGCTACTCATAATAAGCCCCTACGATCCTCTCAATTACTAACCCTTTTCATACCTTCCCATAAATCTGGCTTTGTCTCCAACTCCTTCTCTCTAGTAGCAGCACGGCTTTGGAACACTTTGCCTGTTTCTATTCGTAGAGCTCCATCGCGCGATTCCTTCAAGCGCCAAGTAAAAGAATTTTTTCTGTCATCTATCAATACTACTTGATGTCTTTCCATCAAAATTATTATCATAATTGGATTATATGTATATGTATATATATATATATATATATGTATGTGTATGTGTGTGTGTATGTATGTATGTATATATTATGTATATATATATATATATATATGTATGTGTATGTGTGTGTGTATGTATGTATGTATATGTATATATATATGTATATGTTTATACATATTTATATATAGGTATATTTATATATAATGTATAACATAGAATTTTATTATTATATATATTTTTAGGCATCTATTGCTATGTATGTATTTAAATTTTTCTTTAACTTTTATGAGCACACCCTACTGGCTACTCTCCTACACTATTCTGGGTTGGCTGGCAGAAAATGCTGTCATAGCGTTAAGTCCGCCCTTTGTACATTTTTTTTAATTTGTGCAATAAAGTATAAAAAAAAAATAATTTCGCAAATTTTCCGAAGTTGTACTTTTTATTGTTATACAATCATAACATTGTCACCGTCATTATGTTATAATTTGTAATATGATATAGCGTATATTCATATTATAACATTGAATAGACAATACAATTTTAGTATGTCAGCGTTAACTCAAATTTCTGAAAAGTCTATCACGATATTTATTTATATTATATAAATAAATAATAATATATTATGTAAAAGTTTTTGCATTTGCAATAAATTATAAATTAAAAAACATCTGACAAGTAAAGTCCCAAGAATCGATCGTTTATTTCGAGGAAAATAATAACTGCCACCTTTTCAGTTTGGTTACATGACAAAGCTTAGTGTTGAGTTTCACTCAACAGGCAATCTCGAAAATTAAGTACAAAAGTTGGAAACGAAGTGTCTGAAAACTTTACTCAAATTTTTAAACTGCACTTTAGTTTTAGAAATCTGTAAAGTATTTTTTAATTTTGTAGGTCCTGGTTAACTATTTAAAAAATATTATATAAGAGAAGAAACTGCTTAGCATTCCATGGATTCACCGTGCTGGTGCCGGGCCCATCGCGTTGTAGGGAGAGGAACTCCGAGCAGCGCTTGGGACTTGCGACCCAAGTGTAGGTTTAAAGGGGCCCCTTAAAAATGCATTAACGCTCACCTTCACTGTCCGAGCTCCTCCCACTACCTAACCAAATTCGAAATGATTCTGCTAATGCCACCTTTGAAGTACGTTCTAGAAATGTATTAATAATAGTTCTAGACAGGCCGAGATCTTTTAGCAAGCTATATAGAGATTTCGTTGTTATACCTCTCGCTCGCTATTTCTAGTCAGCTCCTTAGTAGGTAAGCTCGAAATATTTATTAAGTTTGAAATTATGACTTTTAGGAACATTTGTCTCCCGCGGAACTGTAAGTTCTTCCAGTACTACGCGTTTTAGGTTTCGAGAAAAAGAAAAATATCCGGTCTGGATATATAAAAAATATATAAAAAATATTGTGTCTCAATCGTTTAAACTGTAGAAATTATTACAGAATGCTAAATAATAAGTTGAAATCGGTACGTTTTAACGGTTTCAAATTAAGACTCGCTCTTCCTCCTCGTAAAATGTATACCGTTATAGTTTAATGCGACATTTACATATAAAAATTAGTTTACAACGTGAGTTACTCTACTAAGTTTTTATTGCAATGAAATGCAACTTGTCATCTAATTTATTGCACATAATTTCATTTTATTAGCTATTCTTGCACAAATGAAATAAAAACTGCAATAGTCGTTAAATAATTAAAACATAGAAAATTGTTAGACATTAATAAATATAACAATCAAATTTAAATTAAAATTCAAATTTAAATAAGAGTATATGATTACTTTTTTGATTCTTCAGATTTAAAAAGAAACCGGCGCAAACAATCCAGCGGGACATTTCTTTAACATGGTCAAGAATTCATCAATTTTTACGTAAAATAATATTTTGACTTAGAGTACAATCAAAATATTCTAATTAATTCTCTTACAATTAATCTCAGACAGAAAGAATAGAACGGAGGGTTATAATTGAACATAAGTGTTTGGTCATTTCATAAGATGTGCAACTGACTTTTATGTGTAAGCGGATATGTTTCATTCTTTTCATTTATATATATTTCATAGCTTAACTACTTTGATGAAATTTGATCTACATCCTTACAGCTCGTGTCGATACCATATTAATTTATACGCTATTAACATTCCCTCGTTGAACGCTTTAGTCTCTAGAAGTGATAGTCACATTGAAAAGCTCTCTCTTTGTATATAATAAATAATACTTAAAAAAAATTTTTTTTAGTGTCTTATATCAAAGCCTATTTTAAAGGAGTCTAAATATATCTATATTATTTATAATATTTTAAAAACGAGTCTAAATCCATTTTAATTATAAAAACTAAACCGAATATAATTACCAACTTTTAGTAATAAAATAGCAGTCAACTTGTCTGACATAAAAATTGTATGCATATATTTACAAAGTTGTGACATATTGTTTACCAAATGATACACTTGCATGTCAACCGTGCACCGGAAGCGGCGCCACTTACCGCTACGGGTCGATGCGCCTGTCAACCGGCAATCATAACAAACAAGATGTTCTTATGCTGCTAATATAATGAAACCAGTGTACGCATCCGTGTATTTTGTAAAAATGGCCTATTGTTGTACCTCTAGCTTTATAATACGTACGTAGGTAGTTTTATTTTTTTCAGGTAGGTAGAGCAATCTACTTGTCTAGGTACGTAGCAAGCATTTTTCAAGCATGTTTCTGGGTTCGATCCCCAGTCGGAGAAGAATGATTTTTCTAATTCCATTTTCTTCGCTCTGGCAAACTAGGCAAAGCGCGGCGTTGAGTTCCGCCACTCAACACGCAATGCCTCGAAATAGGCGGAAAGCGGGGACGGAGTAAGCAGGGACTAAGTAACGGAGAGTCTTAACACTAGGTTCCTGCAGTTCCCTCTGCCTACCCTGCCATGTGCGGGATAAAGCGTGGAGCTAAAACAAAAATTATTTCTATTTCTCCCCCTTTAAAAATAATTGCGTGACAAATTTATGTATAAAAATCCTAAAACAGTAAGCAATTCTAAAATTAAAATATTGTCCTAAAAATGGCAAAGTAAATACATTCATGTAGGTATAGTTGTAAATAAGATCAAAAAAAATTAAACACTTCACGCGTTATAAAACTCGATTCATATACAAAGATTTTATCAAACAAAAAATATAATAATATAAGAACCGTCTCTTTCTAATTCAAAGTAACTCAAAACAGTTTTGCATCTAAAGCAATCACAACGGCATAACTAACATAATTATCGCATATTAATATTGCTACTATTAAACTACATGCTTCTGAACTTAATAAGTTGAGCAAAAAAATGTAAGCAGAGTCTGCAAATGTAGGTTGTATAAAAACGTTAGAATAAGGCAGTGTACACTCTTCACGACAAATCGTGAGGAAAAACGTTTTAATAATTAAATTTTACATCAACAACTGAGGAAATCCTTCGATCTTCAAATCTAACACATTTATTTAACTAATATAAATCAAATAATCTAATAATTTTACTTTCTCAATGATCATGGCCGTCAGGTAGTAAGGAACTGCGCAATATGTCAAAAAGACTCAGTAACTTTTCATCTTGACACTAGGCTCTCTCTTCCATGTAAAAAAACTGCTCACTATGCCTTACAAAGAAAACTTGCACCTCCTTTAAATTTCCCTAATTTAATTTGCAATTTACATACATTCATATAAAGATACAGCTTGTCTGATTCTATAGCAACTCACATTCAACAGCTTCAATGTAAACGTAGCTACAGTCGTAAAGTATGCGAGTAGCTTATTTATGTGACCTAGCAGGCGATACACTCGGCTGAGTATATTCTATACCGCAAACTAAGGTGGAGTGTAATTGGATGACTGGCACGCGCCTGGCACGCGACTTAGGGCATTTCCGCACTTAATATATTATATTTGATTTGTTGATACCATACACTGTTTGGTTTGCTGGTTAGAGATATTTTGATCTTGGAGCTGATAGACAACGCTCAGACAAAATTATTGAGCGTAGAAGGCTTATATTTAGGATGTCCCTTTGGGTATCAAAACGACTAAAAAATAATTTATCGAAATTTCTACGGTGTAAAGATATTTATTTTTGTTTTATTTTTTATTTAGTGATACAATAAAAAAAATATAAAATGGCGGCAATAGCTTACGTTATATTAACAGTAATCTTTCAACTTATTATATTTATTGTTGCCATTTCAATTATAAGTTTTAGTCGTTTGCATGTACTACGGAATAAAAAAATAACGGTACAATTTTACCAGAATCGCACAAGTATATGTACAGTTTTCTTTTCCCCAACCGAAAATAAAACCACTGAACTAATTCCTTTTTTAATATACTTCCATAAATTATTTTTTACTACAATTATGCCTCATTAAATTTTATTATTTGTTAAATATATGAGTTAATATGAAAAACTACGTTTTACGACTCTCAAATTAAAATTAAATTGGAAACTTTGAACTTATAAAACCATACTCATAAAATCACATCGTATAAAACAATTTCACCTAATTTTCATCCAAATTCATACTAAAAGATTTGTTACATTTTGGGTTTTATTTACAGCTAGTGAATTCCGTTACAATAAACTCTAATGTCTTATGTTGTTTTTCCTTCTTAAGGTTCTATATATCAACTTTTTTAGTTGTTCAGAGATGAATCACTGCGTTGTCCGTCTGTCAAAATGTTTTTCTCAAGAACGTTTTTCTCACTCATGAGGTCGTCAAGAAATTAAAATTGGTTAAATAAGTTGAAGTATATTTGTAAATTAGGAAAAATGTAAAACCTAAAGAGGTTAGATTTAGTAATAAAAATTAAGTAAACACTTAAAACAGATGAATAAAATATTTGCATAATTCTTGAACATTAATACAAAATTATTTATCTGTCCAGTTTTCATAAAACAAACCATTTTCTCACCTCTTCACGATATTATACCTACAGTTCTATTATTTTGTGTAGAAAAAGCTTGCTGAGGTCTAGGATATTCGTATGTAAATAATAACACATTTATAAAAGCCGTAGTAATAATAATTAAATGTTACAAAATTTAAGAAGCTTTGCTTTTGAGGCAGAGTTTCAGTACTGGCAGTCATTTTCTTCTACAATAATAAAACCAGAACAAAGATATTATAAGTTTAAATAATATTATACACGAGGAAACACATTATGTTAATAAATATTTTTTGCTATCTTTACTTCACATTACAGTGCAAAGGTCGTGGTTCCGTCAAATTAACCATTAACTTGTTTTTTTCTTTACACGCGGACTCGGCGCGTGCCCGTCGTAATGCTTGCCTGCGCTTATGATATATTCCCATTGCCTTGTAACAACAGAACTGAAGAATTTATTTCTTATTCTCTTGTAAGATTTTAAGTTTAAATTTATTAAGTCATTTTGTAGTCTAAGTATTCTGTAAGTAGTTATAATTAAGATTTTAGGTAAATATAATTATTATTAGGGCCTGAAGAAAAACATTTAAATTTGAACGTGGTGGAATTTGAAGTGGGGACGGAGTAAGCAGGGACTAAGTAACGGAGTGTCTTAACACTAGGTTCTAATAGTTCCTGCAGTTCCCTCTGCCTACCCTGCCATGTGCGGGATAAAGCGTGAAGCTATAAAAAAATAAAATAAAAAAAAAATAAAAAAAATAATAATAATAAAAAAAAAATTTGAACCCACGCCGTTTTCCTTTAAATCTTTTTCTATTCATATTATTGTGAATTACAAAGTGTTAATTAGTGTGTAGTCCACACTGACAAAGAAAATGATATGTACAATGTTCTTAAATAATACTAAAATACCTATGTTTTGTTTCAGTACAATATTACCATTTGCCTTTTTCAAATAATTTTCATTACAATGCCAATTGGTAATACGACTTAATACTTACAATTTTTAAGCTACACGCTTTATCTCCCATAACAGGGCAGTCAGAGAAAACCGCAGGAATGGTAACCTAGTGTTAATATACTCTGTTCCCTGCTTTCCGCCTTTTGAGATATTGCGTGTGGAGTGTGTGAGGCATCGTCGAGTGGAAATTGAACCAACAGACCTTCGCGTTTACAGGCCGGCGCTGAGCCTCTGCGTCACAACGGTCCTCTACTTACAATTATACTTATATATTTCATTACTATTATATATTTTGCTTTTATATTATATTTTCTTGATATTTTATATGCACAAATCAACGAGATGGTCGATAAACATAAGTAATATTGATTTCGTCCGCTCAGGTATAAACAATTCATGCATATACTCAATTATATCGGAGTACCTTTCACACCAATTATAATTGGTTAACAATTCCTCAATGGGCATACGACTACCATATAATGTTAATTCCTGGGGAATTTATTGTTTTAGATATCATTTTATTTCCTGGATATTTTCAAGACAGGCAAAAGGGACATAGTGGCGTGGGATAGTTTTCTGTTTTTCACATCCGTTTTAGAATCTTAGTATTAAGTAAGTGTCACCCACTTAATGGTACTTGTCGTGGAATAGATCAGAGCAAAAAAAATCATTCCTCCGAGTGGGAGTCGAATCCACATTCATCGTGTTTCCAGTCTGACTTTAGTACCTGTAGGGCTAGAAACATATTTAAATAAATCATCAGTTTTAATACTATCACATAACAATGTGATAGTATTAAAACTGATGATTTACTATTGTTAATTCGAATTGCCAACTCTGTAGATTGTCAAAATTTCTTTTATTATATAGAGAATGTATACATACTCATAGAGCTGAGTTGTTAGGTATTACTCGCCTAAGTATTAGGAAGTAGTTAAATTTAAATCTCATTTTCTGTTTTTCGAAGTATAGCGTATCGGCGGAAGTCAACGCTTCGCTTTGCCAGAGCGAAGAAAATCAAAATAATTAATTTACCCGAATGGGAGTCGAACCTAGAAACCATCGCGTTTACAGGCAGATACTGTAGATCTGTGCCACGACCATCGTCAATATACACTTTTCTTGACAGCAATTTTTAAAGCACATAAAATATTAAAATTATTTATTTAATTGTGAATTATTTATACAAAAAAAAAATTATTATTGTAGTAAGCATTTCATATATATGTTTATACATATATACATATAATAAGGCAACCAAAGCACTATCTGTTACCACATTAAAGAACTGGACCTGTAACAAAATACCAATTAATTAAAATATACACGCATGAACAAGAAAGTCGCATTAACAAAGTCAGGCTACATAAAGTTACATAGGCTTATTAAGGTAAACGTAGTATGCTGACTAGTCGTTACACAGAATAGAAGTAAATCCTTAGGGTGGACGCTCACTAC
The DNA here is from genome assembly GCA_037178615.1 of Dione vanillae. Lineage (NCBI taxonomy): Eukaryota > Metazoa > Arthropoda > Insecta > Lepidoptera > Nymphalidae > Dione > Dione vanillae. The sequence goes on along the minus strand of JAZFAU010000138.1, from coordinate 2,240,069 downwards.
ACTAATATATTATTATCCCAATATAAAAGTCACTTTATTTTAAATGAATATTAGTGAATATCGTTAATCAACTAATATGTAGCTAGCGGAAGTAGTTAGGATGGACGAGTTATTTATTTAGTTTTTTTTTTAGCTTCACGCTTTATCCCGCATATTGCAGGGTAGGCAGAGGGAACTGCAGGAACTATATGAACCTAGTGTTAAGACACACCGTTGCTTAGTTCCTGCTTTCTTCGTCCCCATTTATTTTAGTAACGAGGAATTTATCGCGTATTTATTTTAAAATATATATTTAAATAACTTGGCACTTGTACACTGTACATTAGTTCAGTTTAAATAATTTAGTTTAGATATTTTAATCTATTCTGCAGTTATATTAATATTTTTTTTGTTTGGAAAGAAATCGTTTAGATTTTAATGGAAAATTAATTTCTTTTAGTTCTGAATTATTTAGTAAACTCCATACTAAGATATGAAAATAAGCTAATTAATAGGATCTGGTTAATTAACCGTAATCAAAATAAATAAGTATAGAGAATATTACAGTTAAATTCATAAATTATTAATTGTAATATAACAACACGCAACGCCTCCATGAAACGATGAAAGCAGGGAACGGAGTGTCTTCACACTAGGTTCCTACGGTTCCTGCGATTCTCTCTGCCCTGCCATTTGCGACAACAGATTTCTTTATCACTGCAAAATAGTGCACAGAGGCAAAACTCAATCAAACGAAAAAGAAAATATCGTTACATGGTTATCTTCTCATCCCAAGCTATGTTACAGAAAATTAGAAATTCCTATATCTAAGACAACTCTGCTATATACAAACAATGTATCTTACATTGTATAAGCCGCTTTACCGTGGCCGGACGCGGCAGGTGCTACCGAGGGTTCAATCGGGTTCACGTCCCCTCCCCACAGCATCCGTGCAAACCTGTTCATCTAATAATATAACGTAGAAATGAAAGATTAATGAGAGCAACCCGCGCACGCCTCTTTCACTTGCATTATAGTGTTGTTCATTATTTGAAGCTTTAAGATACAATAACTATCGATATAGTGTAAAAAAAGGGTATATGTGGTTAAGGGTTATATGTGGTATAAACTGTAAAAACAATGGAATTGTGTTAATTGAGGCAGTTCCTTATGGACGGTGCTTATTGAAAGAAAGCTCTCTGAAATATTGTTATGGAAGTTTTTAAAATAATTTAATTATTACATAGGTATATAGTGAGTATAGTTCTACTTAGTAAAATGTCGTTTTTATGTGTTTGTAGCTTCATTTTTGAAAAGAATTAATTCTTATTTATAACTAAAACAATACTTTTTTTAATACACAAATATGTGAACGTAACTCAATTCGAATTTTAACTCTAGTTAGTTTTTCTAATCAGTGTTCTGTACAATTGTGCTACAATAATGACAACTATAAATTCAATACAAAAAAAAATATAATGAAAAACTAAAAACAATAAAATATGATACATGTAACAGATTTAAGAGAAGTCCTAGTCTCCAACACTCTACTTTTATCCTAATTTTGTGATATTGCGTATTGAATAGAGGAACTCACCGTCGCTCTTTATTTACCACAGCAGGAGAATTACAATATTATTTTCCCCCTGAAGAATGATCGAACCCAAAACCAACGCAGTCCAAAGTTGTACCATTGCATCACAATCAATTTATAGATGAAACACATTACCTTTTCTTATCTATATGTTAAGAACAGTTAATTAATCGATATAATATTAAATAAAAAAAGGACATCTCTACACAATTATGATCCCCGGGCAATGAAGGTTCTCAAATAAAGTATAGCCTGTGTTCTAAGCGGTAGCTGATCCTTGATGACGTTTACATTTTAAATTATTTCCAGAAATTATATCCTTCACAATAATACCTACTTAATGTAACAACAGACAAGATAAACCCTCGCAAAGGCTATATATATATATATATATATATATATATATATATATATATATATATATATATATATATATATATATATATATATATATATATATATATATATATATATATATATATATATATATATATATATATATATATATATATATATATATATATATATATATATATATATATATATATATATATATATATATATATATATATATATATATATATATATAACCTTATCGAGGGTTTATCATCATCAACATCACTAACAATTACAAACAAATTCATTATAAATTAATATTTATACTATCTCAGATTGCTCTTAATAAAATGGTGTATTCATAAGCTAAAAACTAATTAATTAAATTTAAAACGCGAAAAGATTGCTCTGATCTGTTTGAAAACAAGAACGTCACGCAATAGATACGTCTGTTGTATACGATGCTAAAATAACAGTTATTAAAATTTTAACACAAGTATTACATGAGACTGGCCGTTATACGTATGTTTTTTATATATGTAAATATACATATGTTTTGTATGTTATACATGTTATTACCCTTTTTATTATATTTTATTAGCTTCACGCTCTATCCCGCCACCCTATGTCTATCCTGCTATATAGCAGGGTACTGAAGGAACTGTGGGAGCCTAGTGTTAAGGCACTAGGCACCGTTAATCTAGACTAGTATTGTAAATGTGAAAATTATGTTTGATTAAAATCGCAAATCCCGTTATAATTACCTGATTTTTTAATTGATTAATTCGATTAATATTTAATAGAGGAACGCAGTAGGCTACATTGTATTGCTTTTCAATGTAACTATGTCATACACCAATTTTTAGTTGTTGCCATATTACTTTGAGGGCAAAATAAGAAAACTTATTCTTTCAACTACATATTTTGTCTCGCATTTAGAAGGAGCAACTTTCTACCAAACCTACCAACTTAAACCTACTCAATTCTTTAGTTGAACAAAATCAAAAATAACTATTCTTAAGAGCAACTAATGACCATTTATTTGTTACGTGTCAACAAAAAAATAGAACAATGTAATCTTCATTGAACATATTAAAAGGCACATTATTGTAGCAAAATTGTATATCTAAATAGGCAAAAACGTGAACACTGAACAACCTACGGTGCGCAAAACCCCAGAGAGTGCGGCAAAAACTAAGAGATGCACACGACCGCGCATGCGGTACACATAACCATACGGAATGCGAGAGTTTATCAGATTTTTTCTTCATTTCTAAGCTTACCAATATATTGCACTGTATTGTATAGTTACTACCTGCTATTTCTTTAAAAACAAAACATATATAGCTATAAGTTTTCCTTCTTAAGGTGGTCTTTGAGGTGGTGGATCTGAGGGCTAAATTTACTTGTCTTACCAGAGCGGGCAAACCAAATTAACATTTGTAACTAATATTCGCATTATCATTAAGACACTGGCATAAATAGCATTTAATAAAAAAGAACATTCATAATTAATATGTATAAACAATGTCGGATAACATTAATCAATTATATCCAGTGGGCGTCGAATCTCATCGCAAAGTTAACAATAACGGTGAACATAAAGAAGCACAAAGCTCTATTGTGTAACACAATTTCGTTTATCAGATTCTGTGAGATATGTATAATGTGTATGTATAGCTAATTATGCAACGGTCACGCTTTTATATTCTAACATCTTTTCCGACAAACACTTACAATGTAGAATAGTGTAATATCATCGAATTTTTTGTATAGAAATACAGTAATAGTCTATTTAAAGCATATATAAAGATATTAATATATGTACTGACGTAGCAAATATACATATCTGTATACACTTTAGTTATTCAGTAGTAAAATAGCATCACCAGTTATATAACTGTTCATCTTCTATTTAATGTTGATAAAAATTGACCCAATTACATCAAGTTCAAAAGTGAAGGACACTATCGTCTAAAGTCCAAACCAATACATCAAAACAAGCTATAGCGATTGCAAATCAACTGCCCCAGTCGAAATAATATCAAGTATAAACTCGTTTACTAGAAACGTGCTTGAATATTTAAAAAAAAAAATAACTTTTTCAAATAGCTTTAATATACAGGTGAAATATATAAATTCTTTTTTTTCAGCTTCACGCTTTATATATAGTTCCTGCAGTTCCTTCTGCCTATCCTGCAACATGCGGGATTTTGCAGGGTAGGCAGAGGGAATTGCAGGAACTATATGAACCTAGTGTTGAGACACTCCGTTGCTTAGTTCCTGCTTCCTCGGTCCCCAATTAATACAGTTACTAGAATAATATAGTATATTAATATATAATTTATGTATATATAAAAGTGTGGTATTTACTATATTATAGTAAATATCGCACTTTTCTCTTGTATAATATAATCTACATTTTCTCTTAGAATGCTAAATAATAGCCCCCTATCAATCTTACTTAGAGCACTGCACATAAAATAATCAACGACGGTCTATAACGAATAATTACATTAGTTTTATAAGTGTAATGTGCTGATTCACAAGAGTAATTCTTATTATATCGTAAACGGACGCGTGCCTACAATTAATTACGAGCGCTTTCTCGAGCTCAGAGTATACAAAAGTTACAATTGTGTGTTGCTAATTATAATATTTTATATTGTATTCTATTGTTATAGTTCTACAATATAGCCACATTAGACAGCAAAGAAAATGGAGATATTTTCTTAATGCTTCATTTCATATTTTACGAGGTGGTGCTTAGGTGGAACAGCGTTTGACAGTTCAAGTGATGGCTGTAAATTCAACTCATATTTATTAAGTACCAGAGGCCTTCTAAGATGAAGAAGGGTAATGATAAAATTACTTAACTTAGTACAGTGTGTATCATATTTATGTAGAAAGAGGAGAACGTAGAATCTTGATTCTCTCTAGCTATATTATTATATAACTGAATAACTGAAGCCATTTTGGATTACCTTAAAAATAGGTTATTGAACTTTCTAAAGTCTAAGTCAAATAAAGCAGTGTATATCAACATATATCATACACCATATATAGAACGGCATACAGAAAACATGAAAATAATTTATTTTTAAACAATTTAGGTAATCTTATATATTTAATAACACATATTAGTTACAATATATATGTTTATATATATGTTAGTAAAACAGCTACAATCTCTTGTATAAACAGTGTAATTAGATTCATTATATATACCTATTCCAATGAAAGTAAGTCTAGCCAAACATATAAAATATACAATACTGGGAATATATTAAATAAAATAAAAGTATCAGTTATAATATAACGGCAAAGTAAAAGCCATTTAATGGGAAAAGAAAAAGAAAAATAAACAAAGTTGAAATAAACAAAAATTATCTAAAACACTGCTATAAATGCTTAAAGTAAAACGACCCTCGTAACCGGAGCAAGGCCCACCGTCCACTGGAAATGAGGAGAGTATCGATCATTATAACATATCCAGCGCGCTAACGGCGCACGCGCACGCGACCTCGGCCATAGAATAAAATTTGGATATAGTACATATATATTATATTTAACGCTTTTTTCAAGAGATCTTCGTATCTGTTCTCGCTTTGTTCACCACACTAATGATTAAAAAAATAAAATAGAAGAAATTAATTTATCTAATCTATATTATAAAAAATAATTCCGATTATTCTCACAGTAAAAATGTTTTCACGTATCCTTTTACATATGTTCCATATTGAAAATAATTAATGTCAGAAGACTTCATTCGTTAAGTTCACTACACTTTTGGCTTAAATTTTCGAATGAAATTTATTTTCATAAATTTAATATAAAATAAATATGTTTATTCAATTATGTGATACTTCATCAGTAAATTTTAACTAAAGTATCATTTGAATGACTTAGAAATAAATACAGGGATGATGGTGTATTTAAAACTTTATATAACAAGGGCTATCAAAGTCTTTAATAGCTGTAAAAAGTCTTTAGTAGACTATTATAGTCTTACTGTTATGGTCTATTATTACAACGCTTTCAGAAGACTATAATTTATTTATTCTTCTCTCAGGGTTTTTCAAACATATTCAAGTTTAACCTTTCTAATAACAATTTCATAATAATTGATTATAATTATTAATTATAAAATATACAAATCATAGCCGGAATTAAATTTTACATCAAGGTGAAGTTGATGAGGTCATTGATATGAAGACTAAATAAAGAACAATACTTATCTAATAATAAATCTAATCATAAAATACAAAATACGATAAGCGAATCGAAGTAAGATAAGAGCAAAAGCTACTTCGAACTAGAGAACTAAGCTTAAAGGGAACCTCCCTTTTGCGACATACCTACATAATTTTACTAAGCAGGGTTAAAAAAGAACGTAATAAGAATGTTATATACAACATTAAATTAAAACATTAGCATGTAAATTGATTACAACAAACTACAAACGATTTCTCTGTGTAAGTAAATAAAATATTAAGTATATGAAAAAAAATCAATATAAATTGCATACTTGTCAAAATATAGTATTATTATTATTATTCTATATAATATACTTTTTGTCTTCACCTTTATCTCGCTGGGAGAAGCACTTGGCTCAGTTCTGCTTTAGTATGAAAACGATGCGCTGACTTTCTACTTCATAATTGTAGAATATTTTTTCAAGAAGGCAAAGTAGAAAATCTCTTAGTTAATAATCTTTGCCGCCATTACCTACACCTCGTAGATTGCTCCATGTTCGAAGATCTATAGATCACTGCGCTTGCTCTCGATACTTAGTGCGAATAGAAATTAACACTATAAAAATAGTCAAGCCATATTATTCTTTAAGCCAAAGCAATAGAGTTAATTATACAACAAATTAAAGAATGAAATCGCATTTTTACAAGAAAATGCATTGGTCGTAGTTGATGTATAATTGGACTTTCGTGAATCGAGTTTTTGAAAGCAAATTTTCTAAGTTAAAGTTAAACAAGTTCTTCAGGTCAAATTTCTTTTATTTCAATGACATTTGTGATATCAGACTAGTAATAAAACTAAATATTTAAAGCTTAAGGTAACGTAAATATGTGTAAGTTGAACTCCGTCTTCCATCATACATATACAATTGAAAATGGGCAAAAAAGACCCTTTAAGAGAAGCTCAAAATTAAGAAAAATCTATAATCACATAAAATTTTAGTTTTACAATTATTCTATTTAACATTGTAAAGCACCCTATCTAAAAACACAATACTTAAGCGAAGTAAAACATTCTCTCTGTACCAATGTATTTGTCTTACAAAAGGACAACTCCAACTTGTCGGCCAAGCATTTGCCGTATTTCAGTGGCGTTGCCGTATAAATCGCACGCACTGATTAAACGCTATCGTCGGAAGTACAGGCCGACAGCGATTTATTCATTAATTAGCTAATTCACCGCTTTATCCTTTAATTGAGGGGTCGATAAAGATATTTTACGAAGAAAAATTTATAATCATACCCCTGATGTTCAGCGTCAAGGTAAGTTTTCGTTTACCAAAGATTTAATTAAGATTACAAATAATAAATCAGCGCGGGTCGAGGTTAAGTTATGTTTTTGTTTATTTTAATTTATTTATCTGTTTTCTTTTTAAGTTTACATAGCTTTCTCTTAACACACTATATCAATCTTTGCTAGGTTATTTTTTGGATTTATGTACACATTTAAACAATTTTGACTAGTAAAAATGTAGTCAAAATTATTTAAATTTATACATATAATACGCCATCACATATACCTATATATTATATATGTGTATTTGGCAACTGTCATTTATTGTATTTATTCTAATGAAGCAGAGTTTATTTTCTTGTTTCGTTAATAGATTAAGCAAATGGGTGTAAGCAACTACGAGCGAGATATACATTTACCATCAACCCAAAAGTTCTACCAGAACCGTCGAATTATTGCCGAATATGCAACCCTCCGTTATTTTTCGTATTTAGGCTGGTAATTAATTATAGTCTAGCCAAAATTTATCAAGCAACTCAAGATTTTTTATAATTCTTAAGGAACTAAATTTCCTATCGAATAATTTCTATCTGTTAAACAGATCTGTGAAGGTCGATATTATATCAGATTCTGTGTACTATTAATACCTTACGTTCATTATGAAATGGAAGATCAAAAACTGTTAAATGTTAAATGAAAATAAAATTATGAAAAAAAAATATATTTAAACTTTTTCCCGCATTTAGCAGGATAGATAAAGAAGACTGTACTCCACTTTTCGCCATAACGTTTATACATTTTGTCTTGAGTGGTGGAAGACAATAATAAATAAAAAAAAATAAGTGATCTTCATTTACAGGTCTGTAAAGGTATCTAAAAAGTAAAAGGAGTTAGCACTAACTTATACCAAGAATTATTATCATCTCATTATTTCTTATCGCACAAATAAAATCGAATTACTTTCATAATATAATAAATGGGTCTTATCTTCAAAACTGGCTAGAATTATTTGTGAGCTTGCGAAAGCTTGCCAAAGTCACTGGAGCTTATTTTATCTAAAACAATTGCTATAAATGTATTCTTAATTGGTGTATTGAAACAATGAAGGTTATTTTGTATTATAGTAGAGCAATCTGGACATAATTACGAGTCAAAAGATCAGTTATAATTACAGAACAACTAGCAGGCCATAAATCTCCGGTCTAATAGAAAACGGAGCTTCGACCGGAACGAACACAAGTCGCAACCTTTGAGATGTTATCGCGCTTAACATGTAAATCGGTGAGTTTTATAAATTTTACATTAAAACACTAGCTGTGTTTGAGGTGTTTGTTTGAAGAAAGTAGAGTAAAAATGTATAATTTAATGATAAAAATACTCATATTATGTTTGTCTGTGTGTTAAAATTATTATATTAATTTATTCGACGGTTGGAAGAACTGGATCATTGCTGTTGTCTGTACATTTATTTTATGATAACTTTGATTATTTATATAGATGGATATAATATACTGCATTTTCAGCTAAAGAATCGGCTAAATACCAGGCTGAAAATTTGGTCTCTTGGGTCTATAGTATGCGTATAGTAAGTCTCGAAACAAATAAAACGAGAATTACCGTTTCATAATCCATTATTTTGATTATATTATGATTCAACTTAATTTCCCAGTAAATAATAATAAAAATAATATATATAATAAACAATACTAATATATACATGTACTTACTAATATATGTGTATATATATATATATATATATATATATATATATATATATATATATATATATATATATATATATATATATATATATATATATATATATATATATATATATATATATATATATATATATATATATATATATATATATATATATATATATATATATACACATAATATATACAATGTATATCAGGTATACACAGGTATAACAAAGATTAGCGAGACAAAAGGCACGCGCCGGGTGCGCGCAATTAGCGGCGATTACAATGCGAACCCAACAACAATAGCGAGATGAAAGATAACACTATCACAGCATCGCGACGTTCCTACTCCGAATTAGTTTGCTTAACCTTTGTCCGCAACCTTAACGACAATTTTACAGTTTAAGATGAAATAACGGTTTGTTACAGTAAGCTATTAAAATAGATAAACATATATGTCTATGTCTAAACAGTTTGTTAGAAACTAAATCCACTTAGTCTTTATCTGTGCAATTGTAAATGTCACCTATGTCATTAATGATGGTTTTTTTGGCATTTTGTATTTCTTGACACTTCAGCAGGCCAATTAAATTAGTATAATTGCGAAATAATTAACATCACATAGTTATATACTTATATAGTAAAATATTTTCTACGCCGATTTATCAGCTACGAAATTGGAGGATTATACTATTGTTCTATATTGAGTAAGATTAGTATTTAAATTATCGTAGTTACGTAAACTTTCTATATAATTTACTTTAATAATATTTGAGGAATAAATATTTCCATTAAAGTAGTAAAAATGTTATGAGTATCTGTAGTACTTAATATCTAAAATATTTTCAGGCCAACTAAAATCTTAAGCCGTTTTATTTTTGAGGTTAGTAAATGAGTCTATGAAAATTGGAATCATATAGACTTTTGCTTGGTTTCAAGACTGGAATAATAATTTGGAATTATCATAATTAAAATAAGTACTATGTAGTACATATTTCATAAACGTCACAATCTACAAATTAATTTAAAAAAAAATTAAAAACAATAATGACAACTCTAGAGCAGTTGAAATGCAATTATACCAACATTACAAGTAATTACCATTTCTTTTTTTTTAAGCAAATTCTTTTGTGGCAAATATAAAAAACACATGTGGCAACAAATAAAATAAATCCTTTATATATCTTACCTTTCATTTTACTCTGGCAATGTAACTGGTCGATAATACTTGTCAATCTGTTTTCCCTCTGAGAGTTTTTCGTGTCGTCGCATTCCTCCTTCACTTCACTAGTAACCACATCACTATCACCATCACCGTCATTTTGCTCAATTATCACTAAATTTTGCTCTTCTAGGTATTTTGTCATTGTCTTTGACATTATTTTTGAATTTAATTACAAAATGTCTTATATTTTTAAGTATTTAAATTATTTTTTATTCTATATTTTTTTGTGAAAATAGGATTAGTTTGTTGAAAATATGATTCGGAAATCGTTAGTCACCTTTTTGTAAAATGAAATATTTTAAATTGGGAAAATTTGATCAAATACTATAATATACCTTAACTTTTAATTATAAAAAATGATAATCTATTATGGAGTTTTTCAAAAGTAAATTAATAAATATTAAAAAAAATTGAAGATACATTTTTAAAAGTAATTATAGGAAACAATAGGACGGAGAATCAGAACTCTAATTACTCTCCGCCTACTCTAATGCCAAAAAACAAATGTCATTATATCGTTTCGTTAAAATAGTTTCTTTTAGCATATAAAACTTATTTTAAGTTACATCGCCCTCCACTTTCTACCATAATATAACACATTACGTGGTCTGGGACGGAACTCAACACCGTGGGACCTGAGAACTGAAAACTCGCACTCCATAATGATGCTTCATCATCATCATAACTGCAGTCAGGTGCAGTTCCAATCCAAAATGATGAATCAAAGATTTAATATGTTATTATTTTTATCATACACATATTTGTATAGGAAATGATTAGTTATAATAATCAATTGATAAAGTGCCCATGACTATGACAACGTACGTTTGACATATGGAATGAATATCGATAAATTTGTTTTTAATAATAAATATTTATATATACAAATTGAATGTAGACTTATAAAATACCTGCGTTGGAACTAACCAAGTGAAAGAAATGGCTTAATATCCTATAGCTAAATTCCCTTCAAAAAATATTATATTTTAGTTTACTGATTCAGCTACTTTTAAACATTACTGCCACATTTTATTACATATTGCACAGCCGTTATTATGTGTGATTTAAAATATTGACACTCAATTACAATTTTTACTTGATTGATTTAATTATTTTTAAATAATCATTTGTCAAAATTATAGTATAAATGCTTAAAATTCTATAAACGATACTTAAATACAAAGTAATGGCAAAATTCCATTTGAATAAACATTTTAAATTGGAACAGTAAGAACTTTTAATTTTAAGACTTCAATAACTAATACGACAATAATAGATACGACTTAAAGTACGAAGAAAGATAATCTATTGTATTTTTTAAGTACTGTCTACACATATTATGATTCACAGTATATCATATTTTTACTTGTCATTTAAACGAAGTATTTTTAAGCAAAATCAAAAAGTATACTAGCATTTCTAAATTCTTTGGTACACAAGAAAAGCTGAAATTAATTAATATATACATATATACATATATTGAAATCTTTAAGTAGCTACAGTGTTTAGTCATGAAACCTTTAACAAATGTGTCGCAATCAATTATTAACAATAAACAAGACTATGCTTTTAATGTAATGTATCATTGACATATACACTAGAGCCAACGCCTCCCATTGTTTACAAAGCCTATAGAAATGTCACTTCAACTCTGATTATACCCTCTCACTTTGTGTGGTCTGTATTAATAAGGAATTATTTTAATAATTTTCTTACATGCTTCATTAAATAATAATAATGAACTACCTTATCATATACAAACAAAAACAAATAATAAATTTACCTAATATATATGGAGTCCAATAACAAATAGAAGTTACTAAGAATTATTTTGAAAACACTGTGGAAAAACACAAAAAATCAACGAATATTTTTCACTCAAAACAAACGTAAAGGTAACAGGTATGGCGGTTCGGTTTATCGCGCGCCACACTGATAACTGGTGTCAGGTCAAACGAGCAAATGGGGCATGCTACATACTGATAAGAGACGATAACGGGCTCTTAACCTTCCTATGCCACTTGCCACGAATCCTGAAGTATTTTACTAGAAGGCTACGTGTTTGTATAATATTTCATTTGTCTAATTTAGGATAGTTATCGAATATTTTTTTTAAGATCTAAAGACAATTTAAAATTGTCTTAAAATGTATGTAACGTTTTTTATTTGCTTCGCTCGCTTCTTCACTTCGTAGCTATTTCTTAATCAATAAAAACATTGAACCCGATTTTAACATAGGTACTTCAAGATGGCGGATTAATTTAAAACTCTGCATAGTTGGCGATGATAATGCAATAATATAAATAAATAATAATAGCCTAAAAATTTTATTAATACTAAGGTAAATGAAAAAAAAATGACACAAAAAAGCTACCAATTTTTTTTTACTTTGTATCTAGTATCATTTTTTATTTACCATATACAACTCAAAATCAACTAAATTTTGTATTCTACATTTCTAAATGCTTATTAGTATTATTTTATAAATATTTATATTATACTTTTAAAGAACCTCTCCTCCTCTCCTTTCTCTTCAAAATAGAAAACTGATTTATTATAAGATATTTAAAAAAATTAAAACTTCATGTCTATGCCAAGACTTTTTATTAAAGATTCATTTTCTTTAGCTATAAAATCAATTATTAAAAAGCAATAAGTCCCATGATACTATTAAAAACCTTAATCATCACCCGCATTTCGTTTCTATCTCAATGAAAAAATAATATTCGACCTATTGTATAAAAATAACATTTATCACCTAAATAAGAACGATTAATTCAAGAAATTATACATAAAATAGATGAAAATGCGAATATTTAAGAAGAAATTAATATTAGAATTAACAATTCTTAATATTAATTTCTTCTTAAATATCTGAGAAAAAACAACAAGTAAATTCATAATTCATAAAAAGTACAAGCAAAAGTGCGAAGTACGTTACAGTGTTGGCACGGTACAATGAAAGGGCATAAGTACAGACGTGCGACCGGTCATAGCGTCGTGACTGCTGATAAGCTGATAAGCTGATAGTGAACCGCGGACAGGAACGTATCGCGTTCAAGGAAACCCGAAGATAATATGTTTCTAGTGATATTACAGGTCATACTTTCAGATTTTAGTCTTCAATTTACAACTAATATTTAATATACAACTGATCGTTATGACATCATCGCTATTATTAAGTTTATATTTTTTTACTATATACGACTAATTTAGTAGACTCTATGTTGGTGAATTGCTATCAATAAACGACCCATGGCTGACCGACGAGTCATATATTTAGGCGTATATTTAATAGTACATATATTATTATATATATTTATTAGTTGCTTTTGACATTCTCAGGAAGAGATCACTTGAAGTGATAAGGCTGCTTTTCACATTTTGTTACATTTTAAATGTTTCGTCATATTCCAAATTTGGTGTGAAATAAAGTTTTTATTATTAATATTATTATTCTTTCCTTAGGTAAGATGGATGAAAGGAACATTCATAAAATATCCATCCCATTCTCTATTTATAATAACGACAAGTAATAAATGACAAGTTTTATGTTTTGTCTTGAATTTATCCTGACATTTAAGTATTGAAAATTAAAAATCTTTGCCAAGTTTCGATCATTCGATCGAAATCTCTACGTCATCTTTCACTAAAAATGAAAGATGATGTAGAAATTTGATGTATTATAACAATACCCGCAATTTTGCTGTATTTCACAAACACCATATCGATTTCGTTTTTCGTTATTGTGCTCATTAAAAAAACTAAGAAGTTTCTCGTAAAATAAGAGATGTTTATTTTATATATAAACATTTTTTAACCTGTAGAATAGTTTCAGAGATGAATGCGTCCAAACAGAGAAATAAAAGTTTTTAGCTTTATCATATCGTAAGTAGAAGAACAAAATATTACTATTACATATAATATTATGAATTTATAACAATTTTAAGGTACATTATAAAGTAATTATAAACTAAAAGTAGCAAAAACGCTTAATGCCTGCCAGAGATATATAATGATTCATATGTAACACTATTTGCCTTTCAATTCTCTAAGTAAACATTTTTTCTTTAAATAAAAAATACATGTTTTTACAATAAAAAAAATTATAATAACCATACTTAATAAATTAAATGTTTATACCAAACAATTATTTTAAATTTTATTTATTTGTTTTTTTTTTTTGGTTATTTGGCATAGATAAGCATTTTCTTAAGTATTTTAAATGACATTTAGTATCCAGATAAAGATAAAAATTAAATAACAGACTAAATTCGAATTGGCCTACCTAAAATAATTAAGTAACGTATACGTATACCTAAAATAAATAAGCAAATATCATTTTACTAACATTCTTTATATTACGTGTTATTTTTAGACGTGCATATGTTAAATGGGTAAGTATGATTGAAATTAACAATCATTTTAAGTATTATAAACGTTGGCAAGTTGATCGTCAGAAGCTAAATACGGCGACTCGAGGTCGTGACCTGACGCCCTACACGCGCTTGCGGCATTGTAATTTTCAATTTCAGTTTCAGATATTATTTAATACTGGCTTAATTTTTAACACACATATGTGTTTAAAAAATATAAAAATACATATATATAACAAATTTATTGAGGCGCCCTTAATCTATATATACTTAATGTCACAACTTAATACGTATGATAGAATATTTAACAAAACAACTTTAGAATTTTGAAGCATGTTATTTTTTTTTATAGCTTCACGCTTTATCCCGCATATTGCAGAGTAGGCAGAGGGTACTGCAGGAACCATATGAACCTAGTGTTGAGACACTCCGTTGCTTAGGTCCTGCTTTCTCCGTCCTCGCTTTCTCATGTTATTTTAATATTGGAAAATTAAGAACATAGTATTATACTATGTACACAATTACATACAGCGAGATGTTTACTAACTTCGTCTGCTTAAAGTCATCCAACGCTCTTGTTGCCAACTAAGTATCATTTTAATTAAAGTTTTATTTAAATCATTATTACAAAGAAAATTACACCTATTGATAGTTTCATGTATATAAAACGAACTAAATCCTACAATTGTAGGATTTAGTTCGTTTTATATACATGTACATTAAACAGTATTTTGTAAAATGGGGTGTACCCCTTAACAAATTAAACTGAAATTGACAAAATTCTATCTCACAAAGATTCTTTCTCCTTCTTCCCTAAACCCTTCGAGAATTTGATTTACTTTAAGTCCTATGTAATATAGTAATAATTCCAATTAAATTAAAAATTTACTGTTGACATAGAATATTTGAATTGTTCTAGAGCATTGTAAATAATATTAAACTTAAGCATTTGGATGTCTCAAGCGCAGGTGTCTGGACTTTGGGTGGACGCGGCTAATTCCGGCGGCGAGGTCGTGACCCGACGCCCTGCATCGACTTCACTGACGTATGTTACGCGTAATTATAGATCAACAGTATATATTTCTTATAAAATCTTAAAAGTTATATATTTCTGACCTATGCTAAGGAGGTGGTTGAGGTGAAAGAAGGAGTTTTTCTGTCTATTGGACAGAAAAATAACGTGTCAAAATGTACATTAAATAATTTCAAACATGGAAATTGAAGATCGAATCCACAATCGATGAATCAGTTAAATATTTCAGAAAAAAATTTGATATCATATTTCTTGTCAGTTTCTGAAACCACCACCTAAGAATCAACGTCTGGTCGGTATATGACAGTTTATTTGTGTGAGATAAATTATAGCTCATGAATATATTCAAAATTTTCGCTTCTTTCTTTTACTTTGGTTTAAATAACCAGCATTAGAAATATAGCACAGAATTCGCTACTCAACACATACAATGTCTTTATAGTCGAAATTAAGTATCAACTTTAGAAGACATATTAAGGCTTACGTTATAAGAACATCCCAACAACACAAAACTCTGTTTAATTTAAAAAAAAAATTTTAGCTTTAAAAATGTTAACATCCATTACGATAAAGTCAAGGTACATGTAACTTATATGTATTTCTAATGTGTTTAGAATAAATGAAAAATCAATCGGCTAAAATTAATAATACAGTAAATAAATTAAAACCATAAACTATATTAAAGTAAAATGGATACAATATAAAGTGAGAGAGGGAGGTAGAGGTTGATAGATCTCCCCAGTTCAACCTTCAATTTTCAAAGATGTAAAAGACGGCGGACGTAAAAAGCCTGAAAGCCTAAGTGCATATACGAAGATATTAATGACAGGGGAAGAGGCAAAAGATATATAGGTAGATAATATGCAAAAAGAGTAGCAATTGGGGCTACGTGCTCTCTGGTTATACCAATAAGGATAAAGCGTAAAGCTACATAGCTTATAAAAGTCTAAGTATTAAAGTCTAAGCTATATATATAAAAGCTACGTATATTTTTTTTAAAAACAGTTGCTCGTAGTTTTCACATGGAAAATTAGATAAGTGACATAGGAGAGAAAAAAAAATAACAAAACATAATTAAACAAAAATAATAAACTTAACCTATTATCCGTTCATAAAGAACTCAGGTAAGTTATATTATAAACCCCTATGAAATAAGATATTTTTATTATAGCCTTTTATTTCAGCCTTTCATAGATGATAAATGAGTTCCCTTGAAAAACAAACTACATGTCATTTGACGTATTCCCAAAGATTTTTCTTAACAGATGACCGATGGCCAATGTTTATTTGTAATGTATTTGGGTGTTGGCCGGGTTCCACGTCTAGATGTATTTCAAGCGGGGCCGAGGTCATGACCCGCCACTGCCCACACACGCCCGGGACTGTAGTAGAAGTAGAAATAAGGGCAATCTCTATAGGTATTATATATAAAATAGAATAATATACTAAAAGATAGGGAAGAACTCAGGCGCCATGTAAATATTTTAAATATTTTCAATATTTACTATAATTTTTATTCAGAGTAAGTGTCAGAAGGTTGGGAAAAACCATAACATTGTTGTTTTTACTTTGGGCATGATTATGAGATATTGCGTGTTCGTTGGCTGTAGCTGTACTCATATAATAATATATCGTTGACGATACTCTATGATTTACCAATTAACTAAAGCGAGGAAATTAAATTAATAAAAAATAATCTTTCTCTCATATAACAATAGGAATGTCAACTGCTTCGTAACTTAGAATTGAAATTAATAGAAAGTATTAATCATTCTTTAAAATAGGAATGGAAATATCAGCTAAGCTGCTTCGTTAAAATTTTCCTTATTCTCTACTTCCGTGTGTACACTTGGCTACAATACGAATTTTGAAGCAGGTATCCATACAAACTCTTATTCATATGAGAATTGTTATTGTAAAATGTCTATGTGTATAGTGGTCGGTTTCATTGAGTTCCCCCACTCAATAAGAAATGTCTCAAAAATGGCGGAAAGCAGGGATGGAAAATTAGAGACAAAACAACAGAGTGTCTTAACACATTGTTCCTGCGGTTCCCTCTGCTTTCCCTGCTATGTGCGGAATAAAGTGTACTTAGTTGAATGTTATATATTTAAAATAGTGGTTAGTGAGGGTTTATTCATAAGTAGAGTACTTGCAAGAGGAGACTTTAGTGTAAAATTGCTCTTAATATGTCCTTGTTTTTAAAAAACATATTGAAAGTTATTATTAAATTTACTTATATATTTAACATTACTTATTATCAAATTATATAATTTTGAAATTATAAAATTTTGAATTCATGCACAGTGTGATTGAAGTAAGCTTAGGTTTATATAAAGCCATTGTTCAAGTTATCATAATCGCCTAATTACGAAACAAAATCTATTATTCTGCAGTAGCAGCCGTAACAATCATAAGAACGCACCTATTGAGATTAAAATATATTGTTAGAGTGACTTAAAATGAAAAGTAATTTGGTAAATATGTACATAAATTATTTATTTATAAAAAAAATAATTAATACGTATTAGTATACTATAGAAAAATATTTAATTTCAGCTCATTAACATCAACGCGTTTGTTATTTTGTTAGAACATACAGTTTCACAATACTATCAACCAATTGTCAGCCAGTTTCAATATAACCCGTATCAAAGTTTGCAAAACGTTCAAAACGGACAATACTCTAATCAAGACGAGAACAATAAATGGTATGCACAAGATGAATATGATTATACCAACGATGTCGTAGAAGAGTGTTCCTGTGATGATTGTGAAAATCTAAAGCCATCTTGTCGAAACGCGTGTCTAAATTGTTTTCCACCACAAAATATGTTAGAGCAAATGGCATCTACTTATATGTTTTACCAATATCCATATCAATACTATGTTATGCCAAATGTAACTGCCAACGAACATCAGGTTTCGAGTACGGAAAATATAATTGCTATTTCCCAAAACAGTCTATTAACAACTTCTACACCTATAGAAGAAACAACTGAGAAGATAGAATTTTCTACTATCTCACCAGAATTTAAGCATACAGCAAATGAAACTAAAGACACAACCAAAGCATCTATGTCTATGTTTTTGCGAACGCAAAACAAAATCCCCCATACGTTTATTATACAAAGACGTACGAGGCCTAATCGGATACCCAAGAATATGCCGTTTTCAGGACAATTTGCTGAAAAATTAGTGCTGCAAATGAGAAAAATGAAAATGCTGCATTCTAGGAGAAACAATTTTTGAAATTTTCAATAGTATAACGTCGTAGAACTCAATTACTGTCAATGGTACAGCACGTACGTATGTACGTAATATATATTTACTGTTTGATTTAATTTTCTATTAAATCTTACAACATACGACATAACGTATCAGATCTAGCATCGACTTATACCTAAAAAAAAATATAACGATTATTAAAGTTTCATCGATTTTAAATCACTTTTTGTATATATGTGCACATCTGTATTATTTTAATATAAGTAAAGCGATGGAAGTGTTCATTTTAGTTATTTAAATATCTCAACCGGATGTAAACTTCACGAAGTTCTGTACAGTAATTTGTTTTATTGGTTATTATTAACTATAAATTTATTGTTATTTATAAATTAAGGTTGCATGATGCAAGTTTATGTACACTTTACTAAGAAAATATTTTCACTTAAGATATCAACACAAGGTTTCCTCTCATATTAAATAAATAACACAAAATTCAACCTTGTCTATATTAATACCTCATGTAGAATTGTGCCCCCTGCAAGGAACTGAAACAAATGTTGTTTCTCGTACTTAAACACATTGTGTAACTACGCTTGCCAATTTTAAAGTTATACATAATTTTGTTATCGCGCAATAAAATGTTACCACTACAATAAAATTCAATATTGAATTCAATATTCAATATATCTGAATACTTAAAAATGTAGTGCGGAAATATAAAAATTCTGATTAGTTAAATATTATGAACGCGGTACGTAATGATAATATAAGTGATTTAAAAAGTAGGAAGCCCACCCATCTCTAACAATGCTCGATACATTATATATTATAAGTCATCTTTCCTGCTCTTAACTTAGAAGAATTACATTTTAACATTATATATGTTGTTATGTTGCTTTTGATTGATTGTCAAAAATAGTTATTATATTTTAATTTAAACACATCGATTAGACGTTTTATGTAAAATTTAAATTATGGAACTAAAGAACTAGCGTTAACTTGACATCTTGATTCAGGTCGAAATTTTACGACCTCGTTTATTAGCATTTGGGGCGCAGTTGAAAAACAATGAGTAGCAAATAAATTTTTGGCCTCATTTAAAGGCTTAGTGCTTAAGGGAAGGTATCTTGCCTTTCGAAGTTTCATGTAACATCTGGCTGTTTTCTTTTGAATGTCATATACGACTTTCTCCCCTATTTCTCGTTGACCTGTGATATCTGGGTACAACTTTTCTCTCTTTCTTTTACAGCATCCCATAACAGTACAATAACTTTAGATTATTAACAAGCAAATGAAATAAGGATTACTCGTAATTTAAAATCTCAAACGTTTTTCAACAATGCATAAAGTTGCAGGAATCCTATTGAAATGGATTTTCTTTGGTTTGATCACATTCACATGCTCAGTATTAGTAAATGTTTTAATGTTAGGTAAATCACTGTTATCATTTGACATCTAGACACTATTGTATACATATCTTGTAGGCCATTTATTTATAATTGCATGTAATGCACATAGTTAAACACTTTAAAGCGACTTTTCACTTCTACTGATTAGCGGCAGGTTTTTGCAAACGTGCCGCTACTTAGTAGAACTGATCATTATGCCTAAAATATCTCAAACAATCATTATTGTGTACTGATTATATATTATTTGTTACAGATTATCAACGTTGAAATTTTAATATTAATTCATAAAACTATTTCTCAGCATGCGCCAAATATACAATACCGGTATGGAAACCCCTACACTCAAGGAGTATACTACGAACGCTACGATAACAAGGAATATAAATTTCATGGACATAAAAAGAAAAGAAAAAGATATAGTAGCTGTGACATTGATATTATTTTAGGTAGGAAATTAAAATGCAAATGTTCAAAGAATCACTGTAAAAACAAACCAGAAACAGGCTCTTGTTGCTCATGTCCGAATGATTATACTCAAAATTGTAACCAATATCAGAATAACGAATTTAATGGAGGAGGCTACGCTTTCGGCACAAATAATTTTTATACGCCTTTTAACTTTTTTTTCACGATTCCTACTAATATACTCACTCCACCTCAATTATTACCTTGGCACTATATAACAACAGCAACAACTACAACTACAACTACAACTACAACTACAACCACAGTGACAAAAACAACAACTACAAATCCTCTTGAAGAAAAAGAGTCAACAAATGACGCTTTACATGATTTAGAAAAAGAAGAGGATATCGAAAAAGAAGAAAATCTTCAAAACACGGCCAGATCAATAACTGATACCACCACAAGTTTAACATTAACCCAAAGAATTCCTCTAAAAGGACCTACACAAGGATCTTGTTTACAAAACATACGCAGCAAAAGGATAGGCAGATATTATTTCGACCGTATGATTGTGAGACCTACGGTAAACTTAAATAATCCTCAGAGGAAGTATTTGGATTCTGACGACATAACTTCTACTCCAAACAAAAAACCAAGTTATTTGTTGGAATGAATATATATTAATGTTTTATGTCATTAAAAATGTAAAATGACATTAAAATATATATTGTTTATAGTATTTCACTATCAATCTGTTTGTTGTGCGCCTTCTACGGACTACAAATTAGATTTTGTAATAGTTAATAGTACTTAGAAAGTCAGTCCTAAGTGATGTCAAATACTAGGAATCGAATCGATCTAATTGTGAAAATATATATTTATTATCTTATTAAAAGTTAGCAATCATAATGAACTTTTTTGACATAAAACAAAAGTCTAAAACATTTCAATTTGATTTTTCAACATTCTTACCCTTATAGGAAATAAAACTAAAAACGCAAAAAGGCCTTTTTGCTCATGTTTATGCGAATGAAAAATAAAATCTCACATATGTATGTTTACATTAATATATCTAGATATCGGAAATAAAGACGTGTACTTGTGTTACATAACGTTTACAACGTTTAACGGTCAATTTGCTGACAAATTAATGCTGCAAATGAGAAAAATGAAAATACTATATTCTAGGAGAAACAATTTATAAGATGATATACGCTAGAGAAGATCTGTGTGCACTTGCTGTAAATTTCAACTAAATCTTCTAAAGGTTAATGCATCAACATTTGAGTAACATGTCAGATTTGTGCATCGACTTACACCTCTTCATATTAATTGTGTTCGACCGCACAGTAATGGCTATTAACGTTTAATTGATATTAAATCAGCATATGTATATATATTATATAAATAGGTATGTGCGCACATCGTTATTCTTTAAATATACGCTGAAGCGATATTCCTGGAAAGTAGTATTTTTTTTTATTAAATATTTGACCGGATATAAGCTACATAAAAAATTATACAATAAATTATACTATTAGCTTATAAGTATTTATATATTAAGTTCCTTTAATACAAGTTTAAGTGTATTTTACTAAGGATATGTTTTCACTTACGATACAAGATTTTTTTTTTTTAGCTTCACGCTGTATCCCGCACATGGGCAGGGTAGGCAGAGGGAACTGCAGGAACCATACGAACCTAGTGTTAAGACACTCCGTTGCTTAGTCCCTGCTTTCTCCGTCCCCGCTTTCCACCATTTTCGAGGCATTGCGTGTTGAGTGGCTGAACTCAACGCCGCGCTTTGCCTAGTTTGCCAGAGCGAAGAAAATGGAAATAGAAAAATCCATCTTCCTCGACTGGGGATCGAACCCAGAAACCGTCGCGTTACAGGCAGACGTTGCGCCTCTGCGCGACAGAGATACAAGATTTTCTCTCATATTAAATAAATTACATAAAATTAAACTTTTTTTTCTTATTTTTATTAATACCCCAAGTATAATTATGCCCCATACAAGAAACTGAAACGTATGTTTTTTTTTTGTATTCAAACACATTGTATTTGCCAATTTTAAAAGTTATGTTATACATTACATTGTTATCGCGTAATAAAATATCACAACGAGAGTCAAATTCATTTTATTTTTATTCTGTATTATTTGCTGGTATCGATTTATCGATATTCAATTTCACGATTTCGATTATTTAAAAATGTAGTAAGTGATTAGTTAAATATTATGAACGCGGTACGTAAAGATAGTGTAAGTGATTTGAAAAGTAGAAATTATAGTCGCGGTTACCGATTTACAATAGTACCTACTATTATTTTTGCACTTATTAAGTAGGATTACAGTTTGGTATAAATATACTCGTTATCAAGAATAGTCATTATCATCATCATTATGTATTAATTGTGGAAGTGTTTCGATTGCGCACACTTAGAGTTTTTAACCGAAAATTTAACTTTTGGTTTAATAATCGAGTAAACAAATTTATACAATTTGTTAGCCAAACTTTGCTTGAAAAACAACAGCACGCGCTTTTTGTCTGTCTCCAAAATTCGGTCTGTTAATAATATAAGATTTATTGTTTTACCATCCCTCAAAAGTGTGAAATATTAAGTAGCAAGTACCACACTAGTTATTAAATTTAAACTTGTAACGATTAGAGGTTTTGTGTTATATTTAAGTTATGGAACTAAAGAACTAAAGTTAACTTCATCTTAATAAACATCGGCACTCTTTGGCACTCGTGTATTGGTATTTGAGGGGCAGTTGGAAAGCAATAAGTCACGATTCAATTTTGGACGTTATTTAAAACCTCAATGATTCAGGAAAGGTATCTTGACTTATGGTGATTGGTCAGTTTTACTGTAACAGCTGGCTTCTTTCTTTTAGATATTATATAACGACTTTCTCTTCTATCCCTCCCTGCGACCCATGGGTATAATTTTTGCGTCTTAGATCGCTTTTTCTGTCCTTGCGCTCATCAAACGGCTTGTGCTCATCGTTATAAGGCTTTACATCTATAATACGATGTCAAGCTTCACTTGGAAGTACTTCATCCAGGTGGAAATCTGAGCACTAGTAAGCCAAAGTCAGCGACTGCCTATTAATCTAAGATAGGGTTATCGATACTAAGTGTTTCCTTAAACTTTTTAATGGTAGATAAGACCATTTTATTACCATTTTAAAAACTATTGTATACATGATATCGTAAGCCATTTGTATTTAATGTGACTAGTTAAACATTGTTAGGAAAAATATTTTAATTTTACGATGCTTCTATACAGTACAAGTGGTTTCTATGCCCCCAAATATCTCTGTATTGTGTACTGATTCTATATTATTTGTTACAGATTATCAACGTTGAAATTTTAATATTAATCCATAAAACTATTTCTCAGCACGTATCAACTTTACAATACCGGTATGGAAACCCCTATACTAAAGGACTATACTACGAACGCTACGCTAACGAGGAATATAAACTTCATGAACATAAAAGGAAAAAAAGAAGAAATAGTGGCTGTGACATTGATATCATGTTAGATACTAATCATAAGAGAGTGAAATGCAAATGTTCAAAGAATCACTGTAAAAACAAACCAGAGACAGGCTCTTGTTGCTCATGTCCTAATAATTATCCTCAAAATTGTAACCAACATCAAAGTAATCATAATAATGGAGGAGGTAATGGGTACGACACAAATACTTTTTATACACAATTTAACCCTTTTTTTAATATGCCTACTAATATGATCAGACCACCTCAATTATGGTACTTTTTCCCTGCATTTGCTACAGCCACACTAATAATGTCATCTACATCTTCAATGGATAAGAAACAATTAACAGGGAGTGGAAATTTACAAGACCTTACATCAAGTAGCATCCAATCTTATAAGGAAAATTCGACCAGATCAACTAATATTAGAAAGAAACGAACATTTTCAAGAAAGAAACTTTTTAAAAAACAGACAACAGAACCTTCAAAAGGACCTTGCTTACAAAATATACGCAGCAAAAGGATAGGCAGATATTATTTTGACCGTATGATTGTGAGGCCTACGGTAAAGTCAAATTAATCCTCAGAGGAAGTATTTGGAATCGAACGACATAACTCTTATTCCAAAGAAAAAAGCAAAATTATTTGTTGGAATGAATATATATTAATATTTTATATCATTAAAAATGTAAAACGACATTAAAATATATGTTGTTTATAGTATTTCACTATTAGTATGTCTGTTGTGCGCCTTCTGCGGACTACAAATCGAATTTGTAATATAGTTAACAGTCCTTAGCAAGTCAGTCCTAAGTGATGTCAAATATTAGCCATAGAGTCGATTTAATGTATGAAAAATATATATTTACTGTCTTATAAAAATTAACAATCAAAAGTGAACTTTTTTTGACATAAAACAAAGGTCTGAAATATTTCAATTTGTTTTTTTCAACACCCGTACCTTTACATATAAATAAAGAATTTTTTTTCATAAAATCTATAACACAAAAGTGATATTTTAATGTAATGAAAACTCTTATGAGTATATGTGCGTCTCATCAGATAAATTTCATATAAATTATAATGAACCAAAAACCTTTTGTTTATTTGTCCCACCCAAGAACACTATTAACAATTAATCGATAAGTTGTTGAACGAATCACTTAACTGGAAATCGATTATTCGTGGTTAAAAATTAATTTTTAATACACATTAATTAGTAATAATTTTACATTTCTTGTAACACTTTATACCACTGAATAAATAAATTTCACTTCTTTAAATGAGTGAATTAATTGAAAAAATATTACTCGGTTTTTTATTGTCACAAAAACGTTTGGCACTAAAATTTACACTACACTTATCATATTTAATAAATCGATTAACCGATAAAGTTAAATACAATGCGTAACGTGGCCTGACCTTTCAGAAGTCAGCGCGACTGCGCGAGAGTCGCGCGGGGTCACAAACAAATTATTTTTAGAGTTGAAAGTTCGTTCGCGCTTTACGCATGCGCTTCCGTCGTCTTTAAAATTACTATAAAAAAACTTTAGCTATGTTAATTGTATAATATTATCGTGATATTTATTGATTATTGGCATTTTTTGGTTTTAAAATTGAAACGTTTGGAATAAAAAATAATACAATAAGTACATATTATATATTTAAATATCATACGATAAATTCTGTTTGTTTTGGAATATTTATAGGCAAAAAAGTTAACATTTAAACAAAATATATTGAAATTTTCACATTAGAAAAGGCACAAGAATTAAAAGTCTAACTCGTAGTTCACAAAGGCCTTAGAAATCTCAAAATCAGTTTTGAAGATCTACCCATAGATATCGCGGGTTTCAGGAAAAAACAATTTTTGAACTTCACTTCTAAATATGTGCAAGCCCCAAAATTTCTTATTTTTTTTCCATATTTCTTTTGAAAACTTAATGCGGTGGCATGCGTGCGAAAGACATTCATGAGGAATCAAGGGGTTCCGTTTTTTAGTGTTTGACTATAGCATCCTAAAATCATTTGTCTGTAGATAGACTTCTACGTGTCTGTTATAACTATTTATCATAAAATAGCGGCACGATCATCAATCAATCAACTTTGAATATCTAAGTCACTTCGAGCGTTTACCCTTCGTTTTGATGTATATGAAATTTGCATTAACTTAAAATTATTAAATTGGGCAATAGAGCTCTAGAATTTTAATTACAAATAAAGGAAAATTTCCAAAACTTGTAAATTTACATTGGTAATGGTACCATCACAAACGTTTTTTGTTTACAGTTAGACTGTTAAAGTTAGGTAGTATTTGTTTACAGAGAGCATACATTTTTTTTATGTTTTTTTTTATTATTTCCTACTAATCAATCAATTTGTAGATAATCCTTAGTATGTACAGTGAATTTGACTCGCGAGTGTAATAATAGATGTTTGTTCAGGCTAATCTCCGGGGCAGCTGAAACTATTTTTAAGGATTTTTCATAGTAAAGAGGCTGTGGAGCAACATAGAGGCTTTTTGTACTGAAATTCTACGATATTGTTATTTCCCCCGCAAATGCCGAATTTATCGCCCAGAAAAATAGTAATAAGAATTAGTCATATTTTTGTTAAATACTTTATAGTAATAATAATAAAATGTATAAAACATTATAAACATAAATGAAAATGATATAAAAGGATATAATCATGAAAAGCAAAAAGCCCAGAGCCGTAAGCGTCTGCCTGTAAACGCGACGGTTTGAGGGTTCGATTCCCACTCGGAGAAGATGGATTTCGCTATATCCATTTTCTTCGTTCTGAAAAGTAGGCAAAGCGCAACGTTGAGTTCCTTCACTAAACACGCAATGCCTCAAAATAACTAAGACTAAGCAACGGAGTGTCTTAACACTGGGTTCATATGTTTCCTGCAGTTCCCTCTGCCTACCCTACCATATGTGGGGTAAAGCGTGAAGCTAAAAAATAAATATGATTTAGGAGGTAAAAAGTTACAAAATTAATTTTAGATTTCAATAAACATTTACGAATTTCCAGGTACCAATTACACCTTTGTTCAAAATGACGGCGTAGGACAATCGTCTTAAACTTACATTTTATACTTAACTTACTTTTTTGCATCCGATAGTTTTAATCGTAAACGTTGGTGGAAAAAATTTGTGATAGGTTTTAGGATTGTCATATTATTTCCGTTATATTAAAGATTTAAGTTAATTAATTATAAAAAAATTGTATTTTCTCCATATTTAAAAAATATTGGTCTCTAACAAATGTTCTCTGACAAATTGACAAACGTAGTGTAGGACGCCCTCCGGCCCGCTGGACCGACGACATACGCAGGCATGCCGGAGCAGGCTGGATGAGGGTTGCGGAGGACCGGGATGTTTGGCGCAAACTTGGGGAGACCTATGTCCAACAGTGGACTGCGATTAGCTGACGACGACAAATGTTATGTCAATTTAACTTTTTAATTTAATATAAGCTGTTCATTCATCATGTGAATTTGATCCCTCCCTCCCCCTTAGAGATACATCGTGAGTTTTAAGATTGTACCCCCCGTATAGTATAGTCTTAAAACTCACGATTCCCTATATCATAATAATAGCACAATAATAGCACAAATAGGCGCAATAATATGTTACTAATATACCTTTGTGACACTTCATTATTTTTTACAAACCTCTCCTCTACCTCTACCGCTAAATATGTATTTGATTAAAAGCAAAGGTAGCGCCTTACATAAATGCTTAGCAAATACACAACTCAGCGTAAGTCATGATTGCATTAAAACTTCATTTCACATAAATATATTATGACGCTGAAAAAAAACCTAGGATTCAATAAAAATTTAAATATATTTTACATACGACAGTAAGAAATTCTGAATATAGGTGAAAATAAAATACTTTACCTAACATAAATGTATTGAAGTATTCACTGTTCGCAACATATTTTCTTAGGTTCGCTTTGTAATTTATAAGTAAAAAAATTAAATTCTGTCTACATAAAAAGAGAATTTACCTTTTTTAATTTATAAAATATTGGCTACTTCTATTGTGTCGACACATTCTTGTTTTAAAACTCTCTG
This sequence comes from Dione vanillae, assembly GCA_037178615.1. Classification (NCBI taxonomy): domain Eukaryota; kingdom Metazoa; phylum Arthropoda; class Insecta; order Lepidoptera; family Nymphalidae; genus Dione; species Dione vanillae. The sequence continues at coordinate 2,211,694 of JAZFAU010000138.1, read as the reverse complement.
AATTCAAAACAAACTAAAATATGCCCCAAAATGAGCATAGAACCCACAGCCCTATCCAAATACAACAAAAATTTCAAAATAACGTTTAAATAACGTTTTTCAGGTGGATATAGTTATTAATAAATAAAAAAATCAATAATTTTGTCTTTCCGTTTATCTGGGCTAATCTACAGAACGGCTAAACCGATTTTTAAGGAAGTTTCAGTCATGGAGCAATATACGTGTTATTTTTTATATCAGAATTAACGTAGCGGGGACGGAGTAAGCAGGGACTAAGTAACAGTGTCTTAACACTAGGTTCGTATGGTTCCTGCAGTTCCCTCTGCCTACCCTGTCATGTGCGGGATAAAAGCGTGAAGCTAAAAAAAAAAAAAGAAAAAAGAATTAACGTGGAACCAGTTTTTATGCGAGACAATAAGACAATCCCCGACCATTGTTTCATGCAAATGCATATATTTTTCAAAGTAATAGTATAATACTAGAGTAAATCTGAAAATATCAATCAAATGGGAGAAACCACAAGCAGTTTACTAACTTTATAAATAAAACCAACACAAACATAATATTTACTAAACATTTTATTAAATCAACACATAAAATTATATTCAAACACATCCACACCTTAAATCTTACGAAGTACACAGCCATTATACAACTACCAGTTTCAAGTTCAAATAGCTGAAATTCAGCCTAAACCAAAAATATATATGCTTACACAGAACTAAGTCCTGTAATACTAATTTTATTTGTACTTAAAGTACCATCACATAAATGCATGTATATGATATAGTCCACTTAAGAACTATATTAAGATTTTTGGGATCGCCCATTTACTGATAAGGAATTAATATAAGTGACAATTTTAATTATTACTAATAAAATTTCAATAGTGATTTAGTATAATCAGTATATCAAACTTATTAGGCTTAGCGACCACAACTATGGAAACTTCGCCAAAAGATGCTTCGTACATTATTAATTATTAATACTTTTTATTACATACAAAAACAATTAGCATAATTAACCTTAACTAAAATTAACATGACAATAATTGACCAAGTTGATGTTAGTTAAAAGTTAATTAACGTCTCTAGGTGGAGCTATATAATTTACATTACAAGCAAGAAGTTAGAAAAAGGTACTTTTACATTACTCTTAAATTATACAACAGACATAAAATAATATCAAAAATATAGAAAAATCTATTTAACTATGATTTTCAAGCTGATTTTTTATGAACAATCCCTAATGGCAGTTTACTACATATATTTGTAAAAAAAATCCTGTCATAGTTTAATTTATAAAAAAATTTAAAACTATATATTATATTCATAGTTTGAGAAGTCCATGCTAGTATAGGTTTCATTATTAAAATATTTTGTATATAAATTCATATAAAACAACTATATTATATGCCATAGGCAATATTTATATCGGCTTTACAAAAATATAAATTATATTGTACACATATAACATCTATATTATTTTTACAGTCATAAATATAATTAACTTTATCTATATCTAAAAATTCTGTGTTCAAAGGCATACATACTGTGTATACGATTTTCGTCTTTATCCATTTACAATAAAGTCGACTTATGCTTAAAATTATTTCTATACAACAACTTTACTTTGTTTGTAAGGCGAGTGAGGTGATAAGCTCTTGGAAGTCCGTTACGTACCACAATGCCTTCCTTTTGACTTCTTCTCTTACCACATTGCCACCGAAACCTGTGTTAAACAAATAAATTTGTTAAAGTAAAGTAATATCATCCAAATAAAATAATTAAATAAGTTAACTCTACGTATGTCTGCTTGTTAACGGGACGGTTTGTGGGTTTGATTCCCAGTTGAGGAAGACAGATTATTGCATTAAATGCAATTTAAAAAAATATATTGATCTACATATGAAATCATATGTAAATATATTACTTTATACCTAATTATAACAACTTCATAAAACCTATTACGCATAGGGATACAAGTTCTTGGAAACATGTGAATTATCGCGTGTTGACTCAAAATAATCTAAACTATTAATGAATACGTGTAAAAGGCTCTTTATCTGCTATCTATACTGAGGCTCATCCTTTTTGATAACACGACCCAACAACGTGTTTTTAAATAGGATGATTACAATTATATTACAATAGCTGCAGTACTTGCTTAAAATAAATATTAAAATAGAAAGAGCCAAATTTTTATGTAAATCACGATGCATACAAGTGATAAGTTCCCTTTTCCTAGGAAGGAAGCTATTCATGTGATTTAATTATAGCCTTTAGACTATAGCCTTGTTTACTGAATAGATAACATAAAAATATTTGGTCAATTCGAACCAGTAACCCTGCAACTGAACGAACTTTTCGTAATTTTATCACAGATATAGATAACTTATCTATGACTTATCAGACGTTCGTGATAGAAACAGACTAACCTTGCTATTTAATATTTCAATTGAATTAGTCCTAGGTTAATTGATACATTTTATTAAATAAATTGTTTACATAATTTTTAAAAATTCAATATAATTTTAAAAAGAAATTATGAATTTAATTTTTACCAAGTAGATACTATATATTTTACATAACAACAGATAATAATGTCACTGTAAAGCTAACTTAAACAAAAGTATTCAATATAAAATAAATAAATGTTTTCTTATTTAGTCTTTGCTGATACCTCTTCTACTCTTAAAAACGTGTCTTTAAATAAGTTTCAGTTAGATCTTTTAAATAAGTATATAAATTAGTTGTTGTATATAAGATTTTTTTATATTAATATTAATTTTCGTCAGTAATACTAACGTACCTATAAACGCATCGGCAGGTGGACTCGCTTCAGCGTCTGTAGCACCGTCACCAATAATAACTACTTTTTGATAACCATATTGCTCTTTAAGCCGTCTGATTACTAAACTCTTGCCACCAGACCTCGACGTTGGTTCGTTTTCGTCGAAACCTGCATATTCTCCTGCAAAAGTGAAAAAAATATGTAGTGCATTATCTGCTTTATTTTTTTTAGCTTTACGCTTTTATTCCGCACACGGCAGGGTAAGCAGAGGGAACTGCAGGAATCATAGGACACTCCGTTCCATAGCCCGCTTTCTCCGTTCCCGCTTTCCGTCTTTTTCGAGGCGTTGCGTGTTGAGTGGCGGAACTCAACGCCGCGCTTTGCTTAGTGGCCAGAGCGAAGAAAATGGAAATAGAAAAATCCATATTCCCCGAGTTCGAATTGAACCCAGAAACCGTCGTGTTACAGGCAGACCTTACGCCACTGCGCCACGACAGTCCTCACTTCTTTATTAATATACTTTATACATAAATAAGTATTATGAACAATTTGCCTATAAAAGTTATAACCCTTAGAAATATCAACTATATTTTCGTTACTCTTTAATAAACACACAGTAAATCCTTAAAGTTGACATAATAATTTAAAGCGTAAAATCAGATATGTGCCGATAACTAATCATATTAAAAAAGTAATCCCTAAGTTCAATAACAAATAAAAAATGTAGCCAGATATAAATTGTCTCATTTAAAATTGACATAACTTTTTATTAAATTAAATAATATTTTTTTATTTTTATACATTAAATTTGTATTTGGCCATTTTTGGCCATATTTTTTATTTAAAATTATAAAAAAATAATTTATTTATAAAAAAATATGTTTAATGGCAGTTAGTTACTGAAATTTGTTCGCATTATACGATATATAGTATGTTATTATCATACGATGTAAATAAATTCAAATTCGATGGTAACTTGTGATTCTATTCATCATGATTCTCATAATTCTCTTTAGAATATTTAAGTCTTCTTCATATGAATAAATAAAGTATGACCAGAAGGCTGCTGTTATGTTTACGTAAAAACGCGAATGAATCTCTGTAAAAAAATATTACTATATCATCGTAAAGGTACCATAAAAGATAAAAAAATATTTCCCAGCGACCACGTTCTCAATGCGTGGTTGATAACGCACAATTGTTTACTCATTTTATAATAGCGATATTAAAATGAGCTAAATCAAAAATAAACCTTATCTCCGATACATAAAATTCAAAATTATAAACAAAAGCATGCTTTACAGCAAAATATTTATAGTGTTTTAATATAGACTTTATCACTTGCGCCATAAAATTCAAATCACAATATGTTCGTCTTACCTAAGTGAAGACAAACACGTGGTCAAGAAATGGTATACGCACATTGCATAAGCATAGGTCATATGCCAGTCCTTTGGGGACATCTGTTTACTTAATAATACATTATACAGTTAAAATTATTATTAATAACTTCATTATATTTTAAAATAATTTAACTTTAATCAATTATCAATGAAACTGTTCAAGTTGGAAAACCGGCTATATTTTTCCCCAATCCGCCTTTTCTAGATGTTTAAAACGGTACCAAAAGTAAAATTCTAGGTCAAAAACTCGCCTCTCAAAGTGTACGCAATAAAAACGCTTACGCCGTTTTAAAACGAATTTTGACTTCCTATTTATTTATATTAATATTTACTTATAAACTATACAAAATAAAAATAACTATATAAAGAGTAAACATACTGTTTATAACAATTCACATTTAAAACGTAAAATTTAATAAAAAAGCATTTGATCGACAACATTTGCGCTTGCGTGCTTGTCGTGATATTTATAAATAGTAATCGACGTAAACGGAACAAATAAGGTCACACACACCCAGTGGGGTCGTTTACATAATTATACGATTCTGACTTCATTATCGTTGGGATTACACTTGATATATATAGCTAATCGCAGCTTGTAGAACTTTGTAGCAAATTCTTAATTGTTTACTTAATTCTCATATATTTTCAAATTTACATGTACCTTTAATCAATTCAAATATTCATAGTAGTGGTGTTTTTTTATGTGCAAAATTATATCATTTTTACAAAAATGAAAGAAGCAAGTAGAAATATCGACATTTTTTTATCGAACAACTTACGGCACATACTTACGGAAATAATGTATATTTGGCATAACAGTGGCGTCCTTCCATAAATAATCATACTTGACAATATCTGCATATTAGTCAACAGTTGATAAATAAGTTATCGTAAATTGACGTCTATGTCCCTACAATCTAGTTTCTATGTGATCGGATCAAAGTCAATGAATCAAATCGTACTAAATACATACATTAGCGCGTAAATACTTGGAAAAAATACGACCGAGCATTGAGGAAAACATGTTTGTTTGCAACAGATAATACAGCAATTTGAGATTGATTTGCGAGTATTATTTATTGAATAATAAATAGTATCAATAAATTATAAGTATCAGAAATATTTTTCATATTATATATATTATTTTAAATATCTTAGCTTATCTAATTTAAATAGTCGTAAAATGCACATTCATTCAATTTATAAAAATAATCGCTGTTTTCTTAAATTCTTAAATTCTATTTCACAATCCAACTCTGTATGACAATACTGTCATGTTTTATCTATAACAACATTGTCGTAAAAACTAAACGAAATTTTCAATAACTGTTTATTAGTTTAGTAAGGGTGTATAAATAAATAATAAGATTTTTTATGTAAATACGTAAATAAATAACACATAGATAGAAATTTATTTTTCTTATTAAATTATTATTAAGATAATATTTTTATTTTTTTTAGCTTCACGCTTTATGCCGCACATGGCAGGGTAGGCAGAGGGAACTGCAGGAACATACGAACCTAGTGTTATGACATTCCGTTACTTAGTCACTGCTTACTCCGTCCCCGCTTTCCGCCGTTTTCGAGGCATTGCGTGTTGAGTGGCGGAACTCAACGCCGCTCTTTCCTTAGTTGCCAGAGCGAAGAAAATGGAAATAGAAAAATCCATCTTCCCCGACTGGGGATCGAACCCAGAAACCGTCGCTTTACAGGCAGACGTTGCGCCTCTGCGCCACGACGGATAATATCGTTATTCCTTTTCCAAATATTTTCCCACAATTGTTTTTAGTGATAGCGCGATTTTACGAAGTAAACTCAATCATGTATACATTATAAATATTATAAACCATTTAAAATAATGAAATAGAAAATAATCGTTATTATGAGGAAAATATAAAAAAATCTTAGCAGAGCCTCATGATAAGAATGACAAGTAAAAAAGTGTTAAATAATTTTGCGAAGAATAAAGTTTAATGATAAGATAAAATACTGTATATAAAACACCGTATCATGAGGTCTAGTACACGTTATCTGAACGTGTGCCAACGGTCCCAATGATAGTCCTAGTGAACTCGCTTTATATCAACGTGGTAATGACTGGACAGATTTACTCACAATTAATCAGCAAAATTGATAATACGCTAATTTACTAATTGTCAAACATTGATCTCGACTTTAATTTATGTACTTATTATAAAATTTTATTTAATAATTAACAATGATAACATGAAAAAAATCATAATATCGTTTCTGAAACAAATGCCATCTGCGTCTTTTCCGCTTGATCGTTTTTTGATTTTACATCGTACGTTAATGATGTTCTCGTGAATCTTATACTATTCATATGTTGAACATAAAGGCATCTTTTGTAATTAAAAAATAAAAAAAAATTAAGAATATTAGATTATTTCAACTTATTAAATTATTATTTCAACTTAAATCCTAATCCCCCAAGAATTTCGAGATAAAAAATATATATGTTCAATGTTGCTCAATAAACCTTTATTTTCCAGTGAAAGTCTCATAAAAATCATTTTAGCTGATCTGGGGATTAGCTCGAACAAAATTTGTAAATTGGTTTGCTTTTTGATATCCTGTAAATGCACTATATGCACTTAAAAATATATAGTTACTTTTAAATCACAAATCGACAGTTTAATTTTCTTTATATGTACAGATATATATATATATATATATATATATATATATATATATATATATATATATATATATATATATATATATATATATATATATATAAATATATATATATATATATATATATATATATATATATATATATATATATATATATATATATATATATAATTCAATTTAAAAATAAATCAATATCATCAGGATTATTTTTATTTTTACTATTTAATAATTAAGAACTAACACTTAAAAGTAAGGGCCAGCACTTAAAAACATAATATAAATGTAATAATTACCATTTAAATTAAAACGTTAACTAATAAATTCGCAAGTTATTAAAAAACCTATTCATTACCTACACATACAAAATGAAGTATTTTGACCCCTAGCAGTGTAATATTTAAAAGTCACCCGGTTACACGTTGCAAGTCAACTCGATTCGACTTTACACAGATAACATACGACCTCGTTCTCTGGAGGCGTGCCTCTGTTTATCAACATGGAAATTACGCTTTTATTATCTATATTTCAGTCAATTTAATCGATTTTTTTTAATTTCACCTTTCTAATTCAAATTTGTTTGTAATTTTTATTTTGTAAATAATATTTACTTGGCGCTACCTTTTTTAAAAAAATGTTTGCATGATGTTACGTAAAAATCTAAGCTTATATGTATTCTAATTTCTAAAAAGTCTAATATTCGTCAATCTATCACATTTATTATGGAAAATTTTATAGTATTATTATATTTATAAAATATACTTTTATCTCTTGTTTAGACGTCATTTTCCTCATATAGGTAATGCCCTATGTAGTTTCCAGTGTTGCAATAAACATAAATGGTCTATAATTTACTACTTCTCATTAGCAGCTATTTACTGATTGATTTAACAGTAACTTTACTCATTATAACTAATTACTTTTTGTAATTACTAAAAGTATAAGTAAATAACAACTTACCATTGAAAAAGAATTTAAGTCTGTTGGCGAAGATATTGCTTGTTGGTATGCCTAATTTAATTGCAACTGGCTCTATGAGACTTCTAAAACCACCTGACACTAGGTACACTATAACACCTCTGTCATGTAAGGTCTTCACTAATTCTCTGTAAAAATATTATTAATATAGTTTACCTACGTGTCGAAATACGTAAATATATTGTCAGTCAGTTTTTCATAAAGTTAACTTGTGTGTACTAAGTAAATAAAAATATGTATTGTCAGTCGCTTTGGTCTCTATCTTTAACAATCTAACAGATTAATATAGTATTCCTTAGTTATTGTAATGCCATCATCAAACAAGATCCAAAAACCAGTTGTGGAGGTGACTTTTTGAAATTTAGACTGACAAAGGTGTGTTTAGAATAACTTAACGTATAAGTTCACAAGTACCACATATATCTCAATACATAAAATTGTCCAATAAACACACATTTAAGTGTTAAGGAAAATATACATAAAGGAAAAACGAAAGAAACTTACTAATATAATGTGAAGATTGGCTTCAAAATGTATACATAAAGACATTGAAATTTTAAAGGAAATTGGTATTTGAGCCATAATAGAGTGAAATGACTAGCAAACTTTGTCCTAGTGGAACAAATTAGTTTGATAACATCTTATGACTATTACACGACAACATATATGTATGTGTATTTCACACATACAATATTAATGTTCTAAAATAGCATCTACCATTGTAATATGAAGCATTACATATGCTTCTATCACTTCACATTTAACCATTGAGTCAGCCGGGTCACTATGATAGCTATCAAAGTGGACTGAACTGGATTAATTCACTCAATAAACTTAATTTAAATGTATATTATTATTAAGATAGAATTAAACGAAGATTTGAAATCTGTTTTGATGCTTGTATAAAAATACATTGGTGGCCTAATTACATAAAAAAATATATTTATATAAAGATACCAAGCAGTCAATAATATCGTCAACTTTATGTGAAATTTAAATGTTTAGGTTTAATTAAATATAAAAAAATCTATGACCACATTGAACAGCCGCGTTTTCTATTAAAAATGTGACACTTAGGTCAGGTCAGTACCACAACTATTAGCTGTGTCGCCAAATCTATGTTTAAAAGAAAAATATGCACTTACGCTATTCCAGGAGTGAGATGTATAGGAAACTTTTCTAAGAACTCTCGGACTTGGTTAACACTGGGCCTAATAATGTCCAATCTCTTCTTGAGGGCTTCTTGAAAGGTCATAGTTCCACCCATAGCTTCGGCAGTTCTAAAACAATAAAACAAGTTCAAATTCACGCGGATCTCGTGTGTACTAACCGTGATTCAATGCTAAGGTCAAAGCGATAAAAATAAAATTAATTATCTATATGCTATTATAATTGTCTTTTGTTGCTAATTTTAATTTTCTATTAACATGTAAGTATAATTAAAGTAAAGTTATAATGTTTTTTTGATTCATTTTATTAATATTAATAGTTGACGTTGTCGCATATAAAAAAGCTGTGGAAAACTTGCGCAGGCCAAGTTCGGTAATTCGTTTCTTATTTTGATAAAAACAAAACCGGTTTTGTATAATAACCTGTTTGTTACAAAAAACACCCGAGTTCGCGATGGCATGTCAACCAATCTAAATTGCTAAATACGTTCTATGTTATTCGCGATTACATTTATCATTACATCAGGAAATATTAAAGTATATAAAGTATGTGGTATTAATTAATTTGTCAACAAACATTTAATTTATATTTGTGTATGTAATAACTATTTACATTTGTTTCCTGAACGTGTTTGACCACTAGTAAAAAACAATCTAGAACGTACGTAGGTTGTAATGTTCAAACATTCTATTGGATAATAAATATACCCGAGCATATTTTTATCCAATTTTGAAACAACTAAAATTAAGACAGTTATAAAGTTTTTAAGATTGTAAATATCAACATTTTGTAGTAGTATTTAGTATACAATTTAATTCAAAATCCTGAAGTCGATTATTATTATTTAAAAAGTCAGGAATCAATACTCACAGTCGTTTTACTTCGTCTCCCTTTCCACAGAATCTGGCTAATTCATCGATACCCTCATCTTGAATTACAGTGGAGTCTACATCGAAACACACGCAGTCCGCTGTTCGGAATATCTCTTGAACACTTTGTTGTGGTGACATCACGCTTATGGAGACCAGGGACAAAGTCTTTAATGTAGCCAGCTGGAGATTGTTCTTTAAGCTGTAATTATAATTTCCAGCTTATTATATTGCTTTCTTAATAACAAAGTTATGTGTCCATGGATTTCCTTATTTTTTACCCGCGAAATACGAAATGTATGAAATCAATGTTAATCCCCTAAATATGCATAGCAATTTAAATTATTACAGAATATATTTTCAATGAATGAATACAAAACAGGTACGCACGGTTCAATAACAAGCTTTATAGTTTGTTTCAACATGCTACAACTCAATTGAGTTACAACTTGTAGCAAATATTAATTTCCTACCGCCATAGCCCTTATTTATATATATTTCTCAATATTGTTATTCTTTCTAATAAATACGTTATTAAATAACATGCATTAACAAAGGACGGTTAAAGGAAACAGTAAATAAGCTTAACAATAACCGTGAACTAAATAATACCACTTACTGTTAAGGCCACTATTAAATATATAAGTTATTATATACGTACGTTATTTCAATCATGCAAACGTGCAAATACCTATGCCATAAAATACCTGTAGAGAGCCATTTCGCTGTCTTCTCAAATATTTTATATTTATTTACGAAACGATAACTTGTTCACGGGTACTAGTTCGTTCCTAATGGACAACGTATAACGTAATGAATAATATACAATCTTTGAATTAAGGTTAAGAGACTATTAAATGAAACCCACTTGACCGGAAACTATCACGAACACGCCTCCGTCGAGTGTGATATCATATAGTAGAGTGTACTCAGCCCATCTTTATCGCCTTATATCCACCAGCCTCCGAGAGATAAGGCTATGATGCGAGCTACAAAACTTCTATCTGAGAGCTACGTACTATGAATGACGTCAGTGCGTCATCTTCGTGCAAAGACTACGGCCAGACAGGAGACAAATTTAAAGTAAGGGCGACGAAACTGCACCCGTCTCACTCACTCGCGATAGAACAGTATGGAATGTTTGTGGCAACAGTTGTTTTGCGAATTGCGCCGGGCGCAAAATCACCTTATCAACAACCAGCGACGTAGTAAGATAACGATAATATTTATATTTTCTTTTATATATATAAAAAAATATATTAAGGAAAAAAGTATCAGGTTATGGTTAAGTTTAATATAATTTACCTTTCAGAAATTATACATTTATATGCATATTTAATAAATATTTTATTATATTTAGAAAGCAGGACTAAGTTATCTCTGTTTTATAATTTATAAATATTAATTATTTAAAATTGGCAAATCATCATACTTAACAATCATTTTTCTTTTCATTTAGATAAATTCAATAATTCATCAAAATGATGTTCTTTTTCAGTTTCAGGCATTACATATAAGTGCAGCACAGTAGGTAAACAGAAACCAGTGTCTACACACTCCACTCTCCACTTACATATAGATTAAAAAAATTATATACTACAATTGTAAATTTATTAAATATTTGTATATAACATCTGTAAAAACAGTGAAGAATGTAAAAATACAAGAAATCATTGGTTTATATGTACTTTTAAAAAATATATAAAATATTAATAGGGATTAAACAAAATATTATGATGACTTAGCACAATAATTAAGGAGAAAATGAGGAAAGAAGTGGTAACTTTCCTTTACCAGTAACAGCAGTAATTATGCTAGTGGAGAAAAGGGTGAAGCTGATATTACAGTAGTTTAATATAAGTACATATAGTTACCATATGTGTACTTTTTTATAATTGTATGAAGTCAATATTATTTAATTTAATCCACATGAATTCATTATGTTAAATTACTTACTTATAAAAATTCTAAATTTTTTTATAGTTATCTAATATTATCTAAAACATGATACCTAATGATATTATAAAATAATAAAAGTAGAATAATGATATAAAAACTTTATTTTAAATGAGGAAAATGAGATTCACATTTTTATGCTATTTAACATTTGATTCTAAAGTATTATCAATGCAAGGTTATCGCTTAATTTTTCTTTAGTCATGCAGACATTGAATGGCAAGTGCTTTAACTCTATCCAGTCTATAATTTTTTATATTCGAGTCTATAATTTTTTATATTTTTTTTTTACTTGATATGTGAATAAAAACAATTTCACAAGTTTAAGATTTTTTCATTCTTTAATTTGTATAGTAAAACAAAATAGTAGTGAATAAGTTTTCAGTTATATATCATTTACCTATTTTCATTGATTAGTAAATATTGTAAGAACACAGGATTAAAAAATTAAAATCACTTATTCAAACTATATACAAGGAGTTAGTAAAAATATATACTTAAAAAAGGGGTGCTATAAAAAACGAAATTAAATTACTATAATTAGTAATTATATAATAAGAAATGTGATTAGTTGTATATTGTTATTTGTTGATAAATTTTCCCGTTCTAAGACCGTGATATGTCATATTTTTTAGCAACAAGGTCACAATGAATTGTAATATACTAATCCAATTGACAATTGTAAAACAATTTCCACAATCTATCAATTATACGCCAAAAGTAAGCTTTCAGGTAATCTCAATTTACACCTTAATTATATGCTACACGCTTAAAAAAATAGAAAATCCGACCTAACCTTTTTTTATTATATGTAATTTTCCTCCAAAATGTTCACTTTACAACTTACACTACACGTATATATAAAAGTCATTAGACTAAGTCCAAACAATGTAAATACACATTTAAGAAGAATATATTTATAATTTAGTTACACATTTTAAAATAAACTAGTAACAGCTGAGATTTATTTACAAGTTAGAAGCACTTGAAATTTGACATTTTAGTTTAGTAACAAAAGATTGTATACGTCAAATACTAGTAACTGTTAAATATTCATTAACAAGTAACTTTTTAAGTTGATACATACACAAGTACACCTATTAAATTCATTTATTAGATTTTCTTATATACATTTCTTTCTGATATATAGAATTTTTCAACTTTAAATAACATTTCCAAAATAATTTTTGAACGACTTCTCAACTAATTTAGATCAATTTAAACAAGACTAAAGCCAACTGTGATGTATGAAAAAAGAAATATTATAAAAAATACTTTTGGCGCCAATAATGATCAACGTTTATTTTTATTACTTATAAAAAATAAATAACAGTTTTGGCTAGAATGAATGTTGTTCAAAGGGAATCTCGTAAAACTACGCTGAAAACTAAATCAGAACTTATCAGAAAAGATGCAACAATTGGTAAATATAAAACATTATTTAATGTATAAATTTTTAATGTATAATTGACATAATAGCGTGAGAATTTAGTTTTATTTCTTCGGCAATCTATACAATATTCATATAGTACTTACAATATATTGATATATTAATGATAAATAAATAAAAGTCATGGTCCTTATCATATCTCAAATAGATAGATCATGTTTATCCAATGAACATTAAACATAATATATAGTGCCTTGCGTTACCAAAATATTTAATGTTGTAACGAATTCGAAGTTTACAAGTGTCAAAATTTATCTTATCGTTTTTGCAATATGATTTGGATAACATAATTATAAAATGGTCTTTTTTCTAGGCATACTTGGCTCAAATTTGCCATTACGTAAGCAATTCACGACCAATGCATTTCGGAAAATAAATAATAAAGGTGTTGCGCCCCGATATGAATTTAACACTGTACGATCCTCTTCATCCAAACTGTCATCTATGGGTCCACCTTCAGGTCTGCCTCTAAGTATAAAGCGAAGGTATTGAAGTAATCATTCATGTTTCTAAATTTTAAACATTTTTTATTAGAATTTAATATTTATACCTAGTTCCCAATTGCCCTCGGACCACTGGTGGTCCATAAATGCTAAATTACTAGTCATGCGTCATTAATTTAGCAAGGAGCTCTTGGAATAACAGTTAAATAATACATTACTCTTTTATACCTTCAATATATTTGCCTTTAAAAATAAGTAAAAGCGTCCTGCCCTACGTAACGATTGCCCTAAAGTTTTTCATAATATTTCTATTCTATCTTTGGTCTTACAAAAAAAATATAAAAAAAAAATATAAATTTATATTTACACAAACACACATCTTATATTTTTGTAAAACATTTTATATTTTTGTTGCTATACGTCTATAAAGGCGAATAATAAACAACTCAAGTTCAACAAAACCCGAGTCGTCATCCAGTGGTCAACCACGAATATTAGCCAATGATTCAGCTGATCATACTTCAGACTTTTGCACACCAAAGAATCGGCCTACAACTTTAAGATACATTAGTAGCAGTAGTAGAGGTATTTATCATATGTATTCTTTAAATATATTGATTATTTTTAAAGTGTTAATCCACATGCGTTATTTATCACGTGTACAACATGTCGTCGAATAAATTCAATTTTGTATAAAAACAGGAAAATATTACAGAATCAAATCAAAAAGCACCATTGCACGTGGCACTTAAAACAATTAAATTATTTCATTTGATTTCATAGATTTTCTCAATCTCACTCTAAACCTAATGCAAAGTATTTTCCCGTAGCTGACCTAATTGAACTTGAACCTCACTGAATCAGAAATAACCTATTCTTCTAATACATATTAGTTATTAGACATAGACTAAATTAGATCATCTAGTTTACTAAATAATACTTAAAGGAAATTTAAAACATTGAAATAGTGCAAGAGGTTCGGGTTTAAATCCACTTTCTTTATATGTTTTTTTTAGTATTTTTTTATCCTTCATGTGGAATAACAATTTAAAAATCATAAAAATAAAGATAAACTAGAAGGCAAGTTTAAGGTTGTCACCTCATGTCTACATTTTTAATCATAAATACGTATAGGTTTTACCAGATTTTACATATTAATATAAGTTATCTATTATGTAGTAATATTTTCTCTTTTCTCTAATGGTAGTTGTAGGGTCGATTCCCACTCAGAGTAATGTGCTATCTTCATTTCCTCGCTTTATTATAATATTTACGTAATAATCTTTCTTCAATACTCTTAGATATATTATTTGATAGAATTAATGCCCTATTATTTACCATTAATATAATTAAAGAAAACGTCTATAATATAGGTGGTTACAGTGGCACTAGATCGGCTAGGTCTACTAGCATATCGGTTGCTGAGGCTAGTGTTATATTAGGTAAGCTTTTTAATATTTTCTTAAAGGGATTTCCGATGACGGCATATTACAGAAGAAATAAATTATAATTAATATATATGTAGTCATTTCAATTTTTCAGTGATATACCTACAAATATTCAGTTTTTTTCTTTACTTTTACTGTGTATTATTACCCCTTGCCAATTTTTTTTGTAGATCAACGCCAAGTAGTTTTTGTAGAGATTTTGATTAGACGACGACTTTTATAGAAAATGAAAAAAAAAAACTTGTATTTTTCAACTAACTTATAATTGCGTTTCATTTGTATAATTTGCTAAATTTGTGATAATGGTGAAATATTAAAGTCACTTAAATACCTACCGGGGTAATACATATCTTAACATATGATAATGATTATAGTTTTAATCGTAGAACAAATTTATTTAAAATTAGTTAAGTTATTTTAATATTATTTGTAAAATCTAATACAATTTGCGAGGATGTTAAAGCAACAAAGCAAGAAAGGGGTCATAGATTGACCTTTGGAAACAGTGTTGATGATACTGGAGTAAAATGATGTAAAAAACATGGGATTCCCCGTAGTACACATAGATATATAGAGGTTAACAATTAATATTGCCATTTTTGCCGTTTTTTGTATAAAATAATTTTCAGCTATATCAGAAGGTAGAGGAATGGCTAGAGGAGAAATAGGGATGGCAGCAGTCGATCTACGTCATCCTCATCTCGTGCTGTGTCAATTTAGTGATACTTTGCTGTACACGCATACACTGACTAAGATTAATTATTTCAATCCTATTGAGGTTTATACTATGCTTTCTGTTATTTAGTATTAAATTAATATTAGTTATCTGTAATTGATAGAACTACTAACAACTAGGCAAACCGCGGCGTTGAGTTCCGTCACTCAACACGCAATGCCGAAAAAGGCGGAAAGCAGGGAAGGAAAAAAGCAGGGACTATGCAACGGAGTGTCTTAACACTAGGTTCGTATGGTTCCTTCAGTTCCCTCTGTCTACCCTGGCATGGGCGGGATAAGCCGTGAAGCTAAAAAAAAGATAGAAAAATAGAAAATATATTACATACAATTATATAGAAATTTGATTAGTATAAATGTGAGTGCTAAACAAAATATTTCCTCGATTTAATACAATTTTTTAAATTGGCTATTGAGCGTAACAGTTGAGTGGACATTTATTTTCACAAGTATCATTTAAGAAGCAATTTGTGCATGACGTCAGTTTGAAACTAGCTATTTGTGCCTACTGAGACTTACTGAAGCTAAAATATAACATAACTATATGTAATGTTAACGATTTAAAAAAGAAAATATCCCATGCGACTGAAGCGTGATTGTTGTGACTTCGATCCTAGCTAGAGGGAAATACTATTTGTGATCTTTACCCTCTCAACACGTAAAGATTTTTGTCAAGTGTGATTGATACTTAAGAACCGAGGTTTTCATAACTATTTCGATATATATGATTGTAGGTGAAGAAAATATATTACTTATAAAAATTACAAACTTAAATTTGCGGTCGTATCCACTCGTTTTGTATGAAACGAACTACAACTATACGCTTGTAGTAATTTCTTTATGTGTGAAACATTTTCAGATAATCGTACCGCACACGTTCTGTGAAGGTGTAAAACCAAATCAATTATATCAACTTATTAAAGATCAATATCCCTTGGTAAATATAACGGCTGTGCAACGTCGCCATTTTAACGACGCCGCTGGCCGACAAAATATTCAAACGTTGTGTGCTCCACAGTATAGCGCTGTCTATTTACAAGTTTTACATAAGTATGGAAAATTGTTACTAATCTAACGCTCTTAGGTATTTTACAGTGGAGTAGCTGAGGGTAGTTCTTCTAATATTTTTTCAATCGAGAATCAAGAAATGTATAAGAAAAATGAGAAAATAAAAATGAAAAGTACAATCTAATGTTATAAGTTTTAACTTATATACAGTTATTATAGTTTTGAAGCAACAAAAAGTTATATAACTTCTTTACTGTGTTCTGAAAATCTGAAAATATTTTGACGACTTTATAGAGTAAAATTATAGGCAACAAATACCCTAGCTACGCCACTGGTTTTTTTTACAAATTACTATTCTTTTATCTTCACGCTTTATCCCGCACATGACAGGGTAGGCAGAGAGGAATACAGGAACTATATGACGTAGTGTTTAAACACTCCGTTCCTTTGACCCTACTTTCTTTGTCCCCGCTTGTGTGTTGTATGTAGTATATATTATTTTTAATATTTTAAACATATTTTGTAGGTTTTATGCTTTAACAGCAGCTGCCGCAGTGTTAAAGTACGTGGAATATATACAATGCGTTGTCTTCGCTAGAGAGTCGTTGAAAATAGAGTATCACTCGTCTGAGAACACTATGATTATTGGTACGTCTCAGATATGTGTTACGTATGTAAAATAGATCTCAAATTACATCACACAGTTTACAAATTAAATTTAATAGTGCTTTGTGTCTATTTTCTTACTTATCTTTCTATTTTCATTAATAATAATAATATGGCGTAATTAAGTCGTATCTGGCTTTACTTAATGAGTGTGGGTTGAAATACTACAAAAAATTATAACATATACCTATAGGGTGTTCTTTGGATATATGTATAAACAGTGAAAATTTGTCTGTCTTTCGACTAGGGAAAGTACCCACAAATTGAAAAAATCGCATAGGGATCCGATTTGCCATAGGTATGTATATTCACCTCTTGCCCCTTTTGACTTTTACGTTACGATCTTAATAATCACATGAATAGAAAAATTATATTAATAAAAAAAACACTTTTAGACGTCGTAACAGCAACTCAACTAGAACTAGTTCACCCTCTAGTACCATCAGCGGGACCTACTTGTTGCTTGTTAGGAGTGTTAGGGCCTACGTACACTGTGGGTGGCATTAGAGCGCTAAGGGCCGCCATTTTGCAACCCTCTTGTAATAAAAATATTATAGAAGCCAGATTAGATGCAGTACAAGAACTGATAGAAAATGACACTGGATTGATGGTAGATTTGCAGGTATTTTATATTTGCAATAGATGTTATAAATATTTTTTTCAATTGGAGAACGAAATAATGAGAATAAAGTAATAGTATGTCGTTTTAAATATAAAAATGAGTAATTTATTATTGACACAATTAAAAAAATTCTTATGCTTGTTTTAATTTTAAATAATTTGTTTTCATTACTTATGGGATATGAACCTATACCCCATCATCATTGCATTGCAAGGGCCAGGAGTAAAAACAATAAAAGAATTGTGAATTTATGATTCGATTAATAAAGGAAAATGTTAGATCTATTTAATAACTAAAGAGGCTCCTAGGAAGCTATAAAAATGCTTAGTAAATAGACCTCAAATAAAGTATTGTAGAGATTGATGTCATAATTTAACTAATAAACCTTTGTTAATATCAAAATATGTATGGTATATTTTATATCTAAGGTACTTATTTAAATCAAAAAAAAAATATTCTGCTCCTTAGGATGTTCTAAAGAAATTGTCAGAAATAGATAAGATATTATTTTTGTGCATTGAAACAACAAATCAAAATATGGACAAATATGGTGAACAACAATTAAATCAAATCATCCTCTTAAAAACTACAATGGAAATGGTGCCGAGATTGCTGGAAGCGTTGAACAAAGTTCAAAGCCAGAACTTAATTACTATTAGACAGGTAATTTAGTTAATATTGAAATTTCAGGTTAATTTTGAGCTTTAACTCCACTCTATCAACGCTAAATTTCATAAACGAAGTATACTTGATAAACCTTGAAATAAGAATAAATAGCTATATATAACAACATATATCTATGCATACAGACATAATAAAAAACAAACAAAAAAAATAACATATATACATACCTACATACATACATAAGTAGGTAAGTCGTAAATCCCTTACGAAGTAGTCAGAGAGAACGGAATCTCAAATTCTTAGTACATCTTTATCATATAACAAGGGTTACATTAAATATTATAATTAAGATAAAAAAATATTAAACTAAGCCATTTCCATCTCAATTTTCAAGGATTTGGAAAATCCACACTATATAGAAATATCAAATAGAATACGTGACGTCATACAAGACGACGCTCACTTAGAGAAAGGGGCTATGGGGAGTCTTCAACGGTGTTTTGCCGTGAAACCAGAAATCAATGGTCTTCTAGACGTAGCTAGAAGGACATATTCAGAATTAATAGAAGATATCCAGAAGATGGTTCAACAATTAAGCGAAATGCACGATCTACCGATACGCCTAAATCAGAATGTCATGAAAGGGTTTCACATAGTGTTGCCAGTTGCTCCGAAAAATAGACGACAATTTAATGTGGAAGATTTACCCTCAGTATTTATTCAGGTAATTTTATTTAAATCTATTGTTAATCATTTTATGTTATGGAAGCGTTTTAATTGCGCACACTTAAATAAGTGAATTTGGCCTAAAATTTTACTTTTGGTACCGTTTGAACATCTCAAAAGGTGTATTGGTGAATAATATAGCTGATATTCGATTAATTGATAATCAATTGAACAAATTCTACACCTTAACCAATTGGATTTGCTTGAAAAAAAAATACATTTTAATACAGAATATTTTTCAGTCAACTCTGTCTTAACTAAAAAGAGAGAGTACTTTAAATATTGCCTATTATGTATAATATTACTATATAAATAACAATAATACTATATAAATATTAATACTAAACATGCCACTTGATGGACTATTCAAGTCAAAATAAACAAATTCGAACTAGTCGATATATACACAAATCGATACGTACAGTTAGATATTAAAAAAATCATTTCAGTATCATTTATATTTCTATACAATAAGTTTCTACTAAAAGCTTTAATCCTCAATTATAACTTAATCTTTCCCTCACAAAAAGATCGAACTAACTATATTCCCCACAGCACGTAACGCCTTCATGCTATATTACGCCACAACGAGATTTGTTTACATATATGTTTATCACACACATTCATATACCTAATTAGTTTTTTTAGCAAAATATAATTAATCTCTAGTAAGATAAAAAATGTCATTTATAAACAAAAACTTAAGTTTATGTTTGGGGAATACGTTTCATTTAAAACAATCTTAGCCAAGATTTTCGTTACTTACATCATAACTAATTTCATTGTCCTGACTTTAATTTTTTTTCCTTTTAAATACTTAATACCTTATGTTAGTAGGTAGAGAGATAGGAGTATCAAAACACTCTGCTTTCCTTCATATTTCTTAATGAAATCTATTGAGAGGCAAAACTTCAATCTTCATCCCTCTCTAATGAGAATCAAAGCCATATTTACTTTGTGTTATTTACACCATAAATGCCTCGTTATGTTTAAATATATATATTAAAGGAATTAACACACTAAAGATATTTTTTTGTTGAATAAACAAAGAAAACTTAGTCATAACTTATATTTCATACACTTTTGGTAGATAATTAAAATTACTGACTTATAGGAATTTAAGTCACACTATTTTCTTCACAACATTTAGGTAAATCGCCTTTCTTGACATACCTACGTGAAATATTAACGTGTTGCTAACGTATGTCTTTAGAATTTTCTTCCTAACAAAAACCGTCTAACTCGCCCAGAAAAATTTCAACAATATTATATTTATATATCAAAATTTACAATATTCATTCTAAGCTCAATTTAATAGGTCGTTTTCAACGGAGCAAGTGTTACGATGACCACAGAGGAACTAGTCGTATTAGATCATCAAGCAAAAGAATCATTGAACGAAATACAAAAGATGAGCAACTTGTATATATATTTTTTTTGCTTAACGCATATTTTTGGCATATTATTTTTTTAAGCTTGACACTATTCCCCTATAAAAGCAGAATAGGCAGAGGGAACTTAGTGTTAAGATACTCCATTCCCCGTTTTCCACTGGGTAACATCTTGATTGGGACAAGGAAAATGAACATAATCATCATAATTTTCATTAATTCATTTAAATAATTCATTAGATAATAATTCATCGAATAATTCGTTAATTCTATAACCCGTTTGCCCGCAATTGAGTGAATAGAAACCCCAAACTGTTGTGTTTACAGTAAAATTTTTGTTCGTAGCAGCCTAGTTGCATTTTAAATTTACTTTATAAATAAAAATCATATATATATTTTTTAGAGTCATATCGTCATTATTAAAAGAGCTTCGTCCGTTCATGTCAAGTCTTTATAAATTGTGCGAGAATGTAGCTGAATTAGACATCTTACTTGCATTAGCCCATGTACGTAATACGGTTCTATATTTAGTACCTAAATATATGTTTTGTTGTATGTTTTCTGTTTTATCCTTTTTTAGAGAAAACATAAAAAATTTGAACCCAGTAGGATCTAAACCTGTTCCTCTTGCAGATCACAAACGCTGACTACTCGCGCCATTCCGCGTCGAAATCCTTATACGCTTTATACCATTTACGTCATTGTTAGCATCTCTGTAGGGAGATTTTTACATATTTCCGCTACCCAAAGATTATTACAAAGACAATCATTTGGCGAGATAGAATGCTATTTTTATTAAATATTACAATTTGCGTTCTGTGTTCTAATTTTTATATCTTATTTTTAGATCATTTTTCCATCCTTAGCGTGGAACAATTTAAAAGTCACAAAAATATATTTTTATTGTTACAAAAAGCGTTAAAAACGCAACTGTAATAATAATTCCCTAGGTTCTTCCCATATTTGTATTATCTGTAGGATAGGGGAAATACCTAATTTTTTAATAACTATAAAATATATTCGCGTAGTCATTAAGAATATTATGATCATGAGAATAAAAACTTTTTATTATTTAATTTTAAATATGACTGTTTATTAGGATTAAAGCCTTTACCTGTAAACCACGCAAGCTTAATTTCATAATAGTTTTAACGAAAGCTATGCTCAATACTTCTATGCTAACTAATATAAAACATATTTTTGTAATCAAAATATAAAAATTTAAACCAATTTAATATTTATCATATTAAGAAATTTAATTTGTTTTATTTAGGCAAGCACAATAGGATCTTATGTAAGACCGGAATTTCATAACTATTTGGATATAAGAAATAGCGTACATCCCCTTCTGGATTACAACACTCAAGTTATGCCAGTGCCCAATGACATTGTAAGATAATCAATAATTTAATAAACGCATAATATTTGTAATTCTTTTTAGCTTTCCGCTAGTGTCAAAATACTCCGTTCCTTTTTCCTCCTTTATGTTTTTCGAATCATCGAATAAGTATATTATTAACAAAACCAAAAAAAAGATATTAATTCTCCCCGAATGAGAATTGAACTCACTACCTTCTCGTTTTTAGTCAGACACTATTGTTGTACCACATCTTAATATTTTTAATTAATAAATATATTTTTTTTAGTATAACACTTTTGTTCCAGTTCGCCAGTCAAGAGTATAATTTTACTATAATAACAGGCCCGAATATGGGTGGCAAAAGCATTTATATAAAACAAATTGCTATTATGCAAATAATGGCGCAGGTATATATTACTTTATTTTTATATTACCTCTTTACTATATCCAGGGTAAGCGGAGAGAAGTTAATGTCAAGACTTCTTCCTAATTCAAGCCGTTAATTACTTAGTTGTATCGAATCAAAAGAACATCGTATTTTAAAAGCTTAATAAAGTAAATGCACAGAGAAACGATTTTTATTATAATTACTGGTTATTTTGTAAGCTAACATTTTTTTAGTTTTTGATTTTTGATTTCTGTTTGATATTTATAGTTTTTGGTAACTGCAAAAAAATTAAACAAATAACGCCCTGTTTGTAAATGACAAAAATAATATTATTTAATATTTTAGTATCATACTTATTTATTATTTTAATATCCGTACTCTGGTAAGAAGATATTGAATGAGAAAAAGCGGAGAATGGAGTGTCTGATGTTCTCTCCACCTACCTAGCTACATACGGGCTACAGCGTGAACCAAAAAAAAGTTAATATGATATATAATATTGTGAAATAATAATATTGTTGTTAAAAATATCGCTTTTTTAGAGTAGTTCTCTTCCAATATGGACCGTTGCCTACATATATACATGCAACCACACATAATTTCATCACTTTTATAATTTTCATTCATTGGTGACTAAACTCTTTTTAAAAGAGACTTCTAATAATGTAATAATGTTAATAATAATATTTTATTGTTCAAATAGTAACAAATAAGAAGTTGCAATTTGCCTTAATTTACTATATAGGTACATATACCTATCATCTATTTTAAATGAGGACCGTCGTGGCGCAGAAGCGTAAGCGTCTTCCTGTAAACGCGACGGTTTGTGGGTTCGATCCCCACTCGGAAAAGATGGATTTTTCTATTTCCATTTTCTTCACTCTGGCAACTAGGCAAAGTAACGTTGAGTTCCGCGACTCAACATGCAATGCCTCGAAAATAGCGGAAAGCGGGGACGGAGAAAGCAGGGACTAAACAACGGAGTGTCTTAACACTAGGTTCATATGGTATAAAAAAAAATATATATTTTACACTTTTTTTGTCTTCACGCTTTATCCCGCACATGGCAGGGTAGGCAGAGAGAACTGCAGGAACCATAGGAACCTAGTGTTAAGACACTCCGTTGCTTAGTCCCTACTTTCTCCGTCCCTGCTTTAATTTTACATAATATCGAATAATCGATTTTACCCAAAATGTTTTAGACTAGAAAATTTAGTGTCTGTTTACAGCTCGGTTGCTTTTTACCAGCAACAAATGCCGTACTACGTTTAAGCGATCGTATCTTCTCTAGAATTGGCTTCAATGACAATGTTGAATTTAACGCGTCCTCTTACGTTGTAGAAGTAAGCTTATTTTATTTTCTTATCTCTTTATAGCAAGTCATATTCTTTTGGCAAGTCATTCTGTTAAAGTTATATCATACTGAGCTGAGATAAAAAGGTTACATAGTTTTATGTATTTTGATTATTATTATGATTTTTTTTATTATAAATAAATAAAATCATGAAAGTCGTAGAGAGGAACAGGTTATTGTATGTATAATGGTTTTGAATTCGATTCTTACCATGGGAATGAATTATTATAGTTTCGATTAAAGACAGGGCACGTCGTTAAGTTACACGAATGTTTGTATTATGAAAATTGTAGATTAAAATAATATATTTATAATTTGTCACTACTTCTAAAAAATAAACAATAACTTTATGAACATATATATAAATTAGTATAGCAAAGTCAACACTAGGTTTTCTCTGCTTGCTTCGCTTGCAGGATTAAAAATAAAAATACTTTTTTGTTTTCCTTATAGATGAAAGAAATACAACATATATTAGAAGGCTTAACGCCGTCAAGCCTAGTTATAGTAGACGAGTTATGCAGGTATTTTTTATGAATATTTCTATCTATGCATTAAGTCATATGTGATTATAAACCCATTTTTTTGTTTAATAAGATAACATTTATTTATATATTATATTTGGTCCTAAAACTTAACTTTATGCTATCCCTATCTTCGCAGCCACCTAATATTTTTTTTTTTAATTCGTTCACAATAAAGTTCATACTCACATATAGGGTATATGTTTTGTGCATAAATTTATTTTTATTATAATATTTTGAAAAATAAAACATTTTTGCTAAATGCTAAATGATAATCATAAATGCTAAATGAAATGCTAAATGAAATACTAAATGATAATAATAAATGCTAAATGATAATAATTTTATCGATTATACACTTATTGTTAGACACTTAATTTAAATTTTTTATGAGTGCTCCAATTTATTCTAAACATTTTTTTTTAATATATTTTCAAGATGGATTTTTCTATTTCCATTTTCTTCGCTCTGGCAACTAGACATAGCGCGGCGTTGAGTTCCGCCACTCAACGGAGTGTCTTAACACTAGGTTCCTATAGTTTCTACAGTTCCCCCTATCTACCCTGCCATGTGCGGAATATATTTTGAACTATTATTTTTTTTATGTCTTCACGCTTTATCCCGCACATGGCAGGGTAGGGAACTATATATTATAAATGTGTAAATATATAGAATAATAGATACATACAATATACATTAGGGGAACAAGTGTAGAAGAAGGCACGAGCGTGGCGTGGGCGATATGCGAGGAGCTTTTAGCAAGCGACGCGTTCACTTTTTTCACTACCCACTTCCTATATCTAACTAGATTGCAAGATTTGTACTTCAATGTTATCAAGTAGTGTTTGTTTACTAAATTACTATTTATGTTTTGTCAGCCAGCTAAGCTTAAAATTCTCTAAATTTTACTTGTGAGTTGTAAAGTCTATACAAACCATAGAAGAGAGACATCTATACTAATTATAGTTTTATTCTATCAAAATAAACTGTTAATTTCATAGACGATATTTACTTTACATACAAAGTGATAAAAATTGAGGACCGTCATGGCGTAGAGTTAGGTTAGGTTCGATTCCCACTAGGGGAGGATTATTTCTGTTTTCTTCGCTCTGGCAATTAGATAAGCGCGGCGTTGAGTTGCGCCACTTAACACGCATAGGTAATAAGTGGGAATGGAGTGACTTACCACTAGGTTTCAACAGACCCTGCAGTTGATCTGCCTACCCTGATATATGCAGGATGTAGCGTGAAGCTAAAAATTTAACCTAAATACCAAATTTATTTGTATGCTTTTTCATTAATTTAATTTTAGAATGAGGATGGAACCTTTGAATGCTCAATATTTAGAGTAACTAACCACTATAGATGACACAGGCTATTATTACGTTTTCTTTAATAAAATTCTTAAAAAAATCTTTCAGTTGCCACACAGCCGTCACAGAAAGTAACTCTGAAGATTCTAACAAAAAATTGATTTATCAACACAAAATCGAACCCGGTGTTACAAAAATTGAACATTACGGCATAGCATTGGCCGCTAAAACTAATCTTCCTCGAGATACTGTTAACTTAGCAAAAGAGCTTGCAGAACTTATTGCTAAGAACAAACAGGTTTTATTATTTTTTATTTTTCCGACATTTTAAAATACCTTCTTAAGTATAGGCAATTCGTTCTCGTTAAACGTACAGTACTGAACTAAACTAAATCCATTTCCAACCATAGATGTTCTTTAAACTGATTTTTTTTCTCTACATATACATATATGTTTAGCTTACAGTAGTACCTATATATTAATATTTTTATCAATTGATATTTTTTTAGCCTCAAATATATAACTCACCAATACCAGTTATAGACAAAATATTATACGATCTTAACGCGACAATACAACAAGAATCTCGTAAAAATTCGGACTCGGAAAATACTTCCAAGCGTATAATAAAAGAATTCAAAAATACAAATATATCGCTTATAGAAAAATTGAAAAGTGAAAACAATGTATATAATGGTAGATCAAATTTAAGCACTGATACACTAAATGACACAGTACGACCAAATAGCTCAAAATCTATATCTAAAAGAGATGTCACTCAAACAAACACTAATAAACTAATTAATAATGATAGTTCAAATTCAACAACAGGTTACAGTAATTCTATTCAAGAAAATCAATCTAACATATGTGCTCATTCTGTAAAACATTCAACAGAATTACTCACTACTATTGAAAATAATAAAGATTTTAATAATTCAGAAGAAATGTTAAATCAAAATGAAATATCTGATAGTGAATCTAACAAACATGATAGTTTAATGATTAATCATAATGATTTTAATTTTAAAATCATTACTGACGCTAATAATAACGATTCAAATGTTGCTAGAATTGAAACTTCACAATTTAATGATTGCGATGGAATCGATGATGGAAGTGATTCAGATATAGCCACAGCGTTAACTCAAATTCTAGAAGAGACTGAGACAAGTGTGGTCTCAGAAGAAGTGTCTGTGGATGAAGAATTAATGAGAGAAACAATTAAAGAAATTAATAATGATTTAAAAAAGAATAACGCCACTGTGCTAGATGACATTATCCTTACACCACCATTAGGATTTAGAGATAACGACATATAGAGAAATAACTATACCAGTTACAATTGATATTGTGTTTTTGCATGCAATTTCTTTTTTGTTAAATAAATTTTTTTTTTTGTCTTGGAATTTCTTACTTTTACATATAATATTATAAGTAAGTAAGTAGTATAAGTAAAACATTGTGGCGCAGAGGCGTAGCGTCTTCCTGTAAACGTGACGGTTTGTGGGTTCGATTCCCACTCGGGGAAGATGGATTTTTCTATTTCCATTTTCTTCGCTCTGGCAATAACGCAAAACGCGGCGTTGAGTTTCGCCACTTAACACGCAGTGCATCGAAAATGGCGAAAAGCGGGGACAGAAAAAAGCAGGGACTAAGCAACGGAGTGTCTTAACACTAGGTTCATATGGTTCCTGTAGTTTCCTCTGCCTACTCTGCCATGTGCGGGATAAAGCGTGAAGTTAAACAAACATAATAATAATGTTTTTGTTTTTAAAACTTCTTCAATATTTTATATTTAAAAAATGGTTGCCTGTAAAGTGGGTTTTACGGGCGAAAATTTTACGTGACAACGTCTTTTTCTCGGTAGAATATTTATTGATATGAATAATAATTATAGTATAAATTGCACAAATTTTAACTATAGAAAATATATTTTGTTTACTAAAACATTGTACATGTGTCAAGTGATACGCGCGGCGGACCGATCATAGTTCGGTGACAGTTGACACATCGTTACGTTACCATTTTCATATTTGACTCCGAGCCGCACAACCTAATTTAAGACGTTGTCACGTCAAAAAAATTACATGTAGATATTTTATAATTTTAGAGACATTTGAAGTAGCTCTTCTCGCATTATTATGTATTTATCCATTTTTTCTGAACTCGGAGCTTAAATAATACCAGAACGCATTTTTATATTGTAAATATATTAACATTCAGTAGTTAAAACGAAGCAATCAGCGTTACTCACTCTGTTTCTTAAGCCAACCAAAGTGGATCTGTTCTTCTTCTTCTTCTCTTTATTTATGGTGTTGCGAGCGTGCCATGGATCTATTTTCAAATATGATTTTACACAAGTCGCTCAACTATATAAGAATTGGCATTAGAAAAACCATTGCCCAGGTTTAAGGATAGGAATAGCAATTTGATATTTGTATGTAATAGGAATATTGCTTGATTAAAATATAGTAATTAATTTATATTACTACTTAGTAACGTTTAGCCTTTATTTAACCTAATAATAAAAGACCGTCGTGGCGCAGAGGCGCAACATCTGCCTGTAACGCGACGGTTACTAGGTTCGATCCCCAGTCGGAGAAGATGGATTTTTCTATTTCCATTTTCTTCGCTCTGGCATCTAAGGCAAAGCGCGGCGTTGAGTTCCGCCACTCAACACGCAATGCCTCGAAAACGGCGGAAAGTGGGGACGGAGTAAGCAGGGACTAAGTAACGGAGTGTCTTAACACTAGGTTCTTATATAGTTCCTGCAGTTCCCTCTGCCTACCCTGCCATGTGCGGGATAAAGCGTGAAGCTAAAAAAAAAAAAAAAAAAAAAGAGTAAGGGACACAGTCTTAGCCCGGACTATAGTCTTATTTTTACTCTCACTTTTTAATTTACGCTTTATCTTGCAGCGGGGTAAGCCGGGGGAACCTAATTTTACCATCCGCTGTCCACTTTCCTTTAAGAGACATTGCGTGTTGAATAATTGATCTTAATGATCTTAATGCTGTGCTTGTGTTATATTTCCCAAGTGGAAGTCGAACCAACAAACCGTCGCGTTTACAGGCCAACGCTGCGCCTTTACGCCACGACGGGTCTTCTCTATCAAGATTGTCTTTTAAAACTTTTTAAAACTTATTAAAAGAAAAAAATTAAATCCATTTCCTCATCAACCTGCGTTGATATAAATGAAAAAGGTCTCGGAATGAGACAGTAGAATTTTGACATTTGTCCAAAATATACATGAACGTAAACGTGGATTAAGCTATTCACATAATTTGACCCATCTAAGCATTTATTTTTTTTGTGAACTTCTTCGCTACTTGACAAAATTGGAGTATAGTCTAGCAAGAGATTGAAATACAATTAAGATAATATTAATTAATATCATTTAACCTTAACCAAACAAAATGTAAAAAACGAAGGAAAAGACGAGTACGGTTATTCAATCAATTCATTCAGACTCATAAATTTTCCCGTTTCTTCTTGCAAATATAATCAAAAAATCGTCAAAATATGCCCTAAATAGTGTATATTCCAAAGAGTATTTTGAGGGCGTATACCACAAAAGAAAAAATAATAGAAAACATCATATCGTTTCAATTGTTTCTTTAGAACAGAAATATTTTTTATGCTTGTCTTTAAATAGGTTTTGATGTAAAGTAGATGTAAAATAGGTTTTTGTAATGACTTGTCTTAATATAGGTTTTGATAGAAGCGATCTCCAGAGCATACAAAATATGTCTCTTATATGTGCACTGAGACTCTCAGGGCTGTTACTGTTGGACATAAGGATAAAAACATCGAGTTCCCATAGAGTAAACTAAGTTTCCCGCAAGAACATATTATATGTTGACGTGAGGCTAGTTTCCATGTTAGTAGGCCATTTTTCATATGTACATATAAACAAATATCTATTGATTCATTCTCGTGCGATAGTTAGTACGAAACTCTTGATGTATAATTACATTTAAATATTTTTTTACACTATGATAAACAATTTAGCAAATAACATTTCAATTTAATATATAATTTTGTTTGGTAACTATTAATTTCAATACTTACAAAATAATAAAATTATTAAAGATATGTTTAATTTGTGCTCATATACATACATACATCGTTTTAAACTTTGATTTTCAGTCACCATCACTTGATATTCATTATGGGTCCCTCATCATCATTCTTAATATTTCATATACATCTCAGCGAACTTATTTTTAAAAAACATATAAATTTTATTAATTACTAAAAACTGACTGACTGTCTGCTATTTTTTGATTAAAAAATATTGATGCAATTGTTTTAAAAATATTGTAAACGCCACGGCTTGTGGCCGCGATTCCCACCTAGGATTGGATGGGGATGGATTTTTCATTTCCATTTTCTTCACTCTGGCAATTAGGCATAAAATGGTTGCCTGTAAAGTGGGTTTTACGGGCGAAAATTTTACGTGACAACGTCTTTTTCTCGGCAGAATATTTATTGATATGATTAATAATTATAATATAAATTGCACAAATTTTAACTATAGAAAATATATTTTGTTTACTAAAACATTGTACATGTGTCAAGTGAAACGCGCGGCGGACCGATCATAGTTCGGTGACAGTTGACACATCGTTACCGTTTTTCATATGTGACTCCGAGCCGCAACCTAATTTAAGACGTTGTCACGTCAAAAGGCTTTGAGTTCCGCTGCTCACCACGCATTAACTCAAAAAGGCGGAAAGGGAAAGTGAAGAACGGGGTGTCTCAACACTAGATTTTTGGTTTCTCCGGTTCCTTCTGAGAAAATAATTCTTCATATCAGGGTACTGATTTGAAGATTTATTTTAATGAGACACCAAAAAATCTTTTTATAAAAAATATTAATAACTAATGAAAACGAAATATGTTAAAGGTATGGATTTAAATTTAACTGTTAAAAATTTTATTGTATTAATTTGAACTAAATTTCTTTGATCAGAAACAATATTACTATAGTAATTTGACAAAATAACTTAAAACATGACGTTATGCTGGCAACCATAGAAAAGTCAGATCTATATGGCAGCACTGTAACAAAATCCAAATACGATGCGAAAGCAAATGGCCGCTGTGCTATATTTTGCCGATGCTAAGTGTGAAATTTCTTTTGACTTTATTGAGTGTTTTAAATGTGTATTATAAAAATTAAATCGCTGATAGAGTAGGCAAAGTGAGTAGTCCTGTCTTTTTGCGTTAGTAATCTTCAAGAGCCAGTGTCAGTGATATTATTGTATTTACTAGTAAATGTAACACATCCACGTGCTTATTTCAGAGAGAAGGCGCAGCTATGTCGCTGCCGCCGTATCTTTTGGGGCCCAACCCATGGGCCACGATGATGGCACAGCAGCAGCTGGCGGCGGCACAACAAGCGGCTTTACAAGCCCATGCTGCCGCGGCTGCTGCAGCGCCCCCTGTGCCGCCGGCTCAACCACCAAAGCCGCATCACATACCTGAGGAAAAAATCAAAGAAAAAGGTATGTTTTGCAAAAAATATACTATTACATTTATAGTCAAATTAGACCAGGCCAGATATTCTTTTTTATTGTAATCTTTATTCAACGGTGAAATTTGTTATTCATAATTCTCTGTATTTTTTATAGAAATAATACTATTCAATTATAATTACAATATGTAAATATTAGCATCAATTTATATCTATACATATAATAATAATGAATTATCTGTTAATGATTTCAACATGACTGTCTTTTTTCAACAATTTGTAATTTTTTTGTCTATTTTTCTGTTTATACTTGTTAAACTCTGAAACAGCTGTACCGTTTTTATAGAATTTTCAGTAACTGCAAGAGGAGGTAGTGCAACATTATGGTCAATAACTACTAAATATTGTGAAATTCTCATAGAATTAGAACATGAGAATGACTGTTTACATTGCTCTTGCTTTGATAGTCTGAATGGAATGATAAAGCCAATATTTTATATAATTAAGAAAGAGGACACTATGTTAAACATTGTTAGAACTTTAACTTAAGTTAAGTTTTACAATAAGCAACACTAATTTTATTCTCATGATTAAACAATGATGAAGATTAACTGTATTTGACTTTACATTTCTATACATTATATCAAATAAAATCACTTGATGTTTAATTGTTTTAAAATGGAACTATTTGTTGGTCTCAATAATAGTGATAGCCATATGTATTGCCATTGTATGACTACAAATAAAACATGGATGTTATGTCATCCCTGAGTATAGTAAAATATTGATATATGATAACTTTAAAATGAAATTTTTATCTGTTCAACCATCAAAAGAGGAAAATAACTAAGAGTAAATCAATATTTGTAGTTCATGTCACAGCAATCAAGTAGTTGTATGCACAAAAACTTCACAAAAAAAAAATGAAGAATGAATGAGATCTATTTTCCCTTTGCCCAAGTTACAACACTAAGTTTTATTGTAAACATTTCAAAAGGGAAATATAAAAGTGCAATGGATATTCTTTTTCACACAAGCTTTAGTGAAAAATGCTGTAGTTGCAAACAATTATTGTAATTGTGTAGTATTTTAGAAAATTTTACCTAAGTTTAAATTTAAAAAAAGAGATAAGATAATAAAAATAATCCTTAAACATTCAACAAAACAATTATTAATACATTGCTAGTCATATCTTACAAATCAAGTTAGAAAAAATAGTTCTTATTTTTTACAAAGAATATAATTCTCTAAGAATTAACTAACCTAACTTACCTTGTCATATATTAGTTTAGTAATTAATTAAATGAATGTTAATTTGAATATTTAATGTTGATATTAAGCATTAATTGATCTAAGGTATCATTTTGTCAAAATGAACATGTTGTACTTGGCTTCTTTGACCAGGCTGTTCTTCTAATAATAACTTTGTTTTGTCTGCTACTATTTTTGTCGACTAATTTATGCTAATGTTTTACATTCTCTATTACATCCTCTGATGTTGTTATGGTTCTATTATATATATACATATATCACATACAGGTACTTTTGTAGCTTATTTTATGTGTTTTTTAAAGCTTTTTAATTTTTACAGCCCAAAAATGGTTACAACTCCAGTCAAAACGTTTCGCCGAAAAACGAAAATTCGGTTTTGTGGATGCTCAGAAAGAAGACATGCCACCGGAACATATAAGAAAGATAATAAGAGACCATGGAGATATGACTAGTCGCAAATATCGACACGATAAAAGAGTATATCTTGGTGCTTTGAAGTACATGCCACATGCGGTAATGAAACTTTTAGAGAACATGCCAATGCCATGGGAACAAATTAGAGATGTCAATGTCTTGTATCACATTACTGGAGCTATTACTTTTGTCAATGAAATACCATGGGTTATTGAGCCAGTTTATATCGCGCAGTGGGGAACTATGTGGATTATGATGCGTAGAGAGAAACGAGACCGTCGACACTTCAAGCGTATGAGGTTCCCACCTTTTGATGATGAAGAACCTCCCCTAGACTATGCTGATAACATTTTGGATGTGGAGCCTTTAGAGCCAATACAGATAGAATTAGATCCTGAGGAAGATGGAGCAGTTGCCTCTTGGTTTTATGATCATAAACCACTATTAGGAACCCGGCATGTCAATGGCTCGACATACAGGAAATGGAACTTGTCTCTACCACAAATGGCAACACTGTACAGACTTGCCAATCAATTGTTAACAGATTTGGTGGATGATAATTATTTCTATTTGTTTGATTCAAAAAGTTTCTTCACTGCAAAAGCCTTGAATATGGCTATACCTGGAGGGCCAAAATTTGAGCCTCTAGTGAAAGACAACTCTGCAGGAGATGAAGATTGGAATGAGTTCAATGACATAAACAAGATTATAATTAGGCAGCCAATCAGAACAGAGTACAGAATTGCTTTCCCATATCTTTACAACAATTTGCCACACTTTGTGCAGTTGTCTTGGTAAGATTTATTAAAATGTTTTTGCTTATATCCTTTAATTGTTTTAAACATAATCTGAGTTCTATAATATCATTGTTATTCCTTCAATAATGACGCAACATAAATAAATAGCCTAATATATGAAAATGTTTAAAAATTAATAGCATATTGTGTTAAATTATATTTTTTTTTAAATTATGGATTTTGATCTTATATATTTAAATTTAATTTTTTGTTATTTACATATACTTAATTTTTTTATTTAATACAAATAAATTATTATAATGATTTTTCACAGGTATCACACACCAAATGTGGTTTACATCAAAACTGAAGATCCTGACCTGCCAGCCTTTTACTTTGATCCTCTTATCAATCCAATCTCACACAGACATACAGTCAAATCCTTAGATCCAGTTCCCGAAGAAGAAGACTTTCTACTTCCTGAAGATGTGTCACCATTTTTACAAGAAACAGCTTTATATACAGATAACACTGCTAATGGCATTGCCCTTTTGTGGGCTCCAAGACCATTTAATATGAGATCAGGTAAAATAATATTAAAAATAATAAATTAAAAAGGATACTTTTAAATATTTTCGTATTCTTTAAATTACAATTATAAGATAATAAATAAATATTATATTTATAGGGTAATTCATAGCTTCCAAGTATATATTGATTAATATAATTTTTAGGTCGGACTCGTCGTGCTATTGATGTACCTCTCGTCAAGACTTGGTACAAAGAACACTGTCCACCTGGTCAACCTGTTAAAGTCCGCGTGTCATATCAGAAACTGCTGAAATACTATGTATTGAATGCTTTGAAACACAGACCACCTAAGCCACAAAAAAAGAGGTAAATTGCATAAAAACGTTGCTAATATTATATTGCACGAAGAAAGATTGCGTCTTTAAATTTCTGAAAGACTATAACACACTAAAATCAGTAATCTTTTCCTAAAAATCGACTTGCATTTTGTTATTTTCGAAATTATTAAAATATATTATAATATGTATTTAATATTTAGTAAATAAATAACGTTTACACTGTTCTAATTTTCTATTTATTTAGGTATCTATTCCGTTCATTCAAGTCAACAAAGTTCTTCCAAACAACAACCCTAGATTGGGTGGAAGCAGGTCTACAAGTATGTCGTCAAGGATACAACATGTTAAACCTCCTTATTCACCGAAAGAACCTTAACTATCTACATCTTGATTACAATTTCAATTTGAAGCCTGTGAAGACTCTTACTACCAAAGAGAGAAAAAAATCAAGATTTGGAAATGGTAAGCATTGTATTTTAATTATATTATGAAAAATATTTTTAATTACACATTCACTGATGTATGGAGAATCATTAATGAAACATCATTGTCATGAATTGATAATATATAAATAGTAAAGAACTATTTCTAAAAAATAAAGTTTAACATGTGTCTATAAAAATAATTTATTATTTTAACATCAATTTTGTTACAGCATTCCATTTATGTCGTGAAATACTCCGTCTAACCAAACTCATTGTGGATTCTCATGTACAATATCGTCTGAACAATGTAGATTCTTTCCAATTAGCTGATGGCTTGCAATATATTTTTGCTCACGTCGGCCAACTTACTGGAATGTACCGCTACAAGTACAAGCTTATGAGACAGATTAGAATGTGCAAGGATTTGAAGCACTTGATCTATTATAGATTTAACACTGTAAGTTTTATTATTCATCATGAAGCAGTAAACATATTATTTGTTTATAGTAGTTATAATTTATATATTATCTTTAGGGTCCTGTATCCAAAGGCCCAGGTTGTGGTTTCTGGGCACCTGGCTGGCGTGTGTGGCTGTTCTTCATGCGCGGGATAACGCCGCTGCTGGAACGTTGGCTTGGTAACCTGCTGTCGAGGCAGTTTGAGGGACGACATTCTAAAGGTTTGAAGTTTTTGAATGTTTATTACGATTATTTAAAAAATAAAAATATAATACGGGGAAAAATGCTAGAAATTACAATTTCTATTTTTTTTTTATTTTCGAATACAGGTGTAGCCAAAACGGTAACAAAGCAACGTGTCGAATCTCACTTCGACTTGGAGCTGCGAGCGTCTGTAATGCACGATATAGTAGACATGATGCCAGAAGGCATCAAGCAGAACAAGGCGAGGACGATATTGCAACATCTCTCAGAGGCTTGGCGGTGTTGGAAAGCGAATATACCGTGGAAGGTGAGTTTTGATTTGAAAGCTGTTTGATAAGTATATTCAGTATTGTTGAAGTGCTGTAGTACTCTAGTTATATTTAATTATGATTTTTTATAAAAAATATATTTTTAAATGAATGATTATATCATTGTCTTTTTTACTTGTACCACAATTAAACGAATTTTCATAAAAAATATATCATTGAGCAGTTAAAAAAAAATTGATACCGTATTTACAATTATTTTGCTTTTAATGATGTTAATATGCTCATATATAATTAGGTCCCAGGCCTCCCAACGCCCATAGAAAACATGATTCTGCGATATGTAAAAATGAAGGCCGACTGGTGGACTAACACAGCCCACTATAATAGAGAACGTATACGGCGTGGCGCGACTGTAGACAAAACTGTATGCAAGAAGAATTTGGGAAGACTTACCCGATTGTATTTGAAGGCTGAGCAAGAGAGACAACATAACTATTTGAAGGTATAAAATATTTTATTTTTTTTTTAAATTTTACAAAATATTAAGTCCGTTAGGGTCTAAAAAATTTTATATTTAATAATGATAAACTTTTAATTTTAATAATTTATTTCTTTAGGATGGTCCCTACATCTCGCCAGAGGAAGCTGTAGCTATCTATACAACAACTGTCCATTGGCTGGAGTCCCGGCGCTTCGCCCCCATACCATTTCCTCCACTCTCATACAAACATGACACGAAACTACTTATATTAGCCTTGGAAAGACTTAAAGAAGCTTACAGTGTCAAGTCAAGGTTAAATCAAAGTCAAAGAGAGGAACTGGGTTTGATAGAACAGGCCTATGATAATCCCCATGAAGCTTTGTCCAGGATAAAGCGTCATTTACTCACACAGAGAACTTTTAGAGAGGTACACATTTTTTAATTTATTTTGAACTATAACAATAGAATAAACTTAAATACTGAGTACTGATATTTGTTGATAAGACTCCACTGTGCTCTCACAGCATATAATGTATTTGCATATTCACAGGTGGGAATAGAATTCATGGACTTATACTCCCATCTAGTCCCAGTATATGATGTGGAACCCCTAGAAAAGATAACAGATGCATATCTCGACCAGTATCTCTGGTATGAAGCTGATAAGCGTCGCCTGTTGCCACCGTGGGTTAAGCCCGCTGATACAGAACCCTCACCTTTGCTGGTCTACAAGTGGTGTCAAGGTATGTTTTGTATTTATATATAGATATTACTTACTATAAATGTTTATAACTAATTAATACTTACAAATTTGTGCATGTAGACATCATGGGCGGATATTTTTTTTACATAACTGATGTTAAGCTAAAATTGGCTTTATATTCTATAGAATAGTTCTAGTTTTATCTTGGTAGATTGTTATTTAGATATTTCACAGGATCTGAATGCAAACTCAGTGTGTTCAATCCCCACTGACAGAGTTGCTACATTGGCAGGACATAATTTAGATATGTTAATGTTATATTTAATAGCTATATAGATTGGATTACATGCGATTGATTTGTTTTATGGATTATTCTATATATGTATTTATATTATATATGTATTATATTATTATGGGTATTTTTAACGATTCTTAACAAAGATCTAAATCATACAAAATGTTAAGAAAAAAACTAGAAGAAAGAAGGACTTATGCAACTGCCCAGAGTGTGCGTTGTAGCAAAGGAGATCAAATGGTTGTACCATCCCCTTGTTACAAACCTCACTTTGGTTTGTTGTGCAATTCATCAAGGAGACATAAATAGTATTTGATTAATATTAATAGAACATATTATTGGACCTTATTGTATGGAATATATACCTTCATATTAGGATAAGTTTAGTAAAAATATCATATTTAGTTCATCTTTAAATAGCATCATTTACCAGGTTGTGTATAACTAGTTGACAAATTTTAATTTTTACTCTATATATCGGTTTGAATTCGTATACATAATATAGAACCTATATTGTCTAGATTAAATTTATAAACTATATTTTTAAAATGAATCAAAAACAGGTATAAACAATCTGCAAGATGTATGGGAAGTTGGTGAAGGAGAATGCAATGTGCTGCTTGAATCCCGTTTTGAGAAACTTTATGAGAAGATCGACTTGACATTGCTCAATCGTCTGTTACGTCTTATTGTCGACCACAACATTGCTGACTATATGACTGCTAAGAACAATGTTGTTATAAATTACAAGGTAAGTTTAAAAGCTAATGGTAAGTCCATTAGCTTAGGGTTATTGAACTTTGATGATTATTATTATTATTAAGCTTTTTTATATTAAATATTTTTTTAAATGATGAATCGCGTAGGGGTCCTGAAACCAGAGAGTCTCTGTGCTCTGGAGGCGGCCGCCGACTGCGGGCGGCGTCGATCACGTTGCACCGCAGCGGCTGTCGTCTGACAATACGCTATCTGATACCAAAAAATTTAAATAAATATTTCTCTATAAAATTATTCTAGAAACTAAGCTTTTGTATTTTTCTTTTAGGACATGAATCACACAAACTCCTATGGTATTATACGAGGGCTTCAATTCGCGTCATTCATAGTACAATATTATGGCTTAGTTCTGGATTTGCTTGTCCTCGGCCTACAAAGGGCCAGTGAGATGGCTGGACCACCACAATTGCCAAATGATTTCCTGTCATACCAGGATAGGGCGGCAGAAAGCGCACATCCTATAAGATTGTACTGCCGATATATTGACAGAATTCATATATTCTTTAGGTAACGATTTTTCTTTATCATTAAAAGTTGTTTAATGTATTAATATCTAGGAAAGGTTTTCTTTTTTTGTAACCATTTTCATATATTAGATATTAAGAAAATGTATGCCATAATTGTCGGTAGATATAAACGTTACTAATAATTTTAAAATATAAAATTATTCATTTTGTCACTTATTTCATATGTTTTAAAAAAAACTGTCTACATTTATAATAGTAAAAGTAATTTTATTCTTTTCAGATTTACAGCAGAAGAAGCGAGAGATTTGATTCAAAGATACCTGACTGAGCATCCAGATCCAAACAATGAAAACATTGTTGGTTATAACAACAAAAAATGTTGGCCGCGAGACGCGCGGATGAGATTAATGAAGCATGATGTAAATTTGTAAGTATCAATATCTTATTACAGCTAGCGGAAAAGGTGTGATTTTTAACTACATATTTTCTATTTATATATCATCCTTTTTATTAATATTTAAACTTTCTATAATTCAAATAGATAGAATGGAGAATGAATTGTAATAAGCAGTAAATAAAGAAAAAAAATATTTTGACACTATTTGTATTTGCTCAACATTGTATATATAGGATAAAGCGTGAAGATATAAAAATGTCTATCTTAAAATTCTAACATTCTATAATTGTAATTTTACTTAACTTTAAATTTTACTATGTCTTCTTGATTTTTCTATACAGGGGTCGCGCTGTATTCTGGGATATAAAGAATCGTTTACCCCGCTCTGTGACTACCATTCAATGGGAGAACAGCTTTGTGTCAGTTTACTCAAAGGATAATCCCAATTTACTATTCAACATGGCAGGATTTGAATGCAGAATATTACCTAAAGTAAGTAACAAGTATATACATTACATTTTACTAAGTAGAAATGTTAAAAGAATATAAATAATAGGTTTGTTTTTGTACAAATTTCATGTGATTAATATTTTTAATTATATTTTCATTAAAATTTTACTTTATGACAATTAACAAGCACATAAATAGATAAAATTTTAATATTTAATTAGAGATAAAAATAGATCAAATTTTTACATTTTTAAATAGATCCAATACTTTTATATTATTATGCATAAGATACTAAAAAATATATTTCTGATATTAAAAATATTAATTCAACTCCACTCCAGTGTCGCAGCCAACACGAAGAGCTATCCCACAGAGACGGCGTGTGGAACCTCCAAAATGAAGTTACAAAGGAGCGCACAGCACAGTGCTATTTACGAGTGGACGATGAGTCCTTAGCCCGTTTCCACAATAGAGTACGGCAGATTTTAATGGCGTCCGGCTCTACTACATTTACGAAGATTGTTAATAAATGGAATACAGCGCTTATAGGTGAGTTGAGTTGTTTATTTATAGTTTTTTACAGTAATTCTAATATGTCTATATGAAAAAAATGTAATATTGAAACTTCACTTTACAAATAAAACATTGTGATGTTAAGAAAAAAATAAATAAACGGTATATACATGCTTTTTCATGTTTAATATAACTCATATTTTTCCCACAGGTCTAATGACATACTTCCGCGAGGCAGTCGTTAATACACAAGAATTATTAGATCTCCTTGTCAAATGTGAGAACAAGATTCAAACTCGTATTAAAATCGGTTTGAACTCCAAAATGCCTTCCCGTTTCCCTCCAGTCGTGTTCTATACACCTAAGGAGTTGGGTGGTTTGGGTATGCTTTCTATGGGCCATGTGTTGATTCCACAGGTAAATGATATGAGAGAATTTATATATATTTCTAATTACGTGTTACGTGTTAATTGTTAACAATATTTAATATCTGTTATTTATTTTGTTATAATTTTATTACACCATTATATTTAAAACTTTACGTTCTACAGTCTGATTTACGCTGGTCCAAACAAACAGACGTCGGCATCACCCATTTCCGCTCAGGAATGTCGCATGATGAAGATCAGCTTATTCCTAATTTATACCGATATATCCAGCCTTGGGAAGCAGAATTTGTGGACTCTCAAAGAGTTTGGGCAGAGTATGCATTGAAGAGACAGGAGGCCAATGCTCAAAATAGGTTAGTTTATGTATTGGTTGTTTCTCAATAATATTAATAATACTTAAAAAATATATTTATTTATAAATAATATCTATATATATAAATAAATTATCTTTTTTTTCGTAAATTTTACCGATTAGTAAGATTTTAAGATATGATGAATCGCGTAGGGGTCCTGAAACCAGAGAGTCTCTGTGCTCTGGAGGCGGCCGCCGACTGCGGGCGGCGTCGATCACGTCGCACCGCAGGGGCTGTCGTCTGAATATACGCTATCTGATCTTAATAAAATACTTAATTACTAATATGGGTTATACTGTGGAAAAATGTATACAGATAAATTTATATTTTCTTCAGGCGTCTAACATTGGAAGACTTGGAAGACTCGTGGGATAGAGGTATACCAAGAATCAATACGCTGTTCCAGAAAGACAGGCACACACTTGCCTATGATAAGGGATGGCGTATACGAACCGAATTCAAGCAATATCAGGTAATTTAAATCATCTTATTATTATGTACGTTTGGTTCAGTAGTCATGCATTCAATTGCAATTATTACTGATACGGTAAACTAAAGATTATTGCGCCTCTTTATTAAAAAAATTGAATAAATAAGGTTACTAATTTCACTCATATATAATAATAATAATATAAGAATTTATTTCAGACTTGCATCCATAGTAATTGTTTGTAACATTTTTCGACTTAAGAACTATTGTCAGTATGTGTTATAAACATTAGAAAATACAAAATTAATTAATCAAAATACTAATTAGATAACATGAGTCAGATGTAGTTTGACCCAACAATATATAAGTGGCGAGTCCCATCGGTCAATAACCTATATGTTATAAACGAAACAAAAATTATACTTAATCTGTATATTTCTTTAATTCACAGGTTCTAAAACAGAATCCCTTCTGGTGGACACACCAGCGCCACGACGGTAAACTTTGGAATTTAAACAACTATCGTACAGATATGATACAAGCACTGGGAGGTGTAGAGGGAATCCTCGAACATACACTGTTCAAAGGAACTTATTTCCCCACTTGGGAAGGTCTATTTTGGTATGTATGGAACTCAATTTTATATTACTGTAACAGTTTCTGTCTATAAGGGAATATGTAGTATAAATATATATATGTAGTATAAATATATATTATTATTAAATATTATGTATGTGAATGTTGTTGTTATGTACAGGGAGAAGGCGTCTGGTTTCGAAGAATCCATGAAATACAAGAAATTGACAAATGCTCAAAGATCTGGTTTGAACCAAATTCCAAATCGTCGATTTACCTTATGGTGGTCACCCACTATTAATCGGGCCAATGTGTATGTGGGTTTCCAGGTATGTGAAAGTTTTACTTGTATTATTGTTTTTGAACGTATATGTTTTCCATATAACTATTACTTATGGAAAATCATGTGAATTTATAGGCAGTCTGTCTTAGTAATATACTGTACCTGTGTTCCATTCTCGAGGGTGATAATTGTGTTCTAAAATTATGGGTTATTTTGAGTTTTACCATTATGTAGAACATGTTACCTACCGCAACGTTGAAAAGCGGAAAGCGGGGAACGACAGTGTATTGACACATGCACTTAATTACATATTATAATAATAAAAATCATATAGCTTATATTATAAATACTATTACAGGTACAACTGGATTTAACAGGCATATTTATGCACGGCAAGATTCCAACATTAAAGATTTCCCTCATTCAAATATTCAGAGCTCACTTGTGGCAGAAAGTCCATGAGTCCATAGTAATGGACTTATGTCAAGTATTTGATCAAGAGCTCGATGCCCTGGAAATTGAAACAGTGCAAAAAGAAACTATTCATCCGCGTAAATCGTACAAAATGAATTCGTCTTGTGCCGACATTTTGTTATTCAGTGCCTATAAATGGAATGTATCAAGGCCCTCACTGCTTGCAGACACAAAGTAAGTATGAAACCAACCTTATAAATGTTAAAGTAATTATATTATAGAGAAAGTTTCTTGAAATCTTCTTTAATATCTATGGTACTATTTCAAATATTCTCTCTTATATATTCATTATACCTATTTCAGGGACACAATGGACAACACAACCACCCAGAAATACTGGCTCGACATACAACTGAGATGGGGTGACTACGATTCTCACGACGTGGAAAGATACGCGAGAGCCAAGTTCTTAGATTATACAACTGATAATATGTCTATTTATCCATCCCCCACTGGATTGCTGATTGCTATTGACTTGGCATATAATTTACATAGGTAACAATATAGTTTATTTCTTTTAAATTTAAAATGTTTACTATAATTGTAAATTATTTACGATGCTAATGAGAATGATTTTGTATTTGTTTTTTATAGATTTTTTGTTATAATTACATATTTTTTAAATATATGCGATTATATAATTTTATATTTATATTTTTTTGTACTTGCTTAATTTATGTACAATTTAAACTTCGTTATTAATATAAGTGCTATATTAAATTCGTTTATTTATTTTCACAGTGCATACGGAAATTGGTTCCCTGGCTGCAAACCACTTATACAACAGGCTATGGCCAAGATAATGAAGGCAAACCCAGCCTTATATGTATTACGTGAACGTATACGTAAAGCACTACAGCTTTACTCTTCTGAACCCACTGAACCGTACCTGTCCAGCCAGAATTATGGAGAATTGTTCTCTAATCAAATTATTTGGTAAGGGTACTTTCAAGCTTTATGAAGTATAGTATTTCAGAAAATATTATATAAGTCTAGCACTTTGTTCTCTTTTTCTCGTAATATAATATTGTATAAAATTAAAAATATTGAACATGTTCGTCAAATAAATCGCTTTTATTTTTTTTCTTATAGGTTTGTGGACGACACAAACGTATATCGTGTGACAATCCACAAGACGTTTGAGGGTAACT
The DNA here is from genome assembly GCA_037178615.1 of Dione vanillae. Lineage (NCBI taxonomy): Eukaryota > Metazoa > Arthropoda > Insecta > Lepidoptera > Nymphalidae > Dione > Dione vanillae. The sequence continues at coordinate 2,167,951 of JAZFAU010000138.1, read as the reverse complement.
TGACGACAAAGCCCATCAATGGAGCCATCTTTATCTTCAACCCGCGTACCGGACAGCTGTTCCTTAAAATTATCCACACCAGTGTATGGGCGGGACAGAAACGTTTGGGACAGGTAATACATTAACTTTAATTGTATGTACAAGTTTATTAAACCACTTTTGGATGCATAGATGCTACTAACCAGATATTTAGCTAACTATTCATTGCTTACATTTTTATTGCAGATTAAATATTTCTCTGTTTTTTTTTTTTAATTATATTTTAAATAAAATGTCTCAATTGTTTTATTAGCTTGCCAAATGGAAGACTGCTGAAGAAGTAGCAGCTTTGATTCGTTCTCTACCCGTTGAAGAACAACCAAAACAAATTATTGTCACCAGGAAAGGAATGTTGGATCCCCTTGAGGTAAGATATCCCTATTTTATTTATAGATAAAAAATGTTTTGAAATTCTGTTAGTTGCTTACAAAGTATTCAAAAAATTACAAAAAAGTAATATGTTTACTACACATATGATACTATATTAGTAAAATATTATAATATATATTATTTGTCACTAATGTCTCTTTCAACTTCCTCAGGTCCACTTGCTTGACTTCCCCAATATAGTAATTAAGGGTTCAGAGTTGCAGCTGCCATTCCAAGCATGTCTCAAAGTAGAGAAATTTGGTGACCTCATCCTCAAAGCCACTGAACCGCAGATGGTGTTGTTCAATCTATATGATGATTGGTTGAAGTCCATATCTTCATACACCGTAAGTATATAAATAAACTTTATTGCATTATAAATATTTTAAAATATATTTAATAGTTTGCATATAAAATATTATAATTATATTTATTCCTTGATTGTTTTCAATCTTACACTCAATAATGTAACTAAACTTAAAACAAGTAAATTTTGCTCCTTAACTGCAATTTTTCACATGGATTGTGTGTGTATCTACAAGTTAACTTTGGAAATATTTTCAGGCATTCAGCAGACTGATTCTCATACTCAGAGCTCTCCATGTAAACACAGAAAGGACAAAAGTTCTCCTTAAACCAGATAAAACAACTCTAACAGAGCCTCATCATATTTGGCCAACCATGTCTGACGATGACTGGATTAAAGTGGAAGTCCAGCTCAAAGACCTTATTTTGGCTGATTATGGCAAGAAGAATAAGTAAGTTTTTTTATGTAATTATATAAAGTATTGTTAGTTATGTTTGTACTACTTTTCTAAAACTTGGGGGTAGCTTGGAAGATGTCACCTGTTGTCCTAATTTAATTTAATATTCATTAAATAAAGCATAAAATAGTTTAATTTCACAGTGGCAGGATATTTTGTGAATGTCTTGGTTTTCGTTACGGTTTCGTTGCTTTAAATTCATTTTTTTTTGTTATCTATTACAGGAGTACATAATTTACCTAAATTTAAACCTTGACTTATTTAAGTGTGTAATTAAAACCGCCATTGATTGCGTCAATAATGATTTATTAAAAAAAATAACCAAAACATCTCCTTTTAGTGTAAATGTTGCATCATTAACTCAGTCTGAGATTCGAGATATAATCCTTGGTATGGAGATATCAGCCCCCTCAGCTCAAAGACAACAGATTGCTGAAATAGAGAAACAGAGCAAGGAGCAAAGTCAACTCACGGCAACTACTACAAGGACTGTTAATAAACATGGTGATGAGATTATTACGAGCACAACTAGTAATTATGAATCACAGACGTTCAGGTAAATTTTTTACATATTGAATTAACTAAAATAAATAAAGCATTTATTTTTCTCCTTTCTACGAAAGTTGTATTTTAAATTAGGATATTTTATTATGAGAAATATATCATATCAGTAGATTTCGAATTCTAAAATGTTGTATGTTTCATATTTAGCTCCAAAACTGAATGGCGTGTTCGTGCTATATCCGCAACTAATCTGCATCTACGTACGAATCACATCTACGTCAGTTCCGACGACATCAAGGAGAGTGGATATACCTATATTCTGCCAAAGAATTTGCTTAAGAAATTTGTTACCATTTCTGATTTGAGAGCACAGGTAATTTTTATTTGTAAGAAAGATGCTTCATCATCATTTCTACAAATCTTTCAGCTTGTATAGAAGATTCTTTATACTTTTATTAGTAATTTTTATTATATAACAGTAAGTTTTATTATATTTGTCTTATGTTAACATATAAATTTGAGAGTAATTCAAAAATATTTTTCTTCCAGATTGCCTGCTATCTCTATGGTACATCACCACCAGACAATCCACAAGTGCGTGAAGTCCACTGTGCAGTGTTACCTCCTCAATGGGGTACCCACCAAGCTGTGCATTTACCGCGACAGCTACCCAAGCATCCTGCTCTTGCCCATCTGCAGCCACTAGGATGGATGCATACACAGCCTAATGAGTTGCCACAGCTGTCTCCTCAAGTAAGTAGTAGAGTATGAACACTGCTTGATAAGTTCCCTGTGCTGTAACTACTGTCTTATTTAAAATTATATCTAGAAAGTACTTAACCATTTAATTCTCGTTTATATATCATGTACTTATCAATTATGTACGTGCGACGATAAACGACGCGCTTTGTCAATAATTCTTTTAAACTTAATTGATAAATATAAATATTTGTAACCTTATACAATATCCTTAAAACATAATAACAAAAACTTATCCATTACAGGACATAACAACACATGCAAAAATAATGTCCGAGAATCCAACATGGGATGGTGAGAAGACAATCGTCATTACTTGTTCTTTCACTCCCGGCTCTTGCTCACTTACTGCATACAAACTAACCCCCAGTGGATATGAATGGGGTGCAAAGAATACAGACAGAGGAAATAATCCAAAGGGTTACTTGCCCAGTCATTACGAAAGGGTACAGATGTTGCTATCAGACAGATTCCTGGGCTACTTCATGGTACCTTCTCAAGGAAGCTGGAATTACAATTTTATGGGTAAATATGCAATATTGTTACTATTATAGTCTAAATGAATATTTTATTTTGTTCATAAATATTTATTATAGTACCAGGTTTTAAGGAACTTGTTTTAATTTAATGTAAATAACTCCAACAGGTGTCCGTCACGATCCAAACATGAAATATGGTGTGCAACTTGGAAATCCTCGTGAATTTTATCATGAAGTACACAGACCGGCTCATTTTATGAACTTTGCTGCAATGGAGGACGCTACAGCTCCGACGTTGGCTGCGGATCGAGAAGACCACTTTGCTTAGATTTTAGAATAACTAGTTGACATAAGAATACCAGTTTTTATATTTAAAGGATAACAATTTTGAATTATAAAATCCTATTATGAAAACTGTAAATAAATATAGTTTCCATTCTATGTTGTTCAATTTTTAATGCACTTTTTTCCCCAAAACAAAACAATTAATAGAGGCTTCGGACCTAACTAAAAACTTTATCTTCAAGCTAAATCTCTTATATATCAGATCATAGGGAATCACGGGCTTAAGAAACCTAGTGTTAACAGTTAGTACATATATTACATTTCGGGCGGCGAAACTCCACGTCGCGCTTATGTCTCGTTGCCAAAGCGAAGAAAACGGAAATAATTTATTCTTGGGTGGAAATCGAGCCCATAAACTGTCGCTTTCACAAGTACTTTTGCATAACTTTGCAATTAAGTTGCGCAATTGAATCTAGCCCGTTTTTGCAATAAATTTTATTACTATACAATTACGATGATTTAACCTAAATTAGGATTTCTCAAGCTTTTTTTTGAGGCTCCCTTAAATAAAAATAATATTTTCAATACATAATTACAATAATCTTAATTTTGGAAAATAAATGTGTCAATTTTTAAATATTATATATATTCTATATTAAAAATTTTTTTCTTAAATTACTCAAAATGATGGAACATGAACTATTAATATTCTATTCATAGTCTGTGGCTAAATTTTGCTATTACTAAGTCAATGTCAAATATAACTTAAAACTTGTCATTTGTGTGTATAACTGAATGCTGATAATTTAAACCGCTCGAAACGCCATTAATAAAGAGAAGAAGAAGAAGATAATTTAAACTTGCAACCACTATAAATCACGTTTTCAGATTCGCTTGATTTTATATATATTTAAAATATGGCTGACCAAGGTGATTTTGAAGACAGTAAATACCCAGACAATGATGAATTCATACCCTATGTAACGGCCGGTAACCTTGCGCAAAGACATGGCGCCAAAATAAGTCTATGGGGTAAAGTTACAAAAGTTTCTAGCAGTGAAGGATTTTACGTTAAAACTGTCGATGATCAAGAAATTCTTATTAAAATGAAAGAACCTATTTCTGAGCATCTTGAAGGATGGTATGAAATTCATGGAGTATCTCAAGGAAAAAGTATCCTTTGTGAGGAATATGTGCCATTTTCGGAAGAACTGACGCAAAAAATTGATGTTGAAGGACATAAAAATTTGGCAAAGTTATTAGTTGCTCTGGACAACCCCTGGGACTTAGGTGAAGGTACGCAGGAATCAGGTGATATGGAAGGTTTACAAGCATTTCAATAAAATTTCGTAATTTTAAGTTATTTGTATTTTATTTACATATTTATGTTTCCATTACATTTACGTTTTATAAAAGTACAATATTATTGTTAAATAAATGTTACAAAACAAGGTTTGTTTTATTTATAATATTACATTTAATCTGATCATTTAATGTTTTAAAATTTAATATTTGTTAATAATACATTCTTAATATGATATTATATAAAATAACTGAAATTAATTGAATATAGTATATTGTATTATTTTCATTTATGAACAGTGTATACGTGGATAAGCTCTTATATTGTGTAGTTCTTTATTTTTCTTTTGCTGTAGTTTCAACCTCTGTTCATGCATCACTGCATTAGACAAAGCTCCCTCTATGCAAGTGACTGGCCGATTGCTGTATATGGGGGGATTTATTCAATTAAAGTCAAGAAATATAATGAAACAATCAACATATACTAATTAAGTTTAAACATAGTCTAATATATATAGCGTATTTTTAAAAGTTTAGATTAGTTTCAAAATTCAAGATTTTACTTACATTAACTTTCCATTGACTTCTATTTTTATTTCATTCTGATACTTCATGCTTGTTGGCCTTTCCTTGTTGCCTTTCAGTGCAAGCTCTGTCAGGTACCTCTTAATGTATTGTTTCAACTGTATGTTTTCCTTAGCAAGTTTGGCCCTTTCTGCTTTTAAACACATATTTTGCACCTTCACTCTGTTTACTTTAAGTAAGAATTTATCCATTTTTCTAAATTCTTTGCATTCTTGCTATAACAAATTTGTATATTATTTTTAGATTACAAAAACATGTCTTAAATTGTATTTAATTATATAAATTATATAATTATATATAAATTATATAAATTGTATCTAAAGATCTAATGATTTAATTGCCTACTACACTATACTTGTGTGATTTTCAGTTCATTCTAATAAATTGATTTCTTAGAATGTACTGAAAATCACACAGTAGGCAATTAAACAGTTTGTAATATTTCATTTTAATGTGAAAAAATAAAAGTTAAATCTATAAATTAGTGCTTACAATCATATTACTGTCCAAAGCCTCATAGTTCTCCGTCAATATATCCTCTTCAACATCTTCAAGGTACATAATATCTTTCTCGTGTTCATACTTATTGCAAATTTCAGCCAATAGTGTAATTTTTTTTAATTTTGCTTGCACATCTTGTAAACGCTGTAATGTAAATAAATGTTTTACTCTTTAAGTACTGGTGATTAAATCATCATTTCTGAGTTTCTGAAATCTTATTAATATAAATGATATGTAAATGTATATATATATGTAAATATCCTGTCTGTGTATGATGGCGTTAATTATTATAAAAGTATATTTCATCAAATTGGTAGAATTTGACCATATGTATATTATAAAGGATTTTAATAAAGTTCATAAAAATAAATGCAACTCTTTTTGTGTGTCGCTTCGAGTTATTCTAGTAAGTACATAAGTAAATCATGTAAGTAAGGATCATGTGTGGTCATTTCTTAATCTTATTTAAAACTAGCCATCTGCTAGGGCAGAGGATAAAGAACAATTATAAATTTAGTAAAGTGTACAGTAAGTGCTCTTCATCTAAATTACGTCACAGTGTTGTTTAATTTTATATACTATCCTTTTATTTTCTAAAATACGTTGCATGTTCATCATAAATATGTATATTTATTCTTAAGAAATATCTGTGACATAGTTTATGTTTTTGCACAAAGAGATTCTCACTATTGCTTCTTAATGTAATATAATAACAAATTCGACCCAATGTAATAAGAAATTCGGTGACACACAATATAATAGAAACTAAAAAATAAAGATTAGCTTGTAACGCCTATTTTTATTTATTTGAATTTCAGTGGAAAGTTTTAAAACAATTTATATTGCTCAATATATTGAATTATATATTGTTGAAGAAGACAGTGCAGTGTTAAGACACTCCGTTGCTCAGTCTCTGCTTTCTCCGTCCCCGCTTTCCGCCTTTTTCCGAGGCCTTGTGTGTTGAGTGGCGGAACTCAACGCCGCGCTTTGCCTAGTTTACAATACCGTCGTGTTACAGGCAGACGTTGCGCCTCTGCGCCACGACGGTCCTCAATAATTGTATCGTATTTAAAAAAAAAGACTTAAAACATGAGTATTGAGAGCGATTATTATCATGAGAACCATCACCTTAATAGCGTCCTGGCTGGAGTCCACTAGCACCGCGAGCATTTCATCCTCTCTACTTTTAAGGCCCTTTGTTTCCTTTTTCATTTGCCAGTACTTCTTAGAAAGCTCTTCCTTGTGATTATTCATTCGTCTCAATTTACATTCCATAGAGCTAATTGTTTTGTTCCATTCGTTTTGTAGCATTAGTACTACTTCCTAAATACGTGTGAAATATTTTTAAGAATATTTTGCTTTTCGTGTCATAATATTAAAATATACAAAACTAAAAAAATATTAAACTTATTTGACTTTGCTTCATTAGTTATTAATAATTCCAGACTATTCTAGAGTGGGCACAGATCACTCTCTCATTTCCGTTATTACTATTACACTCATATAAGCAGGGTATGTAAATAAAAATAAATGAACCTGGAATATTTACCGTGGCTTGTTGAATTTGCGAATCATTCTTAGCTATGTCATTCTCATAGAATTCATCTTTTTCCCGTAGAGCGTTGTAATGCGCCATGATGGGATTATGTCTTTCCAGGTACATGTCGTATACTTCTCGTAATTTCACCCAGTAAGTTTCTATTTCCAGCTTTTTTGGACGACATAGTTGCCGCATTTCTTCCTCGTGCTGTTAAAAATTATAAATAAAAGATTGCCTAATAAATAAACAAGATGGTGATTCTTACTATATATTGAAGCCTAGCTCTTAGCTACTTGTATTAATTGTTATGCATTTAAATAGAATAATTAATAAGTTTGAAAGTTACAAAAATATGTTTTTAAAAACATTCAGAACGATGAGAGCTGTTATTGATAAACTGAATGTTGGTAGCCCTATCTTCACGCTTCAACCTGCACATAGCAGGATAGATAAGGAACATAGTGTCTACCCACTCTCCATTGAAATTTTGCGTGTGATTTTTTAAAATATTGCATGTTTTTTTTATAGCTTCACGCTTTACCTTACATATAGCAGGGTAGGTGGAGAAACTGCAGGAACTGGGGGAACATAGTGTTAAGACACTGCGATCGTGATTTCCACCTTTTCCAAGCACTGCGTGTTGAGTGGCGGAATTCAACGCTTCTCTTGCCTAAATATATAGCGAAGAAAATGAAAATGAAAAAGTCCCTCTTCCCCGAGTAAGTATTGAACCCACAAACCGTCACGTTTACAGCAGGAGCTAGTCCTTTGTACCAGGACGGTCCTCACATTGCGAGATGAAAGGAGAAAAGTATGCTTTATCATTCTAGAGCGACGAAACGAAGTTATTCCTACACACATCATAAGTAAAATCAGTCACTGCGCCATAACGGAAATTATGTATGGAATTATTATATTTCAAAGATTTAACAGCTTAATTATTTATCAGTTGTCATGACATACAAACAAGGCAATTTCAGTATTAGTCACAGTTTGTCTTCCTGTGATTACTGTCAAGCGTGTTCCGCTCGTCTCGTCGGGCATCCGCTACGAGTGTGACGGATCGCATGAATTAGTTACCAACAATTACATTTTCTAATATAATTAGGAAATTTTTAACTTGTTATAATCAATTTCATATGAAAAATAAAATATTAATCAGATTAAATATGGATGATATTTGACTTCTATTGATGATAATAATAGATTTTATAGATTTTTATGGTCAACTCGCTGATGTGTTCGATTTAAATCTTAATAAAGAGATCTAAATCTTAATAGTGATATCTTCATAGCTAGTGAGATACAGTAGTTGAGGTTCAACATAAATTTATAGCTTTATGTCTCGAAAATATCAAATTTTATAATGCTTAACGCTGAAATTAATACAAATGTTTTGTAGTGTTGTGATCCATGGAGTTAGTGGAGCGTACGCTTTGTGACGACTTGCTATATATGGAGAATTCAGAGTGTGATCATTTTATTTGTCACGCCGAAAGCACTATGCGCCGATGGAAATTTTTAGCTTTATTATTTTTTCTGTGTACTTCACGATGTCATGTAAGCATTCAGTTTTTTTAAACTTTGCTATCTAATAATTAATATAAAATATTATATTTTAAATTATTTTCAAAATATCACACATATTTATCGGATATTTCATCAGGCTTTGTCATGTCGTTCAGAACAGTCGTCAAAGGAAAATGATCTAAGAAAGGTATATAACAACTGTTTACAACAGAAAGAAGGTAACAACAGTGATAATAGGCGGAATTCACACGATTGGAGCGATCGTCGTGATCAAAGGAACCAGTGGCAAAGAGATGAGAGAAGTGGAAACGGGAATAGTGGAGATAGAGATACAAATAGAGATCGTGGTAGAGATCAAGATGATAGAAGCGAATGGAACAGACAAAATAAATATAGCGAACGAGATAATAATGGTTATAACCGAATGGACGGCGGCAATAGAATGGATTCCAGACAAAGTCAAAAAGGCAATAGAAATGATAAGATGGGCAGCATGAGCGGAGTTGACACGAACAGTGGGAGAAGCGATATGAATCATTATGGTAGAAACGATCGTTTAAGCGGTCAAGATGATTTTTTAGAAAGTGAAGAGTATGACAGCGTATGTTGACTACAAATAGCTTTTTCATTAGTGTATTCTTTTTCTATAAATATCAAAAATTTCTAATGTACAACTAGATCTTTTTTTTTGAAAAACATACTTAAATTTGGTTTGAGCCCATTTCTCTTGGAAACTCTTGGACGGTTTTAAGTACTAATATTATAGTATTATAGGCTTAGTAGAAGTATTACATGCTTTTATGCCTTATTGATATTGTTAGAAATTTGGGACAAAGTCTTTTATAAATGTACGCAACCAGAAGATTTTTTACAAGAAAATATTTTTTTAATTCTTAAATAAATTATAATTTTAATTAATTACTTTTACTATATGAGCTACATTTTGAAGCTTAAAAAATCCTGCGTGAGTGTTTCAGTAATATTATAAATAAAAATTAATATAAATAATTTTATAGAATCCTTCACACAACAATTATCCATCTCAGTATCAATCACAAAACTCAAGGCGTTATAAACGGGAAAAACGTATGGAAATGAATTCAGGGCAGCGCAGCCAATACAACCCGCATTCGCAGCAGTCGAACCGTCGCGAGAATGACAACAACAATGAAAGAAACTCTAGTAACAATTCCAGCCAAGAAGTAGACAGAGGGTGTGTGATGCATTGCTTTCTGGAAAATTTGCACATGGTATGTATAAAAACGTGTAGGTATTTTAATTTCAATTTTTTTTAGCTTCAGGCTTTATGACTGAGGAACCATAGGAGCCTAGTGTTAAGACACTACGATGCTCTGTCCCTGCTTTCCGCCTTTTTCGAGGCATTGTGTGTTGAATGGCCAGAGCGAAGAAAATGGAAATAGAAAAATCCATCCTCTCTGGGTGGGAATCGAGCCCACAAACTGTCGCATTTACAGGCCTTTTTTTTAACGCTTGGAAAATACTTTTACGCAGACCATCCACATGCAGGAAAAGTATATCCAACAAATGAATGGTACTGTGAGACTCATCAGAATCGACACTACCCACTAAACCCAGCGGAAGCCCTCTCCACAAATAAGAGACACTGCAGGATCGCTTTACAGGCCTACGCTATGCCTCTGTGCATTCTCAACTTCAATTTTGCGTTTGTTTTTATCCTGTGTTAATATACGGTGAACAAAGTGGGCATACTTTTGACATAAAAATATGTTCCTTTTTCGTATTAAATATCATTTATAGCATTAGTTGAACTGGCTCTTTATTAACACTTTGCTATAACATATAATTATCGTTAAGTGTAGCATATCAGTATCCATAAACTGTTGTGTGCGGTTATGAATTACTTTATACAATATTACAGACATTTTTAATAGATTCTCGTGGATATAGGAATCACGTACAGGTTTAAATTGTTTTTAAAAAATATAATAAACATATAGATATAAAATTCTAAACATTTATTGAAATTTTGACATCTGACGTCACATTTCTTTCTGAGCAATAGTGATGTCTTCAGTAATTTTAGCTTCTTTATTTTTAATTTTTTAATTAATTTTATGGATATAAGTAATAATGCAATAAAACACATTTTAATTCAATTGTGATGATAAGCATTCTGGAAGATTTTTCGAGATAAGTTAAAAGTTTATACTTTTTATTAAGTTGTATTGTGTTCTTACATCAATGTCTTTTAGACAGGAGACACCGGTATGCCAGATCGATATCTGGTCACTCATGCTCTTATAAAAGATGAGAAGAACGAGGACTTGAGAGATTTCTTGCAAGAATCAATAGAAGAATGTTTCCAAATACTCGATAATGGTAATTTGCTCTTTTTTAAATCCAATATTTTGTATTTTTATAATACTTTATTTATTTCACAATATTTACTGAATGTAATTAGATTAGGTTAAAATTAAACATTTTTCAATATATCAAAACGATTACTGAAAAAGGATAAATCGTTTTGAATCGAATAGTTTTATAAATTTTATTTATTGTGATTTCTTATTTTATTACAGAAAACACAGACGACAAATGTGAATTTTCTAAAAATCTACTAACGTGTCTATCTGAAAAGGGGCGAGCCAATTGTGACGATTGGACAGGAAAGACTACTTTTTTATTTGAATAATGATGAAAGATAGCCGTTAATGACAATAAACATTAATTTAATTAAATCAACAATTCCTTTTTTTTGGAAGAAAATCTAAAAGGATTTTCCACACTAACTATTTTTATTTACCTTCCTTAGATATAATGGAGAACAGGGTAAGAATGGAGAAGATTTATTATATATTTTACGACCGATATTAAAATATTTCCTTTTGAGAAGGGAAATTCAACAATGTACTTATTTACTACTAATTAACAACGATTTTACTAACCTCAAGTCGAGCATCATTCTTCTCAGTCGCCCGCTGTATCTCCTTCTCTTTTTTAAAACTTTGAAAATCTCTCTCTTGTACATACGTAATGAGTTTCAGCTTGAATTCTGCTCTATCCTGACCATCTGTTATATCCAACTCCTCTTTGTCCCAACTTTCCAGGAAGTTGTTTTTTTGACATTCATATTCGGTTTGCAGTTTGTCAAGTCTTTGTGAAGCGATATCTAAAATATCACAATATATTTATATATTTATATATTTATATGAAATGTTAAAATAGGGAACGGAGTGTCTTGACACTAGGTTTTTGCCTATTTTGCTTTACGACGTGAAGGTAACAATAACAATAAATTTATATAATATATCATTGTAATTCTTTCGATAATGAGTCATTACCATGGTTTTAGGGACCGAATAATATCAAATATTCTAATATCTTTAAAAAGATTGTCATCTTTAAACGGAGTATTTAAAATTTAGACCTTGTTTAGTTGAATAAAGTTCACAATCAGCGTGCACGATAAAAACTTATTGGATCTGTATTTTTTTACTTAACGAAATGTATGTATATATTATAAATAATACTTTATTTGTTTATTGCGTTAAATAAGAACCGTTGTGGCGCAGAGGCGTAAGCGTCTGCTTGTAAGCGCGACGGTTTGAGGGTTCGATTCCCACTCGGGGAAGATGGATTCTATTCTATTTCATTTTCTTCGCTCTGGAAACTAGGCAAAGCGCGGCGTTGAGTTCCACCACTCAACGTGCGATGTCTCGAAAAAAGCGGAAAGCGGGGACGGAGAAAGCAGGGACTAATCAACGGATTGTCTTCACACTAGGTTCATATGGTTCCTACAGTTCCCTCTGCTTAGAAAGCCAGCCTGCGTGAAGCTAAAAAAAATGAGTTTAAACAAGGTATGTCAAAAAGGAGCAGAAGAGAAAAAAAAACTATACTGAATTAATTATCATTAAATTGTTTTAAATTATTTACTAAGAAAGTAGCTCAAATTCTCGGTGTGTGCTTGAAAAGCTCTTCGGTGCTGGTCATCGGAATCTTCTATCGCTTGCAAGAGGGACTCCAGGAGTCGGTCTTTCCTCTCTACCAAAAAATTGAAGCTTGCCATCAAACACTAGAATAGAATATAATAATAGTATTATTATATAGAATTAAATATAAGTTTAACTTGTTCTTAAAGTTAGAGGCTAAATAAGCTTCTTCTTTTGGTAAACAGATTTATCGTTATTTAAATTGTCTTAATTAATTGTGTACATAATGTCATTTCGTATTGGAAGGCATATGGAAAAACAAAACACTTTTTAATCATTGTAGTCTTGGCTGTTATGTAATATTTAAAAGATACAGGAAAACACTACGGCGAACGGAAGACCAAGGCACTATGCCAGCATTAGAGCTGTTTTTGATAATATTAAGTATCAAATATTTTTCTAAGTTATAGAATCTTTTCAAAGTACCAGTAAAGAATATCAAAATAACTTTAAAAACTAAGTAACACATGCTCGTAAAAAATAAAATACAAAAAATAAACAAATCTAGGCTACTTGCTCAGAAGCCTTACATATTTATATATAGCACAAAGTTAGGCAAGATCTTAAAAGAAAAAATATTTTTTTAAAATTAATACCTGTATATCTTGTGACATCTGTTTACACTTTATTTTGCGTAAAATATACCGCCATTGTTGATTTATCTTTGCTGTATTTATCTTTGCGTACGTTTCCTCTTTATCTAGTTTATTCTGAAATAATTTATTATAATTAAAAATATATATTTAATTTGACCATATAAATGAAATAACCTACCTTTAAAGCATAAACATAATGGAATATCCAAAATATGGACATAAATATTTATGTACTTCAAGCTTAGTTCAATAACGGAAATAAAAGAACTGAACTTTGTCTTTACTAGAGCATTAGGGAAATGAAAATAATATTTCGAATAGGATTTGAATCTGTAAATACTCCAATATAATGCTTCTATATACGTTCCTCTTGGACTACAATCCCACCGCGTCACCTTGGTGATAGGTAAATTAACAATATGTATAATATAACAACGAGACCAAACAACAAATTTGTAAAGATATATTATTTATAAACCATATATATATATATATATATATATATATATATATATATATATATATATATATATATATATATATATATATATATATATATATATATATATATATATATATATATATATATATATATATATATATATATATATATATATATATATATATATATATATATATATATATATATATATATATATATATATATATATATATATATATATATATTAAATATATAAAAAAACATTTTAAAATAATTTAAAATACTTTGATGAATCTCGCGACAAGTTCTCGCTTTCTACGTCGTGCTTCTTCTTCGACGTCAGCGCGGTGCTGTAGATATCGAGCTCTTTCTTCATCAGACATACGCGCCAGCTTATTCACTTTGCTTTTCTTCGGCATTTTTAATTATTATTTGTAACTGTAATTAATTGTTAATCCAAAATCATAAAAGTAAATATTTTTTTATTTATTTCTTTACATAATTTACATTTAAATACAATTTATATGGAATTTTACGTATAAATATATGTAAATATTTAATGTAATACTTACGTTTTAAGTAACAAGTGTTTCAGCAAGCAACAATGCAACAAGCTACTATAATTTTTATTGAACAAACATGTATCAAGGAGTATCTTAGCGACAGGACCATTATCTATTTTACATTATTTAACTTTCATACTTTTCATATCAAATCCTGTATGGGAGAAAATGAGAAACGGAAAATTGAGACAAAATTAAAATAAAATTACTGAAAAGTTTGTACGATATCACATAACATTGTTTTTTTTTTTATATTTTTTTATCTGATATGACATTTTATAAGTGACAAGTGATATTATTAGGTAATTATTTGATAAAATACCGAATAGCGAGCTTTTGAACACTTAAACATGGATGCTCAGTCAACTGGAACGCTTCAATCACCGTCAACGTTCTCTGATAGCTCTAAGACAGCTAGCAGCAAGTCCGGTACTACTGAGAGAGATGAAGAGGATTTCTCTAAAGATAATGGTAAAATATTTCAATGCACAGGACATTTCAGTGACGAAAGACATGTTACTCTTTTTTCTACTTCACAGTGTTTTGCCACAAGTTCTTGTTTTTCCCGATTTGAGACATTACATGATGGAACTCAACGCCGTAGTTTGTCCATATTTTTTTAGTTTCACGCTTTATCTCGCTTTTAGTAGGATAGGCACAGGGAAGGTAGGAAGGAACGGAGCAACCGTGGAATCTAGTGTTAAGACATTCCGTTCCGCCTTTTCGACGCATTGCGTGTTGAGTGGCGGAACTCAACGCCGCGCTTGCCTAGTTACCAGAGCAAACAAAATGGAATTTGTGCGTGTTGTGTGAATTTGTCTATATTAGATTTCTTATTGCTATGTTTAATGAAAGGTTTAACTTGAAATATTATTTACTGTGATGTAACATAGTATTATTAAGTCACACACGCACATATTTGGAAAAGAGGGTTCTGTACAAATTTTTGATTATGGAAATTCAAGGACTTACATAAAGAATTGGCAAGCAATTGCATTTACATTTAACATTGAAATAGGCTTTAAAATATTTTTTGGTTTTTCTTAGATTCTTGGTTCATAAATCTTACGAATATCAAAATATTCAGTATAAATGGAGAATAACAAGCGTTTACTTTAATCGTTTAATTTTTTTCCGGCCTGAACAAGTTCGAAAGTTTGTTAGACGTTAAAAATACTATATAATAACGGCCTTACTGTAAATTCTACATTCTATTCTATTGAATGCTTAACTCTGATATAACCTCTGTGTCTTCATTATACAGCTGCTTCGCCTATCGATTTGGAGTGTCACATTCAAGCGGAACGTATAACTAAGATTCTCGACGAGGCTGTATACAAAACCAAGCTGGCTCTATGTCTACCTAGCCTGGTCCAGGAATACCGCACCCTCAGTTCCATCCTCACGCCCCAACACATGGAAGATCTAATTTTCATCTTCGAACAGTATGATAATCCTCTATTTTCTACTAGCTTACTGAATATGGCTGCATTGGAAGATATAAAAATGGTAAGTGTTATTGATTTTTACTTAAACAAAAATAATTAGTTTTTTAGTATATTTATGAAATAAAAGACATAATAAGAACAAACAAGTACATTATTAGTAGTATATTCTATAAATATCAGTCCAGTCCAGACTTTCTAGAATACAATTTATATTCTCTATATAACTGGTCTCTCGCTTAAATTTTTTAACATTCTTTTTTTATTATAAGTTGATAGTATGACTTTCTTACTATAGACTGCTATATGTTGCAAAATATTTTGTGATTTCAGGGTGATATATCATTAAAAAATCGACTTAACCCAGAACTGGGACATTTGATGTACATTATGAACAGTTATCCTGCGCTACGTCCTAAAGTGGAAGAGATGGTTCTAGAGGTATCGTCTTTATGTTTATATAAATATTTTAATTTAAAAAATTAATAGTATATAAATATATTTGACAAAATATTGTATTCATTTTGGCTTTTTTTATTTTTAGATGAAAGCAGAATTTTCGGGTTCAGGTGACATGGTATGTATCTGAAAACTAAATTATTTAAAAATAAGACATAAAAATTATAATGTAGAGAAAAAGATTTTTTTTATTTGCAATTTGTGACGTGAAATATTTCAGGCAGATCAACCCCCAGGATTGGATTATCTTCTCACGTTGGAACACTTTCGCGATCTGATGGTGCGTCAAATGGAAACTACGGCTGCTGAGGAGTTAGAGGCAAAAATCAACATGAGGAAGCTAGAGGCATCTAATGAAAAACTAATCGCAAAAATCAAAGGTAATATTAGTAATATTTTTTCAAAAGTCGCTAACATAGAAACCAAAAACAAGTAAAAATTATACTTGAAATATTTTAGAATACACTGATACATTGAAAGAGGAGAACGATAGATTTGAAGAGACAATGAAAACGAAAACAGAAATGATATGTAAATTAGAGAAAGAGTTGGCAATTCTGAATCAAGAGGCTGATGTTAAACTAAGGAAGAAAATGTGAGTATTAAAAATATTCGTAAAATTCGTAATAGAGGTAGAAGAAGATCTCAGGGGACATTCAGTGAAGATAATATTGCAGGTAGGTCAGCTAAGAAACGTAAAGACCTCCTGGTGTGTGGTGGCACATGTTTGCTTGGGATGCGCACATGTTTATGGACACGTTTAGTTTATATTCTTCTAAACATTACACATTCTTGACCGCTGCTTATAAAATGAAAGCTAATTTGTTAAATTAATTATTTGAAATATACATGACTAAAATTAAGTAAGTTCTTCTCGTTTAGTTTTGATTCCGAACGTGAAATGGACCAAGCCTCGAGAAACCATCTAGTCAAAAATGAAATGTTAAAAGAGGAAGAAGTAGAGTCGAGGGAGTTGTACGAAAACTTGCTGAAAACTCATCTCATCGAAGAGAAGAATCAACGAGCACGAAGGTCAGAGGCAATAAAGTTTTTTTTAATGAAAAGACTTAATTTAGTTTACTTTAAATAGTTTTTTCTCTATCTAACCTAATTTCTTAACAAAAATATTAGGTTTAAAGTAGAAACTCAGCTGCTATCATGGCTGCAGAAATACGACCTTGAAATGGGTGATAAGCAAATAGAGCTCGACGAGTTTACGGAAAAGTATGAGGAAGAACTCCATAAGTGCGAGGAGCTGGAGGTAAATTAAACGAAATATTAATTATTTTCGTGCCTTAAAAAAATTAATATCTGACACGTAATTGTGATCCATACTAGGGGATATTGATAAAACACATATTTTTTTAAATTTATGTAAAAAGAGAGTAACGGAGATGTAATAGCTTCTTTCTGCGGGATAAGCGTGAAGTTAAACACTAATATAGTATTAAATTTTTTTATACCCTCACGCTTTTATCCCGTACATAGCAGGGCACGCAGAGGGAACCACAGGGACCCTGGGAAGATAGTGTTAAGACAATACATTTCCTGCTTTCCGCCTTAATTTGAGACATTGTGTGTTGAGTGGCGGAACTCAACGCCGCGCTTTTGCCTAATTGCCAGATCGAAGGAAATGGAAATAGAAATAGAAAAATCCATCATCCCTAAGTGGGAATCGAACCCAAAAACCGTCGCGTTTACAGGCAGACGCTACGCCACGCTTCGCCACGACAATCCTTTAATGATTTAATAAACACTTATACAATTTTCAGAAAGAGATAGCTGAGCAAGACATAGAGTACATTCCACTGATGGCAGAACGTGAAGAGGAATACCATCAAGAAATGACAGAAAAGATGAATAAATTCCTCGTAGAACACGCGGCGAGAGTTATCCAGAACGCGTGGAGAGAAGTCCTGTCGAATAGGGCGGAGAAGAAACGGGTATTATTTTTTGTATTTAATTTATAAAGATAGAGATTACTTAATAATTATACCGTTAATGTTGATTAAATATTTAGAAAAAATAAGCAGCGATAGGTTTACGATAATTTATTTAAAATTGCTAAATAATTTTGAGGGTAATGTTACTATTTTTTAAGTTTACGTCTTATTATATTACACGCAGCTTAAAGGAAAAGGTAAAAAGGGAAAAAAGAAAGCTTAATTCCTTGTATTTTTTCCAAAATCTTCCATAGTCCTTGTAATTCCCATTTTTCTCATCCCGATTCCTAATATCAGCTCAAGAAGTTACAGAAGAAGATGCAAGCGGCAGCGCAGAAAAAAGCAGGAAAAAAGTAATACATTCCACAAGGTCTCTAAATTAGTAAACTATTAATAAAACTTTTTGATTCGTATTTGAAATTTTATTTCGTGGTATATTTATGTACAATATACAGTTTATAAAAAAATGTAAGCGTAAAAACCGTGCCTTATTTTTTTTCTATTGATTTTTATTTATTTAACAAATTGCTGTAATTAATAATTAATTTAATAATTTTAATAATTCTATTAAAATTAAGTACAAATGCAATTGCATTACAAATCGAAGCCTATATATAATGTCATAATTGTAAATTATATAATTGTAAACCTGTTTAGCATTAGATAAATATAATTACAATGAAGTTTCATACATATAAGTCTTCAATAATCATGCACCATAAATAGCATGTGATGTCATAACGAAGGTACATTTAAAAGCGATATATTATGTTCAATAGTGATCTAAACAAATGCTGAACTTAAGTAACAATGATAACAAGAATCTTTTGCTTCGGCAAATTATTTTACTCTTGGATATTCGTCAACCTACCCCTTTGAAGGAGTATCCATACTTTGTAGTTATTTCTTCCTTTATATTTGGAGTTTTCATCGTTTTCAATTTCAATTACCATTCTTTTATATTTTTTCATCGTCGTTTAAAGTTTTCAAATGCCTTAAGGCTCTAAGGTCGATTAAAGTGTCGGATGAACTTTTCGTTGTAGGCACAAAGGATATTGCTCTACGCGCTCGTTCTCCATTACGAAGAATTGGATTTAAGTCCTGAAATGATCAAATATGGTCGTATTACATACATTAAATATTATTCAGATTTAATTTTCTCATATTTTATTAATGAATAATATTTAAAAAAAAACAAAACTTACTCTAAGTTGTACGTGAAGTGCTTGCGCGTTGTGTTCCGTCTGAGAGATCTTTTCTTGTGCTGCCTTTAATTCTGCGTCTAACTGCTGTTTTTCTTGCTCCAGTTCTTTTAAACGTCGTTCAGCTTCTGTAAAAATAATAAGTTATTCTTGAGGATAATAAAAGGTTAAATCTCGGATAAGAGGGAACGCTCTTAATGTTTTCCTTTCCGTTGCCCAAGCTGCTAACACGTTTTAATTCAGTCGTCTCCTTTCAGAACTTACAGCCATGCGATGTGTGTTGTTGACAAAGTCAGTCATAAAAGGAAAAAAAACATATATTGATGATTTTTTTAGCTTCACGCTTTATCCCCCAAATGGCAGGGTAGGCAGAGAGAACTGCAGGGACCGTGGGAACCTAGTGTTAAGACCCTCACGTTGCTTAGTCCCTGTTTTCTCTGTCCCCGCTTTCCGCCTTTACTATATACATACATAATATATGCAAAATCCTTAATACTCAACTACTCTTAATACTCTACTTTTTTATGGTTATGCTATCATTTTTTGCCTAGTTGTAGTTACCTAGAAATAATTATAGGAAATTATCTGTAGTGTAATAACAAATAAATTATTTTACGACATGAGTAGTGAGTGAGAGACAGAATGAGTGCGGGTACTAAACCTATGAAATATATAAGTAAATGACCAATATTCCAAGCATGGAATGAGCAGGCGTAATATTTAGTATATCGTACCTCTATATTGTGCTTCTTTCTCTGCTTGGAGCATTTCAAATTGTTTTCGTTTCAGCCTTTCTTCTTCCAACATTTTGTTTTGTTCCTCTTGTAGTCTTTCTAGTTCCTCTCTCCTTTCCCATTCTTCAGCTAATACTCTGACAAATTTAAAAATAATTTACTGGATTTATAAGTAATAACATACGTGTATCGTCCATTTGGAAACGCGATGGTTTGTGGGTTCGATTCCCACTCGGGTAAGATGGATTTTTCTATTTCCATTTTCTTCGCTCTGGAAATTAGGTTAAGCGTGGCGTTGAGTTCCGCCACTCCACACGCAATGCCTCGAAAAATGCGGAAAGCAGAGACGGAGAAAGCAGGGACCAAGCAACGGAGTGTCTTAACACTAGGTTACTTTGGATCCCGCAGTTCCCTCTGCCTACTCTGCCGTGTGCGGGATAAAGCGTGAAGACATAAACAATGAAACATATATAATATTTTTTTAATACATAAATATTTTAATTAAAGTTATCCTGGAGCAGTGACAGTGACATACGTGTAGTGTAAAAGTGGTAAAAAAATGGCGATGTATCATATCTTAAATTTTAACGAGAAATCTAGCCAATATCATAAATGCAAGAAAAAAGGTTTATATTTATCACCTTGCCTGCAACGCTCTAACTATTTCCTCATCACGTTTGGCTTGTGTTTCCTCTTGTAACAGTTTCTCAAGCTCTGCCTGAGCATTCTTTAATTCTTCTAATTTTTTATTGTCTTTCTGTGCTAATTCTGCTAATTCCTGTTAAAATATAAATATAGAGAAAAATAAAATATATATTTTTTTTTATAAAATACATTATTTTATTTTTTAACGAGTTCAACTTAAATAACGTACAAGATGACTCTACTATGTTTTAATACTAAGTGTAAATATTGAAATTTAATAAATATACATATAATTTTGCAACAAAAAACACACCTGGGCTTGAGCTTCTGCAGCTAATCTCGCCCGTACTTCAAGCTGTAACCTCGCTCTTGCCTCTTTGACCTCTTGTTCTCTCCTCGCACCCGCGCCTCTCCGCCCAGCGCGCGCCCGCCTTTGGTATCCGTCGGAACCTCCGGATACTGCGGCGGCTTGACGTAATGCTGATAACCATTGGAGACGACTCCTGGAAATGGAATTAGTTTATATAATTTTATTTTTTTAGCTTCACGCTTTATTCCATCCATGGCTGAGTAGGCAGAGGGAACTGCAGGGACCGTGAGAACCTAGTGTGAAGACACTCCGTTTCTTAGTCCCAGCTTTCTCCGTCCCCGCTTTCCGCCTCTTTTGAGGCTTGCGTGTTGAGTGGCAGAACACAACACCGCGCTTTGCATTTAGTTGCCAGAGCGAAGTGAAATGGAAATAGAAAAATTCATCTTCCCCGACTGGGAATCGAACCCAGAAACCGTCGCGTTACAGGCAGACTTTTATTTTGTAAAAAGCTACGTAAACTAAAAGGTCTTAGCTTAAACGTTTAAGTTATAAATAATTTTATATATATTTAATTTGGAATGTTTAAGATAAGTCTTTATAAGTTTCTTACAGTGAGTTCTGACACTCAGTTTGGACGAAAAATTTAGCGTCACTAATTATCTTTGCCTACCACTTTTTAAACAAAATGAAGGTTAAAGTTAATAAAACACTTAAATTAAAAGTATATATTTTATAAACATTTTACTAACTTGTGATCTTGGGTGCCAAACTCAAAAGTGCGTTCAGGAGTGATAAGTTGAAACCGTTGTATCTTCCCTTCCCCAGCGGCGGCCTCTACTGAACTGTATGCATCTATGGTTATTCTACCGCATTGTTCCTTCTGTGACGAGCTCTTATAGTATGTGAGGGCACAGGGCTGGAGGACACACCAATATTCTCGCATTGTTGGTAATAAATACCCACGCTTGAATAGATAACCCTGAAACAAATTAATGTTTTAAAATTATAATTAATGGAATTATTATGCCTATTAATAAAATTTTTACATCGATTGATTTTAAGCGTGCTGCGCGAGCAATTTAGCATATTTGTAACATTATTGTCAAAACTTGGTGACTTAATATATTTAATATATTAGTTTAATAACTATGAGCGCGGCGTTGAGTTCCGCCACTCAACATGCAATGCCTCGAAAAAAGGCAGAAAGCGGGTGCGGAGAAAGCAGGGACTAAGCAACGGAGTGTCTTAAAAAAAACTATGAGAAATAAAATTTCGTTTTTAGAAATATATCGACAAATATTTCGTATTAGTAGAATACAAAGTTAGTTGTTTTTTCTTTAAACTACACAGAAAAAATAAAAAAGAGGAAATCGGTTACACGCTTATTATTTTGAGTAATCATAATTGTTTTTGATTCACGTTTTATCCCGCATACACCAGGGTAGGCAGAGGAGACCGCAAGAACCGTGGAAACCTAGTATTGAGACACTATTCCCCGCTTTCCATCTTTCAAGGCATCGCATGTTTAGTTGCGTAACTTAAAGCCTCGCTTGCCTACTTGCCAGAGCGAATAATAAAGAAATAAAATAATTTATCTACCAAGACTGGGAATCCGACCTACAAAACTTCAAAAGGCAGATGCTGCGTTTCTGCGCCGAATTGGTCCTCAATAATTTTTATAGCAATTTCTTTACCTTTTTAATAATATCTTCAATAAAAACATCATATATTTCATCAACAGCTTCAACTAAAGCTTCAGAATGTAATTGTTGATCACAACAATACTTTGCTTCTAATACTGCTAGGAAAGCTGCCCATTTGAAATGTCCTATAGATGAGCCGAGAGCTTCCCAGTCAGCAGCATCCCATCTTAGACCTAAACAGTGGACCAGCTGTTCTGTGATTATACCTGCTTCTGAGGGCTGGAGAACTACCTGAAAGTTTGTATAAAATTATATAAATAACTTGTAAAGACAAAGATTACGGTTATATATTAAAAAAAATACTTATAAACTGCGCCTATCGTGACGTTGTAGGACAACTTTTGACATTAAAAGGATTTTTTTTCATAATACAAGACGTTGACCGTTGTGGCGCAAAGGCGTAAGCGTCTGCCTGTAAACGCGACGGATTGAGGGTTCGTTTCCCACTCGGGGAAGATGGATTTTTCTATTTGCATTTTCTTCGCTCTGGCAACTTGTTGAGTTCCGCCACTCAACACGCAATGCTCGAGGCATTAAAAAAGGCGAAAAGTGGGAACGGAGAAAGCAGGAACTAAGCAACGGAGTGTCTTAACACTAGGTTCAAATGGTTCCTGCAGTTCCCTCTGCCTACCCTGCAATATGCGGGATAAAGCGTGAAGCTAGAAAAAAAAAAGACAAAAAAAGACAAAGCGTCATCCCTGGTTTAATTCAAAAATCACGCAGAATACGGAGAATGGATTGTCTTGAATATAATAATAATAGTATAATAATAGTATAACATGGAAGGTAGTGAGGACCTAGTGTTAAGACATTTCGTTTCCTCCTTCAGTCTTGTAACCAGTGCAAAGAAATAAACCTAATTATATTTCCCCGGGAATCGAATTCACAACCGTCACGTTTACAGTCAGCCGCGATCTCCACGTGCTGCACCATGACTGCTTACTAACGTTATTATTTCACCATAACAAAACTCTTTGTTCATACACACATGATATCCATATGTGGGCTCTTATTAAAAATAAAATTAAAAAAAGTCCTATTAAAGAACCGTAATGAGCTGGAACAAGATATATATAATAATTACTTATATAACATATTTTATAATGGGACGTTAAGACTTTCTTTATTATTTTTTAAATTGAACGAAAATAAAAAAAGTTAATTCTTAGTTGAACTCAATTGTCGGTTAGTATAGCAGTAATAATAATTAATTGTATATATGTGAATTTAAGTAACCATAAAAGACTTACTATGTAATGATTTACATCATCAGCATCTTGCACCAAATCGGCGAGGAGGCAAAAAATTCTAAACAATTTGAACACAGAGTTGTCACTGAAGATTGGCTTATCGCGAGTTAACAGATTCTTCTTACAGACGAACCAACATACCTGAAATATTGTCGACGAAATTAATCTAAGTAAAACTAAGATAATTTGTAACAGATGATTTTGTTGTGAAAAGTGGTTCGCGTCTGAAGCGGAATGCCTCAATATTTGAAAAAAATATTTATTTACTTTGAATATCTATAAAGAAGTTTTTAAGAACTTAATTGTTTTATTATAACGCTTTCTAAACAAAATAAGTAATTCCCCGTAAATATCTATTAAAATACCTATAAGAATACGTAACAAACAATAAAAAACACTACCTCGCTTATCTTCTTCTCGTATTCTCTAGCAACTGGCAGATTTAGAGACTTGGGTAGAGAACTGAACACTTCGTGCTGGAGGTAGTACCTGAACTCATCGAAGGTAAGTTCCTGAGACGATTTATAATGGTCCAGGCCCTTCTCTACGCCGTATAAGTCTAATAACGTGCCTATGTTTGCTGTCAGCACCTGTAAATTAAAAAAAAACTAAAATTAAAATATATTTATGTGTTTTTGTTAATAAATTTAATCATATATAAAATTGGGCAATGGAATAATTTATAAACACATTCTTTTACTCTACTAGCTTTATTTCTTTCACCACATACATCCTATTTATTAATATTAGATGATATATAAAAATGTATAGGCTGACATTTTTATATTTTCTTTAGTTTTTATTTCTTTTAACGCTTTATTCACTTAAAAGTGAAGATAAAGCATCATAGCCATGTTTTCGCTAAATTCTTAGCTTATAACCCGATTTCGGGACGTTGCGCCTTTTGTGGTGGAATAAAGCAATGCGCTAACTTTAATTTTAATTGCCAAAATAGGGAAATATCATACATTTTAAAATCTCTTAAATATATCTGTATACAATAAAATATATCTGTATAGCTACTATTTCGTAACAAATGTATACAATCCTTTAAGTTATTACTTAGTAAAAGTATAAAGATAAATTAATAAAGCCGTATTGATTTCGAGAATATATATACTATATAAAATATTTAAGTAGAAATATTTCTACCATTAATTGTTCTTTCCTTGAGCTATATGAGTCACATTCTTTAAACGTACAACAGCTCGTCGGCACAATGAACGAGAACGACAAACAAAAGAACTACAAGCCATTTAAGCTAATGAGTCGTAAGCAAACAGAGTAGCGTCAATATTAAGCTAAGATTTATAATATACTAGTTTCATTGAACTAACTATATTTGTGTATGACACATCTATGCATGTATCTATCTATGTAATTACGTAATCTATAGAGTTCTTCGATAAAAGGACGATTTCACACAAAAATGTGTTTATGTGAGATTAGTGCGGCTAATAAATAAACAAGTTAAAGATAGCTTTGTAATACTTTTTAAAAAAAAAATTAAGTATGTAATAACAGTAATGAAGGAATGAATTATTAAATATTAATTTAGATTGTGGAAATTATAAGAATGTTTTGTTTTTACGGGTATCTATATCATTTTGAAATCTAGGTATATAAGTTCTAGAAAAAAAATAAAAGGAGTTAAAAAATTTTGAAGCTATTCTTAAATCTTCATTTGAATAACATACACTTACTTATACATGCCTGATTTTAAATATTAGGTTTCTGCTGCCAAGTTACTCACAGTTGTTACTTATATGCACCGAACGGACCTACTTTTCTAGTGATTCATTATATTATCATGCGTTCATTGTATGTTATTGTATAAACTGAAATATTGAATATATATTTAAAAATAAATCAAGAATTAAAGTAACTAAGGCTTGTTTTTTTTAATAGCAAGATTTTATGGTAAAAGACCTAAACGTTTAGCCAGTGATATAAAAAATAGTCTGGGAGATGAAATAAAATTATATTTTTTTTTTATTTTTAAATAATGTCCCAAAGTTAACACAGTGTTAAGACACAGATATTGAATATTTAGTGGCGTAGTTCAACGCTGTACCGTTTATTTGTACAATACAATTTTTAAACAAAATGTCATTAATTTTATACATCAGCTGGTTTGATAGTATATTTATAGTACTTGTTTCTTTGACGATTTCATGTACATATGAATAAATATATAATTAAATATAGAATTCAACAGCAATTGCATTTTAATCCATTTAGTGCTATACGCGGCCATAATATAAATTACGCAAGTTACGTATTATGTCGGTCTTCTTGTTTATATATTTTACGTTGCAATGTGATACAAAGCTTATATAGTTGGCTTATAAAATAGTACTTATACGAGTATATGTTACATAATACTAAAAATAAACAACTTGTAGATTTTTTGTTCTTCATCTTTTCCTCATTTTATTCAAATTATAAAGTTTAATAATAATGCTAAGCTAAAGGTATTGCTGTATTTTACTATACATACAATAACTATTGGTAATATGCATAAATCATATACATCTGTACTGATTTTAAACATTACTTGTAATTTGAAGCCACAATTTGGCCATGCAGTAAAACTAATCTCAGTTGATCTACGTGGACATTATCATAAACATGTCTGTGTCGCTGTATATCAAGTTATATGTGTATTATATCTATGGCAGACAATGCAATGCAAAACATTTTATTTAAGGAATATTTCTAAGAATTTATATTCGGTTATGTTTAAATATCCCTCGCGCGAATACTATTCGTTTATGTAAGTACAAGGTTAAATGTGCAGTATTAATAAGTTAACATCCTTTTTTTTTAACTTTAAGAAAACTTATAATAATTTTAACGCAACGGGATTTGAACCCACTTGCAAACGGTGCAAATCCTGTTGTTATTTCTATATATCAATGTAAACATAGGAACCCTAATGTTAATACACTTTGCTACCTATTTTTCGCACAATTGAACACGCGTTGTCTTCTTGAGCGAGAAAATGAAATAAGTTATTGTTATTACCTCATGCAGGAATCGAATATGGTTGCGTTTACAGTCAGACACAGTATCGGTGCGCCTCGATGGCCTTTCACAAGTAACTAAATTAAAAACTAGTGGTTTTTTTGTTAATTTCCTAGTTTTTAGGAGAGCCAATTCCACCAGTTATCTACAATGACGACAGTATGATAATGATGCATCATTTAAATCTCAAAAAAAAAGATGCTTAAAAGAATAGATTAACTGTTTAGAAAATAGACGACACTAAGATAGAAATAGACAACTATTTATATAATAATATATGTATCTTAATAATTATATGTTGTTATTTTTATCTGTGACTAATACACAGTATTGACTATTTATGAACAGCAAAGTTACTGATGTGTTTTGGTACTTTAAATGTAAAAAATAAAGATTTTACTTGATATTTAATATCAAGTGTTTATTGAAATTTTAAATTACTAATTTAAAATTACTTTTGATAATACATAACATATAGAGTGTTCCGTCACTTACTGTGAGATATATCTACATTGATCTTTTTAATTCAACTGTCACTAATTTCTTATAATCTACACTGCGTTATAAATTGCAATGCGATTAAAAAAATATAAAATAAAAAAAAAAACAATTACATTTATATTCGTATAACCTAAAAACATCACAAAAAATCTTATCAAATAAATTGACACATGCTTACATGCTTTTAAATTAAACATTTAATTATTCAATTATTAAAATATCTCCGATGACAGACGGGACACGTAATAAATAAATTTATAAAAAAAGCTACCGTATAAATCACAATTACACGTTGCAAAGTATTCGCACTTATGGCGAGGTGGTCTCATGGCAACATTCCCATACCCGGCGATACGTTAAGGTTGACAAGTGAATTCATTTTTAATCGAATTCCTTTGGAAAATGACACATGGCACTTGCTACGTCTCAATTTTTTTTTAATTGACACTCGTCTTCCAGCTTCGAGATAAATAACACCTGGTGTAGACACTCTGCTTTCCATATTTCACTATTTAAAAAAAAATTAAAGCGTTTGTATCATAATAGATATTTCTGTCTATATTTGTGCTACAGTTATCACATCCACTAGTAATGTAAGTTAGGCTGGAAGCGGAAAACGGAGTGTTTAAACACTAATTTCTCTGTGCCTACCATGAAATGTAGAGTGTAGAGCTAAAAAAATAGTGATTTATTGAATTTCTTATAGCTGGTATATGTGTAAAAGAACAAATTAAAGGTGTTTAAGGGTATCTATGTATAAACAAACAGCAAATACGAGTAAAGAATTAATTTGCATATTTTATACACTATTTTCCGCTACTTGAGCATTTGCAAGTAAAGTGTTTAGCTATAACAAGAATTTAAATTCTTTGCCTTAATATCCGGTTTAATTGCTTTTAAGATTAACAATTTACTTGAAGCTATATTTTAAGTACGTAGAATAAAAGGGAAATTATTGCTCTTTGTTGTTACAATGCAGGAAGAACCTTGAGTTAAGAGTCTCTGTTCTCCACTTTCCTTGTGAATTCTATAGATTTTAACCGAGTCAAAAAAGTTTGCTAAATTGCCTAAAATGCATAATACACGCGGTAAGATAATTTTTAATAATTTTTTTATCATCAAAAATATTAAATATAAATTGGTTCGTTTAAAAATATAATTATATTAAAACAATAAAAAATACAAAATTAAGCCAAGCCGAGTGTCTTAAAATGAACTTCAAAAAGATTATTAACCTAGATACAGCAACCGTGAAGGGTGTCCTTTAAAAATGTCAGAACACAATTGGCTATAAAAATATTTTACATATATTTAAGCAAAATAATACAAAGCTTATTATATTATGATTTTTAAAGCCTTTTTCATTTTTATCATTTAAATTTTAATATAATGTTTATTTTCGAACAAATAAATGCTGAATTTTAATGGGACCCATTTTTATTAATGTTATTCAAATTGTTTCCGCTTGTAGAGTATTTACAATGTGAGTTGAGATCAGTAACTCTGAAAACAATTCTAAGGAATTGTATAGCATATAAGGATTTACACGCTCCGAAGAGATCCAGATCACATCCCTAGGCAAGCCCTAGACTGGAATCTCCAAGGCAAGGAAAACGTGGCCGCCCTAAATTGAGCTGGCGTGGGACGGTCGCTGCAGAGGTGGCAAACATAGGGAGGACCTGGAGCGAAGTGAAGCGCGATGCTCAAGACCGGACGGGACGGCGACGCACTGTGGATGCACTCTGCCCCATCTACGGGGCCTTAGGACCTTAAGTCAAGTAAGTCATATAAGGATTTTGTACTTCATCTAGATATCGGAAAAAAAATCTTTAATTTTCAAACAAAAAGATCCCTCTCTACATTTTTTCAATTCACGGAGACGATTCTATGTGTAATAAATTTATATTTTATTAGATTAAATAAATAATAAAAAAAACCTTGACTTGATTATTACAAAATAAAGCTTAATTGCAGAGATAGTCGCGAGTAATGTACATTTGTAAATAAGTCACAATACAATTTGGTATATTATCTTAGATATTTTTATAAACAATAATCTCCCTTAAATCGCTTTTAAAGTGGAGTAAAGCAAACAAGACAAATAAAAAAAAAATAAATTTCTACCTCTATGTAATAGTAATTTAATCTTCGATAAAATGTATAAGATTAACCATCTCTGTTTTTCTATCGAGAGAAAGTGTCATATACTATTTTGAAACTATATTCTCTCCGCCTACTACATTGAAAAATTATAATATTTAAATTTTTAAGAAAAAATAAGTAAAAATAATAATAAAATAATAAATAAATAACTGTCAGATATCCTTTGATAATATTCTATTAAATTATATACACTTCTATACATTTGGATCTGTCAGTTTATTTTCTTATCTTTGACTATTGAGTCACATCCACAGTTTGAAATAACAAAGAAGATTTGTGTGTCTTTTATGATGTTCAAACAAATTAAGCTCGAAAGTTCATTACTCATGCAATGACTGTTTAATGATGGTAATTTGAGTTAATTAGAGAGTTATCTGGGTTACATCCGACGAGTATTTTTAAGACGTAAATGTATAAGAAATGCCATTCTATATAATACTGGTAGAACTTAAAAAAATACGTCTCCGTGATGTTAAATGAAATCGATATTAAATAAAACATTTTATTAATAATTTAAGTTCTAATCGATGCAGAAAAACGAGTGTTGTAATTAAAAAAATTATAAATACCGAAACATAAATTATAAAAAACATGTTACTTCAACATCTTTAAATGCAACTACATTTTTTTTACAGAATCGTCTAGAATTTCGTTTTCGTGTTGATATGCTAACGTTAAGCTTAATTAGCTTGAATTTTATTAATGTGTTGTGTAATAAGCAATAACATTTTTATTTTATTTAAATATTTTTTAATGGCTTTAAACTTTTATTTTCGTTTAATTATACTCATGAGCTTCCGGTACATCGAAAGTACAAACGTAATGTGACTAATAAATATTGTAAGTATACATCGTACTTGAATGGACCAATGTGCGTCATCAAATTGTTTACAAATTTCAATTTGCAAGACCGGGCAAGTATGCACTTGATAAAGCCTACTTACATATGTACATACATAATATATACAAAAGCTTATCGACTTACGTCGTCCTTAATTCTTATGTAGTTTTTTCGTTTGTGTTAGAAAATTAAAGATATTTTAGAAATATATTATTACAGTCGATAATGTCAACAATTTATTTTACTATATCACAGTCAGCTCATTCTGCAGGAATCCAGGGCAGTACGCGAGGCAACTCAGAAACCGTTGGCGGTAGTTTGATATAATAATTATATCAAATGACAGACGAAAGCCACCTCATCTCAGTCTACCCTGTGACCACGGACTACTGCAAAGTATTCGAAACGTCGGGTTTCCAAAATATGTCGATATACGCAAATAATCCTTTGAAAATGTTTTATTTAAAATTTATTTTACGTTACATTTATTTTATTTAGAATCATAACAATGATTGCTGTATTTATAGGATTACAAAAGATAAACCGATGAGGAATGTGTGTCTCGAAACGCCATATTTAAGGAGGAAGAAGAAGAAGAAACAATGTGTGACCTGACTGTGTGAACTTGATGGGAATACCATGGACACGTCGCCGTTATAAAATCGTCCCACATCGTTCTTGTCACATAAGTGAGTTTAATCTGTAAACATTTTTGTAAATTCTTTCATGTGCGAAATGATTTTTCCTAAAAATTCTTGTTAATATTTTATTGTTAAAATCATTATAGTCCTTAAAAAAATGTTACTAAATTACATTTAAAGGAACTCGGCAAACTATTAATATAATATTATACTTGATACTACGACACGTTGCAATTTTAGTTTACTTGGACCATGGAAGCGAGAAAAAACTTTTTTTTTTAAAAACTTGTATCTGTGCACTACTAAATGGAAGTCTGGCGTATTGATAATAGTTTTCCGATTTCCTTCTCAGAACGAAACTGAAATTATGTTCAATGCTTTGCAAGGCAACGAAGGTGACACTTAGGTGTAACTTGCCTCCTTGACCTAGTGACCTCTAGGACATATTTAGAATACTTTCCAACCATCATCATAGTAGATATTCTTATCTACTATTGTTTGAAGAAATGGAGTCTTCTTTTAAATCAATAATGAGGCCCTCGTGGCGCAGTATCTGATAGTAAACGTGACGGTAGAAGGTTCAATTCACACTCGGGGATATATTTTATTTTTGTTCCAAAATATATTTTAGAACCAAAATAAAATAAGTCTAAAGCTCAAAAATTGGACTAAAAAATTGTACTTTGATGCGCAGCTTAGAAAGTTCTTCATAGTTATTTATATGCATATATATAATAAACATTTTAGATTGTAGCCTTGATGACAGTATGGTTAACAGGTTTCTTGCACTTCAAGTTAGGATAGATAACGCACGATAACCATAACTAATGTTTAAAATCATTAAAAATATATTTTCTAATCCAACTTATTTGTTATAACTTAAGATATTTATATCTATAACGTCAGCTAGACCGTCAGTGGAGCAGAGGCGTAAGCGTCTGCCTGTAAAACACGATGGTTTCTGGGTTTGATTCCCACTCGGAAAAGATGGATTTTTCTATTTCTATTTTCTTCGCTCTGGCAACAAGGCAAAGCGTGGCGTTGAGTTCCGCCACCCAACATGCAATGTCTCGAAAAACGCGGAAAGCGGGGACGGAGAAAGCAGGGACTAAGCAACGGAGTGTCTTAACACTAGGTTCATATGGTTCCAGCAGTTCCCTCTGCCTACCCTACCCTTGTGCTGGATAAAGCGTGAAGCTAAAAACAAAAAAAAACTGGACTTAGGTACCTATTATCAAACCACTACGTTTTGCGTTTTTTTGTCAGAATTTGTGATATTTATTTTTTGATTGAGGTTTTTCAGCTTATTATCCCGCATATCTCCGTCTATTTTGAAAAGTGGAGAAATAAACACTTAATATTATAACAGTTAACACTTCTGGAGAAGGGCCTCAAATATAATGTTACACCGAATCTGACACAAAAATAGGTGGAGGAACTAGCAGTAGATACAGAAATTGCATGCTCAATGAATGGTAAAGGTAACGCAGTTGGGGCGGTGTTAGCTAGTGTACTTAATGTTATAATTTGATACTCTCTTACTCTCTCTACTTGTGTTTATTTTTTTTCACTTTTCACAAGAATACTAGACATAACGTGTTAATTGGCGTAACACAACGCTGCTCACATTGCAGAGCAAATAAATAAAAATCATTAATTGCCTACAACGCACATCGCGTTTACAATCTCACGCTGACTCACAGCTCCACGGTGGCCTCAATGTATTTTCATTTTGATGGCCTATTTATCTATAAGGAACTTAATAAAAATAGTAATTTTATAATAAAGTAACAAATAAGGCTATAAACAGAATGATTGCACACTCGATATCATATCTTCCGGTCGTCGCCCGTCCGACCGGCGCCTCAGAAGGTTAAGGGAAGGCGGAAACACCCCTCTTCGCTATCAAAAGAATAACTTTGCGAATAAGTTTCAATGTTTATTTTTTTTTAGTAATATTTTAGAAAAAAGTTCTATTTCCACTAGATTTTCTAATTTTTCAACTAGAAATCTTTTTGATTCTCTTAATGTGTCATATACTATGTTTAAAATATTAAAAAAATATCTAAAATTGTAATGATACGTATATAATTTTACTAATTTTTTTTTCTTTCACTCTTTACATAACCAAATATGTAGCAAGTAGTGTCAAGTCACTCCATGAAGATTTATTTCTAATGTCATTACTATACTATAATAGTTATTTTTAATTTCCCTACTAAATCGTAGCAGATATTTAAAATCCAAAAAAAAAACTTTGCTAAACCTTATAATCTAGTAAAGTACTCATATAATGTCAATTATTCTTGTCTACACATTTGAGTTTTCTAGGAAATTAACGTAATGGTGGTATAATAAGGGTGGTGACCGGGGCGAGGGCGGGCCTCAGTCAACAACTGTCTGTCACGATAGCTTAGTTTATTTCATCATAAAACCTTCATATTATATGTACCTAATACCTATGCATTTTTCTTACAAACATCTTATATATACTTGGTAGTAAATTGTAAGCTGGCAATAATATTATTTTGTTGCTAATTGTCTTATATATTTATAATATAAATCGGAATTGAACGGAGAATGACGCGAGTTTTGCTTTAGGCTGGGATTGAACTCATGACCGCTGCGCTTACAAGCACACACTTTCTATACGCCTTGAAGATCTCTCTATGGAGGATCTAACTAAAATAATTCTATAAATATTTTATTTTTTACCTTCTACACAAGTATCTATGAATACAAGATAAAAGAACTAAATTTGTAACTTCTTTATTTTAAGTATGAATAATAGGTGAAGGTAAAGTAATTAGCAAATGTGCTATCGTATAATATAAACGATACGTAATATTTATTTTGCTTAGCTCGGTTTTAACACTTTTGCCATGTTTGCATTTATAAGCATGAATCATAGTAAAAACAATGAATTGGATGTGATTTTAAACGAAATCTAAGTAACGTAACTAAAATATACTATTGAACTTAATATTTCCAATACTTTTTACGTATATAGCTAACAGAGAAAAGAATTATGAATATCATAAAGGAAGACACTATTATGTTAAGAAATTTTGTTATAGATTTTTCAATAATTTTAGTGACAAAAATCGATACTGTGGAACCATCACATATTGAGGCGCTTCGTAACTTTGCCACAATGGCGTCCAATAATTCGCTATGGGGGAAATAGGCCTTGATGAGTTGCCAAAACAAGCAAACAATAAAGTAAATTTAAGTATGTCGTAATCCCAATTAATATTACATTAAGATAAAAGTATTTTCTTTGCTTTTATAATATTTATATAAGTCTCACATAGTTTAACATGTTGCATAGAAATAACTTACTTCGTATTTGTTTGGAGAGTTTTATTTTTTACATCACAACAATATAAGTGAGGTGGTGAACAAGAACTAGCGACCAACGAAGGCAAAGCCCCCTATTTATCATATAGCAAAAACATATATATACAAATAAATCGAGACGTGACTCTAAATAGGAATTCCATAATCATTCATCATCATAATCATTTCGTGATTAACTATTAAAGGGGGAGCTATTTAATCTAGATCTTTTATCTTAACATATGTATGTATAAAGTGATAGTGTTTTATAGCTCCAATGTTGTTCAAGGCTTCTCTATGATTTTATATGCATCTAGGGTAATAATGTGTAACTTACTATCCACAATTAGGGAAAATGGTAAAAATTATGAAAGGTCAGGTTTAAAAACTTATGTTAACATGAGAAAATATAGAATTTTCTCTTAAATAAAAGAATATTTCAAGTAATCCTACTATGCACCATGACCACACTACCTGTCAACTGTCAAGGTAGGCTTACTTTTATAAACATTTGACATTTTCTGTAATGCCTTGAAAAAAAAATAGAAAGTAATAGTAATATGTGTCACCAATGTGTGTGACCGATATATCTTACTGTACGAGGCTGTAGCAGGTTCGATGCCGTTAAGGACTCGAGAAATAGATAATATTTAATATATTTTCGCTAACTCAGTTTAGTTATAAAAATGAGGCTATACTTTCCTCCTTTAAATCTAAAAGCTTTAGAATTTGAAAAAAATGAAGTAAAATATAAATAAGGTATACTCTACCGAAAAAAATAATTTAGTATAATAAATAATAATATAACAACAAACCTTTAATTTCGATTTGTGAACCAACTGATTTATTTGCAGCGAGTCAAACGCGTGCCAGATGCAATTCGTGACGTTTTTCAAAAGGGCAGACATTGTGAACCGTTAACTATTAAAGAACACATATAAAATAATAAACAATTAATTAATAATTAATTTCAATTATATTAAGAGCACTGCACACGTCTGTCACTCGCGCTTACGTATAGCAAACTAACAAGAATACGATATCAGAGGAAGTCGGCAAAGCGGAACGCGAGATAAAGACGCATGTAGAGACGAATGAATTTGTTTTTTTTCCAATATGACATTTACCTTATTTGTTTCTTTTTAATAATATAAACCATTTTTAGTAAGAAAAGGTTTAAAAAAAAATAAAATTATTTTTTTTTGTAATACTTGAATATATGTTTAGTAGTATATGTAATGTATGGTAATGATAATATATGTATATGTACATAGACTATATGAAGTGGCTGATGACAGTGGACAAGGTTAAAAAGTTATGCGAGAACTTAGTGATTTCTAATCTATTAAGGGTCAGGAGTGGAGCTACATTTCGTATACCAATAGGCTTGTTATATTAATGACAGTAGTAAATAATAATTATTTATAATTAAAAGGATACGTTTGGGAATTTATTATATTTATTATTTGGGAATTTATGTAAATGTGATGTTACATTATAATTGGATAGCGAAAAGAGCAAAGATTTGTTAAGAGCACAATTTATCCTTCGATGGAGTGTTTTACTTTGAATTTGTATTCTACATGGGTTGATTTAATTTTAACATTTAATTTGATTATAATATGTAAAAAATATAAATATTTATAAATTATGATATTTTTTTGTTATTAATCCCTCATACTGTTTAAAATTAAATAAAAAAAATATAAATCTTAACTTAACTTTTTGACGTGACAACGTCTTAAATTAGGTTGCGGCTCGGAGTCACATATGAAAAAGTGTAACGCCCGGTAACGTAACGATGTGTCAACTGTCACCGAACTATGATCGGTCCGCCGCGCGTATCACTTGACACATGTAGAATGTTTTAGTAAACAAAATATATTTTCTATAGTTAAAATTTGTGCAATTTATATTATAATTATTAATCATATCAATAAATATTCTACCGAGAAAAAGACATTGTCACGTAAAATTTTCGCCCGT
Source organism: Dione vanillae (assembly GCA_037178615.1). Classification (NCBI taxonomy): domain Eukaryota; kingdom Metazoa; phylum Arthropoda; class Insecta; order Lepidoptera; family Nymphalidae; genus Dione; species Dione vanillae. Next base: position 2,131,533 of record JAZFAU010000138.1, on the reverse strand, counting down.
AAAACCCACTTTACAGGCAACCATTTTTTTTTCTTACTATTTATCAAATGAACAATATTTACAACAAAATAAACAACACAAATACATATAGATATATATAATACATGCAATGCACTGTATATAATTCTTTTAACACTTGCTCACACGCTAATTGCTCTTATTAGACCCCACATGGCCATAATAAAGAGCATCACCCACACCATAAATAATATATGAAATAGAATGTAATGAATCATCAATAACGATTAGACAGCGAAGGTCGTTGATACTAAGCTCGTTGAAAAAAATACTTTTATACAATATTACGTATATATTTTTGTGTTTTTATATATTTATTTTTATATACAACGTGAGCCTGTAACGCGACGGTTGCTAGGTTCGATCCCCAGTCGGAGAAGATGGATTTTTCTATTTCCATTTTCTTCGCTCTGGCATCTAAGGCAAAGCGCGGCGTTGAGTTCCGCCACTCAACATGCAATGCTTCAAAAAAGGCGGAAAGCGGGGACGGAGAAAGCAGGGACTAAGCAACGGAGTGTCTTAACACTAGGTTCCCACAGTTCCTGCAGTTCTCTCTGCCTATATCACTGATCCTCTTTTTATATCACTGAGTAAATCATTATTGGTTAGCCTTAAGTCCACAGACAGAAAAATCTTTCCGTAAAAGTGAAATATATATATATATATATATATATATATATATATATATATATATATATATATATATATATATATATATATATATATATATATATATATATATATATATATATATATATATATATATATATATATATATATATATATATATATATATATATATTTCACTTTTACGGAAAGATTTTTCTGTCTGTGGACTTAAGGCTAACCAATAATGATTTACTCAGTGATATAAAAAAAAATCAATTTGACAGTTTCAAGCTATGCGACATCCTATTTAAAGGATCAAGCGGTGTAACAAATATATTAAAATATATAACAAATAGTGAAGATGAAAAATAAACAAAGAGAAAAAACTTCTAGAATAAATTTCTTTAGGTCTGAGTAATTTAAAGTTAGTTTTACGTAATCAAGGTCACTCTTTAATAATCATTGGTTTTATTTAATTTTTTTTTAATTCATTTTTTACTCTGAATAAAATTATACAGTCAGTTGTCTAGGTGTTGTTGTGTTAATAGCTACAAATTTTTCGTTCAAATCAAATCAAATCTGTTGTATTTTAAAGGAAGCTTTCAAAAGGAAAGCTCTTTAAGAAATCTAAGCTTACTGGCATTTACATTGAAACTTGAGTCAGTCGCTTAAATATGAAAAAGCTTTACTAAAGTACGACAGATTTATAAAATGTTCATATCATTTCTTATTAATAATAATATTTCTATGTATGTGGGTTGAAGATTCATGGAGCTCGTTATAAATGACATAAAAGTTGCAAATGGTCTCGTTGTACCCAAATGTGCTTATGCTCTATAGACATTGGCTTATTTACTTGTATATGTTTAATTTAAAATGGCATTCTTCTATGGGATTTCTTACTTACATATTACAATTTATTTTTTAAGTCCATAAATATTTGATTTAAATTTAATTTGAATATAAGGTGCGTGATCTGGAAGTAATTTTTAGTGCATTACTCTTTCGTAAAAAACAGTAGCTGCAATAATTTGAACTCACCGGTCTGGTTTTTGTTTCTTTTTTGACATATTTATAAGAATCTTTACTCATCTCTCATTTACAAAGTATGCCACGACGTCGGGATGCGTTTTGTTTGTGCATATAAAAATAAATATATTTTCACTTATTCTAAAATAATTTTAATAAAATTCTTTTAATATTTATATATATGTCATAATAACTTTTTAATAAAACCTTTTTGTTGTATGTATATTATTTATATAATAATTTTATTACAAATTAAAAACTATTACTAAACAATATAGAACGTGCATTGCTTATACTATAGAATTTGTTTACATAAATCTAATAAGCCTATCAATTCGATAGGTTTGTTTTTTATAAAGTATCATCAGTAGTGCTCCAGCTTCCAGTACCGTCGCGCGTCTTGAGAATCCCAAAAAAAATAATGACGAGGTATCAAGACATATTCCAAGGTTCTAAAGATTCCCCTGAATGCCGTCTTTAATCCAGTCAGGCCACTTTGTATCAAAACGCCCTTTTTATATAAATATTTCGTTTATAATATAAATATTCCGTCGTGGCGCAGAGGCGCTCCGTCTGCATCTAAACGCGGTGGTTTGTGAGTTCAATTCCCACTTGGGGAACATGGAGTTTACATTTCTTTTTTTTTTGCTCAGGCAAAGCGCGACGTTGAGTTTTGTTACTAAACACGCAATGCCTCGAGAGGCGGAAAGCAGGGAACGAAGTGTCTTAACACTAGGTTCTCACTATTCCTGCCGTTTCCTCTGTCATTGGGATAGTGCAAAAAAAATATAAATATTTTCTTAAAGTAACATAACCTTTTATCAATGTATATAAATGTATTCCACATTAGGCCGTTAAGGTCATACACCCGTCGTAGCGAAACGGCGTACTTCCAAGCCTGTAACAAACCTTATTATATTCATATTACTCATCAAATATCCTCGGACGTTATGGCCATATCCGTCACGTTGACTCACCGCTTCAATGTAAATAGAAAAGAAATTTGAACGCAGCTGATAAGATGACATTACTTGAGACGCTAGTTGTAATGTTCTTAATAAGTTTATTTTTTTATGTTTTTGACGACATTGTGGCGAAGATTTACTCAATAAGTAAGATAAATTTGGTTACGTATTTTATGAACAATAATGAGCAGTCGCACCTCGGGAATATTCATTCTTTTTAAAATTGAGAATCAAACAGAATCGTCAATACATCCACCACAAGGTCGTCTCTTACGGAAAAGTAGAGAGCGGAGTGTCTTGAGTTGTTTTGTTTTGTTTAACAAAATAAAAATTAAAAAAGTCATAAATTGATACAAAAGTGTGACTTTTTTATCCTGATGAAAAGTCCCATAGCACCCTGAGTTCATATGCTCTGTTATATTAAACTATTATTATTATATATTGTATATATATAATAATAATATGTTTTTTAACTTAGGCTTCAATATAACATAACTACCTATTTAGTCATATCTGCGAACATGTTGTATAGTTGGGCAGATGAAAATTGCCATCAAGAAGACGTGTGTATGTATGTATATAGATTTCAATAATTACGAAAACTAAATTTAATTTTTAATAAGAATCTCAATACGTTTGTATTTTTTTTATATTTTCATACCTTTCAAAAGTAACGTAAATTAAGACGAGTTTAAACATTTGTTATAAGTTTTATTTTTTTGCTTGGAAATCTATAACTTCATACTACAAATATAATGTAAATAAAAATATAAATTTAATCTATAGAAAATGGCTATGACTTTTAAAACTATTTAAAAGGAAAAAAGTATCAATTAATATTTCCTTATCAGCAATAATTTATGAAGCTTTCTAATTTTTTAAAATCCTTTTTAACGAGTTATTTCGCTAAGGATTTACACTTTCTCTACAAATAGGTGATGTATCATTCGCGATGGAGTGTGGGTCGATTCAAGCTTTCGTTTTTTGAAGCGGTCACTTAATTAATTAGCTTGTAGTTCAACGTATTGCAATTCAATGTAAAAAGTTAATACGTAGTAATTTAAATATCATTTTTTTCGCTTCTTTTTCACAAATATTATTTTTGTTTTCTTTTCCTTGAGTGGGGATTCGAACTAGTTTTTAATCTGTGTACTAAATACATCAAGTAGGTATTTAATTCTCGGCGTAATTAATTAAAGATATTTACGCCAAAATAATCTCATATCTTTAAGATGTTACTGACTAGGATTTTTGGTTTTCAACTTAGAGAAAAAGTCTTGACAAAAAAAAATTTGGTCCCAAGGGTTTGAATGTATTTTATCCTTTTGAGGTGCGGAACACTGAAATCAAATATTTTCAAATTGTACTACAGTTTTAGTATTGTCATTCTTATATTTTTAAGTATGAGAAACTTTGCAATAATTTTAGGATAGCGTAAATTTGTTAAAGAGAGAAATGCTAAAAACGCAATACACGTTGAAATTCTTATGTAATCATATAACAATTTCGTCGCGGCGTGATAAAGAAGTCATGGCTTAGTGGTCAGAGCGTAGGATTTCCAATAGGTGCCGATTAAAACACCGCTGTGTTAAAATTATTATTATTATTTTATGTTTTCATGTATTTTTAAAATCCTTAGTGTAGATTAACACTTTGAAAATCATAAAAATATGAGAAATTCTCTTCTAGATATACAATCGTGTTTAGGAAAATGTAATGAATTATTGGAACGCGGATTGAACTCTTAAGGTCAGTACCAAACGGCAAGAATCAAACAAAACCATATTAGTACAGACGGACATGCAAATGACCGCTTCTATCGGACGGAAATGAACTTTGAAGGTTGCTACCTTATTTGCGACAAGGTCGAAATTAATAACAAAATTGTGGAAAAGATAATTCGATTGTCTCTAGTGTATGTCTATCTTTTTTTTACTTCACACTTTATTCCGCACATGGCAGAGTAGACAGAGGGAACTGCTGGAAACGTGCGAACCTAGTGTTAAGACACTCCGTTGCCTGCCTCTACTTTCCGCCATTTTTTCCAGGCATTACATGTTAAGTGGCGGGACTCAGCGCGTTGCCTAGTTTTTAGAGTGAAGAAAATGGAAATAGTTATACGTCTTCCTGGAGTGGGAATCGAACCCACAAACCCTTACCTACGTAGATACTACGCCTCTGCGCCACGACGGTCCTACGATGTTTATCATTAATATAAAAAAATAAATGTTGACACGTTCTCTGTATTCCGCGTATAGCAGAGGAAGGAATCTAGTGTTAAGACACTCTGTTAACCAAATTTATTTTTTATTAGGACATTGTGTTGAACGGCAGATCTCTACGTCGCGCCTTATCTTGTGTAGCAGCTGAAAATATAATTCTGACAAGATACCACCAATCGCTTTTAATTACAGTTTCACTTAATTTAACATATAATAATAATAAAAATAGTATTTAATATTATGACTAATTAAAATATTAAATAAATATATTCAATCGCCAAAGTTCTGTTTTTAAAGAGTATAAAAAAAGTGTAACTGTTGAACGGAGTTCACAACTATAAATCTTAAAATGTAAAACATACAGATATACATATTTCACTTTCCGACTACCCACCTTCGCAACACACCCTTCCCTCATGGGAATCGAACCAACAATCGTCGTGTTTAGTCAGATACTGACTGTGACTGACGAAAGCCTCTTTTTACATCACTAAATAAATAATTTAATTTTTAGCAGTTACATTACAATAAAGATTAACTTATAGCTACACATTGAAGGAAAGGATTTCAAAATAAAACACGAATATCTTTGGTAAGTTTATTGATCCATCAAATTCTACGCACAGAGACAAAACTGACAATGTACCGATAAACGTTAGACGTACGGCTAAGCATATTTTATATTATGATGATAAAATTAGACACTTACTACACGACAATTAGATTATTTGAACAGATTGCGTTAATTGGAATTAAATTTAATTGCACTTTAATTGTATTTAAAGTGACAATTAAAATTACATTTCAGCTATAAGGTAGGCAAAGAAGACTAGGTTTACGACACCCTGCTTACATTTCGATACATTAGATTGCAGAATAAAAATTATATAAATATAATTATTATTATAATTATTACGAGTAGGAATTGAATCCACAGTTCACATTAACAGTCACTAGCTGATTCACCACAACAAATGAACAGAAAGTACCAAAAAGAGGTAAGTAATAAAAAATAAAAAAATAGCTTAACGCTAATTATCTGATCTAGCATAGTGTATAGAGCGACACTAAGACACTCAGGGTCAAGACACTGTGATACCCACTTTACGACTTATGTTGCGGAACTTAACATCGTACTTGGTCATATTATCAGAGTAAGAGAATGAAAATAATTAATTTTCCCCTTATCAGGATTGAACCTACGACCACTGCGACTATAGTGAGATGCTGTGCCGCTACGACATTTAATATTTCCAATAGTTTCGCCCTTCCTATATAAAAGTGCAAATCTGTTCAAATAATAAAACATTGAAACGACAAAAAATTTAAATATTACCCTAAAACTACAAGCACTAGCGGAGATTCAAATTATATATTTAAAACAACGTGAAAATCTTTAAGTACTTATCCATCTCCTAAAGCATACCCGCGTTATATAAATTAAAAAAAATACAATACATCCACTGGAATGGAATGTTGTGACTGTCATAAAATTTAATATCAAGAAAATCTTAAATTTATAATTTTTTTAAGAAAAGCCATTCAATTGTTACAATAATAATGTAATAGCTTACAATTAATTTGAAATACAGATAATAAATATCGAAAGATAAACTCTGAACACAACCATTGTAAAAAAATAAACAAATAATTTGTGAATAGAACAATGTTAAATTATATATTGTATTATAATTACAATTTTTATATCGGTATATTATAATATAGAAATAAAATATTTTCAAAAAATAAAAAAGAATCTTTACACGCTGTAATTGTAATATGTTTGTAATATGTAATAAAAACTACAGATTACAAAAAAAAGATCATCTCTTAATCAAAACTTTCTATACTTTTCTAGAAATATTATTAATAAATTATAAATGATAAATAATAACTAGGAAATTTGTTTTTTTTTTTAATATATGGAAACAGATAACAAAAAGCTACGTATGTAAAACAAAATGACAGCTTAAATAGCGTTGACAAGCCAATTTGACACTTATTTATTACAACATTAATGTGGAATCTAGGGGTTGACTAGGACCGTTACAGTTATATAATTGAAGAGAACTATTATTAAATTATTTGTGCCCCATCGCCCTTTGCAAATCTGATTTTTTAAGTTACACCACCTTTGCTTTGGCTTTTAAAGGCGTTTGCTTTTTTTTGTATTTTTTATATCAATATTTTATGGCAACACCTTTAAAATAGCCAGGTTTTTTGTTTTGATTTTATACTCGTTTGTGGAATCGAACTTCTGTATTAAGTGTATGGTCTTGGACTGCGTAATAAAAATTTTCATAAATCAACGGAGTTTTGGAGATCAGGAGAAGTACTTATACAAAGCAAACGAAATATTCTATTTGTGCGTACTTGTATAAAGTTATATTTAAAATACATAACTAGATATAAAAGGTAAAAAATTTAATATAAATATACTCGTATATATGTACCGTGTACTTTGCTTGCCATTGTAAAAAATCCTTTTAAAGTTTTTTTTCTATACAGATATATAAAAAAATTACATGAAAAAAAACTAATATCTTGCGTTCGCAGCATAAAATCTTTTGCATAAAAGAAACGATTTTATTATATTTAAAAAAAAATAAGGACTAAATAATTCATTCATTTGAGTGGGAATCGAAGTTACAGTCGGGTTGTTAGTATTGCGTTATTCGCCAAAATGGCCGCAAAGATTCAATATATATCAATGTATGAAAAATATCGATAAAGAAATTAATTTACTTTTTATTACTATATAAATAGGAACAGATGTAGCAGTAACAAAATGGCATAAGCCTGACTTAAGGTAAAAAGTCAGTCTCGAGACAATCCGACTTTGGTCGGCTAACACAAAATAGGACTTATTATTAAAATATGGCACATACAGGAATTTCGATCCCACAAATTTGTATAAATATATTATAGAGAATTCTTTCTCTTTAAAGCTGTGTCCGATATGGCATTCTAGAACATTCCATTGTATTATCTTAGTTCGTTTATTCGTTCGTATATTATTACTATGACCCTTGATACAAGTTATAAGCGTTAAATTAAATCGATATTTTAAAAATACAAAACGAACAATCGATTTAAAATTATTTAGTTGTGAAAAATCGATAATATATAGCATAAATGGCTTTTTATTAATCAGTGTTGCAATTCGAATTCTAAATAATATATCACTTAACATCGCAAATGGCAACATTATAATAATAACAACAGTTGGCAGAACTGGCATTTGTAATAAAAATATTGGTAACACCATTTTAAGTACTAGGCGATCATAAATTACGCGGAGCTTCACCCGTGTCACTAGTATAATAAAAAAAATAATTGTTAACGTTAGCAGCAAAAGTACCAGGGCAGTATAAACAAGCAGGCGGTTAACAGACACTAGTCTCAAGCTGGCTGTAAATAGACAGGAGTAGTAATCAAATACAAGTACCAGGAGATCATATATAAGCAGATGGTTAACACATATAAGAGTCGACAATACCAGGCAACCATAAACTATACGAAGATCAAATGTAAAAAAGCTAGTATACTGTTTGTATACTCGTATTTCCATGAACACAAGTAACGCAAGTACCAAGAGATCATAGTCTAACAGGAGGTCTCCGGACACTAGTGTCGGTGGTGTCGGTGTCGGTGTCGGCAAGTCAGGCGGGCGTGTGCGCTAGGCGAGGGGCGACGCGCGCGGGGGGGAAGCGGGTCACCGCGCGCCTCGGCCGCGGCGGCCCGGCTTGCCGCGGCGGTTGAAGCCACTGTTGTGAGTACATTTTAATAAATATGTGTAAAATTATTAATTATTATTAGAGGTAGTAGTAGGTTGGTGGGTTCGATTCCCACTCGGTAAAGATGGATTTTTTATTTCCATTTCCTTCGCTCTGGAAACTAGGCAAAGCGCGGCGTTCACATTACGTATTACAGAGTTTAATATAATTAGGGCCCATTTGACCGGATAACGTTAAGATAGTAAGATAAAAAAAGATATTAAGATAGTAAGCTGGTAGTTAATACTGTCTAAAAGATAAAGGTCAATAAAACAAAACAAAACAGATCTGTATCTACCGGTAGGGTCCACGATACGGTTGATCAGTTGTATTATCAGTCGAAGTACTCGGACCAGCGCGAGGGGAGCTCGGCTCCTTGGCAGCACCAGTGGCGCCACTGGTAGAGGCTGATGTTGAGCTTTTGGGCTCTTTGGTTTCCTGTCAAATAGTAGATTTATTTATTGTAGTCTGCTGTTAGTTATATGAGAGCAAATGATGAGTAAAGTTAATAAGAACTTATAAGAATTTCAAGTGGTTTCAATACTCATAAACTAAATATTTTTATTATCTTTATAGTGTTAAGGCAAACTAAGAATAGAATTACATTTTAATAAAACATAAGAAATTTGATAGCCGTCCAAGTATCCAATTTGGCAAGAGATAATGCTTATTAAATGTTTTTATTACTTTTGAAGTGCTCATCCACACTCAGGATAAAATAATACCTAAAAAAAGTAATGTAGCTTTATGAAAAAACGCATGTCATAATCATCAAGGCTAAAACTTAAAGGATAAAACCTGAACGGTTAAAAAAGGTATAGGTTCAAATCCCGCCGCGCTTCAATTACAATGTTTTCTTTAAACATTTATATATATGTAAGTATCATGTAATAAAATTAGATGTATAAAGAAACCTCCTCTCTATCCTCAGGTGTTGAAATAGTCAGTAGTGGAGGTCCATCATCGCCGGATCCTACTACACCGCCGCGCGCGGTCTGACGGGCAAGAACCTTCCGCCATACGTTCTTGCATCGCCTTAGCAATTGTAAATAGAAAACAAAAATACTTTAATAAATTAATAAAAAAACACTAAGGGCCGGTTTCACTACTTGCTGATAAAGCCCAAGATAGGAAATATGTGCCTTGTCTGGCAGATATGCAACAAATTTTGGTTTCACAAGTCTCAGATGTGACTATCTAGCAGATAAAGACCTGTTAGACAGTATTAACTATCTGAAACTTTATCAGTGATTGGTGAAATTGGCCCTTAAAATAATATTTAGGAACGTATATCAATAGGTACGTAGCATCCAAACACGAAATAATACCTAAATTTCCAGGTTTACGCTACTACTTATATAAATATATTTTTTTATGTCTTCACGCTTTATTCCGCACATGGTACGGTAGGCAGAGGGAACTGCAGGAAGAATAGGAACCTAGTGTTAAGACACTCCGTTGCTTAGTTCCTGCTTTCTCTATTTCATTAGCATTGGTAAATATTGCCTTTTTTCTACGCAAATTGCTGTATCAGCAAGAATTGATTGATAAATAAATATGGAAAGAGCATATTAACTAGCAGATATTGTAAAATGTAAAATGATATTGCTAAGTAAAACTCAACTGACGGTACATGATAATTTTAGGTTCGATATCCAACCAGATAATGTTTTATTGCCACGCCCTAGTAACCTTAAATTAAAAAAATAATTCAAACCAATTACTTTATTATTATTTTTACATATAATTTGAGTAAAAATTAAATTACGTAACACCTTTAGTAGCTTACATTTTGTATACTAAAGTTTCAAGGTGACGCCGATGTGGAGCTACACAATGGCTAATTTTAGAATGGTAATGTAAAAAATCGATAAGAGCATACGAATAATGGCCAAAGGCCTGTTAAAAAATAGTTTGTAACAGTTACTTATTTTAACTCAAATTTCTATAAAACTATACAGCAACCTAATTTATTATGACAAATTAAAATTTAGTAAAAAAAACTTTAAGGTTAATCAGCTTCAATTATCCATATATTTTTAATAGAAGTTAAAGAAATATCTACTTTTTCTCCTATTATAAGAAGTGCATACCTTCAATTCGGGTGTCAACTTGAACGGCGGTGCATTTACAGAGTCCACTGGCGGAGGAGCTTGTGCTAGAGCTTTCTCATCAAATGACAACTTGCAGCGGCAGACCGGGCATGTTTGCTGTAGATTTTATTATGTTGCAGTAGAGAAAATAGTTTAACCATTATGTTCTCTTTACATGTATGTAAAAGAATTAAATTTTATTATTACTTCAGGCTTTATCCCGCATGAGGCAGGGTAGACAGAGGAAACTGCAAGAACCATAGGAACCTAGTGTTAAGACACTCTTTTCTTCGTCCCTGCTCTCCTTTTTCGAGGCGGTGCCTCTTGAGTGGCGGAAATCAACGCCACACTTTGCCTAGGTGCCAGAGCGAAGAAAATAGAAAAAAAAATCAATTTTCCCCGAGTGGGAATCGAACCCACAAATCGTCGCGTTTACAGGTAGACGCAACGCCTCTGCGCCACAACGGTCCTCTTAATAAATATAATGTAAAAACAAATTTCAAAGATTCAATACATTATACTAAGGGAATGTAAACTAGTAAAATACAGATTAGAACTCATTTTAAGATTAAATTGTATTTATAAAATTATACACGAGCCTAGTAATGAGCTAAAAAACTTAAGATTATTTATTATTTATGACTTTTCCACTTAGAATTAATAAGATGATCACATTTGTACGTCAGATAGAGCGAACGGACGAGTGTCAGAGGAGCCCAATTCGATAATAAATATCGAATTGAGCCCCTCTGAAACCTACACACTCCACGACTTAAAACTAAAGTTACGAAGGTTCCAAGCGCGGCCTGGTGAGAGGAGCCTACAACAAACTCAACCAGGTTTCCAAAAACCTATTGTGATCACTTCACAAACGTCATTCTAATTATGCAGGAAACTAATTATCTAAGTATATATAATATAAATAAATAAAAAAAAGAATGCAACAAATATTGTTATTTGTGGGTTTGGGATAGTGGTGTGTTTAACACTTATCCCCACTTGGCAGAATGTTCAGTAATCATTCACGACAATTTATTAAGCATTTTTAAATTATTTTTACTCTGGAAATCGAATTATTCTGCACCAATGTGTAAAAATTAAAAATGACTTTTACACTTTTTCATATTGATGACAAAGTGTGGTGTGACAAAGTATAGATCTATATCTATTGTTATATAGATATGTGATGTTAATATAAATGTATATATATATATATATATATATATATATATATATATATATATATATATATATATATATATATATATATATATATATATATATATATATATATATATATATATATATATATATATATATATATATATATATATATATATATGTATATATGTATATATATATATATATATATATATATATATATATATATATATATATATATATATATATATATATATATATATATATATATATATATATATATATATATATATATATATATATATATATATATATATATATATATATATATATATATATATATATATATATATATATATATATGTATATATATATATATATATATATATATATATATATATATATATACATATATACATATATTCAAATTTGATGTATAATAACATTTAATATATTATTTACTTGATACGGTTTAGCCTGAGCTCTTTGCCAGTTTGGCAGTTTGTCCATCTCCTCCATATAGTACTGCTTGCTGCTTATCAGGTGCTGTGACAGACAGTGACTGTGGAAATGGTGATAACAGGGAGTCTTGATGAAGACATCCCCTTTCACGAAGCCATGGAGGCATATCACACATTGACCACTTGGTAGATTGCATTGTGTCAGGTATTCACGAACAATCTAGAATGGGTTTATATAGCATGTTAGTATTTTAATAGATTTAAAAGTAATTATTTTATAGTTTTGACTATTAATGAACATAGTATATGTAAGTAATAATTAATTAATACTATGTTTTATTTGTTTAAACAAACAATTGATAGTTTTTACTGTAATGTTAACTTGAAAACTTGCATACATATTTTATATGTATATACATATATATATATATATATATATATATATATATATATATATATATATATATATATATATATATATATATATATATATATATATATATATATATATATATATATATATATATATATATATATATATATATATATATATATATATATATATATATATATATATACATATATATATACATATATATATACATATACATATACATATACATATACATATACATATACATATACATATACATATACATATACATATACATATACATATACATATACATATACATATACATATACATATACATATACATATACATATACATATACAAACAATTACAAATATATTAGAAGCATAATAAAATGTACAAGAAAATGTTGTGATGCCATCTGATATTTACATGTATGTAAACTTTCGAATACATTTAAAAGTATTTAAAAACTAATTTTTTTTGTAGTTATCTTACAAATTGCTAAACTATTTATTTAGAAAGAATATGTTCATATAAAACTATAATGTGCTTTTATAGCACTCAAAATTACTTGGAAAGAAACAGACATAGATGTCCATACTTACATAATATAAATTCATTGATCTAACCTATTTTATTTTTGTTATTGTTCCAATTATGTTAAATTTATTAAATTTAAAGCTCTATTACTACTAAGAATTCATAATTAATATTTATATGGAATTATTACAATCTAGAACTATATAGGATATTCTTACTTAATAAAATGTTTACTTATAGCTATTGTAAGTTCATTTATTATTATTTTATTGTCCATGATTATTTTTAAAAATTATAATAAATGATAAATGAATTAAAAATATATTAAATAATATACAACATGTTGAAGTATATTGAAGTAATATTAGTCTGTTTGTGTATTGCTTATCTATAATTCAAGTTTTCACAATCATAAAAATAGTAGTAAATAATATACACTATATTATTTACTACTATTTTAATGAATTTTGTGGTATTGGATATTTTTATATGGCTCAAAAATCTAAACTCGTATTAAGTGTGTATGTTTTTAAAATATATTTCATAAGCAGTGAAGTATAAAATGAACTCACCTCTATTAATTCGAAAACAATCGGGTTTCCGACATGTCTATCCAATTTTTCTTTTATTTTAGCTTCAATTTTAGATAAAAATTTATCATCTAAGCCTCTTGGATTTCTAAGGAATACTTCAGGGCTGCTTTCAGGGTAATCAGGAGATAATTTGACCTCTAATGTTAAACAGACATACTGTTGATCGACGTTATCCCCAGTTGAGGGATGGACCACGGTCTTTATTATATTAGGCACGCCTTGTTCATTTTTCACCGCAAAATCTTCAATCAAAATTGCCTCAAGAGCTTCGAGCTCGTCATAAACTCTGTAAATTGTTTATTTATTAGATATAAATAATAATGCAACATAGGTGGAATAATGAGTAATATTACACACCGGTTATCGACGGTTGCCGTCATGATGGCTGAGGGCAGACTGGCAAGGGTTGAATCTGGGCTGGGTCTAGAAAGTTTTTTTTTTCAAATGCATTCAGTTCAGGCAGGCGCAATGCAGTCGGTGCATAAAACAGCTGGTCCCTGGGCCGAGTTGAGAAAATCAATCAAGCTGTCTTTACCACAGATAAAATAATTGAACTACTCGAAAATGTGGCGCCATCTGCTCAAATGAAATACAACAGATAAATAATAAACAAATTAAGAGTATGACTACAACGTATGACGGATGTTGAATTTTTCGTTTAATTTCTTTTTCAGTCAAAATTTGTATAGGTATAGGCTAATTTATATGGAAGTTTCGTTGTAAATATTTAAAATAAATATGCCATCGGCCCTAGCAAAGAATAATTTATTTGTAACAAATGTTTTGAGCTCAGCGATCAGTGTTTTGAGTTTTCATTAATTTATTTCCTTATGACTTAGTCCACTAAGATCATAAAATTTTCATATTTTTTTTTATAAAAATAATCGGATATGTGCGAATAGGACCAACGGTCTCCGTACCAATTTTATAAGTTGGCAAACTTAAGTTAGCTGCTAATTAGCACACTAATTTTGTAAAAAATATATAGCATAAAAAGTAAGCGATTTTTGTGTGATATGCCTATAAATCGTTAGGTATACTCTATAAGTTTTGATCAAGTGCTCCACCTTGTGTAAAGCTCATTACAACATCAGAACGTTGTCTACGTTCGCTTCAAAGTAGAACTGCAGTCATTCTTTATGATATCACGAAATCTTTTGACAAAGTGCGACACAACGTCTTGCTTTTGTCCGAGTAATAAATTACTTAAGCACTAACGCTTGTATCATTTGATATCGTTGACTTACAAGTTTAATTGTTCCTTGCTTTTTGAGGCTATGGTGCCTACCTGTAGTCTACAGCTATACCATATAGGTATTTATGTTATTTATTAGTTTAGTTTTGCTTGTTTAGTGTGTTTCCATATGAGATAATACACATCTTTCATTTTTATACCTATGTAATTGCAATTGGAAATTGGAAATTGCAAATATGGCAGTATTATATTACTTATTATAGTTACTATGGGCCTACGTGAGGTGTGAGAATTTTTTAAAATTAAGAATAATAAATAATGGAGAAGTATGCGTATAACTAACAAATAGATAGACGTAAAATTACATTTCTCTTCATTATTATTTTGTTAAAATATTGAATATACAGATGTAAATTTTAGTACTGTTTCAGTATATAGTATACCTATAAATAAATGATTTTCCAATGTTTTTTGGGTTACATTTCTCGATAACTAAGTTTTTATTGGGGAAATTGGTATTTTTACATGGTGCAATGTTGAATGGAAAAAAATATTGAATTTAAATCTTATATTTATATATTTTATAATTTTAGCACACAATTATTATTTATCTTATTCTAAAAACAACATAAAATATTCTAAAGTATAAACATTAATAATAACGTTATAACTAGGAATATATAAAAATATAACAAGCCTAAAGTAACCTTAACATATTATTTGGTTCATTTTGTACTTATATGTGTTACAAATATGTGTTACAGATATATTATGTATGTATATACAATTGCTAAACTAGTGGACTATTTTACTCTCTAGGTAATAGTTAGAGTGAAACTTTTTAAAAATAATCATAATACTTTTTAATATGTTAACAATCCAAAATAGGTATATTATGGGATTAAAAATCTAAAAATTACAAACATAAACTTATAATTTATTAACTCACTCACTCATGCAATAAACTACACAAATAAATATAGGCTTTTCTTTTACTAACTTATTTCATAAGTTTAGGTCAACGGTGAGTAAGCCAAAACGTTGTAAAAGTAGTAAGTAAACTACCAGTAAAAGTAAATGTGCAACAAAGTGATTATAAAAGAGTTTCGAATTTTAAGCTTTTGAGGTAGGAAACGATAAAACCGAAAGATTGATTAAGGTCTAATCTAAAATGTCTTTCTTTGGTTTGTTTAGCTTCACGCTTTATCCCTAACGGGGATTCTTGTGCATTATACATTCTCTCTCTCTTTTTCTCTCTTTCTTTATTGAATGTATATGATATGTACTATAAACATACTTTAAGTATTGAAAGCGTAATAATAACTCCTACTTAACTATCATAGTAGGGCAGAAATTATAATTTAATTCTTCAAAAATATTGAAGCCTTAATGTTTATTTTATATACCTACATTTGACTCGTCTCCGCGGATAATCGCATTTGGTTAAATATGTTCAGATCCATCATATGTTAACTTTATTTTTAATGTTTTGTCAACATAGCCTTAGTATTTCTTAACCATATAACGATAATAAAATTTAGTACGCCGACTTAGATTTCAGTCCCATTGGATGAGAGGAAATTTGCAATGGAGTCTCTTGACTAAGACTCGATTCAATCGTGCTGGAGCTGGTGTTAGTTTTTCTAAACTGTTTCTTCACGTATCTGGAAAGAAAATACAAATGCTAACTAGTCCAAATAAAAGGAAGATCTGTGGTAAAATAAATAATATTTGTTTTCCAATTATGTATGCTTCTAGAGCAGAGTAATTTAATTGATTTTTTTATGCTTAGTAGTTTTTTTTATACTGTATAGTATGGCAGCTTCATGCCTAAAGTTATATCATTTTAGGCAGAATATATTTTTACAATGTTCAATTTTGTTTTTCATTACTATATAAGTATACATAATAAATTTGATACCTATTGCGTAGTTGCACATATATTTTCTTTTTGCACACGAAGATCATAAATATTGCAAAGCCTATGAGCAGATTGTACATGTCCGTAAAGTTCCAAACGTATAAATCTGGCGAAAAGAAACTAGCCACTTCTAATACCCAGTTAATTCCCATTATGAGGGAGAGTTTCAAGTAAATCATGAGCCTGGAAAAGAAATGTTTTAAATAAACAATGAATAATAGAAATATCCGATAATTATGAGATAGATCCGATAATTATGGTATTATCACAAGAGTAAAAAAATCAATAATTAAAGAATTCACCTCTTCTGTTCGTATTTTAATATTTATAATGGAGTTTTATAATTATTTTTTATGGCTTCAGGTTTTGCCTCACACATGGCAGAGTGGGCAAAGGGAACTGCAGGAACCATAGAAACCTAGTGTTGAGACACTCCGTTGCTTAGTCTTTGCTTTTTCCGTCCCTGCTTTTCGCCTTTTACGAAGCATTGCGTGTTAAATGGCGGAACTCTACGCCGCGCTTTGGTTTTATAATTTAACGTTTTAATTTACCTGTTCTTTTGGCTGCGATGAGCAGCAGGGTTGCCGGCAGCGTCGGAGTTTACAACAGCAGTAGCTCGACTTAATCGCCATATATTAAATGCTGTCATGAGGAAGAAGAACCAATTGCACAAGATAAGTATTAACATAGGTATATACAAATATACTAATTTCTGTCCACCTGAAAATTTAGAAATATTATATTATTATTTACCGTTTCTTTGGTAGTTTGAGAAAGTATATTGTAAGCATTTGAAATTAATTTAAAACAACTTAAATCGAATGATACACACACATCTTTACGCTCTATCCCTAGCGGGGTAGTCAGAGAGAACGGAGCACCAAACGCTGCGGTTACCGCATACCTTTTTCGCCTCGTCCACTATCATTAGTCTTTTAACATGTCCAAATCCAGTATCTCCGATACTGTGTTTTCAAAGGTCTACCGAGGGGAGACCCTAACCTCTCACTTTTGCAAGCAAATGATGATACCTTTACATTAATTTTTGTCAGCTATGTAAAGCCGTACGTTAGATATTAATTTGACTGAATTATTATAATATTTGAAATTTATTTTCATTTTACCACACTGGCAACACAAAGGCATGAGTAGTGGATACTCGTGCATTTCAGATCTTCTTCTTAATCTTTCATGAAACAATAAATAGAATACATTACCCTCGATAAAACATCCAGCTTCAGGTATTAGAGGCGTGACAAACCAAGGCATATGTGACAAATCCAAGCTGTTGATCACAACTAGCATTATTGCCATCAACAGGGGAACTCCCCAAGCGTAGACACAGTATATTAAGAATTTAAATTTCTCACCACGTCTGTGGATAGGGCGAGCCTTTGCGTAACCCCTTAAAAATTTATACAATATTATTTTGTTTATTTTAAAATGTAGGCAATATGTAAAATATATAACAAAAGTAAGATTTACAAAAATCATTATGTAGTTCTCGATTCTCGATTAGTGGTTAATTTTTACATGACATGATGTAATCTCTCATTAAATTATTTATTTAATAAAAAATACTTTAGATTACCTGAACGTCCACCAAATATCATAGGACATGACGTTCATCCAGCAGAACGTGGATATGAAGAAGAAATAAGTTATGGCGGCTGAAAAAATCAAATTAATATATAAATAAAAAAATCTTAATCAAAATGAAATAAAAAATAAATAAAAATAATGACAATAAATATATAGCACTTCAGATTTGTACTCACTAAAGATGACGCATTCAACCGTGGAGAATTCACTAACTTGTAACGAAAATAAGAAAATAAACGCGCCCAATACACTGAAAACGTAGGCCATCAATATTAAACCGACTAGATTCCGTAATTCAGGCAGCAAACAGTATACTAGTAGTACCAAGAATAAAAAAATTGAAGATATGAGCAGCGCTGAAACAAAATTATTATAGTATAATAAAAACTAATAAATAATTATAGTAGTATAGTTACATATAAGCCTCATCAAGTTGCTTCGGTTTTCTCAATTTTCAACATAAAACATGTGTTTTATGTTAAATGTTAAAGTTTCTTTAAATTTTTTTTCTTATTTATAATTAAATAGAGTTGTATGTTCAACAGCTGAGGGATGTTTTATGTTACACACAAACATATATAGCTAATATTAATAATATATAATCATATATAGATGACCGTCGTGGCGCAGAGGCGTAACGTTTGCCTGTAACGCGACGGTTTCTGGGTTCCATTCCCAGTCAGGGAAGATGGATATTTCTATTTCCATTTTCTTCACTCTGGAAACTAGGCAAAGCGCCGCGTTGAGTTCCGTCACTCAACACGCAATGCCTTGAAAAAGGCGGAAAGCGGGGACGGAGAAAGCAGGAACTAAGCAACGGTGTGTCTTAACTATTTTCCTATCGTTCTTACAGTTCCCTCTGCCTGCCCTGCCGTGTGCGGGATAAAAGAGTGAAGCTAAAAAAAATGAAATTTTCATATTAATAATAGCTATATATTATTATTTATATAGCTATTATTAATATGAAAATATTTTAAATCAAACTACATGTCTTGTGTCCAAAAACCAATGGTTACTCACCTGAAGTAAAGTAAATATTGGCCTGTTGTGCTATTCCTTCGCCTTCTGCAGCCATAAATCTAGGATTACTTTCATCGCCTATAACGTAGTCAACACAATAATATTCTACTTCGGTCCAACGATATAGTGAATTTTTAAATTCTATATATAATACTCCTTTCTGAAAGTAAGAATTGTCAATTTTTATAAGTTAGTTAAATGTCAGTTTTATAAATTTTATGTGGAAGTAAAGACAAATTCTGTAGCTTTCTTATTACTCTTATAGCCGTATTTCTGATAGAAAATATAAAAACTTTTACTTTTTTTAGCTTCACGCTCTATCCCGCACATGGCAGGGTAGGCAGAGGTAACTGTAGGAATCGTACGAACCTAGTGTTAAGACACTCCGTTACTTAGTCCGTGCTTTCTCCGTCCCACTTTCCGTCTTTTTCAAGGCATTGTGTGTTGAGTGGCGGAACTCAACGCCGCGCTTTGTCTAGTTTCCAGAGCGAATAAAATGGAAATAGAAAACGCACAAACAGTTGCGTTCACAGATAGACGCTACGCCTCTGCGACACGACGGTCCTCAATAATAATAATAATGTAATTTATTTTCAAGCCTCAGAGCATACAAAGGTAGATGATAACAATATAAGGAGGACCGCCGTGGCGCAGAGGCGTAAGCGTCTGCTTGTAAACGCGACGGTTTGTGGGCTTGATTCTCACTAGGGGAAGATGGATTTTTCTATTTCCATTTTCTTCGCTCTGGAAACTAGGCAAAGCGCGGCGTTGATTTCCGCTACTCAGCAAGCAATACTTCGAAACAGGCGGAAAGCGGAACGAAAAAAGCAGGGACTAAGCAAAAGAGTGTCTTAACACTAGGTTCGTATAGTTCCTGCAGTTCCCTCTGCCTACCCTGCGATATGCGGGATAAAGCGTGAAGCTAAAAAATAACGATAATAACTACAATAACATAGAACTGTGTCGCAATGTAAAATAAAAAAAAAATTAAAAAATTTTCGATAAACTAAATAAAGCGTTTCGTCGCATACAGTAGGTAAAATATTAAATTTATAATTAATATTTAAGCGAGGATATCATTAGTAGGCTCGCTTTTAAATGTGGTTTTGTGAAGTCACAGACTAATGAGCCGCTTTCAGTATATTATCATGTCACGTCACTGTTAATTTCCAGAGCTTATTACGAATGGTGTACTATAAATATAGGATATAAACGAATTGTTTAATGCTAAATTATTTTAATGCTATTTAATTTTTTTCTTGCGTGAACTGTAAATTGTAATTGAAGTGATTTTCAAAACTTTAGAACATTACTTAGGCATATAAATATTTAGACACTTTACGGCTTACGGTTTACATGTTCACAGGTTCAAATCTCGTCATTTCAATTGACAAAAAATATATTAATTTCCAACAAAATAATATGGCAAGTACATGTACTTACTATAAATAAATATAGCTTTTCCTTGTTTTGTAATGTAACTTTGTACAAGCATAAAGTATAGCAAATACCAACTTGAAACGTACATCAAATTGTGGTGAATTTGTCATCAACATAAATATAACAATGTAGTAATTATAAGTATTTTAAGATTTTTTTCTGTTTATCGCATTTTCAAGAGTAAAAATATAAGACAGATATTATTCCTATAGAATATACTAGGATCATGAAAGTTGTAGATCAATAAAAATATAACTAATAAAAATGACAAGCCTAATTTTTTAATGCACTTAAGTTTTTTCCTGTGATATTCTTAGGTATAAATTTCTTGATTTTAGATTTTTTATTTCTTTGAATTATTTTTTGTCTGTGTTTAGATTTTATTATTTGTTCTATAAATTTCAACTTTTTACCAAATTTCATAAATCTAAATCTACAATTAAAAATTCAAATATGGACAAAGAAAACGGATCTATATACCTTTTCATAGACAATATTTCTCAAAAAGGAAAAATAGTGGGCACAGTGACTAAGCATTATCTATCTTTTCATATCTTATCTTCGGATATTTATAAGTAAAAGATATATACACAAAAATTATAAATACAAAAAACATTATAAACTTACATCCGTTAAAACTCCCATAGTAGTATTTGTATCACTATCAAACAGGTCGTATGCTTTTTCTGAAAACAGTACATCATGTCCA
Organism: Dione vanillae; assembly: GCA_037178615.1. Classification (NCBI taxonomy): domain Eukaryota; kingdom Metazoa; phylum Arthropoda; class Insecta; order Lepidoptera; family Nymphalidae; genus Dione; species Dione vanillae. Next base: position 2,109,802 of record JAZFAU010000138.1, on the reverse strand, counting down.
CCTAAGTTTACTGTCTCATTAAACTGTCCCGGAACGAGAAAGAATGTATCCCGGAATTTTTTGTCTAATTTTATTTCCGGGTCATCATCATCGTATATTGGTATATTAGAAAAATCATAATTATCATCTTCATAATAATCGCAGTAATATAAATCATCCTCTTGGACGAAATATTGATCTTTCGGACAACACTTTCGAATACATTTTCTTACTGCACAATCGATTTTTATATCAACTTCATCTATTATAAGTTTTTTATTTTTTGTTCCATAAATTGAAGAAAAGAAACCTTTCATATTTAATGTATCGTATGTATGGACACATAGTATATTAATTATTAGTAATTTGACGTACACTGACATGTTTACTTCGAGCCGTTACTTACAGTATTAATTGTAATTGTAATGTGAAGAGTTGAACGAGCTTATTCACATCGCCACATATCAGAGTGTTATTATAAATCAGGAAAATCCTAGAATATTAATCATTTGTGTCTGCTTTTAATAATTAACACAGTTCCTTATATACAAGTTTGGCTTGTTAAATAAAAGTTGAAATAGATTAAAAGTTATAATTATTTTTGGCTTATGGCACCTTCTTTAACGTTCTTTCCTTATAATAAAATTATTCTAGACTAGGTTGAGATATATTCTGGGTCTGGCTTAATCAGATAAATGTAATTATTTAATACATATTGAATGATTAACCATTCTTATGTTAATAACATTGACAAACTGCAAACTATGATTATTTAATACTAGGTAGCTTGTTTCCAACAATAAATCTAGCTAAAATAATTTAAATTTATGCAACATTTTTGTGCTTATATTGTGATCTCTCGTGAATCTAGGTCCTGTTAGATGACCTGAAATGAATATAGTGCGGGAAAAGGACAGCGTTCCCGATCAATACATCCCGGGTGAAAGCGTTGTAAGGGCTGCGTACCTATATGTAAAGTTTACCTGCACATGCATTTGACTTACGGTTGCACATAATTTATATATGTATCGTATTAGAGGCTGTACCAAGGATGTACCAAGTATATGTGCATTTTGTGTTATTTATTATTTTGAAAATGTTTAATGTTGAAGTAATGTTTAAATATTATATACCTACTAATTATGGCACGAGAATAAACTAACTGATATTAGTTTGTATTTTATTGTATATTAAAATAGTGTCCTAACAACGAAATTCTGACTTAGCACCGGCATGCACCGTTGTAATGCATATTTAAAAAAAAAATAATAAACAATACGAGGGCTAAACTGAAAGTTTTTAGAACTGGCAACTTAAAAGCATTATATTAAAAAAATAAGTTTAAATTTTGAAAATAGAACTCTTTACCAATAATATTGAGTATACATTTCATTCATTTGTCATTTGTTTTACGATTTGGCGGCAAATTGAAAATTGTCTGTGCACGTCAGAATGAATTTAAGCCGAGAAAATTTTCGTGCAATGATTTTTTATGACTTTCGATGTCATATAAGTCAACAAGAAAGTTCTGATAGACTTCGATTGGCTTTTCCCGATGAAGCCCTATCTCGTGCCACAGTTTACAACTGGTTTAATGAATTCAAACGTGGTCGAACTAATCTCACCGATGATTTGCGTGAGGGACGACCTTCTACAGCGACGACTGAAGATAATATCAGTGTTGTGCGGCGTATGATAGAGACTGACAAAAGAGTGACCTATCAGCAGATCCGGACAAGTCTAGGCATAGGTATGAGTCAAGTGCACAAAATCCTCCATGAACATTTAGCGGCCAGGAAGCTTTGTGCTCGCTGGATACCGCATAATTTGACCGAGGCTCAAAAACTCCGCCGTGTTGATTGGTGCCGAGAAATGATCCAAAAATTTAACGAAGGTGACTCAAATGCTGTGTTCGACATACTAACGGGTGACGAAAGCTGGATTTACTATTATGTTCCGGAAACCAAAAGACAGTCTGCTCAGTGGGTGTTTCCTTCCAAAGAGTTGCCAACTAAAGTGAAGAGAGGTCGAAGTGTTGGAAAAAAGATGGTGGCCTCGTTCTTCGGAAAGACAGGTCATTACGCGACAGTTGTCTTAGAGGATCAGAAATCGGTTAATGCAGAGTGGTACACTAACAACTGTTTGCCACTTGTCTTGGAAAAAGTTCGAGAGAAACGACCTCGCAGCAGGATCCTCTTTCATCGCGACAATGCCTCGTTGCACACCGCCAGGCAAACGATCGACTATTTGGCGACCTTAGACGTGGAATTACTGGGTCACTCGCCGTATACCCCGACCTCGCACCCTGCGATTTTTATTTATTCCCGAAAATAAAAGAAAAACTTGGATTTCCATCGAATGCAGCGATGTATTGATGTAAATGGACGCTATTTTGAAAAGTTATAATAAAACTAATAACTTGCTAGAATGCTTAGTTTTTGATTTTCTAAGAACTTTCAGTTTGACCCTCGTAATGCTAAGCTAGATTAATATTTATATAGAGTGAGAGTTTATTGAAAACTTGTATTAAATTTTTCAAAGGAGACAATTTTATTTTTTAATGCATGGGGAGATGATCCAGAATGAGTGGAAAAATCCTCTACAAAATTGCTATGATGACAACTTATTGTAAAATGAACCGAAAAAATTTATAGCCTCCAAAAGCAAAAGTTGTATTAAAATTTCAGTAATTTCTGTGCATAACTTTTTTGTTGGTCACTTGAAAAGAAAAAGTAATAAATATAAAATTGTAGAAATTGAAGTTACTGCATTTTATTTATGATAAATTTTTTGTAGGTTAGGTCTGTGAGATACACTGTGAAAACGAAAAGCGGGCCCATAAACTTTAACTTAAGCTATTACTGGTCACCCAAAAAATTACTGGTCACTCAAAAAAGTACCAATTCAATTGACTTTTTTTTACACACACACACACACACAAACACAACATTATAATTAGTTATTGATATCCACTCGATTATCTTGAGTAGGTTTACACATCAAATACACTCGTTTAGTATACACTACATACTCACGATAAAATATTGATTAATTAATTTAATTCTAGTTTATTATTTCTTTGAAGTACTTTAGACATATGACTTACGTTGATAATATTTCTGTATGTCATTTAAGACGAAAACTGTAATTGAACCCTCTACCCCCTCGGTAGTTATATATTTTCAATTGACGCTTTTTGTGCATTTTTTAAACTTTCTGATACGTACAGTACATACGGAAATTATGGTAAAATTACCAATATTACACATAAAATAGTCATACCTACTAATTATTAATGGGAATGTAACTCCGCTGATTTAGATGAAATTTAATATAAATATAGATTGCGAGGGAAACGACATAGGTTACTTTTTATCCTGATCCTGATTTCTAAACCATGGAGCATTGTAAAATCTGTCTTTTCGTATTAATACAACTTTCGTATTAATACTTTTTGTCTGTGCGTATCAATACAAAAACTCAGTTTATTTTAAGTAGTTATAATGATATGTAGCTGTAGCTAGATTACTAATCATTGTACCATTTTTGTCATAGATACCATACGATAGTCTTATGTTCTCTTCTATGTTGAAGTTGAGAGTGAATGAGGGATGATAAATTAAATTCACAATATCTTTGATTGCTTTTATTATTTTCTATATCATTAAACTGTACTTCTCTTTATATTTTTCTTTTGATACTTAAACTAAGCTTATAACTAGGATATAATTTTATAATTTCTATTGAAATATTTTAGAGAGTGTAAAATTTTTTATAATAAATAAAATTGTAAAATTATTTATTAATAGATTTAAATAGCTGTATTAAACGACAACCTTTAACTATTTTAAAATATTTTACTATACTATTATAGTGCCGGATGCTGGCTAGGTTAAAGCTCCAGCCAAATTGATACTCAGATTATCAAAACAATATTTGTTGAATGTCATATTGGTTAACAATTCTTCAGTACTAGGTGTACCGATGTTAGATTATAAAGCGAATGATATATTGATAACGAAGTAGAGATGGTCTCTAATTGGTCAAGATTATTTAAAGAACAAACTCGATATAACCTACTGTACCAAAATAAAGAAAGTCTCAGAAAAGCGACTTCGATTCATGTAACTGGGACGCCAGATGAACCTACAAGACGATGCCAATAAATAAAATAAAATAAATGTCTCTAAGTTTTTAGCATATTACTATCGCGGACTTAATAAAGTGTTCGCAAAACATCTGTACATATGTCAAAGCCACGAAACTGAAAAGTAATGACGGTAGCATTATTTCGAATTTATCCGAAATCCTGAAGGATTTTCTATGAAAAATTATATTGACACATTTATACGCTGCTGCAAATACTGAAGTCGATAGGATCAATCCTAATAATTCACTACTTTGTAAGCTATTGACTCAACCAAGACGTGGGCACTGCTGCAATTTCTCTATAAATGACAAGTAGCGTACAGGTATATCGAAATGTTAATAAAAATCCCCTATGACTTTTCAATTAGAGAGATCTAACACTATCCATACAACGTATTGTGTAAGAGGGAGATGTTATATTTTCAAAACGATATTTTAAACTTGGAATGGATTTTTCACAAACATTATTTTTTAACACTTAACATTAATTTTAAATTCAAAAAGTTTTGCGATGATATCTTATTACTCGCTGAGATCGTCGAAGACCTGAACACGATATTTGAAGAGGCGTATATCCAGCAGTGGACACGGGCGTAATAAACTGACGTGATAATGATGATGATGATGATTTACTATACTATATTTGTTAAATACATTTTAGCAAATATACAGCGTCGGTATTTTTTGAGGAAATTGAAGATTTTGGATATGCTAACACTGTTAACGATAGTACAGGACAAGGCCGTTTCGTTTTTGTCTGTAACAGTTAATCGTACTCCATAATGCCTTTAGTTAGTGCCATCATTGCATTGTATATTAACTGTCAATGCCACATGCATTATAACCGATATATGTCACGACGACTTCGAGCAGGAAGGTCTCATACAATAATCATTAGGTAGACCTCGTTTTCACTACTAGAATCGTCCATTTCGCAGTCCCTCGTTTCCTAAAGTAAGCGGCATATTCAAATCTATGTATATTTTACATCATAAATTGTTGTTCCTTTTGCGTAAAAGTTAAGATCTTAGTGCCAACGTTACCTTAGTGTTTAAAATGAAGAGGAAGCTTTACTCTATTCAAGAAGCTTACGCTTAAGCTTAAAATAGCTTACTTAAGCTACGTTAAATTTGTTATTCTTTTTGTACTTGCTATTCTACTTTAAACTAGGTTTAATTTATTAATGTGAGATGACAAATTCGTACAAGTAGGCATTGTGCCACTAGAGGAAATAAAAATATTTTCTTTTGACTAGATTTTTTTAATTGACGCTTTTGGCGCTTTATGAGGTATTGAGTTCCGCTGATAAGCAATTCATTATGACTTCAAATAGTTATATTCCATTTAAACATGCGTTATTTTAACGCTAGTATTGATAGTGCGTGTAGACGATTGACTCTTTACAACTGGTTTACCAGCCATTTGCGCGTATCTATAAGGAAATAACAATAAATTAGTCATTGTACTAACGTACTGCAATAACGGTTCAAATAATTAATTGAATATTTATTTAAATTGAAATATTTTGTAAGTATAATTAACTTGGAATAGAGAACAAAACGTGGCTTCTCTTGTAACACCATTGTGGTGCATTAGACATACCACTGACTATAAAGATGGTTATGGGTTTAAAATTTATTAATGGCATTATTTCTTTTTGTTCCTCCTATGGAAACATACGCCTATATTAATCATTTTCAAACGCCTTTATTTTACAGTAATAAAATATTATCAAAAAATATAAACTTACCTCTTTTTTATTAACTTAAAAGTTTTTTGTTTGCACACGAAAATAATAAAAATGAAGAACCCAATGAGTGCATTGCACGCATCAGTATACAGCCATATAGTGTTGTCTTGAGCGGCGTGAGCGCTGACTACTTCGAGTACCCAATTAATTCCCATCACTATGAAAAGCTTTATGTACAGAAATAACCTAAAATATAATTAATATACATATATGCATTAAAAATAGAACATATATAACGTTATGGCTTATTCTAGATTTTTTGGAATTTGTAATTTTGTTTGTTTGTTACATACATTTTTTCTCAAGAACTCTCACATGTCAATCAGTCATTCAGTAAGGGAAGAGTTTTATACATACATACATACATGCATAACTTCACGCTCTATTCTTAGCGGTGTAGTCAGAGAGAACGGAGAGCTAAACGCTGTAGTCCCCGCATACTTCTTTCCACTCGTCCACTGGCATTATTTCTTCATACATGCTTTTATACATATATAGGAAATATTGCATCGTTTTTGTTTTGATAATATTCACAAGTAAATTTGATTGTTAGATAATGTCTCATGCTATAGTTAGATCTTAACTAAATATGCTTATACATAAACGATAGTGGCACGATGCACGACTCTTTGAAAATTGCCATTAAATCAGTCTATTTTTCAATCTTCTCCTACTTTATGTTGTTTTCTTTATCAAATGATGTAGAAAAAAATAAAATTACTAATATAATTTTAGCTTATTTATATTTGTATACCTTTGTTTCTCAATGTTATGTCGACAGTGTGTAGAACTGTCTCCAGTATGCAGTACTGATGTCTGCTTTTTAATTTGCCAAATTTTTATAATAGTCAATATGAAAAACGTCATATCCGCAACCCATAGTACCAGTATTGGGGAGTAAAGATAAATAAGTCTTTTATTGCCTGCAAAATAAATCGAAGGTTATTAAATGTATTTATAGATTTTTATTAGTGTCTATTTTTCCACTTTGTATTTTTAAATAATTATTTTAACCATTCAATGTTACTTATATTTAATAATATAATAATACAAAAAAATATTTGGATTTTTTTAGTTTCTTACTTTTTTCTAACGCGGGATACGCAATAGAGCGAATGTAAAGTCAATCCTTCCACCTCAAATTTCAAAGGGAATTTGCAGAGTTTAACGCCGTGTTTTGTTTCACGACATACGGAATGAAAACAATTATAATCTAATAATTCTTCTAAGTTGGAGGGAAGCTACAATTATTTTGAATTTATTAATATCTTTTAAAGAGGAAAAAAATGTAGTAAATTGTCATTATCGTTATTTTACCACTGTTTGTTTACTCAAGCTAAATATTTTGTGAAATCTTGTTTCCTATTAAAGCCGCCATCTTGCGGCAAAGCTCTACTTCATTCGGGGAATATTCGATTCGATATATAATATAGGTATTTCCTGTTTAATAGAGTTTAGTTTCTTAGCACTCAGTTGTAGTAGAAGTGTTTCTAAATAATTATTACGTGAAATCGTTTTTTTTTTAGGAAAGTGAACGGATCGTAGAGTCAAAACATTTCGTTTTTTCACAGAAATTTATATAACATTATTCAAGTTTAATAATTACAACTATTAATTTATCCAAGTTAATCTATATGTAAGAACAAATTAATGTTCAGATTTATCTATGTTATATTATGATTTATTTTAATTTTATTGTCATTGTTAAAGTCAGGTGAAACTTGGATTTTATCAGGTGTGCCAATCCCCTAGACATAGGCGATAGCTCCTAGACTTTACTCTAGTCACATCATCTACCTCAAACAAATTAAAGATTTCCCTAAACTCAAACGAACTATTTATATAGTTCGTTTGAGTTTAGGGAAAGCTCACTTTACTTCGAACTAAATTTCTAACACATATTATTAAAATTAGACACAATTACTTGATCATGGCTCAGAATCATAAATAATTTTATACTACAGTAGTTACCTACCACAAATATACCGACATAAATGTAAATGTTCAAGTGATTCATTGTATTATAAGCTAGCTTGGCGCCGTCATCCTCATGATAAACTAACATAAGAATTGTGTACCACATCTGCGTCATGTACGCATTGTAAGTGTCCGCAGCAGCTCTGACCGCAGGTACAGTCGGTTTTATCCAAATGAGAGTAATATTATAATATGACGACTAGAAATGTCCGACTAACTTATTGCTATTGTCCGACTAACTTATTGCTACTTATATAATATATACTATCCGATTCAGTCTTTAGTCAACCGACTGATTTGGCGATATTTAGCCGACCGAAAGAGCTTCTTACTTTGTTATTTCTCAATAAAATATATGATCTTTTGTAGTGAAGAATATAATAATCTACTAAGTCAACATGATCTATGAGCAGATACTATGATATAAGCGTTTATGCTTAATTTTTTGCTCTCTCTAAGAAAATCACCGCGCAGTTAAAACTCACAGGTACTTTCAGTTAAGCTAGATTTAAGAGAATCTCAAAACTTGGAAATTTATACATATTTCCCATAAAAAACCATTACAAATTTGTACTGTAGTTGGTTTCAAACAAAATAAGAGGATACGAAAACCCAAATTGACGACTCTTATTTGTATTTTATAAATATAAACCTTAAAATGAAAGAAATCCTAAAAAAATTGACAGAAAGGAAGAAATTACAGTATACTATATAATTTTTTTTTTTTTTTTTTTATTTTTTTTTTTATTTTAGCTTCACGCTTTATCCCGCACAAGGCAGGGTAGGCAGAGGGAACTGCAAGGACCGTGGGAACCTAGTGTTAAGACACTCCGTTGCTCAGTCCCTGCTTTCTCCGCCCCCCTTTCCGCCGTTTTCGAGGCATTGCGTGTTGAGTGGCGGAACTCAACGCCGCGCTTTGCCTAGTTTACCAGAGCGAAGAAAATGGAAATAGAAAAATCCATCTTCTCCGACTGGGGATCGAACCCAGTAACCGTCGCGTTACAGGCAGACGTTGCGCCTCTGCGCCACGACGGTCCTCATATATAAAAAATAATTCCCAAAAATTATAATTTATAAATTTGACACAGAAATTTTTCTACCAACCAATTTTATTTCTATTTTTCAGTCCATTTCTTTACATTTCAGGTAAAATGTGTGGATATTACTACAATTGTACATTTTAATAAGTAGTATTTTCCTCAAGAGAATACCTACAATCATTATTAGTTTCGCACTTTATTAGTACGGAAGCCTCGGTTCGTGAGTACTAATCGCACTTGATTGATATTTTTTTCATTATTGTAACTCAAAAATTATTGGCTACTTCGTAAATTCAATAATTTAGAGAAAGGATTTTGTTACTTACAAATCTTATGAGCTTTTGAAGTGCACTATACTAATTTTACAATATCTTTATAGAGTTTTAAAAATTACTTTATATAAAATTAACGACACGTTCGCAGCTTTGCCCACCTGATATATTAAACAATGTCGTATACGAATGAAAATAACCATCTGGTATGCAATATTAAGGTAAAAAAGCGCGTGTTTAAGGTAATATACTACTCAACATTTTATGCCTTACTGTGAAACTTTAGTAATTGGACCAGCAGTTCCATAGATAAGCCTGAACAATTAGAGAGACAGACAAACAAAATAATCATAGATTACTTTAAATACACAGTTTCGAAATCACAAACGAAAACCATATAAGAGTGTCTAATTTATTTATGTACGAGTGTAAGTTGGACGTATAAAAGATTATACGTATATATCTATAAATTATAATAGTATTTTGAAATTTAATTGGGAAGGAGGGAACGGAGTGTCTTAGCACTAGGTTCTTTTGCCCACTCTACAAAACACGGGATAAAGCGAAAATTTTATAAAGTATAATAAGTAAAGATCCTTACCATTTAAGAAGCATGGTTCCGTTAGTTCTGGTAAAGAAGAATTACTTGATAACGGATAATATTCCAGGAAAATCAATAATAATGTTAGTATTGTAGGAATTCCAAACGCATACGTCAAATAGCTGTAAAATTTATCACATCCTGTAAGCTTGTTCGTCATTAGTCCACGTCTTCCGCTGAAATAGAAGAAATTATTTATCTTATATTTATACCTGATCAACACAATTTCCAATTCAATTCATAGTACAATTTCCAATTCAATTTGTAATTTGGTAATTTTCTGGCAAATTGTGATGAAATGTAAAAATAGATAAATAATGTCTTTAATATCTATGTGATGGATAAAAATAAAAATATTTCGCAATTATTATTTCATTTAAATTGTAATTGAAAGGAATATAAGTGTATATTAAGGCTACATATTTTTTTATTTATATACGCAGATTCGATATAGTATTATATGTTATATAGCCTAACCTACATACTATATTTGGCACAGGTAGGCTAGGCTATATAACATATAATACTATATTTCAAATTTATACTAAAGTTATATATTTCTTTTAAATAATTTCAATTGATGTCATCCTGACGTAGATAGGATGTCTGCGGCTTTGCATCTTACTCAGAGGAGTGTATATATGTAAGATATTTTTAAGTTAATAAAAAAGTGTTATTTTTATTAAAGTACCATCGTGACGCAGTGGTACAGTGTCTGACTTTAAAAACGAAATATCTGGAGTCCAATCCAAAATCAAAATGATTAATTAATTTTATGTATTTACGTATTTCCTTGGAGTACATAGAACAGAGTGTCTTAACACTAAATTCTTTTTGCTTACCCTGTTACATACAGTAAAAAGCTTAATAAAAAGTGTATTCAATACGCAACAACCATACGAAATTGTGAATGGTACACAAATTGAACATGGAAACCGTTCTTTCCATATGTTACGTATTATTGGAACATATTTATGTAGGGTAAACTTGCCTAATTCGTACCTGCGCCTAAATCGTACCTCGTCTATATCTCGGCTTGGGTAATAGTTACTAGTGACTCTAGTACCATAAAATATTAATAACGGGCGGCCATATTGACATATGACAAATGAAAATCTACTACGTTGCTTAAGACTAAAATATAAAGAAAGTAAGTTTATTCTTACTTTTTGAACATTATTTTCGTTTATTTCATAAGAACGGTGTTCAAAGTATATGGTTCTTTAGCTGTTTAACTTATTATAATATAATTATACGCATATTTATGAATGCATTTCACAAAATAAAACTTCCATGTTTGTTGACATTTTTTTTTCCAGCAGATTTGAAATTCGGTTGACACTTGTGCCTATTTCGTACTCGCAGCAACTTCTTAAATCGTACCGGTACGATTTTGGAAAACTATTCATATTTTAATTTGAATTTCTAGTTATTTTTTGTATTTTATTTGTGTTTAATTATTTTGTTACTATTTTAAGGCAACATGTCAATAAAAACAGCAAGATGTTTAAAATGTAATATAGAACAGAAAGAACTCCATTCTTTCTTCAAAGCTGATTCTAGACACAATTGGAGTATTGTTGCCAATAAATTCACTTCTGGGACATTCAAGCCAGTTATAAGAAAAGCCAAAGGTACTCTTGTTATTACAGGAAGTCCATATAAACAAGAGCCTGAAGTTAAAGTAGAAGAAACCAAGAAGAAGACCATTTCAAAGAAGCTAAATGTAAAGAAAACAAAAATACCTCAAAAAGAAAACAATATATAGAAACAAGAACAAGATGAAAATGACAATTGGTATTACAACATTATTCAACAGAAACTAAGAAAATATGATTAAATTCAGTAATTGTGAAATATGGGTACATAAGCTATGTGCAGGAACAACTAAAAAAAACAAAATGTTATTACTGTGATGACGGTCAGGAATTGGCAGAAACCATTGGCTGTATTACTAAATACTAATGTACTTGCATTCAATACATTAGCTTCTAAGATTTTCATATGTAATATTGTAAACCAAGGATAGGATCTCAAAGTACGATTTAAGAATATACTGGTACGATTTAAGACGAATGGTCTTAAATCGTACTTTTTTTAAGTTTTTGAAATTTGCTTATTTTTCAGAAGTTTAAAAGATTTACGTTGTTTTATTTTGATATACTAATAGAATATTAGTTATAGTTAATAACTTAATATAAATAACTATGTATCTTTCCTTCTTTTCCAAAATATTTGAGGTTCTCCTTAAGCGGTACGAATTAGGCAAGTTTACCCTACAAATCTAAGTCTATCTTTAAAATTAGATTTTTATTTAAGTTAACAACAAAGTTTTGCGGTATATTAAACATATTATAGATTTATTATATAAATATTTTTAAATTCAATATTTATATATTTGATATCGTGTTCTCTCTGACCGTAAGTCAATGAAGTTTTTCACAACAATATAATAATATTCTACTTAATACTGCACTTGTTAAGTTGTTCTGTGTGACAACTTAATAACAGTATGCAATCATAGAAATAAGTCCCAATCAATTTGTAATAAAAAATAACTCTAATGAGTTTATATTATATTACGCTTAGAATTTTTATGTAATGTACTGTACATGCGACTAGAGCCACGTCAAATAATTTTCTTTCAATAATGAAGAACTTAAAATATATCAAACATATATCTTTTAATAGTTTTACTATAGGGCAATTTCACAGGCAACACAAAGAAGTTTCAAGTAAAACGACTCACCTGAAAGTTCGCCATATGTCAAAACACATAACGTTTTGCCAAAAAAATGCAGCCAGAAGAAAAAAATAAACCGCCAATGCTGAAAAAAGAAAATACGTCACCAATTATAGAAGAAAAACTTAACCGAAACTTAAATAATTATACCGAAAATCTTTTTAACAAGTATATTTTACGGTCGTATGTATATGTGTAAATCTCTAAGTTAAGAATATTATAAACTTTTATTACGTCGCAAGTCTTTACGAAGAGAACTTTGCATTTTAAAAGTTTTAATGTAATGGGATTTGAACTGGCGCCTACTGTAAGGTGTTCTTAGTAACTTCAGCCGATGAATTTCTATAGGTTTTACCCCACTTTCTATTCAATCGAGAAATTGGTTTATAACAATTTACGAATAAGTTATATTTATTACCGAGTGTCTAAAGTGGGAATCGAACTTACATCTATCCCAATGTAGTTACACGCCGTTCTATTATGCTGCAAAACCTTAAAAAATTGTACATATTTATCAAATAAATACTTACTAAGTCCAAAACACATTGTTTTAGTACTTCTATCGAAATATAGTAACATTTTCATGGTGGCAAGCATAGAATATCCGGTGAAAAGGCATATAAGGTAGGCTACTAGCACACGTCCATGTTGATTGTTCAGTTCCGGTAAACATATGTATATCATGACAGTCATCAGGATAAAGATGCATGATATTATCATACCTTAAAAAATATTAATTAAATTATGAGAAATCTTCTAGGTACAGTGAGATTCCACCAATATTTGAACGTAAATTTTGTAGGACTGTCATGGCGCAGAAATGTTGTGTCTCCCTTTAAACTCGACTTGTGGGTTCGATTCTCCACTCGGAGAAAGTGGATTTTTTCGTTGGATCCAAATGAAAATGAAAAATCCGTTCCTGATCCTTCGCTCTGCAGTGCATACAACATACAACATATAATTTAGGTACGTGACAAGCAAGCGTACAGCATACAACATATAATTTAGGTACGTGAATAAAAGTAAACTAACTATGTAGCCTAATAATATATAATCTTTCTATGATAATACACTAGTGGCGTATTCCACTGCTACTTGTAACAAGTAGCAGTGGAATACTCCATTAGTGCATTACACACACTAAACTACATAGGTGTAAATTCTAAATATACTTTATATTTGTATTTACGTAAGGTGATAATAAATATAACACATTATTATTTTTATCTTTTTCTTTCACTTAACATTTGATTTTTAAAACTGTGGCCGATGGAAAGAAATACTTATAAATACCTTTGAAAAAAGAGATTCTGGTAATGGAGGGAAATATAAGAACTGTTGGCAATCTCGAAGTCTACCAAATTCGAAACGTTGTTAACTTAGGGGCAGAACTCAACACTGAGTTTGTCTCACTTGTGTGAGAAAAATAAATTGTTTCAATCCCCCAAGTAGATATCAAACTTACAAAAATTTTGTTACGCACATAGCTGGGTTGACAGAGGGAACCGCAGGAATCATAGTAACCTAGTGTTAACACACTCCGTTCCCTGTTTTTCGCCTTTTTAAGGCAGTGAGTGTTGAGTGGCGAAACTCAACACTGTGCTTTGCCTTTTTTTTTTTTTTTTTTTTTTTTTTTTTTGTTGACGCAGGGGGAAATCTTCATAGATACCCGACTCCTGGGGGGGAGGTCGGGTTATGTGAGATTGTACTCACTAAAACCCCCTGCGATGGCCGCCACAGCACGGAAAAACGGAGAGGCTACGGGATCGCTTTCGCAGCACGTCCGCGGCCTCTCCCGCGCGTTGCTCCACTTGTGGTTTGCGGAGCCCTTCCCAGAAGGGCGAAGATGGTCTCGCCCTCCCCGCACCCCTCGCTGGTGCGTACACCGGCAGTCCGGGGCCATACCGGACTGCAGTCTTCCTCTCGGCCGTATGAAAACGGATGCGTGAGACCCCCATCTCACGCACCCACGGCCGGAGGGAGTGCCCTATTTATTCCGCCCCGGGCACTGGGGCTTGGAGGCCGTGAAGGCGACCCGCAGGTCGTCTCCGCCGGGCGGGATCGGCCCTCTCCCGAGCCCGCCCCGCAGTCTCCTTCTGGACCATGACGGTCTCACAGAAGTTGACTACGGCTTCCCACGCCGAATCCCTGCTTAGCATCGCCGACACGACTGCTCGCAGGGAGAGATTTCGCCCGATTTGCTGGACCAAGACTTGCCTCTCCGTGGCCCACGCAGGACACGCCTCCAGCGTGTGTTGGGCAGTGTCTTGGTCCGCCCCGCAGTGGTGGCAAACCGCCGTCGCCTCGCGTCCGATCCTACACAGGTACTCTCCAAAGCAACCGTGACCGGTAAGTACCTGTGTAAGTCGGAAGGTGACTCGTCGCTTCCTTCGCATCCAGGCCTCGAAGGCCGGCAGGATTGCACTCACGACGCGTTTGTGCGCGTACCGATCTCCGCAGAGACGGGCGTACCACGTCGTGTGTGCCCTTCGCTGCTCCTGCCGCCTGAGCGCATCGAGGACGCTGGTAGGGTAGGACGCACTTCCGCCGCTTTGACGAAGGGCGCGAGTCTGGTCGTAGACCCTCGCGTCCCTCTCCGCCAAGATGTCCAACGGCGGAAAGCACGCCAGAAGGGTCGCCGCCTCAAAGGATATCGTGCGATATCCCCGCACCATGCGGATGGCCACTCTCCGCTGCAGACTCAGGATCTTAGTCTTGCAGCGGCGGGTGCCCGTCAGTCGATGTGACCAAACGGGTGCCCCATAGAGGACCATCGATCGCACGACACCAGCATAGAGGCGGCGAACCTCCTCCCTCGGTCCCCCGAGATTTGGCAGCAGTCTGTGCAACGCACCCACTACCTTCTCAATCCGGGGGGCCAGAAGCCTGAAGTGCTCTTCAAAGCTCCAGCGACTGTCCAGGACAAGGCCCAGGTATTTCATGTACCTGGACACCTGGACGTTTGAGTCACCTACGCGAATGATCTGCGAATGGGGTGGTTCCCGGCCCACCGGCCACTTGTGGAACCATAGCGCCTCCGTCTTATGCGGCGCTATCCGAAGACCCAATTCGCAGATTTTCGCGACGACGAGTTTGACTCCGAGCTCGGCTCGCCGTCTGGTCATCTCGAAGCTCAACCCGCATGCCAGCACCAGCGTGTCATCTGCATAGCAGATCACGCTGACGCCTGCGGGGAGCTCGACACGCAGAGCCGCGTCGTACGCGAGATTCCACAGGAGTGGTCCTAGGACCGATCCCTGCGGAACCCCGCAGTACACTTCCCTCCGGGTCCTCGCACCCTCCTGGCCCACGTACACAATGTACCTGTCGCGCAAGTAGCTCCCGACAATCGCCTGCAGGTAGAGAGGCACACGGTGATACACCAAGGCCTCCCTGATGGCAACCCAGGGTAAAGAGTTAAAGGCGTTGACGATATCCAGGCTTATCGCCAACGCCACGCCCCCCCGAGCCACCGCCTGCTCCGTCAGGGACCGGACGCGCATGATCGCGTCAACGGTCGAACGACCCTGACGGAAGCCAAATTGGCTGTCAGCCAGGTCGGGACCGACGCACGACAGATGCTCGCTGAGACGAGAAGCGACAATCCGCTCGAAGAGCTTGCCAGCCTCGTCCAGCAGGCATATGGGACGGTACGCAGAGGGAGAGTCTGCGTCTCTGCCGTCTTTCCTCAAAAGGACCAGACTTGCCTCCTTCCAGGCCTTAGGGAACGTGGCGTTACGAAAGCAACTGTCAAACAGCCGCCTCAGCCTGTCCCCCAAGTGAGCCGAAGCCAACACCCACGCCCGTCCCGGAATCCCATCAGGACCGGGCGCTGTGTTCCGGGCACTCAGGCGGCCAAGTGCTCGGTCAAACTCCTGCTCTGTAACCCTCAACTCGTCGGTCCAAGTGACCGGCGGTAGCGAGGGATACAAGGGACTTGACCGAATCACCGGGAAGAGCGAATCTATCACTCTCCTCAGTAGATCCGGATCTAAGGTCTCCGTCAACGGAGGCATCCACGGGCGTAACTTGCCCAGCACCATGCGGTACGGGCGCCCCCACGGATCCCTGTCGAGTCCCTCGAGGAGCTCGTTCCAGGACCGAGTGCCGGCGTTCGAGATGGCATCTCGCAGCGCCTTCTTGGCCTCCTGGAACGCCCTGTAGGCTTCGTCTCTCTCTTCAGGAGTGGCACGCCTTCTTCTCCGAATTCTGCTGGACTGGCGGTGGGCGCGCAAGCATGCGGTACGCAGCTGCGCGATCTCCGCCGACCACCAATGCATCGCCCGGCGCTCGAAGCGGCCTGCCCGGGGCATCGATGCATCGCAGATCGACGTCATCGTGCCCCTGAACCAGACCGACTCACCCTCGGGGTCGGGCGAAATCTCCTCAGCGTTTTGTGGCCAAGCCGCGACGATGGCGGCGGCTTCGAGATGATCTCGGTTTAGCCGCTTGAGGGCCCATCGTCGCGACAGGGTGTCTCTCTGACGACAGTTGGATCGGTCGGGATGGCGGATAGCCACATCGAAAAATATGTGGCGGTGGTCGGATAGTGAGACCACCTCCTCAGCGACACGCCATCCCGAGAGCATGCGAATCGCAGGAGGAGTCGCCCATGTAAGGTCCACGACCGACTCCCCATGCCACCGCACGCATGTGCTCTCCGACCCGACGTTAATGAGCCGGAGGTCCAAACCAGCCGCCCAGTCGAGACGCGTCACTCCCTTCGGATCGTCCCTTGAGTTACCCCAAACCCTGGCGTGGGCATTGAAGTCCCCCAGGACGATCAGCGGACTGGGTAGGCATCTGCGAACGCAGTCCGCCAGCCCGTCCAGGTACAACTCGTAGTCGGCGAGAGACCTATTGGGAGAGACGTAGCACCCCACAATGGCCAAGGGGCCCCACCGAACGGCCACGAACCCCAGCCCCGCTTCGAGCAGGGAACAGGGTGGGACCCCCACACCGCCCGCCCAATGGACGGCAACGGTGCCAGTGGCGTCCCCAAACCAGCGAGGGTGGTCGGGGACGCGATAGGGCTCCGCCACGACCGCGAGGCCTATGGACCACTCCGCAATGGTCTGCATTAATAGCTGCTGAGCATTACGGCAGTGGTTCAGGTTCGTCTGCAGCACCCTTACTCCCGCGAATGGGAGACCTCCATGGCCTCCTGCGGAGCAGAGCCCGGTGCTGAGGCGGGAGCCTCGGCGGTCGTATGAGCTGGGGTGGAAGGAGCGGTCTTTTTACCCTTCTTCCTCCCACCACCCGTCTGGCAGCATGTCTTTGCGCCCAGACGATGGGCCGACGGGCGACCCACATCTGAGCACAAGGGGCACCGGAGCGTCTTGGCCTTACATTGACTCGCTCTGTGGCCGCGCTCTCCACAGGCGAAGCACCGGTCGCTCCGGTCTACCCCATTCGGACACGTCTGGCCAACGTGGCCCTTCTCGAGGCACCGGAAGCAATATAGCGGCCTTGCCTCCAGCACCTCGACCCTGGCGGTGCCCCATCCCACGCGGATGTGAGAGATCGTCGCCAGCTTACGCAGGGCGGCGAGAGGACACCTCACATGTGTTGTGCCCAGTGACATGGGTGTCCGACGAATACTGCCAACGGTAACATTCTCCGTCGAACACCCACTTGCCTCTGCGATGGCCGTCGCCACCTCCTCTGGTGTCGTGGCGTCGTCCAGGCCGAGCACTCGTAGCTCGCCCGTTTTCATTGGGCGAGCCACCCTCACATTGAGGTCCTTGAGGACCTCACGCATCCGCGCTGCGAGGCGGTCGGCCTTGGCGTCACTGTCGGGGCCCCCGATGTTCAACAAGATCCCGCCAGTGACGGCCCTCTTAGACTCCACCGTCTCGATACCAAGGTCAGAGAGCTGAACCCGACTACGGGCAGCTCGCATAACCTCAGTATAGGTCGTCGTTGCGCCTTCGACGACCGTAATGGCGACTGCCGCGGTCGCCGGCACCTTTGGGAGCCTCCTCTTAGGCGCCTTCTTTGCCGTAGGCTTTTTGGCCGCAGGCTGGGAAGGCGCTTTCGGCCACGATCCAGGTTGCGCTTTTCTGGCCGTGACCGTCGCCCAAGACTCGGCAGAAGCCGTTGGACGAGACGAAGAGGGAGAGGGGGCGGACACCGGTGGTAAATCGGTAATCGGCGGAAGAGCCGGTCTCGCCCTCCTCTTTCTCTCCCTGTTTCTCTTTTCACTGCGCGGAGGAGGCTTTGCCATGGGGGCCTCCATTGGCCGAATCGGCGCAGCACTCCTTGTCAGTGCGGGTCTAAACGCTCTGTCTGGAAAGAGCTCCGCCCTGGCCTCATCACCCCTAGTCACAAGAGCTTGAGCATGCCTTTTTGCTTTGGTCTGGTTTCGGTCTCTCATACTTGTGCTTTGACTATGTGCTAATGGGGGACGTACAGATCTTGCTGGCAAAAGACGTTCTTCGATGCCAGCGAAACGAGCGTCGATCAAAGTTCTCACAGAACTTATAATGGTGCGCTTCAACTCCTCGAGCACTGTATCTCCAACATTATCAGTCGGCGTTTGAGCCGACTGGAGTGACTTCTGTGAGTCCACAAGGGCTATCCTCAAGCTCTGCACATCCTTGCTGTAAGACTGCAGCTCCGATCTAAGTTTTTCTACCTCCTTAGTGAGGCGCTGATTCTCCTCATGCATGCGTCTTACTTCTTCGCTCTCAGTACGAAAGGCGAGAGTCTCAATAATTTCGGTGAGAGCTGCTGCAGCATCCTTAAGTTTGCGCACATAAGTGCCTTTAAGGTGGCCAGACTTCGTCGCTACTTCCAGTATGGAGGCTGCACGTTGTTCTGCGTAGGTGCGCAACTCCTTAGTTGAACACAGGGAGGCATCCTTTCTACCTTCCACTGCTGAGCCGCTCTCTACGTATGTCGACTGCGCTGATTTATCTTTTTGTGATGCCCAGTCTGACAGGCTTCTTTCAAAATCGTGATCTTTTTCACGATCTTTTTCCACACGCTGTCTCTGTTCCTTTCGAGCGCGTGCCGTTTCAGCGCCACGGACCTTTGGTGGCTTACCTCTCCTCGCCGAATGGCATTTGGGGTCATGTTCGGTTTCCGAGCCAGAATCATCTTTAGCAGTTTTGCGCTTGCGCCGCATACTCTGCACAGCTCCCGAGTCTGAAGCAGACTCTATAACTCCCACATTTCCTTCATTAGTTGGGTTTAAATTAAGTTCATCCATATGATTCCCACGAGTATGGGGGAAGAACAGTCCATCCAAGCGGTGCCCCCTGCACTTGGATAAGCCTAATACGCCACGGGTTTCGGCCGGTACCCTGGCGGGACCAGCAGTAGCGACTGATCTTCCCATCAGCCACGCACCCCTCGCGCTGCTTCGCCGCTTGGGTTGGGGTAATTTTTTATAGAGGTTTTCTTCCTCGCAGCCCAGCCAGTAAAGGCAAGACCCTCGGTTCCCCTCATGATTACGAGACATGACCGCAACCATGAGTGGAGTTCCGATATTTTCGGCGCTGGCGCATATAACGCTGCACCTACGTGACGGGAACACACTACGTAAACCCGTCTAGTCCCTCACACTGTGTCCTCTGCTAATCAGAGGAACACGCGGAAGAACGCCGTCGCGTCGGATTATTCGCCGACGAGCAATCATTACCCAAGGAAAATCCTGTAGGCAATAATTACTCGCCGCCCAGGGTGCACCGGCACATTTCACTGCTCGTCTCCCCGGATGACAAATGTATCCGAAAGAGGCCAGCAGCAAACGTGCACACGAGGAGGTTATCCGACTTCGCCCCCACTGTGCTTTGCCTAGTTGCCAAAGTGAAGAAAATGGAAATGAAAAATTCCGTCTTTCCCAAATGAGAATCGAACCCAAAAACTGTAGCGTTTACAAGCAGATGCTACAACTCTGCGTTACAACATTCCTCAACTACTTATTCAAGCTAATAAATTATAAGACTTATGTACGTCAATTTTCGAGCCCTACTTAAGTTTTCTCTCACATGCTCATATGGTTTAATGGAATTATATGAAATAGCTATAAAGAGATTATCTACAAGGATCATAACTCTATCAGATGCTCAGAGAGGCGCAGATTTGATACAGTGCCAAGTAGATACGTACGAGGTGTGTTCAAAAAGTATCGCGAATTTTGTGTTTTTTCAAAAATTATTTATTTATTCATGAATATCTATTTTGTCCCCTTCAAAGTAATCCCCATGAGATATTATACACTTGTGCCAACGGTTTTTCCAATCTTCGAAGCACTTCAAAAAATCATTTTTTTTTATCTTGTTCAGCTCCTCCTTCGATGCCGTCTTTATCTCGTCAAGTGTAGCATAACGTCGTCCTTTCATGGGCCTCTTCAGTTTAGGGAACAAGAAAAAGTCACAGGGGGCCAGATCTGGGGAATACGGTGGCTGCGGCATCATTAGTGTGTTGTTTTTGGCCAAAAAGTCGCGCACAAGCAACGATGTGTGAGCAGGGGCGTTATCGTGGTGCAAAAGCCAATTTTTGTTCTTCCACAAAACCGGGCGTTTCTGGCGCATTGCTTCGCGCAAATTGCGCATAACTTGCAGGTAATAAACCTTATTGACCGTTCTACCCTGTGGCAAGAACTCATGATGCACCACGCCCCTGCAATCGAAGAAAACTGTCAGCAAAACTTTCACATTCGACCGAACTTGGCGCGCTTTTTTCGGTCTTGGTTCGTGCGGCAGCTTCCATTGAGATGATTGAGCTTTGGTTTCCACGTCATAACCATAAACCCACGATTCGTCACCAGTTATGACCCTCTGGAGCAAATTTGGGTCGTCGCGGACAGAGTCCAACATCTCATTAGCAATGTTCATGCGATGCTGTTTTTGGTCGCAATTGAGCAATTTTGGTACGAATTTCGCGGCGACCCGTCTCATGCCCAAATCATTGATAAAAATCGAATGGCACGAGCCAATCGATATGTCTAGGTCCTCAGCAACTTCTCTAATGGTGATTCGACGATTGGCCAATACCATTTTCTCCACTTCATTAATTTTTTCGTCTGTTGTTGAAGTGCTCGGGCGTCCGGCACGCTCTTCGTCGTTCACATCTTCTCGGCCTTCTGAGAACATTTTGTACCACCGATAAACGTTGCTTCGGTCCAAGGTAGCTTCTCCGTATGCCACAGTCAACATTCGGAATGCATCCGCGCACTTAATTTCGTTTTTCACACAAAATTTGATACACGTTCTTTGATCCATTTTTTTGAATGGGTAAAAATCGAAGACGATCCAAAACACGTGCAAGCAAAGCAGCTGTCAACAATTAAGTGAACATTCAAAATGGCCGAGGTTGTCGGCATAAGTGAGAGACATGAGTACCAACATAACGCCACAAAAAAATTGAAATTCGAATATACGTAACCCGCGAAAATTCAAAATTCGCGATACTTTTTGAACACACCTCGTAAGTATTTTAGGATATGATTTTATTGAATTATTCAATTTGTATTAAATGTAAAGCTTCTATTTATACTGATGAAAAATTATGGCACGTCATTTTTCTCAACAAGAAAGGTTTTATTTTCAACATTTTTGTATGTAAACGTGTTTGTTATTGGCCTTTACCCTATTTGGGGAAATAAATTATTTAATGTATATTTGGTAAGATAAGCTGCAGCGTTAAGTTCCGCCACTTAACATCGTTAATATAACTGTAAATGCAAATTCGACCATAAATTGTATTAATGTATTTTTTTTAATTTTCTACGTTACAATGAAGTCAAGTGAAGCGTCTCTAACAAGACTATACTAAAGCTAAGGTAAGGGATGATATTAAGATGTCATAACTTTAGTAGAATTTTTATTAAATATAATTTGGAATTTTTAAAAGTTTTATTATTATTATTAAATAATAATTTTGTTATAACGCCAAAAATAATATCTGTACTAAAAAAATGTATTCTATACTCACAAGTAGAATTAATAATATGATAATCTAGTGTTGTAGGTGTAATGCAGACGATTCCGTTGAAGACAGTCCAGGAGGCTGTATCATTTTCTAAGATTAAATTGTCTACGCAAAAATTTTCTGGTTCTATTATTTCAGTATTTGCATTTTCTATCTCTATACGTAGATTTCCATGCTGAAAAAGAAAACACAGGGGTTGTAAACTTACAGAAGTTATTTTGAATATTTGAAGCTATATTATATATATACGGGATATAAATACGTCTCACGATAATAAACGCAAATGCGTCTTTATTACACTTACGTAGTTAAATCATGAAAGCTTTACAGATTCTCAATGCAATGGACTAATTGGAAGAATTCACATAAACGATAGAATATTAATAAAAACGTTAGGGATCCTTATAATTATTTTAAATAATTTACAAAAGAACGAGCTTGAGAGCATCCGTGTATACGCTGCGTAAATTGATAAAGCTATTTAAAAAGAATATATGATAGATCAACAGCATATGTTTATCATTTTGTTTAATAACAAAAAGTAAAGGCATATATACAAAACTATTTTAAGCTAATACAGTCAGAGGGTTAGTGCATTTTAAATAGATTAAAATTGTTGTTCTTGAAATAAAATCTATCACAATTGTAAATGACTACTAGAATAACTACTGTACATGTATACACATAATAAATAATTCGAAGCTTTTAAGCGATTTACGCTTATTGCTATACCTGCAATATTATCAATTATATATTTTTAAGAAAAAAACTTGAGTCCAATTATCTAAGTAATGTAGACTCAAACTATCTTAAATTTATTACAGCATAGAAATTGGAAAGGTTAAAACTGTTGTTTTCTTAGTTACTTTCATAGCATTATGTCTTATGGTATTTTGCTTTGGGGTGATGCAGCCTCTATTAACTCCATCTTTGTCCTCCAGAAGTGGGCTATCTCCCTATCTATAACCTAAATCCTAAACATTCCTTAAGACAAAAATTTAAGAATATAAATATAAAGACTGTGGCATCACAATATAACTTTGATAATTTAATGTATGTAAAAAATATATTAACAATTTCACCAAAATCGGTAATGAACACAATATTAATACAAGAAACAGGCATAAACGTACCGCGCCTGTAACTAGACTACATTGCATCCGCAATACTTTTTTTGGAACAGTCTATATGCTTCTACAATAGGATTTTAGAAAACGTCCAAGATTGTTCTATATCACAATTTAAAAAAACTGTGAAACGACATTTGTGTAAAGGTTATTACCATATTAATGATTTCATAAATGATAACACGCCTTTAGCAATAAAATGCTCGCTCCAATCTACTTTAAGGATATCGTTACCATTAATAAGAATTGCGAAATTGTAAATATCTGGCAATTTAAAAAAAAAGGAAAATAATAGATCGAGTTCCGCTGAGTTTCTTGCGCCGGTTCTTCTCAGCTCTGAGGCCTAACTAGCGAACTGGTGGTAAATTAAATTATTTGACGTTCAAATTTCAGTATGGCACCGCATACATCACCTATGCGGTGTATATGTAAAATGCAATACACATTTACAAAAAATAGCACAAAGTTCGTTTAACGTATAGTAATGTCCATAACTTATCATAAGATTGTGGTGTCTCCTTTCCAAACATTACCATTTCAATCGTGATAACCCTAGTTTTTTGCACTGTGAACTTTAGTAGTAAACAATTTTTTTAACAAAGCGATATCATGCATTACTTTTGAAGTGCTTATCGTAATTTTGTGCCAGGTTTAAAAATGTGGGCTGTCGTGGCGCAAAGGGGTAGCGTCTGTCGGTAAACGCAACGGTTTGTCAGTTCCATTTCTGCTCGGGGTAGATTCATTTTTTTATTTCGATATGCTAAGTAATCGCTCTGGCATCTAGGCAAAACGAAGTTGAGTTCCGCCACTCAAAACGCAGTGCCTCAAAAAAGGCAGAAAGCAGGGAAAGGAGTATCTTATGCCTAGGTTTCCATGGTTCCTGCGGTTCCCTACTCTGCTATGTGCGGGATATAGCATGAAGCTAGATAAATATGAAGTGAACGTGTATTCGCCTGTTTTCCGCCGCGATTACATTATAAGTAAAGTAAATTCCATTAAGAATTCAGTTGTCACAAATAGTAATAATCCATATAAAAACATATAATAAAAACTATTTATATTCAACTCAGTGTTAGAATAATCAAAAACACGATAATCATTTATAAGATAAAAAGTAGTACAGAATTCATGTTTATTAGTTACATCTTACTAATTCAAAACGACGACGATACAACGTAACGCCCTAAACTATTTTTATGACCTGGAAACTCTAATTATATTTTGAAAAGCTTAACTTGATTAATAGTTACTGTACAAAAACATATATTACTGTTATGACTTACGAATTAGTATATATTTAAAAAGAAGGCCATCAGTTTCTAATGTCAGAATTTGTTTATAAAAATATTACGTATATAAAAACATTCATTATCGAAGACACTTCCTTCACACATGTTATCTGATTGGTTAATTTTCAAACTTTAAATGTATAATATATATTTATAGCTGACTCTGTTTTAATGTTTTCCTTTTAATTATACTTATTTCAGCTTCACACAATATAGTATAAGTAAATTTCGTCAATATAAAAATGTCTATGTACCTAATTATATCTTGAAACAAAATTTATATAGATAGATTATATTATGTACACACTATTTTTTACATACTTCTTCTCCTTTTGAACAGAGAGTAAACAGATTTGGTAATATGACTTTACACGACTATCTACTTGTTTTAATGTCGAGTGAATTTCTAATTATAAACAAGGTATCTACAAAAATTAACACAAACGAAATTATGGCCGCCAATATTGAGAAACAAATAGCTGTTATCAACACGTGGTTAATTGAAATTGAATAAATAGAGCGTCTTGAGCAGGTTAATATATTTCACTATATATATAAATATAGAAAAATAAAGGGAGAGAAAGGAGTGAGGTAGAGAAGGAACCGAAATCTCTTTGATCCTTGTGAAAAATGTTGGAGGTATGTATTATAATACATATTATATGTTTAACATATATAATAAAGCTTTACAAAAAATATATAAGTTTCACAAGTAAGTATGAAACAAAAATATTAAATCTACCACTAAACTTACGATATCTATCTCTAGTACAGTGTTTTCATCAAAGATTTCTTTTACAACGACACGGTGTTGAGTTGCGGGACAGCTCGGTTTCCGATAGTGAAAGTGAAAGTAGGCCATGGGATTTATTTGCATTTTTATAATTTCTAAACGAAACGGATTTTCATTTTCAACACACATTAAATCTTTGAAACTATATGCATATCCTGGGTTACAACACTTTAGTATGCTAATATCCTTATCTCCATTTGGTTCTACTAATGTCTCCTGATTTTTAATATAACACACACTGTTACCTACAATCGCTAGTATAGTTATTAATTTTATCATTTTATAAACAAATTAATTTATAGATCATTTTTAACATATTAACTAATGTAATTGTATTTAAATTATTGTGAATATAGAGCTTTTTCATCTATACTTCACAAAATATATAAAAACTTGACATTTTGGCATTTCAAATCTTTTTCATAATATATTGGATTTAATAAAAAGCTCAAAAGCACGCGTAGTTCACTAAATAATACACATATGTAAATGAAAGACACAACTTTTTATATCAAATAGTGATCCACGACTGAGCTTCTTATAGACAGGCAGTCGCCAAAAGTCTACTCTCGTTCGTATTTTTGGCGCCTATTTCATTCTCGTTTTCCACTGAAAGCTTCTGTCCCTTAAGCTGTTTATGGTTGCCAAGTATTTAATACGCAATGTTTAACTGATAGTAAACAGTTTGTAAATTTAACATAATATATAATTTTGATATTATACACAAATAATGATAATTGATTATTATAATCTTAACAAAGAGAGATTGAGTCTCATCACTCTTTATTATCTTACAGAAAAAGGTAAGGAAAAAACACACAAGTCAAAAGCTTTCAAGTAGCTTCTACCTAGTCCATATAGAGCATGATCGTTAATGTGATATATACACCTTAATGCTTGCCAATAACAAGTAAATTACGGTATAACACCCACCACATCATAATAACTCCATATTAATTATAACGTTAGACGCCATCGTGGCGGAATAATCAATATACTTTCTGTAAAATGTATGTTTTTCATATATTTTTAGTCTTTGTAATGAAAAAGCGTAGGGTTTTATCAAAAACGGTAAATTCTCCTTAAATATGGTCTTAAATAGTAGTTGGTAGATTACCTCTTATTTGATATTGATAACTGCAAATATCAAACGATAATATTTATTAATAACTAATTAATTAGAGTAACTGATAACGTTAAGTACCAGTAACATTTTAATATCAGTGACAGTGATGTGTCACAAAACATTGTTTTGTACTCCGTACTTATTTATGGAGGAAGTGTGGAAATGTATTAAGAAAAAAATAGTGTATTTTTATAATATATTTCCTTACTAGACGGAATTAACTTAGTGTTAAAACATTCCGTTCTTCACTTTTCATTCAACTTCAATAAACACATGTGCCGTTGAGTCGACACTAAATTCAAGAATTCAGCGACGTGATTTTTTTTAATTTAGCAAGAAAATATAATAATCAAAATAAAATAAATAAGTAAATATAATAATATTTCCTCCGAAGGAAATAGAATCTATATTATTGTGTTCACTATTTCATTGCGCCACGACGGTCTCACAATAAAATATGTGCACATTAAAACACAAGAAATTACTTCTGGTTACACAATTAATTACAGTCATCATATGACTTGACTTTGCTAAAAGCCAAAATATCTTAGAAAACTAATATAAGAAATATTATTAATTTTGCTATTCACATATACAAGGAGGACCGTCGTGGCGCAGAGGCGCAACGTCTGCCTGTAACGCGACGGTTACTGGGTTCGATCCCCAGTCGGGGAAGATGAATTTTTCTATTTCCATTTTCTTCGCTCTGGCATCTAAGGCAAAGCGTGGCGTTGAGTTCCGCCACTCTACACGCAATGCCTCAAAAACGGCGGAAAGTGGGGACGGAGTAAGCAGGGACTAAGTAACGGAGTGTCTTAACACTAGGTTCTTATGGTTCCTGCAGTTCCTCTGCCTACCCTGCCATGTGCGGGATAAAGCGTGGAGCTAAAAAAAAAAAAAAAAAAAAGAAAAAAAAAACATATACAAGTCTATATTTGTGATTTGAAGTGACACTGTTATTTTGTGTTAATTCACTCTAGGCTGAACAGCAGAACCTATTTTCAATGGAGTTACTGAAAAATTTAGGGCTTGGAGCAGCATACTGAATACTTTTACCCTGAAATTCTATATAAATAGAAAAATAGCCTTCAACAGGCGTAAGTATCCAGCATAGTATATAAAAAGGAAAATTTGTATTAATAATATTATTATTTGTGAAACTGTAACAATTGAAATAATTTATTTAATAATTTTTCCCAGTATCGACTGAGAGGTACTCAGTTTGACATATGTGGTCCTTGAAGCACTAAAAGAAGATTTTCTGAAATTCCCAAATAAAAATTAAGGGTTCCTGCCGGCACTTTATATATTCCACATTTCTTTAAAAGTTTGTACGTATTCCTTTTAATTTATCACTTATCTGATGTCCATACATCTTAGTTTGGCAATGGACGACAGTATGAGATGTCGAGATGAATTGAAGCGCTACTACGACGCGATACAGATAAATGATATTAATTGGTTTAATGTGGCGTTTAGAGTATATTCTGTGACGTAAGCGATGGATGTTATTACAAAGCAGTACAACCAATAGCAATAAATTATTGTAATTTTTGTTATCTTCTAAGAGAGATATGGTTTTACTAATGCTTTTTATAGTATTTATTAATCATTTCTTATGCGTATATATAATTTAATATATTTTTTTGTTAAAAAAATATGAATAAGTTTTGAACAAAGATAAAAAAAATTGTTTCAAGTGAATTTAGTCATTTATACCGTACCAATACATTGCAGAGGCTCAGCGTCTGGTTGTTAACGCGCCGATTTGTGGGCTCGAATCCTATTTGGGGAATAATATTTCATTTCTATATTCCACGCAAGCAAGCGGTTGAGTTTCACGACTCATACCGCAATGTGTCAAGAGGCGGAACGGAGTGTCTTAACACTGGGTTCCCACGGTTCCTCCGTTTCTCCTCGCCTACCCTGCTATGAGCGCAATAAAGCGTAAGGCTATAATTAGCATAAAAAATGTTTCGTACTATTATAGTTCGTACTATTAAATATTTTGTGCAGAAACTCAACATTGCGATTTGGCTACCAGAGTTGAAGAAGAATTTGGCAACTAGTTAAAGAAATGTAATTCATAAATGTTTCCAGTTAACATTTTTTCATTATTTTCAGAAAACAAAAATCTCTAACAACAACAAACTCTCAATAAACATAAACATTTCAATTTTGTAACGTTTTCTATAACATTAAAGACAGGGTTAAATAGTACCTTAGCTTTTTGGCAAAAATTTACATAAATTAATATTTTACCTTTTGATCACAAAATGTTTTAAAAATAAAATGTTTTACTAGATATAGAACACTTATTTAACTTTTAACGAATTATTTTAACATTTCTACTGTTACTGTTTTTGATATCTTAATGTTTGGAGCAAGAATCTATATTTAAAATATTTGGTAATTGACGTTGCGCCTGGCTTTATTTAAGAGCAAGAAATGACAATTGTACATTTTTTGTAAAAACTGCTTATTATTTATTCATCAACTATCAACATTCTTAGTGCTTATAAATTAATATCTGAAATTAAAAAAAAAACATTTGTTCTAGTCTCTTATTCTGTAGGTGAAAATGTTTTTAAACTCTTAGGATATGTCGTTTGCGGCACAATTTTACATTTTTTTGGTTTATAGCTATCTCTCTTGAAAATCATTAGTTTAGACTAACACACTCTAATTGAACATAGTTGTTAAGTTACATACACGTAGGGATAATTCTTTAAACGAGAATTATTACAGTGCTTTTCTTAAATATATCGAAGCACAGCGCCATCTATCGAAGTTCGAGTGATATACTAATCGTTGAGATATAGTAAAAAATAATTCTAATGTTATCAGAAAATAGAAAATATGTTTTCTGTGTCTTATCACTTATTATATTAATTAAATGTTATATTTTTCTAAAGTATAATACGGCATAAAGTAAACTAAAAGTATTTTAAATTATAATAAATTTTCAACGTTTATCCTGATTATTTTATAGGTGAATATATCTAGCAGGTAAAAGCAAAATGTAAAATATATTGCAACAGAGAGCTCTCTTCGTCGAATTTTAAGTGGAAAGAATAATGTAGCGACGTCATCAAATTGAATCACACTGGCATATTTTTAGTAATTCAACGTATTTCCGTATACATAAGGTCCTATCTTCTTGTTATCTTAAATTTCAGTTGCTTTTGCAGAAAATTGTATATTTTCAAAAGAATATTGGACAAAATGTCAAGATACTTATACCAATTGTAATTTACCAATTATCACGTAGGAGTTTCTTGACAATTTTTGAAGTGGGATCCTGCGTTACTTCAGTTTTGAAAAATTACTAGAGAATTTTGATTGTATGTTTATTAAAAAAAATCAAGTCATCAGCTTTCAAATAAGTTATCAGAACCATATGTACGCAAACTACGGCCAAATGTAACAACAAAATAAAAGAAAATTTTTTGCAAATGACAAATACACTATGTTTTTTTTAAAGGCATTATTAAAAAAAATAACACAAACATTCTTTAAGATAAAAAAAAACTAAATTTAGTTTAAATCTAAATGTAAGGTGTATGTTTTTATAAGACATACAATTTACGTTAGAAAAAATAAAATAAATTGGTATATTTATGCATAGTGTAATGTATGAAATAAATACGTATATATAATAATAATAAAAAGAATAGAATATTTGAATAATACAATATATTTCAAAAATATATTTTAGCGACAATTTTAATGTTACATATAACTTTGTAATTTTTAATGTCAATTTTTTATATTTCAATACTAAAAAGTAGCAATATCAGTAAGTCAGCTTTAGTACATATGCAGCTACACATTAAACGTTGTTTTCAAATTTCGAAGGTAAAATTACCACATATAGTTGCCAGTATATAATCAACAGACGATACAGCCTTTTAATTATATACAAATATACTTCAAACCACAAAAATATTATTTCTAATAGAGTATAGAAAATACAACATTATTAAAGACACACGACATTCACAACAATAATTATACATTATTAATTAACAAATCTATCAATGTAAACGGGACTTATATATGTAAATATATCTACTAAGCATTGGAACTAATTTCAAAGGAAAAAAGTCCCGTTTACAAACACATACAGATAATGAAATATAATATATTACTAAATAGAAAATGCTCAGGTGAGATCAAGGTATAAGGTGTATGTGGTTTTGTCTTACAATTAAATACTTAAATAATTATTATATTGATAATTGCACTTGTCATATTTTCGTTTATATATATATATATATATATATATATATATATATATATATATATATATATATATATATATATATATATATATATATATATATATATATATATATATATATATATAGTCTTTTAGAATAAAGTCTATTCAAAAATCGTAAACTATATAAAAATTAAGAAAAAAAAGACGTTCATCGATTTATATAGTATTATCCATACTAAATAGAATCATTTAAATAATTATGACAATGACATTTAAATTTGGAAAAAAAATTAACGCAAATCCAGTACATTTAGTCTAACTTGTAAATGCTTGTACCCGCATGGTTATATTACATAAGTTAGAGGTAACTATTTGAAACATTCTCAGCATGCTATTGAACTTCCACTTACTGATTAGAATAAATAAAGAAAATATTTAATTATTGAATAAGAAAGGATTTTTTTTACAACTAAGTACTAAATACTTCTAAAAAACATATATAAGTCGCATATATATATATATATATATATATATATATATATATATACATATATATATATATATATATATATATATATATATATATATATATATATATATATATATATATATATATATATATATATATATATATATATATATATATATATATATATATATATATATATATATATATATATATATATACACATATATATATACATATATATATATATATATATATATATATATATATATATATACATATATATATATATATATATATATATATATATATATATATATATATATATATATATATATATATATATATATATATATATATATATATATATATATATATATCTTATGTCTTTTTAACTTAAAAGTTAAGACTAGTATACAAGTATTAACAAAACTACACATTTGTTTAAAAGAACATTTCTTTAAATAATTTCAAACATATTTGTTGCTTATGAAAATACAAGAGGTAATTTGTTTTATTTTTTTTTAAACCTAAATATGAGTTAGATAATTATTATGTCATATTACATATTGCAACATATGTAACATTTCGTTGACTGTCATTATTAAAATGTATACAAAATATGACAAAAAAAATATAAGAAACCAATGTCATGTCAATGTGGTTACATTTTTTTTCCATACATTCTTTGGTTTTTGTTGATATTTATTAAAAAGGCTTATTTATGGTAAATTTTTACTTTTTTAATTATTAATTTCTTACGTTAAGAACTAATTCCTCAGGAGTAGAATAAGTTCTTGTAGAACATTCGCTTTTGGAAAGCGAGTCGCCTCGGACTTGTTTATATCTGAAAAATAAATTGAACAGATTAAAAAATATATATATGATATGTTAAAACATATCTAAAGTTAATAAAAACAGGTTAGAAAGTAGCTTTTTGTATTAATCTGACAATATGTTTAAAAATTCTATGCACATTTAAACCTAGATTAAAGTAAATGTAATATAAACAAAACTCTTACTATATAATAATGGCGAAATGTCTTAAAGTGAATTCAGTTTTGATATCTCCATCATAATTCAAAACTATTCACTATCCTTCTCAAATGAAATTATTCTGTACAGTCATGCAAAGAAATTGTGATACTTTAAAAAGTAAGTTAATATGATTTAGAAAGAAATTGTTTTTAAATATTAATAAGTTAGAAAAGTATCCCAAAATCCAAAAAAAAACAACTCACTAATAAAAATTAAATAAAATATCTATATAAAACTACTAAAGTTATTTGTTATTAAACACATTATTATCCGTGTTTTGCGTAGATATTAGAATCACAAAAAGCCGCAATCTGCAAAATTACACCACATACGCCTAAATGTTAGTCGAAAACCTTCGAGAAGCAAAGCGTTGCGTCAAAATCCCCAGTGTCCAATAATCTACCTTATATGATTGTATTCTTCTTATCAGTCTCTTATCTTCAGTGGAAATTAAATGCTTCCGATAATTGGTGTTTACTTCAATTTTGGGCAATTCATAATTTTTTAATATAAAAAAAAACGGTTTCAAAAATCATCCTATACTAGAGCTTCATTTTAAATAAAAAATAAAGAAAAATGATAATCTATTACTGATTATTTGATATCTATTATCTATATAACTGTTGTATTAACATCTTTATTGCTATCTGTATCTGGACAATCTGTTCTGATGGTATCCAGGCTGTCTCTCTGATTGTAGTCCCTTAGATTTCTACCGAATTGCTTTTGCGGTATCGTCATGCTCCCCAATTCCTCCTTCCGTTGAACAATCTTGTCTTTGATCCTAATTGAAATTAAAATATCTCATCCTTAATTATTTTATTAAATTGTAGCTTCTTATCTTACAAGCAGTATGAAATAAGTTGAGCTTACAACCTTCTTTGTTTTATTTCACTCGAATCTATTTAAAGAAATAATAAAATGGACTATGTGAAATTAATATATGTCAGTGAAAATTGTACTGTAGTATGTATGACATTTATAACAATTACAGCTTTTTACACAGTAATGGTTGTCAAGTGTACGCGTGAACACGTATGAGTTCATAGAGTTCACTGTGTAAAATATTTCTATTATTTTTTATTTCTACATGATTAATATAAATAAGATAAAAAACAAAATAAAATAAGCTATGGCTTCGTCTCTTAGTAAATTTTGGTTGACGGCATTTTTTTAACGTATGCCTGTAAAATTACAATCATCGTCTGCTTTAAATCATTGCATCATCTCATCCAATGAGTCAGTTATTATTCTTTGAAACAAAAATTAGCAATTGATCTATTAAAAAAAGGGAGATATGTCTAAAGACTCTTTTGTTTATATTTTATATGTATATTTTGAAATATGTATGTTTTATTTTAACATATTTTATATAATAATTAGACAAATAAAACAAACCTTTTCTTTATGAGCCTGAATATCTTGCGTTTGCACACAAAAATAATGAAAATGAACAGGCCGATGAGGACATTGTAAGCGTCAGTGAAATACCAGATCTCGCTGGCTTTCGGGAAGAAATGGCTGATGACCTCCAAAATCCAATTAACTCCCATCACAGCGTAGAGCTTTAAGTACAACAGCAACCTAGAAATATTAAAAAAAATTATTCCAATGTATTATAAATATATACATATATAGCTTTAATCTATATCCCTAGGAGGGTAGTCAGAGAGAACGGAGTACCAAATGCTGAGGTCCCGGTATACCTCTTTCGCCTCGCCTACTGTAATTAGCCTCTTCATACATGCTCTCCGAGGAGTCCTCATGCTTTTTACGTGACCTTTCTCCACTATCTTTGATATTCTACCTATGTATTCGAAATTCAACCCAGGTATACTACAATATATTGAAGTAATATCCAAAATGATGACTTTTTTTCTCCTTTTTAATATTTATTATATTTAATTGTTTATATTTTTTTTAATAATTTAAATATATATTATGTACAGTCTTTTATAAAAGTTACTTTTACCTTTGTTTATCACCCTTCTGCTTGTCGTGTGTGGCACTCTCGCCGGACTTCAGCACTATTGTCTGCCTCTTGGTTTCAGCAATTTTACAAGCAGTTAGCGTAAAGAATATCGAATTAGCAACACATAGTATCACTATCGGTATGTACAGGTACAGTAGTTTGGTGTCACCTGAAATTTAAATTATTCATATTTATAATATAAATTTCATTGGTACTTTTGTCTCGTGGCCAGAGAGAAGGAAGTTAATAAAGAAAAATTATGTAAATTCGGGCTCAAGTTTGTGCTTAAATATCCTCCAATTAACCTTTTGAATGCATGTGTTGAATGCATTAAAATAACTGCAAATTACACAAGCCCTAACAGAATTAAGCATTTGAGTACCTGTTAAGAAACAACCGTCCTGTCTTATCGAAGGTAAGAACGGACGTGGTGACATTCCGGAAAACTCAAGACCAATTAATATTGCTGTCATAACAGTTGGCACACCAAAGGCATATTTACAATACGCATAGAATTTCGTTTGCTCCGAGTAGTTTTCCAATGACCTCCCACGTTTGCCACTGAAATATTAAAATAAGTGTATCAAAAATTTGTGGTAACAAGTTATCTTAAAATGGTTAATTGTATAATAATAATGTAACAATACAATTAAAGATAAAAGTCATGTAGTAAATTGTCAGAATAGTTAGTAATATTTTTTTAATAATGAACACATGTTGTATTGACACAATATATAAAAATAAAAGGAAGCGTTGTATCTCAAGTTTTGTTCGATCTGTACTCGGAAAAATATATACATACCAAAAGAATTGAATCTAGTTAATTTTTTATATTCCACCACATAAAGGTGGATAGTAACATAAGCCTCCAGTTAAAAGATAATTTTAAACCTCGTGAACAAAGTTTGGCAACGTTTTGTTGTACTTGACCTGTATCGTCTGTAAAAAATATCTTTAGATAGCTCATGACTCTTTACCTTCGAAAATGGAGAGTAATATATCGACACACTCTCTCTCTTGCTTTCTCTCTGCCATTGTAAATAACCATGTAAGGTAAAATTCTCTACTAACCTGAAAGTCCACCAAATGTCGAAACACATGACGTTCAGCCAGAAGAACGACGCAAGCAATGCGTAGTAAATAAGGAACGCTGGAACAAACAAAAATATATATTTTAAATGAAAGTGAAATATGCTGTAAATTATATTTTTATCTTAAGTTAATATTAAAGCAAGCCTTCGTTTTCCCTAACTATAAAACTTACAGAATAATTAAGAATTTATTAATTGTAACCTGTTCAATGGAACTAGTTGGCTAATGGCTTGATAAGTTTAGATTTACATCCGTGTATCCTTATATAACTGATTTCTCCATCTACTTTAAGCAGTCACTTAAATACCTTTAAATAATAGATATGTTAAATAACTTATTTTTAATAAGACATTTATTTATTTTTATTTTTTGATTTATCCCGCACATGGCAGGCAGAGAGAACTGCAAGAACCGTGTAAACCTAGTGCTAAGATACTCCGTTGCTCAGTTCCTGCT
This sequence comes from Dione vanillae, assembly GCA_037178615.1. Classification (NCBI taxonomy): domain Eukaryota; kingdom Metazoa; phylum Arthropoda; class Insecta; order Lepidoptera; family Nymphalidae; genus Dione; species Dione vanillae. The sequence continues at coordinate 2,073,768 of JAZFAU010000138.1, read as the reverse complement.
TTCTCCGTCCCCGCTTTCCACCTTTTTCTAGGCATTGCGTGTTGAGTGGCGGAACTCAACGTCGCGCTTTTGCCTAGTTGCCAGAGCGAAGAAAATGAAAAATCCATCTTCCCCAAGTGGGAATCAAACCCAGAAACCGTCGCATTACAGGCAGACGCTGCGCCACGACGGTCCTCATTATTTTTTTGCAAAAGTAAATAAATTTAAATTTATTTCAAAATAGTGATGTAACAATGTAACCGGCCGTTAATAAGCAGGCGAGCCTAAATTATTGTTTACATCATAGAGTCATACTTTACTATGTAATTTAGGTATGTCAGAAAGGTAAAGGTGAGTCGCGTTCCCGTACCGAAGGTTCTGTACCAATTTCATAAATGTATGTCAAAAGGTCTTAGAACTTATGAAAGATGGCTAGTTTATATTTAAGGTAGTTTATACACGGAATTACAAATATAATTTTGTATGGTTTTTGTGTGCGTGTTACTGGTTTAAAATTATTGTTTTTTTTTCGTGAAACGAAACGTTATGCAACATAAGTGTAGTTTCCATGATTTATATTGATTATGTCTAAAGAAAATATGCAGTTCTTACTTTCCCAGAAACATTTTATGTTTGTCATTTCACAACATACTGTCTACAAGCATAAATAAATTTATTTCGCGCATTTTTGTATGTACAACGACCGCTTAGCTCCCTAGCCATTTTGGTTTTAAAAGAAATATCGTCAGATATGTCGGGGTTATTAATTCAAATCGATTATAGTAAAGAAATAAAACTAATAATAGGTACATCGAAAATTATGTATTGGAATTATTAATATTTCGTATCTTTTGTTTGTAATTTTGAAGTTTTTTTTGGAACTGTAATGGAAATACATTAAGGTTTTCATTTTCTTGTTTTTGAAGTGTGGGACCCTAAAAACAGTAATTCAATGACTTTTCAAACGTCCGTCCATCACGTGTTGACATCACACTTGAAGCGTTAAGCGAACAATAGTTTAATGAGGATAGAAACAATTTAAAGACCGCATAATATTGTAATTGTAATAAATATAGGTATAAATGGTCATTTAGTAGTACAAATCATTTTACAGATCATCGTGACGTAGTTAGACAGTGACTAGTGACAGGTGAGTGTGGGTTCGGTTCACGTGGAGCGATTATTTTGTTAACAATCTTCATATTCCTGGTATAGAAAACCATTTTTGTCACTTTTCAAACAATGTTTTCGGGAAACAGCGTAACTTCCATCCTATATCTATTTTTAAGAAAAAATCAGTTAAAAATATAAAATATCACACTTTACTGAAAAAAATATTTCATTTATACTAAACACTAGTTTAGAATGCTAAGTATATTAGACCATCAAACATTGAAATCAAAATTCATAATGGACTAATTATATTACTATATTAAGTAAACAAATAATTTTAAATATTTTTAATAATACTTAAATAAATGATTTAAAAATGCGTGGGTCACGGGTTCAATTCCAATGTAGTAGTGCATATATATGTATATATATTCGTTTAGGTTTATATTTTTTTTAACTATACAGACAAGGTTAAGCTCCGTCATTACGTAGGAGACACGTAATGACGTAGCTGAAATATAAGAAACATATTTTAAATCATCTTAAGACAGCTAAAGGGATCAAAGCTCGCCTATTAACAATATCTCTCTAGTGGACTTATTTTAGACTAAATTTATTATGATCTTCATTTTCAAGGCGACTATAAAAATACCACTCGATGTATTTTAGACAATCTATTCATGAAAAAAATGATAACACATAACTTTCGGTTTTGTTTTCAACAAACAATATAAGCGGACAATTTTTGACGACGATTTTTGAACCACAAGCAGAAAGCAGGAACTAAGCAACGAAGTGTCTTAACACTAATTAGGTTGGTATAGTTCCTGCAGTTTCCTCTGCCTGCCCTGCCAAGTGCGGGATAAGGCGTGAAGATAAAAAAAACCTTTGTCGGTAAATAATTTATAGAATATTGACATCAAACATATGCAATAATGCAAGGCTGAAGGAACCCGCACGTGGTTGACCTGGTTTGTCCTGCGTAAGTCCCGATCAACTGTTAAGGAGATAAGCTCGAACCAACGGAAAAACAAATAAATAACAAAAATATATTAGTATTTAATGGTAATTTGTTATTATTAAATTACTAAATGAATACTGAAAGCACTCTATTAATTTAAAATTACAAACAAATATTTCTCTGTTCTCTGTAAAAACGTTCGTAACGAGTTCGATTCCTGCTTGGGGGAAGAATATAATAAAAATATTACTATACGCCCTGGCAAGATATTTAAAACCGTTTGTATACATACATAGAACTTTTCACCTGTTTCATTCCATTTAAAAATTATTGCAATTAGAGGTAATTATTGCTTTAGCTTAATTTGCTTTAATCAAATATAAGATGGTGTGCAATTTATATCTAGAATATTTTAACTGTACTATATAACTGGTTTGTAGACTTCGTTTTTTTAATCTAGTCAGCTTACATGCTGTTCATGGCAAGGGCTCTCATAGAAAATAATTACTCGAGTCTATATAAAATTAATAATACTTTAATAATTGTTAAAAAATAATATTATTATATTTATTAAAATACTTGATGTATTTCAAAAACCTCTTCATGAAAATAAAATGCAAAATTGCAAATTTCTTTTTGGTTTATGTTGAACAAATAATTGAAGCGGACGTTTAAATCACTTTGTCGGTAAAAAATGTATAGAATTAATACTTAGTATGCAATAATGCAGAGCTGCAAGACCCGCACGCAGTTGTCATAGCGTAAATCCCGATCGCCGGGTACAGTGATAAGATCAAAGTAACGAAAGGACAGATAGTCAACAAAAAAAAAAATTAAGTAATAATAAAATAATTAATAATTAATTGTAACTGAGACAAGACTTCATAAGACAAAGCGCGGCGTTACGTTTCGTCACTTGACACTCAATGTCTTTAAAAGCACAAAAGAGTGTCTTAACACTGGATTCCACTAGACAGTGGAACTAAGAAAAAATGGGGATTAAGAAAAAGAATATTAAACGTTAAGAGCGTTAAAGGAAATAAAATTAATTCAAAGCTCAGCGTTAAACTCAGTAGCCAATCTCGGTATGTCCTGAATTCTGACGAAAACACATTTTTTTATGTACCGTAAAGCTGTAACCATATCAAACTCTACGTGTGTAAGTACACCAAAAGTGTTCAAAATGTATATCATTTTTTGGGCCATCATATTTAATAGAGTAACAGTAATAAAAATCTAATAGCCATATAAACATTTCACACCATACTATCTTTTTATGTTCAATTTACGAAATTAATTGAGGGATTAAACTGAGGTCGTTATATTTGATATGTTCAAGTATTTTTTGTGCTTGAGGGTGTGGCGATGAGTGACGATTAGGTACACAGAAATATAATAAATATAATTCAAAAATCCTTTCAAGGTAATGAAATGGCTACGTATGGCGTGTACATTAAATTGTACAGAAATAATTATAGTGACATTCGTCTTTTGGGCTTATATTGTTAACAATAATAGTCCCTAAGTATATAGGCTTCATTTTATTAGCTTAAAACTTTTAAATACACAATTTTTGAGATTGACAAAAAACGCGCGCAAATGTTAAGTGTGAGTGTCAAATATCAAGCAAATCCAATATCAAACATAGGCTATACATAGGCTATATTTATCTCGAATCCACAAAAACTCACCTCTTTAAGTGTCCGAAATTAAAACGGTTAAGTGATATTAGCAAAAAGTTTGCAAAATTCGTTGTATACAATTAATAAACATGTAAAATTATTTTTTAATTTTACTATAATTATGTAAAAGTGGGAAAATATTTTTTAACAGTCAATAAAATAATGATACTGTTAATCCACACTGGGTATAGAAAAAAATACTCAAAGAAAGCATATAGTTTTTTTTATAAAAAATTTAACGCAACGCAACTCAAATTTTTGTACGTCTTCTTCAAGTATCATTTCCTCAATTTAATAAAACTATAACGAAAGAACGTATTGACACTGATATTTATGAAAGTAAATAATGTCCTGAACGATAAAAGGTAGGAAATGAATGACCTGCGTCATTTTAAACATTCCAATATTGTACAAGGCAATACTGCAAAGTGTTCGAAACGTCGGGTTTCACAAAAAAATGCTAATATACGCGATAAATCCGTTTAAATTGTTTTATTTAAGATATTTTTATTTTTTTTAATTTATCCTGCGCATAGCAACGTAGACAGAGGGAACCGAAGGTACTGTGGAAATTTAGTTTAAAGTCACACCGAAAAGCAAGGTTTCCCTCTTTTCGAGGCATTGCGTGTTAAGGGGCGGAGCTCAACGCCGTGTTTTACAATTGTTAAAGCGAAGAAAACGGAAAGGAAAATTCCATCTGCTCCGAGTGCAAATTCTGTATTCTGTGACGTGTCTTAACACTAGGTTCCTATGGTTCCCGCAGTTCCCTCTGCCTACCGTACCGTGTGCGGGATAAAGCGTGAATACTATGATAAAATTATAAAACATACACCGAATTAACTAAATTTATTGTTCATAAACTTATACATTTTTTTCCTGTTTATAGAATATGTAAAACAACTTTTGAATCAAATACAAGGTAAAACCGAAATATTATTAATAGTCTACGCAAAACCACAACATACTTACTAAAAAAATGATAATACATACACGATGACGATTAATAATATCTTCAGTAGAACAAATATAAATAAAAAAATTCCAATTAAAATAAACCTTATTCCAAAAACCCCGAAACTTATCTTATCAGGATGGTTAATAGTAAAGCTACACTTTAAATGTTATTTTTTATAATTTAACTTTGAATTTATAAATGATATAAGTGTTGCCGAATATATATATATATATATATATATATATATATATATATATATATATATATATATATATATATATATATATATATATATATATATATATATATATATATATATATATATATATATATATATATATATATATATATATATATATTTATATATATATATATATATATATATATATATATATATATATATATATATATATATATATATATATATATATATATATATATATATATATATATATATATATATATATATATATACATATACATAAAAGAAAAATACATAAAAGAATTTATGCTAAATGTGAAAACCTAATTTCGAGAACGCAGTTTGGGTTCATGAATGGCTTGGGAACAAGAGATGCTCTTTTTGCGTATCAAGTCTTAATACAGAGATGCTGGGACATGAATCAAGATGTGTTTGTATGTTTCATCGATTATGAAAAAGCATTTGATAGAGTACAGCATACAAGAATGATCGATATTCTACAGACTATCGGCTTGGACTCTAAAGACGTAAGGTTCATAAAACACCTTTATTGGAATCAAGCGGCAAATGTTCGAGTAGAAGGCAAACTAACAGATGAAGTGCAAATCTTACGAGGAGTACGGCAAGGATGCATTCTATCTCCAATCCTTTTTAATCTATACTCGGAGATGATATTTAGAGAAGCGCTCGACTATTTGGATGTGGGCATTACAGTGAATGGCCAGATTATTAACAATATCCGCTATGCCGATGACACTGTTTTACTTGCACCGACCATAGAAGAACTTCAAATCCTTCTAAACAAGGTTCAGTCTGTTAGTGCCATGTATGGTCTCAACATCAACATCAGGAAAACCAAATATATGGTCATTTGTAAAACATCACCCACTCACTCACCTCTACTTTGTAGTGGTCAGGCCCTTCAAAAAGTAAGCAAACACAAATATTTGGGATGCTGGGTTGATGAAAAGGGTGATCACAGCCTTGAAATAAATTGCCGCATAGAGCATTCAAGTAAGGCTTTCTTTAAACTTAAATCACTTCTGTGCAATAAAAAGCTGAACATCAAGCTACGAGTACGATTGGCACGTTGTTATGTTTTCTCCATTTTCTTATATATATATATATATATATATATATATATATATATATATATATATATATATATATATATATATATATATATATATATATATATATATATATATATATATATATATATATATATATATATATATATATATATATATATATATATATATATATATATATATATATATATATATATATATATATATATATATATATATATATATATATATATATATATATATATATATATATATATATATATATATATATATATATATATATATATATATATATATATATATATATTGTATTAAAATCGATAATTTAAAACAATATTAAATATTTATATTGTAAGTATTATAATTATAGCATCACATTGTGAGGACCTTGGTGCAGTGTCTGCCACGGTTTGTAGGTTCAATTCCTACTTGGGGAAGATGGATTTTTTCATTTCCATTTTCTTCCCCTGGCAACTTGGCAAAAAAGGACGGACTATCGTAGCACGGTTCCTTCGGTTAACTACAATATACAGGATAAAGCGTGAAGCTAAAAAAAATATATATCGCCTTGTTACCGCATTGGAATGTTTTAAATGACGTAGGTCATTCATTTCCTACCTTTTATCGTCTATAATATTATTTACTTTCATAAATATCAATTACGTTCTCTCGTTATAACTGAGAAACATGGACTATTTTAGTTCAATTGTTATTTTTACCAAAAGGAGGAAATGATACAAATCCTTTTTAATCTATACTCGGAGATGATATTTAGAGAAGCGCTCGACAATTTGGATGTGGGCATTACAGTGAATGGCCAGATTATTAACAATATCCGCTATGCCGATGACACTGTTTTACTTGCACCGACCATAGAAGAACTTCAAATCCTTCTAAACAAGGTTCAGTCTGTTAGTGCCATGTATGGTCTCAACATCAACATCAGGAAAACCAAATATATGGTCATTTGTAAAACATCACCCACTCACTCACCTCTACTTTGTAGTGGTCAGGCCCTTCAAAAAGTAAGCAAACACAAATATTTGGGATGCTGGGTTGATGAAAAGGGTGATCACAGCCTTGAAATAAATTGCCGCATAGAGTATTCAAGTAAGGCTTTCTTTAAACTTAAATCACTTCTGTGCAATAAAAAGCTGAACATCAAGCTACGAGTACGATTGGCACGTTGTTATGTTTTCTCCATTCTCTTATATATATATATATATATATATATATATATATATATATATATATATATATATATATATATATATATATATATATATATATATATATATATATATATATATATATATATATATATATATATATATATATATATATATATATATATATATATATATATATATATATATATATATATATATATATATATTCTCTCGTTATAACTGAGTAACATGGACTATTTTAGTTCAATTGTTATTTTTACTAAAAGGAGGAAATGATCCTTAAACGAAACATGTAAAGATTTGAAAGCCCTCGTGCGAACTCTGCAAGCTGCTGCTGCTCGTGCTCAAATTTTATAAAAAAATTGATATGTTTTCTTTAAATACTGCTTTCTATGCCCAGTGTGGATAACCAGATAATTTATTATAATAATATTTAAAAATAGTTTATTAAAACTTGTTTATTTGCTGTATACAAAGGATCTATTGCAAACTTTATTTATAAATACTATTTTCATTTTAATTGCGGACACTTAGAGAGTTTTTGTCCTTGCACTTACGGCACTCCGTATTAAAGATCTCGAAAAGGCAGATTGGTAAATATTATGGCCGATGTTCGTTGGGAGTTCGGTTGGCAATTGAATACACAAATTGTACGCGTTAGCCATTTGGATTTGCTTGACATTTAACTCTTGACATTTGTACACATTTTTTGGCAGCTTCAAAAATTGTGTATTTTAAGAAAAAGTGTTAAGAAAAAATGTACCCACTATTCTTTATGTATTAATAAGTGACTCTTTTATTGTATACAATATACCTATGTCCAAAAGTTTAATGCTCAAAGACATTCACTCCCTATAATTGTTTCATATTACATATTTGTTAATAAAAAATATATGTAAATTTTTCCTGTTTATAGAATATGTAAAACAACTTTTGAATCAAATACAAGGTAAAACCGAAATATTATTAATAGTCTACGCAAAACCACAACATAATTACTAAAAAAAAAACATACACGATGACGATATGATAATATCTTCAATAGAACAAATATAAATAAAAAATTTCCAACTAAAATATACCTCATTCCAAAAACCCCGCCATATGTCGTATCAGGACGTTTAATAAAGAAATTAAATTTTTAATGCCATAATTGAACTCTGAAGTTATAAATAATACAAGTGTTGCCGATTATTATATTTATAGATAAGGGTTTTAGGATATATCTATATATACGAGACTGGGACCAGGCTGAAATACATAAGACGTCATGACATGACGTCATAGCAAAAACTTAGTTTGGATTTCAGCCTAGTAAGGGTACAACAGACTTACTGGATAAATTTACAGATGAAGTCAATGAACATTTAAATAAAAAAAATCACATTTTTGCGCTTCTCATTGACTTTTCACGCGCGTTTGATATCTGAAACCATAAACAACTCGTCAAAAAACTAGAAAGCTGTAAAATACGTGGTCTCCTACTTGCATGGTGTGAGAACTACCTGATAACCGCTCATATACTGTTGAAATTAATAATTTATTCAGCGAACCAATATTAGTGTCCGAAGGGACAGCACAAGGATCAGTCCTAGGTCCGTTGCACTTTTTATCATATGTTAACGATCTAAGCATTAATGTGAAATACTGCACGTGTTATCAATTTGCAGATGACACATGTCTCATAGCTGCTAGCAATGATGCGGATAAAGCCAGGCAATTGTTACAAAAAGATTTCAACAGCCTTATTTTTATTTAGCCTTATTATTTTATTGAGCGAGTGAGGAGCGCAGCGACGAGCGAAGCTCTCTGTTAGTGGGGGTCTATGCATTCTTTGTTTGCTAACTCCTCCTAGACCACTGAACCGATTTTGATCGGATTTGTTTTAAACGATCACTGTGGTCATGAGGAGTGCCAACATATATAAAAAACTGTGATCGGACATGTCCTTGAGGAATAATTGAGAAAAAACCAACAAAATTCGATTTTCATTAAAAATGCATTGGATTAGCTTGCGCGTGCAATTTCTCTATGGCCAAACACATTGTGAACTTAATTTATTGAGAAACCCATTGAAATTTGCTAGCGCGCGCCATAAACAGAGATTTCAATTCCCCAGCATAACTCTATGGTACAATTATCACCCCTCATCCCTCAAGGACATCATTTCATGAAATGCGATATAGCTACCACTTGGACCTAATTTCCATGCAAAGTTTCATCGAGTTCTGTCAAACGGCCTCGGAGGGGACAGGCTACAAAAAACGGCGAAGTGAACATATAAGAGCTTCGCTTCAAAAAGTGTCTTTATTGTACCGCTTCCGCGCTCGCTCAATTAACAGGCCGGATGGGCTGAATACCTAGTTGGCATTAAGAACTAGTCCTACATCATGGCACATCATGATGTAGGACTAGTTAGCCCACACAAAGTATAGTCGTCCATAACCATATATGTTTGAAATAAAACTAGGTTATGCCACTGTCCCTACATTGAAATGGTTAACAAGCACACTTATCTAGGTCTTATAATTGATAAAAAAATTCAATTGGAGACATCACATAGACCACGTATGCAACAAACTTAGACAATTTTTAGCTATAATTAAAATTGTAAAAAATCGTATCCCATCTAAAGTGAAACTTCTGTTATATTACGCGTTAGCTCACTCGTATATACAATATGGACTTGAGTGTTATGGGCGAACATACAAAACTTATCTTACTAATATATATATTTTACAAGTGAAAATAATAAAAAATGTAGCCTCCAGTAATATACTACGTAAATATGGGGATAATAAAGAAAGCCTTTTCAAATTTTATCTGTACATAGCCTGTTAAACTATAATTTATTAAAAAATACTATTTTTGTGATGAATTTAAGATTCTCATTGAACATCCTGTATGTACACGATCAGTCACTAACCGGTTGCGTACGACACGAGCTAACAATACTTACGGCAAACGTACTGCTGCTTACCTTATTCCAAGATTGATCAATAAATTATCCTTAAGCTTGTAATGTAATTCTATCTATTTCAAAAGACAATATTAAAGCCAAGCTAAAATATTATTATTTAAATAATATTGTGAATATTTTATTAAATTATTTCTTTACAAATATTAAGTAACCGCATGTCAATATAAACACAAACCAGTTCGATTTTTTATGATGTTCTATATACCTATAGTAATATACTAAATTGTAATACGATAATTAATAAATTAATATATATATATATATATATATATATATATATATATATATATATATATATATATATATATATATATATATATATATATATATATATATATATATATATATATATATATATATATATATATATATATATATATATATATATATATATATATATATATATATATATATATATATATATATATATATATATATATATATATATATATATACATATATATATATATATATATATATATATATATATATATATATATATATATATATATATATATATATATATATATATATATATATATATATATATATATATATATATAATATATATATATATATATATATATATATATATATATATATATATATATATATATATATATATATATATATATATATATATATATATATATATATATATATATATATATATATATATGTATATAAACATAGAAGTATGTGGTTCACACAAATAATCTTGGTTCCTTTCCAGAAATTACGAAATCAATTGCCTTGAGTAGGCAAGGTACATGATAGTGTCGTTTTAATCGGCTGTTTTGAAATTCCGAATGGCACTTTAAATTGTCCCTCGGTTCTTATTTACGTCACTACGCGTAAATAAATACGTCATTTGATATTTAAAAAAAATACATTTCATGATATGTTTCCGGAGCCGCCTAATAATAATTGTACGTTTTTAATTTATTGAGAATCTAGTACAAGTAACTTCGTTGACATGGATTTTACAATCCTTTTCACCCTACGAAAGGCCATTAGCAGAGAAAGATAATTTTTGATTGAGATTCATAAGATAGCTTTTCAATTATTTTTTTTAATTTTTGTTTAGCATAACGTTTTTGGTTCACTTTAAAGATGCTAAAGATCCTTGATGTTATATGTATATTGAAATGTAAGTGAAAAATGTCAAACACAATAAATGTTAATTGATTCCTGCTAATTGGAAGGTGACAGACTGTATTATATTACAGTTATATTAATAATCGATAGACAGTAATATTAATAATCAATTTGAAGCGCAAAATAATATAAATCTCAATATAAGCATATATTTCATATAATATAAAAATATTTTCCTTATGAAAATGTTTTTTTTATATAAAAAAATCACTCTATCTTTTAAGGAAATTAACTATTTAATTTTTCAAAGTCTCAGCGTTAGGTTTTCTCTGCTTTTCCTGCTATTTGCGTGAAAAATCGTGAAGCTTTTGTTAATTAATTTTGGCAGAAAAAGGAATAAATGTATTTATAGAAGCAATACATAAAAGCTCCAAGAAAATAAACAATATTGACGACATGCGTATGCGATACATCAATTACAGGCTTTATGGCCGCGACATTGGATTACACTATCACGTAATTAATTGATAACAAATCCATTTACAAAAAACCATGTAACAGGAGCACTAAAAGCTTTTATTTTTACAAACATGTTTTTGGCATACATGTTTTCTATCAGCTTTAACTTTACTTTTATCAGCTTCACCTGTATCTATGTACGAATCAATCAAAGTAAAAAAATTTGACCCAATTTTTGCCTTTGTTTGTTTTATTTGCTTGAATATTTGTTAATTAATATAAGAAATTAAAATGAGGAATTTAACGATGAAATATTGTTTTCTACAAGGTTGAAAGGATAGAGAGTTCACTACTCACAAATTTAAATGCACTAGATTGACTTTAGATGGTGGTTTTAATTTAATCAACTGCATATATTTATAAATTTGTATATGTGTATGTATTTGAATATATATGTGTATTTATACGTGTAATTGTGTATGTATATATATTGTGTATGTATATTTATTGGTTCGTATGTATACGTATTTATATAAATGTATATATTTATGTATGTGTGTATATATAATTATACTTATTTGTATTTCCTTAAATTGCACTTGCTTCACTCGTTAGTTGCCACTCATCCACAACCACAGGTTGACTGGAAGATATCTCTTGTAGAGATAAGTCCACCTTTGTGTACTAAATTTACTGTAATACTCTAACTTTACCCATTAGTGCAATAAAGAGTTAAAAGTATCTCAAATCCTGTTCTAACTTGAACAATTCAATAATTATTATTTAATGCTTAAAGAAAAAATCTGTATTTAACAAAAAAGTTTTTCAACTTTACTGTACCTAAAAAGTTAAAGCTAATAAAACGAAGCACATGGGAAATGGAATATAATAAATATATATAATAAAGTTTATGAATTATCAATGTACGCAACAGACAGGCTACTTAAAATTCAATTAAATAGTTTACTCCGAGAGTGTCTAAGAGAAGCAAGGGAATTTGTCAAAATTCTTACAAAAACGAATTCATTGCCATTAATTCTTACATACAATACATTACACACTTGCTTAAAAACATCTAAAAGTTATGCAAAGTAAGTTCTCTATACTTACTCATAGTCACACAGACGTTCAACTGGATGTTTTTCAGGAATAGGAGTATTTGCATAGTTCCTAGATTGGAGAAAGCAACGAACGAGCTTATTAAGTACGCCATAAGTACTCGCCCATGCAAGTTTCTTAGTTCCGGTAGCCACGCGTATACGGTCACTGTCGCCAGTATGAAAACACACGATATTATCATACCTAGAAAAAAATATTAACATTATTTTATAAGTTTAAATTGCGAGATTTGTTAATAAACATTTGGACTATACTACATCAAATTACTATACATAAGCTTTTACACATTTACAGATTACAAATGCCTTTGAATATTATAATATTGTAAAAATTCGTCTCTCAAACGCTTAGCTTCAGTTTCTAAAAATGTTTCTAAGGACTTTTAACGTAAACATATACTTATTATCTATCAATTTTCATATGTCGTAAGGTACCTATATATAGATTTTAACTTTTTACTCAATGAGTAAGAAAATAAACTTACAAGACGAACTAAGGAGATAGTTCGTTTTGTCCACGTCTTCCATAAAACAAACTAAAGCGTCTAAACTTGTTGTTCTGGTGCCATCTTCATGTTCGAAAATAAAGGTGTCCACACAATATTGGTTGGGTTCTCGGATAATCCATGCTGGTATTCTATAAGGCACCTCTATATATAAACTTCCATCCTGAAAATAATTTGAGAATTTACTTACTAAGCATTTAATAGTATGATTTAAAATTTAGGCATAGAATGACTTTCGTGGCACAGTGGGGCAGCATTTGATTGAAGATTTCTTTGCTACTTGGGGAATTTTGATTTGTCACCTTGGCAAGGTAAATCATATTTTGTAGAAGAGATGGCTGCAAAGCCATTTTGTACACGCTTTTATTTTTCTGTCCTTTTTTTTTAATTTATACCTTGTACTGATATAAATACATAATAAAGAAATAATTTTGAACCATGTCATTATATGAATATCGTAACTCTACATTTACGAATATTATTAAATAAATAAATAACTACATTGAAAAAAACTATTGATTAAGCGTAGAATTTAATAAAATATGATAAATAATATTGAGTTAATAAAAAAATCTAGCGTCTTATGGTTTTAACGAAACTAAACGAGAAGACTTCACAAAGAGAACTTGGAACCAGTGACCAGAACTTACGCACCAAGTGTAACCAAGGCTTAGGAGATGCTTTTAATTGCATATTAACATTCACCCTCCATCACCTACTCAACGTAGCCAAATCTTTTTGGAATATCTTATTGATATTTTAATGAGTAAGACACCGTTTAGTTTCAAATTGATGCCCAAATAAGGTAAGTATAATATTTCGAAACTTTAACAATGTATTGTGAAGGCTACTACATTATTTAACAATATAAAGACAATAAAGAATACAATGTAATTATCGGCCGCTTTAAAGAACTAAAAATAAGGTGCTGTCGTTAGGTATTGAGAAAAAGTGTAATTGAAAACATCCTCTCAAGTGATGTCTATTAAAAAAAATGTTATAAAATTTCTCTCTCCCTAAGTTCTGTAGGAAAGTAGAGAACACTCTGTTCTTTACGGTAACGGTAAGTTCAGTATGCATGTTGTGACAAGCGTGTGGCTTGAAAAACCATACGGGCCAGTTAGCCAAATAAAAAACAAAAAAGTGACAATTGTACAATTATAATCCACCGTACGTACGTTCCTTTGTGAATTGTGCTTAACTGGCACGCTCGGAACTCCATAAATAAAAAGAAGAAGAGAAACAGTTGTCATCTATGCCATGACAGCTAGACGCTTTATCCCACATAGAGAACCTAGTGTAACAAAAAACAGATGGTGTGTTGACTAGAGAGGGGAGTTGTAGTCGAGAAGGTGCGAAGAGGGGAGGTGCGTTGTGGAGAGGAGAGGAGAGCAATATAAAATAAGCCGGGCTGTAGTGATTGGGGGTTGCGTTTGTTACATAAATTATCATATTAAAGTTGTGGAACAGTGATTAAATAAGTTTATTATCATATGCAGTGTTTATTTTTTATCTACCGACGTTATACTAGTAGGTACTAAGCTATTTCGTGTGTAATTGACATTGCGTGTGGCAACATGATATTTTTATATAGTAAAGTATATTTTACTACGATTTATTATTTTAATTATCCTTAAATTTCTGTAATTTTTCACAGACGCACTACAAAATATCTATAAAGAAATAGTTACCTTGTCTTTATTCTTCTGTTTTCTTTCATAGTCAACGTCTACAAAGTTTTTCTAGTTTTGTAAGTATTCTAGGTTTAGATATATGAACACAAAAGAACCTTTAAAAATAAGATACTAAAATTTGCTTTTGTTTATTTTTGCTTTTAATATTTAATATTTTATCTGATTCTGTGATCTGAATCTGCTATACTATTAATTATGCACTATTAAATGACCATAATAATTATTGAATTAAATTATATATAATTTAAAAATATAACAAAATCTATACAAATAATTTCTTAGAAACCAAACTCCCGTTATAAGTTTCAAGCGAGTCTAACAAGAACTAGTATTGGAAAGAAATTTCCCGAGAAATAGTTTTCTTTCTTTTGTTAATGATATGAGTGACATTTAAAATGGTTTAATTAATTTCTTGATATGAAAGTGTGTTTGATTTGTTAAAGTTGGAGTTTAAAATAAATATAATTTAAAAGAATCAAGATTAGAAGTAAAGAACCGTCGCGGCGACGTGGAGGCACAGGGTTCGATTCTCAGACGAAGAAAAAAAAAAATTTTCATTTACAAGGCGCGCTTGTGGCCAGAGCGAAGAGTTTCAACACTCAATACGCAATGCCTCAAAAGGAGGAAATCGGGACGAAACGGTGATTACGGAGCACGACCCTAGTGTTAAGACACTCCGTTTCCCGCTTTTGCCTACCGTGACATGTTCGGGATAGAGTGTGATGCTTAAAATGAAATAAAGTAACTTTGACGCAAGCGGACAGGATCAAGTGGGTTTTTACGTTTCTTCGTCTACGCAGTCAAAAAGTTTGCTAAAATTCGTCAAATAATAAAGTTGTTCATGAAGGAAAACTTCGAGAATATGATTGATGATGTATTCATAAACATAAAAATTGTATTCCCACAATTGAATGTAAATATTGTATGTTAACTAATACAATAAAATATTTCTGAGGTCATAAATTGAGTCAGTTTTTGAGTAATTTTATAACAAAATATAATGAGCCAGCATTTTTTTCCACCTCATAGATGAAGTTGTAGAAGTGCATTATTAAAATGATTTTAGTCTAGTCAAAATTTGATTTGATATAAATGTTGCATATCTGTATCGAAAATTTGGTCTGTTAAGTTTTACTTTTTTTAAAGTTCGATATAAAATAAATTAATAATTGTTTTATTAATACATTAATATATAAAAAATATTTTGACCTCCCATGAGTAAACAAAAAATCTGATTTAATTTTTTTTAAATATCTTTTAATAAGTTTTAATTTTTGACTTACGTTCCGAACAAACGATTTATCTGGGAACGCTTGTCGTAAGCGCACACGGACCTCTTCAATATTTTCATTACAAATTGGCTTCTCGTTCATGACATGGAAATATTCCAACGGATTTATATTTAAAACATTTAAATATTTATTTACAACGGTAAAGTTTAAGTGTTCTTCAAATTTAGTACAATTTCTCTTGGATAGACTGTAAGCGTATCCGAAAGGACAACATTTCTTGATGCACGTCTTTTTCTCACAAATACACCCTCTTGTACCATTTATATTAGTAAAATATTCATATCGTTTGTATGTTAACCCATCATATACTATGTCACCATTATCATGTCGGTCTCCATCAGATATATCTATTGTATCTTCTTCAGTACACCCTTTACACATACTATTCAGTCCAAAAAGTAACAAAATTGTTAGTTTCCACATTTTTTGCGTTTACGCTGGTACAAAAACACTTGTTATTTCACGTTTGTCGCATTTAATTCAAAATGACCATTGTATAGCAGTCACGTAAATTAACTGTTGATGTTGGAGGTACATAGCTAACTATGCGTGAATTACTCAACAAGGAAATTCCACACCTGTGAGCTTCAGAAATAAAAATTCTAGTCACTTTGAAGATACCTGTTTATATATAATATTTTTTTTTACTTACAATCTGTGGTTTTAATTTAGCTAAAAACAAGTCACGATTTCTTCACATCTATGTTTATATTGATAAACAGAAATTAAGTGGAATGAATAAAAATATTCTCAATAAGTTGTTGATGCTAATGACATAGATTGTTATTTTCAACTCATTTGATGTATTAAAACTGGTTCTTGGTGAGCGTAAATTTACTTAATATAATATTGTCATTTATATTTTCAGTCTAATTGTCTTTGGACATCAATATTCATTATGTTTTGTACTGAAATTAACTTAGAGAAACCTTCAGAACTGGTTATATCCAAAGTGCATTCACATTTCGGTTTCAAGACACGATGATTAAGTAAAAATCGTCATAAATTAACAATAACTTTAATATATTACACTAGCTTAATCGTTCCAGATATCACACTAACACTTTCGCTTACTAATATTGAAATATTTACTAAAGTTTCCACGTACAAACTAAATACAAGTTTTGTCGGAAAGTTGGACAGGAAGATGACGTAACGATACGTCTTGCAATATCGAGGTCTGACCGACTACTGACTACGACTGGTATCTTGGTTCGAGATGTTTTTTTTTATCACAATTGACAACCAGGCCTTATAATGTTTACTGTCAATTAACACTTTGACCGAAAAATGTATGTAGTGCAAGTCAATTCAAAAAGCCAAAGCCAGATCAAATCAAAAGAAGATACTCCCTAGAAGGTCCTCATATTATATATCTAAATTAATTTTAATCTATATCTACAACTTTATAATATTAAGAAGTAAATTGTATGAAATTTGTAGTTAGGTTTATATGTATTAGTAGTAACAGATGCGTGTAATTAGGTATTATTATCAAATATTTATAAATATTTACTACCAATGAAATTCATCAGCTTTACAACACTCAAACAAGCAAGTTTAAATTGTAATCATGTTCATAATATTTAATAGTTTTTCTTATCCCTAAACAAGATACAGCCAGAATCTGTCAATTATGATCAGTCATGTCATGTCAAGGACTCTTAAATGGCGGATCCCAACGCCGTGGCTATTGTATCATATTTCATAATATGTAATCATTTTGTACCTATACGGCCGGGGTTGGAATCCAATAGCAGTTTTTTTTAGATTAAATTTGTTGTTTTTCAGATTAAAACAACATTTCATTTTCTCTAAAATTTAGTTTAATTTGTTCGGTTGAATACTCTAAACAAAGGAATATGTATATTTTTTTTCGTTCTGGGGACAAGGCTAAACTGCAACGTTGAGTTTCACCACCTAACAAAGCAAAGCTTTCAAATAAGGAAAGCGTTAAAAAGAGTCTTTTAACACTAGACTCCTTGAGCCCACCGTGCTATGTGCGAGATGTATATAGCGTTAAGCTAAAGAAAGCTATTTAATATATATATCACAATAATCGTTGTCATTTAACCCAAAATTTGTGCGCAATATACAAATTAGTTAATTCCATCACATTTTTTGCAAATAGTTGACAGTATCTATCTTGTCACTACATTTTACTAGTTTTGGAAGAAAGATTCGTAATCGTGTCCATATTTATATAGCATAGTCTAGTCTAGTTTGAAGTGTCATAGTTATGGCGCTAGGACATCACTACATAATATTTCATGGGACCCATTAGAATTTAAGGTAATTTTGATCTGACATAATTACCATTATTACGCACAATCATTATTTAATTATTATTTATTAGCTCACAATCTTATAGTTCTTATAATTGATCATAAAAAATATATTGTATTCATAATAATAATATAGTAATGATGATTATTAATTTGTATTTAAGTTGTGTCAAAACATTACCCGTTTTCCGTCCAAATTAAAAAAAAAGATACTAAGTGGAAAATCCTGGCGCTTAGTCATTCCAGGACCAAAAAATAGTAATTATTCAGTGTGAAAATGAACCCACTACTATCGAGTACTTCAATATACCTTACCAAAATCAAATATTTAAAATTGAGCCCATCAACTAAAGCAGATAAGAAAAAATCGAAGAAGCGGAATATGCTCGTAAAACGATTTTTAAATGTATATTTAATTAGTTATCCGCCTTCAAATATCGTTTTGTCTCCGTTGACATCATTACGTAATACTTATAAGTTAATTACTTAATGACTCTATACGAGATAAAATTCTGATGCGAGTTATTTTTATAATTTATTATATTTGTATGTGTGTGTGTGTGTGAGTGTGTGTGTGTGAGTGTGTGAGTGCGTGTGTGTGTATGTGTGTGACTATCTTAATACAATTTGTTCATTCAATTGTATTAAAGTACTACGACGTACAACAACATTAATAAAATTATAATAATACATTTATTACTCTTGAATTTATTATCTAACTATTGAATATTGCTTAAACTATATGAAGGCCCAATCCATGTTTGATATAAAAATTTTAAAACCTTTGTTATGAGGGTTCCGTACAAAAATAAAAAAACGGAACCCTTATAGAATCACTCGTGTTCCTGTCCGTCCGTCTGTCACAGCCAATTTTTTCTTTTTTTCTGAATTTGGTGTAGTAACACCAAATCATGTGAAATTTGGCAGCATGGTGTAATGCCCTGACCCGAACACAGATGTGTAACGTAAAAAGTATTTTTTTGAAATAAGGGTGGTAATTTTCGGGGGATAAATTAGGTAATTAAAAAAAAATTGCGAACCTTACTGAGTCATATATCAAATGAAAGGGCTTGTTATCAGGATCTCGAATATATATTTTTTAATTTTTTAAAATAAATAATTTCGATGATATTCATGAAAAAAGCCGAAAATTGACCGTTCCCCCTCCCCTAATCTCCGAAACTACTGGGCCGAAAAATTGGAAAAAAATACTGAATATAGTTTATGACTTGTAGATTACAGGAAAACCTATAAAGATTTCATAAATTGAAAATAAAATGGTAAATTCGATAAAAAATGTTTTTAAGGAAAAAACGTTTTCAGGGGAAATATTTCACTATATCGTGTACGGAACCCTTTCCACGCGAGTTCAACTCGGACTTTACCGGATTTTTTTAATATATTAGTTAAATCTAGTCTTAAATTTAGAAAAAAAACCCGAATTAAAAGTATAATCTGGAGCTTTTAATACTAAATTTCATTTGTTTAAGTATTATGCATTCTTTATTCAAAGAAATCGTAGACAGGTCAAGTGCTTTTCTGCATAGAACCTACCTAGCATTTATTCGTACGTTTTCTTTCTTGTACGGTATTAAAATATCCAGATCCAGTGCGAATCGGATTCGCACATCGATGGTTCCATACTAATTTAATGATTGTAGATGAAAAAAATAAAGAAAGAAAGATATTATATATGTTATGAACAACACATGTAATTTTATACGGTTTTTTTTTTCATTAAATCGAATTATAAATACAAAACAGCAAAGTGATCGAATGAGCGTTTTAATATTTTTTTTTGAGATGGGGAACCCTAAAAAACCATTGAAATTATTATACACTACTCAGTTATATAGAGTTTTTTGTTGAGTGTTTTAAATTAACATCCTAAAACAGATGTAAAAATACATACATAAGATGCGTAACGATTTTTATTTAAAAGCCCACTTAAATTCTCACACTATTTATTTATTAGCTTTGAAATAAAATTATTTATTACAATTTACACATACAACCAAGGAACAAATATTTTGAATCGGAAAAAATAATAGAACTGATTTATCTAAACGGAGTGTAATTTATTTGTATGTCTTTATATTCTGTTCAATTAATGGTTTTATTTATTATTATTTTAGGGTTTAATTAGAAAAAAAAATAGACGCCTTTCTGACTTTTATTTTTATATCTTAGCAAGATCTTATATCCTATTCTTAATAAATGGCGTAAAATATATAATATAATCATGACTATTAAATTATTACTTAATGTCAGGTACATATCTGGTTGAATATTAGTTTCCTCTAATCTCCTCAACTCTTGAAGGTTTCTAACAACTCTCATCTTCTCTGTGATCCTTTCCGGTCTTCTTTCCGTAAGTTACTCTTAGTCTTCTTTTTTTTTTAGCTTCACGCATTATCCAGCACAAGGCAGGGTAAGCAGAGGGAACTGCAGGGATTGTGGGAACCTAGTGTTATGACACTCCGTTGCTTAGTCCCTGCTTTCTCCGTCCCCGCTTTCCGCCGTTTTCGAGGCATTGCGTGTTGAGTGGCGGAACTCAACGCCGCGCTTTGCTCTTAGTCTTTTCTTTAGTCTTAGTCTTCTGCACGTTTAAATTTGTATGTGTGCCCTCCACACTAGGAAACTCTGCGGGTATAGCTTTTAGGCCATATTGTCATTGACCTTGATTGGTCTTTACATCATCATCGGGCGGGGTCCATTGGTCCATCGTTCGTCGCTTGTGTTGAAATTACATATCACTTTATTTAAATTAAAAAAATTACGATACCTCTCAGTAAATATTATTTGTAACAGACAACAAATGTTGCTTCAATCGTGGTATGACATAACTTCTGATATATTAATGTATATATCTTGGAGATATACTGTTTCATCTTTTATAGAAAAGCTTGGAAAACACAAAAAAAAATCTATTACTAAAAGTTTCTGTTTTCAGTGGAAAACGTTAATACCCTTCATTTTATAACTGCGACATGAACTTAGTTTAATTTGGGTTTTTATGGTTGCCATATGTTCGAGATATTAGATTTATTATTAATAAACATACGTACTTATATTAAAATATGTTTTGTTAAAGTGTTTTCATATGTTTGACCTTAATTATATTGAATATTTGATAAAATATAATTAGGAGTCGGTCTGAAATATATATGTAAAAAAAACATTTTTTAAGAGTTTGTTTAAGGTTTTGTATATCTCAAAAGCAGTTTAATTGGTTTAAACGCGTTATTTGATAGTCAATTTCCTTAACATTAAGTGTTTCATTTCAATCGACTCAAAAATAAGAAAAGTTATTTATTTTGAAAGAACTTTGTACATACTCCTTATTTAAAATAATAAGGGCCGGTACACCAGTGCTGATAAAGTCCGAGATAGAAAATATGTGACTATCTAGCAGTTAAAGATCTGTTTAATGTATTGGGCCTTATATGTTAAATATTATTAACTAACTACTTACTATCTAAAGCTTATCTGTGACCGGTGAAATTGGCCTTTAATAAAATTTTCACTAAATAACTGTCTTATTAAATTGGTTATAAATATCTAGTAGATAAAAATAAAACTTAGTACCATTTTAAAATTAAATTTATATAAATTCTTTGTTTGTACAAATTATAATAATATGGGTAAACGTATTATTTTTTATATTAGAAATCACTATAATGACACTGGAAGTATATGAACTCAAATCGAATTATTAAAGGAATATTGTAAAGTTCAAGCGGTCGAGGCCGCGCACAGGTAACTAACTTGTCTTAAATAAGTATCTTTCTAGTCAGACACTTCTATTTTAGATTTTTTATTTTGTTTTTTAGCAGGCTCTTAAGTTAAGTTCTTGTACTCTGTACAAAAAAAACTTATAATAAGACTAGCGTGAAATGGTCATGGTCATCTTTAATTTTGTGCGTTAAGCAAAAAACCCAGTCGTAAAATTGAGATTTTTACTATTTTAAAGTTTTGTACGTCAAAACGAAAAAATGATATCCTTATAGGATAATGTTAAATGAAACAATTAAACCGGATTTATCGCGTATATTTACATTTCTTTTGGAAACTCGACGATTGAACACTTTGCAGTAGTCCGTGACAGACTGAGGCGGCATTCATCTGTCAGTACCTACATATAACATATACATATAACATATAACATAATTAATATATTTGAAGAAAATATAATATGTTTAATCGTATCATTAAACAGTTACCGGTTAAACAGTTTTATAAGTATAAAAATCGCGAAAATTAAAGATCTTATAAGACAGCTTGTTGTTCGCTTTTCTGTCAGTCTGTTCGTCGTGACAACATCAAAAGTCACTAGAATATTATATAATCGATTTGATAGCAAATGAATAGTTTTGGCAAATTTAAATTTGTTAACTCTTATACGTTTTATTTTTTGTTTGTTTATCAATCATGAAATACTGAACCATCGATGCGCGAACACCACTTGCATTTGACTATAATTTTATATCAATTCATTATCACTGTAAAGTTATAGTTTAAAGAAAAGGAAACAAGTTAAAATATGTAATTTTTGAAATAATATGTTATAAACTATAGTACTTTATGATAATATCATACAAGACAATAGGAATAATAAATAAGGCAGTCCTTGCTTTGTTTGAACATAAAGCTAGGGTATTTAAATCAATTTACATATATTCATAATGTTTTTACTATATAAAAATAAAACTTGCGTTTGAGTAATATTTGTTTTAACGCTTTATCCCACACAGGGCAAGGTAGGCAGAGGGAACTGGAGGAACCATAAGAACCTAGTGTTAAGACATTCCGTTGCTTATCCCCTGCTTTCTCCGTCCTCAAAAAAAGGCTAAACCTTTTTTAAGGCATTGTGTGTTGAGTGGAGGAACTCAATGCCGCGCTTTGCCTAGTTTCCAGAGCGGTGAAAATGGAAATAGAAAAAATAATCTTCCCTAAGTGAGAATCAAACCTACAAACAGTTGCATATACACGCAGACGCTACGCTTCCGCACCATGACAGTCCTTATAATATAATATTTAAAAATTTATAACTTATTTAAAAACTTATTACAATCGGTAAGGATTTTGAAAAATCATCTCATAGTGTCCTTCTACCTAGAGAGAAGCTTAGTATTAGGCTTTCGCTCAACGACTTTAACCGTGTATCGTATGTCAATTAATAAGTAACAAAATAGCATATTAATTACACTCCCCAGTTGAAAAAAAAGTGGGAGGTCTTTATTAACTTAGCAATAAATGTAGAGTGCTCGGATATTACAGAAAAAGATTAAAAACCGATAATTAATTATGATTTAACAATAATAATAAAGTAATATTTACTTACGTGAAAACCTAATTTTAATTCAAAAACCACACTCATTGTTTCTTCACTTACAATAAAAGCAGTATTATAATTATGTTATTTATTATAAAGTACAGTCACAGTTGTTGTTTCAGCCACTTAATGTTAAACTTTCCAGATACGTGTGGAAAACCCATAAGTATTATGTCTATTTATACCTAAACGAATCAATTATCTCGTGTACACTGTATGTACGTGAATTAATTATAGAGTAGATTACTCGCTTAGCTTACTATGGGAATTTTTTGAATTGTCATGAGGCCATCTTATCGTAATGAGATGGCGTATAGTTGTGAGGGGATCTGCAGGTTCGATCCCCACTTAGGGGAATAAGTTAACTTTATTTACTCTGGTAAGATAAAGTGCGGCGTTGAACTCCGCTAATAAATGCAGTTTCAATTTCGTCTGAAACGGGAGAACAAAACTTTGAATTACTTAAGCTCTAAGCTAAAAAATCTTTTTTTAAATTTTTTTTAATGAGTTTAACACAAAAAAAAATCTAGCCAATAATATGAAAACCATTAGTGTTTACTATTTTTAACTTATATTTAACCACTTAAAAAGTTTATTTTATAAAAGATTAAATATTTACTTAATAAATAATAAACAACACGGTGTACTATTGCACCACCATGTGCATCGGCCGGACTATAAATTGTAGCTAATGTCAATTAATCGCTAACTGACAATTCTGCGTGCGGCTGTTAAATTTAAATAACTAGCGACATCTTACTATGTTAATAGACACTATGAATAATCAAGGATAAGGTAATGAATCCAGTGAATATTAACACTGATATAGTATAGTAAGTTATCAATAGATGGCGTTGTTTCAATACCTAATTTATACTCAGAGTTGCTAATTAACATAAATATTAAATTTAGTGATTTATTGTTTTTGTAAAAATGTTATGAAAGTGGAATATTAATTTTTCTTTGAAATGTGATTTTTTCGTAACATATAACATATATCACAACATTTGTCAATGATACCTTAAAGTTCAAGTATAAAATATATTATATTTCTTTTTATGGCATCATTTAAAATAGAATTGTATAATACTAATAATATGTGATTTTTGAATAGCAATATTGTAACATGTTCCCTTATTTAAAATAATTAATAGATTCACGACCGAAGAAACTAAATAAGTCAATCTGAAACGGCAATGGCTCCTTTATCAAGGCTAGAACAAAATTTGTGCGAATGTATTTTATGAGCATTTAAGAAAAATATTATTTAAAAGTATATTTATTTATTTATTTATTTATTTATTTAGGAACACCAACAGTACACATATGCATCAATTATATATAAATAAATAGTCAAAAGTATCAGGTCTTCATATGTACACCAATTACAGGTATTCACAACATTGTCTGAGAAGTTTTATAACAACGATAACACCTTAATATAACTTAATTAAATTACTACTTTAAAAAAAAAAAAGGCAACACTATATATATAAAGTTATGTAAACAACTACACATAAAATAAAAGTGAAATAGTTACAGTTTTAGAGAGTAATATTTATGCAGAGTATGTTTGAATTTAAAAAATGAATCATGAAACATGTCCAAATCTGTTATCTCTTTATTTAAGAAGTTATATAAGTTGCACATCCTAGCAAATGGAGAATGCGCACCTAGATTTGTACGAACTCTTGGATGGTAAAAAATTTTAGTAATGCGTTGACGAGGAAGTTTATTAGGTACTGAAATAGAAAGCTGAGCTAGTAGATGGCTGCTATCAATGTTACCATTTATGATATTGAACATAATGATCAAATCATGAATTGAACGTCGAGCATGCAGGTTCTTCATGCCAAGATGAATTAAACGTTGTACGTACGGGCATCTGAATGATATTTTATGAGAATGAAATGCTAAGTAACGAGTAAACACTCGCTGGACTCGTTCAATGCGCTGACTGTGTATACTATAAGTTGGATTCCATATCGATGAAGCATATTCTAACTGACTACGTACTAATGCGTTAAACAATGTAATTTTGGTGTGGGGATTTTTAAACATCTTTGTATTGCGTTTTAAAAACCCTAACATTTGCAAAGATTTTTTAGTTATATGGTCTACATGGGACACAAATGTTAGTTTTTTATCAATTATAAGACCTAAATCACGAATTTCGTTAACTTTTATAAGAGAAATTCCATTAATGTTATAAGATGTTACAATTGGCTTCCTCTTTCTAGTGAATGTTATATAAGAGCATTTACCAACATTTAAATCCATCAGGTTGTCTTTACACCATGCATTTATGTTGTTTATATCATTTTGCATATAGGCTACGTCAAGTTGAGAATCAATTAATTTGTATATTTTTAAATCGTCTGCAAAAAGAGAGAACTTACAGTGCTTAATTATCAGAGTTATATCATTAACGAATATTGAAAATAAAATAGGACCCAGGTGTGAGCCCTGGGGAACGCCGGATTCCGCATAATACGCTTGAGATTCGTATCCATCCACTGCAACTACTTGAGATCTTCTATCTAGATAAGAGGCAAACCACCGCAGCAATGAACCATTTATACCCATTTCCTGAAGCTTTTTAATAAGAAGCAGATGATTGACTTTATCAAATGCAGAACTAAAATCAGTATAAACGGCATCCACTTGCTTACCTTTGTCAACGTCGTAGATAATGTCTGATATAAAAGACAAGAGGTTTGTTTCCGTAGAGCGACTGCGCTTGAATCCATGCTGATGAATAGAAATATCAGATCCAGCAAATGATGATATTAAAGGGCATATAAGAGATTCGAATAATTTTGAAAAAGAGGATAATATAGATATTGGGCGATAGTTTTTTACGTTACTTTTATCACCTTTTTTGTAAATAGGTATAATTCTCGCTCTTTTCCATTCCGTTGGGAAACAACCGCTTTTTAAGGATTGATTGACAATTATCATGAAAGGAAGAGCCAACACAGGTGCACAGCGCCTTATGAAAAGTGGAGGCAAGGCCGTCTGGTCCAGGTCCTTTGTAAATATTTATAGATTTCATTTTCTTCAAAATTTCGTTTTCAGTGAAGCTTAGTTTTGACATATTTTTTCCACCAGCCAATTGCAGAGGCATGCCAGACGGAATTGAATTATGACAAAAGACTGAAGAAAAATATTTAGCGAATGTATCGACTATCTCTATACCAGTATGGGCACTATTTCCATTAAAGTATATTGTGTCAGGAATAACGGATTGTCCCATTCTTTTATCCTTCATAAACCGCCAGAAGTGTTTTGAATTTTTTATAATGTTTGACTCAACGTTAGTACAGTAATTACAATAATTTATGTTAAGTAAGTTATCACATCTTTCTCTTAGTAGTTGGTATTCTATTAAGTCCCGCGGATTTCTATATTTACGGTAATTGATTCTTAATCTATCCTTTTCATGAAGCAATTTAATAAGTGATACGCTAAACCAAGACGGGAATAATGATTTTTTATATTTTCTTTGTGGTACATGTTTCACAATAACATTATTTAATATTTTGTAAAAAATTGTTAACATATCATCCACGTTTGTAATATTTTCAAATTCGTTGTGCCAGTTATAAGATTTCAGTTCACTTGTTATATCTGTGTAATTTGCCTTAAAGAAATTAAAATCCGCCCGACCCACTGAACGAAAGCAATTGTTGTTATTAATGTTATTGAAAATCGTTAAGCTTATCAAAAGTGGAGGATGTTTGTTATCGACCTTACTCAAAACATTTAAGGGGTCAGTTACTTGTATATCAAGAATATTACTCAATACAATATCCAGCATTTTACCATCGCTATTAACAATATTATTATATTGGCGAATGCTATTCATTGCCATGAAATCTATTAACAAATGACCTAACTGATTATTGTTAACATTATGGGGCTCTAAATCGTTATTACTATCGACTTTATTCCACTGGATAAATCCAAGATTAAAGTCACCAACTATAATTACATTTTCAATCAATTCAGCCATCTTGTTGATATTATCAAGGAATTTATTAGTGGACTCAAAGCTAGCTGGAGGAGGTAAGTACACCACACATATGTGAATCCTTTTTATCACTTTATTAATCTTAACATTGATACATACCCAAATATCTTCAAGATCAGTCTCATAATTGTTAACTCGCGATGATGATATTTCTTTAGATATGGCTATTAGTACTCCTCCGCCATCACGCTTAGAGTTGACGCTACATTTACGATCTTTACGATATATAATATAATCATTGCTAAAAATTTCACTATCAACAATATTTTCGTTCAACCATGTTTCTGTAAAAACAATGATTTTATATCTACTAATCAATATTTATTGTAAACATCATTAGTCTTTGTACGTATACCTCGGATATTTTGGTAGTATATGTCTAAGTCTAAAGCCATTGATAACAGAAAAAGAATATAGCAAAATTGACAACAAGAAAAACAACAAATATTAACTTATTAGATCCAGACATTTGATATTGCGAATGTGTAACTTCTGTGAGTGCTCATTCTTTCTGACAAAAATTTGGCCATTACGCACCCATGTGAATGTGTACGACTGCTCCTTAGCTTTTATACGTGCCGCAGCATGTAAAGATTTAGCAGACTGCGTAAGATGTTCTGAAACAAATATAGGTCTGTGAGGTGCAGCATATCCCAAATGCTTTGATGAAAGTTTATCGTTGGGATGCCCTCTGTTAAATTTTGTTACTGCAGCTAGCAAACTGTCACGGAGACGAGGTGAACGTAATTTGGCTATAACAGTCCTTGGTTTTTTATTCTCTTTGTCGAGCTTAGCGACTCTCGTTATGTTCATTATGTCGTCGTCATGGAGCGTGCACTCAACTGTTTTAGCCAATTGCAATAATGTTGTACTCAGTATCTCAGACTTGTGTTCTGGAATATTGTTAATTTCGACATTACACTCTCGTAGATAGTGTTCAGCTGTATTCAATCTATTGGATAAATCAGCAACAGCACCAGTAAGTTTTTCATTGTCATCTTGTAGCTTTCGAATCTTATTTGACTTATCTTCCAGTTCTTTCTTCATTTCTTCGTATTTAGCATTAAAAAATAAAAGTGAATCCTGAAAGCCCGACACATATTCTTTAATGTCGACTAGTTCTTGGGATACTAATTCCGTTATCGAAGACTTCATGGCTGCTGTTACCTCTTTTTTAATAATATTGGCTATATTAATCATGACATTATTTGAGATTATTTCCTTTTCAATCGTGGTTCCTTCATTTGGATCACAGATCAAATTATCTATTATTTTTGACTTGCTTCGATAAGTCACGTTACCCTCAACATCCTGGGAATGCTCGTTTAATTTTGAAGGTGCAATTTTAGGTGTACTCAATATATGTTCCTGAGCCTTTTGCTTCTTTCCACGACAAACTGAGCAGTGCCAGTTTTGTTTGTTTTCACTCGTCATGGTCGTAAACTTTTTGAAAGGAATGCTAGTACATACCAAATCGTATCGAAGATTGCATTTCATACATGACATAAACTCTCTGCCTTGTATTGGTTTCTGACAAGAATTGCATATTGCCAACGTTGGAGTCATTTTATAAATAATGAGTGTAAAATGTATATTAACTAAAGTATTCTAAATTAAATTAAATTATATTAAATTATTAAATAAATTATGTGACAGATTGTGCTGTGACAGACGTCAATATGCTATATTATATGTATATTAACTTATATTACTTTAAAAGTATATGCTATAATATAAAAAAATATTAACTGCATATAAATCTATCACACAATCGATTAATTTATATAATGTGATCAATTTATTGGACTCATCGAGATTGGTCAACGCGATGTAGCGCCGCCACTATTCACAAAGACACTCCGTTATTCCTATTCAAAAAGACACTCCGTTGCTTAGTCCCTGTTTTCTTCGTCCCCACTTTCCGCTTTTTTTGAGGCATTGCGTGTTGAGCGGCGGAATTCAACGCCGTGCTTTTGACTTAGTTGCCAGAGCGAAGAAAATGGAGATAGAAAAATCCATCTTCCCCTACTGGGGATCGAACCCAGAAACCGTCGCGTTACAGGCAGACGTTATACAAAAGTCTAAAGATATAATTAGGTATCTTGGTTAACAACGGAGAAGCTCTCGGTGAAGATAATAAAGATGCAAATAAAAATAGCCTAAAACAATAAATTAAAACTTTTTTCTAATGCAATATGAATGAAGTAAAAGTGAAATGTTTAATGAAAAATCATATTTTTAGTAAATTGTAAATTATGAAACCATCAGAAAATAGAAACCATTATTTCACTTTTAAAATACTAATAGTATTTTGAAGGCCGTCATGGCGCAGGGGATATCGTCTGTATATAAACGTAACGGTTTGTGAATTCGATTCCCAATCAGGGAAGATGGTGTTTTCATTTTATTTTCTTCACTGTGGCAAATAAGCAAAACGCGACATTGAGTTCTGCCACTCAACACGCGATGCCTCGGAAAAGGTGGAAAGCTGGGAATGAAATGTCTTAACACTAGGTTAACATGGTTCTTGCAGTTCCCTCTGCCTATCCTGCCATGTGTGGGATAAATCATGAATTTAAAAAAGCTTTTAAATTGTGCGTCGATGTCAAGGAAATTTTGTAGACAAACTAACAGGAGAAGCCTTGCCCTAAATATTGCTAATATTGATACTAAGGACAGAAGGCTATTAATAGAAAATCATTATACTTATTTATTAATTTATATTGTACATTTATTTTTTTTATTAGTTTCACGCTATATCCCGCATATTGCAGGGTAGGCAGAGGGAACTGTAGGAATCATATGAACCTAGTGTTGAGGCACTCCGTTGCTTAGTCCATGCTTTCTCCATCCTCGCTTTCTACGTTTTTTCGAGGCATTGCGTGTTGAGTGGCAGAACTCATCGCCGCGCTTTGCCTAGTCCAGACCGAAGAAAATGGAAATAGAAAAATCCATCTTCCCCGACTGGGAATCGAACCCTCAAACCGTCGTGTTTACAGGCAGACGTTTACGCCTTTGCGCCTCGATGGTCCTCTATTTTGTACGTTTATCTTCATATATATTCTTCTTCCTTCTGTTCAAGCAATTTATACATCACGGGGCTGCAAATTTCCAATATCGCAATTCCTGCCATAATTAAACTTCTATTCTCACCACTTGTGTTATAGGCGTAGAAATTTATTACCATGTTTGACCGCAATGTGTAGGGAACTAGGGATTTTTTTCTCACCTGACCTTCAAGAAGGGAGCCTTGTTAAAAGCCTTTATAGGGTATGTCTATGGGCTGCGATGAGCTCTTAATTAGGTGACTTACTTTTTCGTTCGTCTCCCATTAACACAAAAAAATCCACTTTCTACCTAATTTTTGATAGTCCCGAAACTCAACGCTGCATTTTCTCTTGTCACCAAAATGAGGTAATGTAATATTTCATTCCCCTGACTGAAAATCGAACCCACAACGAAGCATTTACAGCATCGATGTATCACTTAGCTGCACCATGACAAAGTCAACATTTCTTTAAAAGAATGCCCCGGTTAAATTCATTTTATACTACATATTTAAAATACATATTTCAGACCAATAAAAAGTTACATCCTATAAAAACAGTAACATGTGTGTTTTATTATTGTTATAACATTCAGCAAGTCATTAATTTATTATGACGATCGAGGTTTGTTTAACGATTTAAATAAAAACTTTCTTTTCTTAATAGTAATTTTTAAAACGATTTTATAGTAGTTATTTAATATTTTTTAACTTCACGTTTTAGCTTTCCCGCAAATAGTAGGCAGAGGGAACCGCAGTAACCATGGCAACCTAGTGCTATAACACTCCGTTACTTAATTTTCCCTTTGAAATCGTTTTCGAGATAAAAAATACTTATATGTATTTAAAATAAATCAAATGTACGGAGAGCTTACTGTCTTTATCTGAGTGAAAGTGAGAGAGTGGTAAGAAAAAAAAATGAGAGAGTGATAAGAGAGATATCTAGGTTGATCTTTGAGAGTACAGTGCTGAAGATACTAGAATAAGGTCACTTGAAAAACTTTAGGACCTCTTGGAAGTCACGCATGAGGAGATTAATAACAGTGCACAAGTCAGAGAGGTATGTAAGGACTAAATTGTATCCCCACCTACCCCGCTTATCCTTGTTTTCCTTTTTTTCCCTATAAAACCTGAATGTACCAGTAGTATACAAAATAAGAAAAAGTCAGTAAATGAAAATCGAGTTTTTAGATTGTAAAGTTAACGCTAACGAACTTTTGGACATCCACTAGTGAATAATATCGATATATTAAATCGATATCACGACTTATTCTAGTCACGTATTCCATGAATTGTGAATGATTAAACTAAAAAACCAGTCAAAGTATCCGTCATTAGTATTTATTAGGTCTCTTTAAAGGTAAAATATGTGTTTTGTAAATTTTAATAAGCCATTGAGGAAAATATTGTGAAGAAACTATGTTTGTGGGTTAAGGACTTTAGCAAGGAAGAGTGTTCTTAGTTGCTCTGATATTTTTAAACTGTAAACATTAATCGCTTTGTGCGAGAGATTTTTGAATGTCTGGCCGGTGACGTAATAAACAATCTAATTATATACCTACCAAGTTTTATGCATGTACAGTTCTGCTACAATAGTATTTTTAGTTTTTTTTTAAATTATTCGTGGACCTGGTCTTTATGAATATTTAACAAGGTCTTTGATATTGATTATTTTTAAATATTTTATTTGTGAATATTTCTGTATTTTCATAATGAATACGCTACCTGTGACCGCAGTTGAGCTTAAAGTTCGAAATATATGGCTTAAATAAAGTTATTATTATCATCCCGCACTATATTAGCCCATCAATCCTGTCAGAATCGTAGGTAAGAGGAAGAACTCCGTAAATACACTCTGATTCACATTTTCTACCTTTCGAGGTAATACGATCTTTATTATTATTGCCTAAGTAAAGAAAATGAAAAAAATATTTTTCCCCAAGTACAATTGGAACCTATAAACCACGGCGTTTACAGGCAGACACTGCCTTTGCGCCACATATTATATGTTATTGGGACCGCCAGGCTTTTAAATACATATTTATTTGCTCAGACATAATTAAATTGATTTGAACTAAATTGTCGGCGAAACTGACCTACGTCGATTGCGTGTGTTTATTACAAAACGAGTCCTTTCATACAAGTATCGTAATTTTAATTTTGTAATATTTTGTAATGGTCTGCGTAATTACCCATTTATTGTGTAATTTGAACGAGTTAAAGTTGTTTTTATTTTGCCGCAATCGTTATTATATAAAAATTAATTTAGATATTCAAAAAATATTCTACACGACATCACGACAAAGATCCTCAGAGGAAAAATAAATATCTAAAGTTGCAAAGTAATAAAGATATCTTAAACAGATACTCTATTTTTAGGGTTCCGTACAAAAATAAAAAAACGGAACCCTTATAGAATCATTCGTGTTCCTGTCCGTACGTCTGTCACAGTCAATTTTCTCTGAATCTACTAGACCGAATCAGGTGAAATTTGGCAGGATGGTGTAATACCCTGACCCGAACACAGGTGTGTAACGTAAAAAATATTTTTTGAAATAAGGGTAATTTTCGGGGGATAAATTAGGTAATTAAAAAAATAATTTGCGAACCTTACTGAGTCATATATCAAATGAAAGGGCTTGATATCAGGATCTCGAATATATTTTTTTAAATTTTTTAAAATAAATAGTTTCAATGATATTCATGAAAAAAGCCGAAAATTGACCATTCCCTCCACTTCCCCTAACTGGGTATTGAACTCAATACCCAATTGTTTACTACTACTTTATGGCGCTCACAGTCGATTCCTATCACAGTGCGTTATTACAGCCTCATAATAACGTGTATTTCCGTATTAACGACCTAATCTGTTTATTTATAGATACTTTTAGTGACAAAATATTTTTATTTGTATAAAACAGTGACCAGTGTTTCAATGTCACGGGTTCTTAAGATCTTTAAATAAATGCCGCTTTTATTAGAAGCGTCCTTTGATATTGATTTTAAATATTTTATTGCATAATTCATGATAACTGAAAGTAATTTGTTATTAGAAATTGTTATGACAGAATCAGTTTGAAATATGTATATTTGAAAGTTTAAAGAAAATTCATTATAGATTTATATATTTTTAAAATCATTTGTTTAATATCTGAATACTTCCGAAGACCCGTTTACAGTTAGTTGAACTGCACTGTAGACTGCCGTAAATTAGTGTCCTATAAGTTTTTTGTTTGTATGATCTATGTACATTTAATATGTATGAATATTTTGACAATTTAAAATCAAGTGAAAAAACATGGCGACTTCTTGACGAGGCTAACAAACAAGTTTGATTGGTTTTGAAGTAAATATTCATATAGATAAAGTATATAATTATTTCTGTTTCAAAGCAATCTTGTATTTTACTGCATATACAAAATTTGTTAAATGAACGTCTAAGTATATGGAGTAAAAAATATTTACGTAAATGTATATATGTATATTTTAAGACAATAATCTATAAAAGGCATTGAGTAATAAAAGTTTTGTCATTGCAAAGCAAATAATATTAAGTGCACGTAAAATGATATTACGAGTAAAGCCTTGTGGAAACAATTTTGTGATATACAATTGCTTAAGTTAGAATTCGATAAAAAAGATAGTGAATTCAAATCGTTCTGAATATTTTTTGAATTTCTATACTAAAATAACTGTAAAACGAGGAGTTACGTAGGTAAATTTAAAAAATTGTTTAACTTGTCTGCAACTTGTAACTCCTACTTTTTTCCATTTGCTTAGGAAATCGAAGCCATGTAAAAGCTCGTGTAATATTATACGAAAAATACTGCCCAAAAAAATAAAATTTTATTACAACTATACTATAAATAAAGATACTCTAAAATGAATGTAATGTGAAGTGTATAAAAATTTCGGCAAAGTAGTGCACTGTATTTTTATCACACATAGTTATAGTTGGATAGAGAAGCTTTTGAAAGTATATTTTACTAAGAAAGAAACTGACCGTGATCTAAATCAGAACGATTTCCCTCACTCAATAAATATATGGTAACGATTGCTTTTGTGTTAAAATTAATTTGAGAGGAGAAGTTCGTTGAATAACTATAAGAAAGTATTGACTACGTGGTCAAATGAAATTTTTGTTTTTGATACATGCCCCATTTTTACAGGAATTAAATTGATGTAATACAGCCAAAAAATATGGTATTCGATGTAGAAGTCCCGAGATTAGTGAATTAAACCAAACATATTATTAAGTTTTGTATTATACATATACAATACACATTGTATGTATACTATAAATCAATGAAAATTTGTGAACACAAAACTCTTAAATTGCTAGTCTAGTAATCTAGCTTTAGATACCAGTAGTCTTATTATTATAATTATCCCATCTTATTTATATATAATTAACTAAATTAATTAATAAAAAATCATTTGTTTAATATCTGAATACTTCCGAAGACCCGTTTACAGTTAGTTGAACTGCACTGTAGACTGCCGTAAATTAGTGTCCTATAAGTTTTTTGTTTGTATGATCTATGTACATTTAATATGTATGAATATTTTGACAATTTAAAATCAAGTGAAAAAACATGGCGACTTCTTGACGAGGCTAACAAACAAGTTTGATTGGTTTTGAAGTAAATATTCATATAGATAAAGTATATAATTATTTCTGTTTCAAAGCAATCTTGTATTTTACTGCATATACAAAATTTGTTAAATGAACGTCTAAGTATATGGAGTAAAAAATATTTACGTAAATGTATATATGTATATTTTAAGACAATAATTTATAAAAGGCATTGAGTAATAAAAATTTTCTCGTTGCAACGTAAATAATATAAAGTGAACGTAAAATGATATTACGAGTAAAGCCTTGTGGAAACAATTTTGTGATATACAATTGCTTAAGTTAGAATTCGATAAAAAAGATATTGAATTCAAATCGTTCTGAATATTTTTTGAATTTCTATACTAAAATAACTGTAAAACGAGGAGTTACATAGGTAAATTTAAAAAATAGTTTAACTTGTCTGCAACTTGTAACTCCTACTTTTTTCCATTTGCTTAGGAGTTCAAAGCCTTGTAAAAGCTCGTGTAATATTATATGAAAAATACTGCCCAAAAAAATAAAATTTTATTACAACTATACTATAAATAAAGATACTCTAAAATGAATGTAATGTGAAGTGTATAAAAATTTCGGCAAAGTAGTGCACTGTATTTTTATCACACATAGTTATAGTTGGATAGAGAAGCTTTTGAAAGTATATTTTACTAAGAAAGAATCTGACCGTGATCTAAATCAGAACGATTTCCCTTACTCAATAAACATACGGTAACGATTGTTTTTGTCTTAAAATTAATTTGAGAGGAGAAGTTTGTTGAATAACTATAAGAAAGTATTGACGACGTGGTCAAATGAAATTTTTGTTTTTGACACATGCCCCATTCTTACAGGAATTAAATTGATGTAATACAGCCAAAAAATATGGTAACAGAATTCGATGTAGTAGTTTCCGAGATTAGTGAATTAAACCAAACATATTATTAAGTTTTGTATTATACATATACAATACACATTGTATGTATATTACAAAACAATGATAATAAGTATTTGTGAACATGAAAATTCTTAAATCGCTTGTCTAGTAATCTAGCTTTAGATACCAACAATCTTATTATTATAATTATCCCATCTTATTTATATATAATTAATTAAATTAATTAATTATTACATTTTTATTAATTAAAATAAACAATTAAATTTAATTTCAGAGTGAATGAACGCTTCTCATCAGTTGGCACGCAATGTATATAAGTTCAGTCAACTCTGAAAACAACCAGTCGGTCCCAAGTGGAAACTAGTATGTAAAAAATTCATCATCATACATTACAATGTAGTATTCTAGGAACTAAAATAAAAGTAGAAGAAAAAAATAAAAGAAAAAGGACACGTTCGATTCTAATAATTTATAATTGCAATGGTTTTAGTGGGCACTATAATTTATTTCATTTAGACGGGTTTGGCCACGATATATATATATATATATATATATATATATATATATATATATATATATATATATATATATATATATATATATATATATATATATATATATATATATATATATATATATATATATATATATATATATATATATATATATATATATATATATATATATATATATATATATATATATATATATATATATATATATATATATATGTTATGAAACATAACAATATATTATTTATTTCTTATACGAATTAATAGACATACAGACATAAGCAATACGCATTTTAAAAGCTTTAAAATTGCGTTGGCACGCAAATGCCGATTTGTTTAATTCATATTTTTTTTCTTGGAATGAATTTAATCTATTATGTATTTTCCATTCTATTCGATGATCTATTTCAAACTATCTGTATCATTGGAAAGTCCTTTGTTAAGCTCAACTAGTCATATTGTTGATATAAAAAAATAACCGCATAGTTTTTAATTGTATCAAAAAAGCAAGCAAAGAACGTAATATTGCAATTGTCAAATATTTGAGTATTAACCTTTTTTAAAAGATATTTTAAGACATCAAGTAATCGTAAATACTAATATAAAAAACGTACACCTGTATGTAGTTTGGAATTTTATTTTGCTCTTTATTATTTGGTCCATTTAATTTCAAAGTGTCTTAAGTAAAGATCTAATTTAAATATACGCTACTTAGTTTGAAGCTGCATCCAATGCTTAGACTTAAAATACTCCGTTACCCGCTTTACTAGATATTACAGATTTATGTGGTGGAACTCTTGCGCATTGCTCTGTATTCTTGGCAAAGAAAATAATTTATTCTCCTGTGTGGGTACCTACAAAATGCTTTACTGTCAGATGCCATGACAGCCTCGTAAATAGTTGTTTTATATTAAACATTTAAACTACTCCCTGTCTTAATATAGTTTAATTAAAGGACAGACACTGCAAAAATAATATTTTATTAATACTATTTTTATTACTAAAGTGGCAGCCACTGTCTCAATGTCAAACGTTTCGCATACCTTCATCTATTTTTATTGACCTCTTCATACGAGCCTCACTAATAGCAATAAAATCCTCATTAAAATTATTAAAACATTTATTAAGTTTTGTAGAGGAGGTCAAGTAAACAATCACTAAATAATTTGTTTTGAGTTGCAATTATGTGTCACTGCATAGCAAAAATATATTAGTTATTGCCTCATGATAAACTATTTTGGTATATTTTAGAATAATTACAGTCTTATTTTGTATTTAACAATTATGTAAAACTTAAACAAGTTTAAAAGATTTACGCTGTAGTCCAGATCAGTAGTATATTCTTATATTTTTTTATGATACAAAAGCACATGTAGAATGGGTATCAAAACGATTATAATAAGTTCTTTGATTTTCGCGATTTTTATACATTTTAAATAAAACAATTTAACCGGATTAATCACGTATATTGACATTTTTTGTGAAACCCGACGTTTCGAAAACTTTGCAATTGCAAAGTGAGCCACTTATAAAAACTTTAAAGTCCCAAACACACCACACCAGAGGGCAGGATAGATACAGTCAGCTCATTCTGCAGGAACCCAGGACAGTACGCGAGGCAACTCAGAAACCGTTATAGTTTGATTTAATAATTATATCAAGTGACAGACGAATGCCTCCTCAGTCTACCCGTGACCACGGACTACTGCAAAGTATTCAAAACGTCGGGTTTCACAAAAAGTATCAATACACGATTAATCCGATTAAATTGTTTTATTTAAAAATTAAAACGATTGCCGTGAAGAAAGCTTTTCTTGAACCAGTAGTTTCTGAGATAAGTGCAACTAAACAAATAAAATGTTTCTATCCTCAGTGTGGATTAACACTTTAAAAATCATCAAAAATATTAAATAAAATGTATACTACCAAGTACAGATTTATTACCTTTACTTATATACAGCTCAATCAAAAAACCTTGATTAAGTACCGATTTATATTTATTTTTATTTCATATCAAATGTTATCAATTTTGTTCGCAATTATCATCAATCTCGTTATTGATAAACGTTTAACATTGTCCAATTTTCAATGACAACTGTTGATTGCTTCGCAAATATTGTAATAAATATGTACATGTATATCCTCTGTACAATTTTTATCACATCCTGTTTTGTATGTTTTCATATATTTATAATATATGTAAAAAATATAGATATTATTCGGTAAAATATAAGCTTATAGATAGATATATAAGTTTATAAAGGTTTGGCAGCAAAACGCGACGGTTATAAGGTTCGATTCCCAAAAAACACGTAATGCATTTAAAATCGATATCTCCTTGGCCCAGATATGTAATAGTTTATTGTAAACAACAATTGGGAATTCATATAAAATTTAATTAGAAAAAGTACAAAAAAGCTAAATTATATGCTACTTAAAATAAAACATTTTAAGAGATAACGATTTGCTTGCATTTTATAGAAATTAATTGCACTATTCGTTTTATTAATTTGTACACAATAATTAACTTTAGTATAATTTTTTATTGTTTTTTTTTGCACTGAGCTTAAAATATCTTTTGGAAAAAGAAATTTCTTCACACAAAATAAAATTTTTGAATAGTCAAATATTTAGCCACTGATGCCTCTAAAGTTAATTTCAGTCCTGAGAAAAACGAGCACATCAAATCACCGAGACTTTCAAACCCTAGAGCTTTCCCAAATTTATTATAATATATTAAATAAAAAATATTTACCTGTTGAACGAACCAGGGATAGTCTTCAATATACACTTCATCACATGGTACGCCGTAGAAGAACGAATTACCATCACTCTCTATAAACCTGACATTTCCCATATACCCTGAATGATAAGATACATTAATGCCATTTAACTCTACAAGATCTGTAAACTCCGGACTGTCAATACAATACTTTCCGAGCGGGTTTTTATAGAACACTTGACCGAGAGGACAGCATTTACGAAAACAATTATTAAATCGACAAGCACATCCATATTTCTTTATAACACCACTAACATTTTTCGTATACACATATTTAGATGAGAATTTTACACCGTCTTTAATTAAAACTCCATCTTCGTCAACTGCATCGGTAATATCGACACTATTATAATCTTCACACAATTGTTCAGTTTCATAACAAGTTAGACACTATGGAAAAAAAGCTTATTATTAAAATTAATTTATTTAATTTAAACGAATTCATTTTCGATACAATAAAATGCGTGTGAATTTTATTTCTAAAAGCTTGGTCCACGCGCGCATTCCGCGCCGAATGTTCCGCGACTCATAGAGGCGGTTCGCAACTCTTATTTATATCGATAGAGGCTCGAATTATCGGCTTATACATGATACGTAGAGACGCGCGAGCTTTTTAGTTAATTTTGTTTAGTTAAAGTCCGATAATACATTTTCAAATTAATTTTACACATTAAAATTGGCTATTTTGCAATAACAAATATCTTGTAAATATAAACTTTTTTACTAACTTATATCCATCCTTATTAGACAGAACAAACTAAAAACCAATGTTTTTTTTAATAAAAGTAATCATAGCACGTTGATATTATTGCGACTCCTTAGAATTGACTGCTTAAAATTATTACATAATCCCATACACATATCACACACACTTGAAACCTAATCACACTCAGAACTATATTGTACGTATATACTTCTTCACTTTTAAGGTGGTTATGAAGACATTAAAATACTGTTTTCTTCTAATCCTAAGCATCGTTTCAAGACATTTCAATTCACCAAGGTAACGTTGTATGGTGAACATAGGAAAGTGATTGTATAATAAAATTAAGATAACGTTATACAGTTATAGAATTCATGTAAAAAAGATGTCATGTCTAGTAACTAAACAACATATATATTTACAATATTTACACAAAATATGGTAGGTTGTATTGAATAGCATTTTACATGGGCCTATAATTAAATATTGTTTTATTTAATATATAAAAAATACAAGAATGTAAACACAAGTATTAATGAACACTGAAAATTATGAGAAGTAGGTAAGATTAAAAAAAAAAAATAGCTTAGGATAGAAAATTGGATGTGGGCAAGTAAATTTTCATCATAAAAATGTCCTTAATAACTTATTTACTAAGTATGAATTTCTAAATAAATATGTTAAATTGATAACACCAGATAATTTTAACCTAAATAGTATAGACGTACGGAGTTTTCCTCATTGTGTCATACCAAAAATATTAATCAAGAATATTTCCTTCCTTCAAATGCTCAAATTCAAGGCATAATGTAATAAAGACTTGCATATTAGCTTGCAAGTCAAAAGGTAAATGACCTAAGTCATGGTCAAATGTTCTACATAACTTGATTTTTGCTTTCGATTTGAGAGCTTTTAAGCTTTTTTTAATTTTATGATTTTTAAAGCATTTTTACTATTCTCAACTAAATCAGATAAAAATTTTTGGTACAGTTGTATCTTTAATTCATCACACCCTACATATTCTGACAAACTATGATGAACAATACAAAAATATCAAGGCATATAAAAAACATCTGTAATTTATGACATAGTTTTGCATCTTTCATGTCACCGAAGTAACAAGTACGATTTAATGCTTGTCATACTTGATTTATTATAAAGTTTTTCACGTGAAAGCACACAATCTCTTATTTTCCATTAGAAAGAAAAATGTAAATAATAATACGTCCAACCGGATTAAAAAAAGTCTACTGACAATGCTTT
The DNA here is from genome assembly GCA_037178615.1 of Dione vanillae. Lineage (NCBI taxonomy): Eukaryota > Metazoa > Arthropoda > Insecta > Lepidoptera > Nymphalidae > Dione > Dione vanillae. The sequence goes on along the minus strand of JAZFAU010000138.1, from coordinate 2,031,979 downwards.
TACTAACATCCGTCGTAAGCTCTCGAACTGCTGTCACTGTAGAGTATATTTTGTTACTTTATACCGCTTTCCGTTTTTGGAGGTATTGAGTGTAGAGTGGCGGGACACTGCGCTTGCTTAGTTACCAGAGCAAAGAAAACAGAAATGAAACAATCGTCTTCTCCGAGTAGGAATCGAACCCCTAACAACAACTGAAATTTTGCGCACTTATGTTAACAACTGACAAGACATCCGACGTGGAAACCAATGCTGTATACAATTAATTCAGCTAATACGTACGTTTCGTTATTTTACTTGATGACTCATTCAATAGGTTTAAATTTATTTTATGCTAATTACACATGTTTATTGACGTTTTATTTCAGGATTTTGGTGAGAAAATTACTAAGAAGGTACTAAGGTTTGGGAAATTACCAAGACGAAGCGTTGTCTGCATCACGTATGATTTGTGTTACGCGTCAAACAATTATGGTTTAAAACAGTTTTTTTGGCGCTGGACTTGTTAGCTGTACTTGTCTTGTACTTTAAGTAACATAGAATATGTTCAAATTATTTCCGTTACACTGTTCTGGATACAGCGCCGCGTTGAGCTTTGAACGAAGTCGTTTGGAAAAGAACGACTTGAGAAGAAACAAAAGACGATGACTTCAGAATTAACAATCTGAACTGAACAAGGCATAAATTATCTATAAAAAACGCATAAACAATTTAAACAGTTCTACAGTTAAACTGTGTTCGCTTAAATATTATGAATATGGAGATTATGTTCTAAGTAATTAGAATTAAATAAGAGGCGGAAAAACGCCGCGTCGTGTTGATAGAGAATATATAAATATTCTAGTAAATAATTTATTAATAGTAAATATTTTATGTACTGCAGCATTATGAAATCGATTTTTATATAAAAAAAATAATTGGGCAGACACCTTGATTAACTATACCATTATAAATAAAAAAAGTTAACAAGTTGTTCATGGTTAAACGTCATTTTTTTTGTTTCCTTTTTGATTACGCATTTTAAATTTATGTATTATCTAATTTTTTGCTAAGGTAATCTTTAGCAAAAAATATGTTTTTTTATCCTCATCTCTGAGTGATACAAGGACTAAGCACCGTTGCGTTTCCATGCAATATACATACATATGTAAGTATATTGCATATTTAACAAAAACTTTGTTCAACACCAAATACGTACAAGGTCCATCTCAAATAACACAATTAAAACAATAAGAGCCAATAATTATTATGGTAAAAGAACAACAAATTTCATATTACCAAGATCAATTATTGAACTACCGAAATCACTAAGAGATACAGTTACCTCATATAATATTAAAAAATAAATTAAAAAAATATTTTCTTTTTAATGACTGATTTATATAAAATATAACATATCGTATCCAACAACATTTAAATTAATACTAACTTTAAAAACTTATAAGCATCTAGTAACATTTATAAAACATAATATAATAATAAATGATCAAATAGTGAACATGCTGTAGCAGCATGCCTGATGCATACGCATGATTACTTTTTTCGATATACCTCACATTTTTGTCTTAAATAAATGAAAGTTAACTACCTTAAGTTCTATCGTTGAGTTTGGGCTTTGAAGAGTTAGAAAACCAAAAGACGATGACTTCAGAATTAACAATCTGAACTGAACAAGGCATAAATTATCTATAAAAAACGCATAAACAATTTAAACAGTTCTACAGTTAAACGGTGTTCGCTTAAATATTATGGATATGGAGATTATGTTCTAAGTAATTAGAATTGAATAAGAGGCGGAAAAACGCCGCGTCGTGTCGATAGATAATATATAAATATTCTAGTAAATAATTTATTAATAGTAAATATTTTATATACTGCAGCATTATGAAATCGATTTTTATATAAAAAAAAATAATTGGGCAGACACCTTGATTAACTATACCATTATAAATAAAAAAAGTTAACAAGTTGTTTATGGTTAAACGTTTTTTTTTGTTTCCTTTTTGATTACGCAATTTAAATTTATGTATTATCTATTTTTTGCTAAGGTATGCATGTCGGACGCTGTGCAAAATATATGTTTTTTTTATCCTCATCTCTGAGTGATACAAGGACTAAGCACCGTTGCGTTTCCATGCAATATACATACATATACTTACATATTGTTTCTTTGCAACCATTTGTATATGTATGACTGATAAATAAAATGTGATTTTTTTTTGAAAAATAAAATAATATTTAAAAATGAGCGCCATTTCAGATTTGAACCTACAATCGAGAATGATATTTCATCCTCTAACGATTGAGCTTGCCGTATATTGTTGCCGTACTTATATTATTTGACAGCAAAAGTTATTAGTAAACTAATCTAATTTATTAATTTAAGCACTACATATATAACATAAAAGAACAATAATATCTAATTAAATTAAAATATTAATTTTGATATCATTTATTCAACTTTCTAAGTATTCTCATCAAAAAGTGTAAATTAGTATGACAATTTCTAAAATATTTTTTTCGCCAAAATGTCGTACGTAGGTGTGTCCTGGTACGTGTTAAATTGAATAAGGGTATCTATGGCGCAGTGCTTACAGATCTGAGGACGGTTTATGGATTTGATTCCCACTCGAGGTAGATGGATTTTTCTATTTCCATTTTCTTGACTCTAGAAACAAGGCAAAGCAAGGCAAGGTGTTGCGTGTTTAGTTCCGCCACTCAACACTCAACACCTCGAAAAAGGCGGAAAGCTACTGAGTGCCTTAACACTAGGTTCCACGGTTCCTGCAGTTCCCTCTGCCTAACCCATGTGCGGGATAAAGCGCGAAGCTTTAAAAAAAGACACAAAAATTATCATCACTTCCTAAGATTAAAGCACTTAAGTGAACCTACTCTTCTGTATTATAATTATACCCAAGGATTATAATTAGTATAAAATAAAGTATTCGATAGGGAGTTCTTATCTTATAGATAGGAAAGGTTTAATTGGGCTTTTTAGAATTAACGAAAATAATTTCCTTTGGGAAATCGAGTTCTGTAAATAATTAAGGGCGTTTTTTGGTAATTGGTTAGATTAAAGTGTTTCTTATAGATTTATGTTATTTACTTTGTATTTATGTACTTTTGCTATTAACAAAGATATAAATGAATTAAATTTACTGTGAGGCTTACCTCATTGACAGTCAGTCAGTACTGTGAGGCAGTGATTCTCAGAGAGGTATAGCTCTCAGAGAATAAATAAATTTAAAATAACTAAATTTTATTAAGTATTTTAGGAAAATTAAAAAGAAAACATTTTGGACATGGCTGATTAGTAGTTAATTCTGTTATAATATTCTATATACATAGCTTACATTGTTCTAAGCTATCTATAGTATATTTATTTAGACTAGTTTACTTACGCGTTCCATTATACTGTACACTTTTTTAAATTATTAACTACATAATATGCTAAAGTAATATACTTTATGCTACTACTACTACTATATGCTAAACATTACTGTAAAAGTTTGTTTAAGTCGATTTTCTAAGAATAAGTATTTTTTTACGAAACAGTGTTACAAAAATGGATAGGTTGTTAGTTAATTAACTTTCCTTAGCAGTAGCATTTGTTAAAACATTTTTCGCCGAGTGGGAATCGAACTCACAGTTTACGTGTACATGTCGGACGCTGTGTCTGCACCACGACGGTCCTCTTCGATTGAAACAATAAGACTTATATACATTATGTACATTAACAACTGAACGTACTATTTTATTAGCGTGTATTCAAAAATAGTGTGTCAAAAATAGTAATTTTCACGTTTTATCCCGGGTAGGCAGAGGGAACTGCAGGTACCGTGGGAACCTAGTGTTAAGTCCTCGATATTATTATTTTACTAGTAAAATATTTGTCAGTTTCATCACAAATATTATTTTAACTTACTTTCACTAGTTATGTCAAGGGTAATTCTATAGAATATAGAATTTATATTTTAACTTCACGCTTTGTCTTGTATATAGTAGGGTAGACGGGGGCAGCCTAAATCAAGACACCCTTTCAAAATTCTGAGAGTTGAGTGCTTTCATCTTACGATAGAGCTTACGACCTAGATATAAGCTTAGCAGAAGTTTAAAAAATAATAAAAGCACAGCTTGTAAATTATTAAATTTAATACTGTTAAAATTCAACAATATAAAACATTACAAAAGAGACTATACACATTAGACTGAACAACGAATGATAAAACTATTGAAAATGAAATATATCAATAAATAAATGCAATTTTAAGTACACAAGATAAAATTATAAGTATAAAGATAAGTAAATATTTATATTTATATTAAATTACATTCGATATATAAGCATTGTGTTTAAATGTCATGAATTACTTACACTAGACTACTGTAAAACAATATGGCCATGATTTATACTATAATAATAAATTGATGCGTAACGTGGGAGAGGCAGCTTTCAATAAATATTCTAAAATTGAATAAGTATAGTATATACTTATCACTCATACTGATAGCAATATAGCACATAACACTAAGAGATCTCATTGTTCCTCACACTCATTATTGCTAGAATTCTAAGTCAGAATGAAAATTTAAAACTGATCATTGGTATCCTCCGCTCCGTTTCACTCACTTAATATCTAATAATGTCTTTAGTTAAATTTCAACAGCGTCAGGGAATATATGGTTAATATAAGCCTGGTCGTAGCTTTGTATTGGTTTCGGTCTGTTCAGTTTTGTAGGCAGTGACAGCTTGCAATCGTTACTACGATTGTTGAATTTAGACGCAATCTCCCTAACCTTCCCCGGACGCGGCATCGTGTCGTCAAGCTTACTTTGTAACTTATTATCCACTTTCATATCATCAAATGATCTTTCGGTTTCGTTCCCTCTAACTGTATGTACATCAATATCTTTAACTTTCACACTTTTACCAGAAGCTCTCTTAGAATCGATATTCACAATAATATCGTTTTTGTCGATTCTTGTAACGTTCTGTTTTCGATCTGAGCTTCTTCCACTCATACGGTTCTTATTATAAAAACTACAACGATTTATATTTTGTGCGTCAGTCGTATTGTTGGCGTCTCTAACCATTCCAAAATTTGGATCTATTGAGTATTTGATGTCATGATTATTATTACAGTAACTATGTTCATTGTTTCTTCTTTTACTTCTATCAGATTTTCTATTATGATCTGATCGAATTTTCGTTATTCCGTTTTCGTTATAAAAATTATTGTTAATTTCATTAAATTTAAATGTTTGCGGATCAAAAGCGTGCGTTCTTTGGTGAGTTAGAGGCTTAGATAGCGATAAGTATTTAGGCGGTTCCCCGTGCTTATTTATAGTTAACTCGTATTGTATATGCGGGTCTGACACCGCATAAACGTTTTCTTTGGCTTCTCTCTCCATGGACGTCCACGCAGCCTAGAATAATAAAAATGGAAATAAGTTAATAATATGTATTGTCACAATAAAAATATTACTTATAAAACACAAACAATAAAATATATTTATTGTATTTTTTTATATTTCTGACATAGTTTCTATAGTTTAACTAGAAAAAGAAATTGAACCGTTTCGTATTTTCACATAACATTATAATATTACACACTATATTCCGGCCGCTATATTACGATAACTTGTAATTAATTTCTAGGAACGGTCTCATTATAAATTATTATCCAAAAGGGACTCTTTTACGCAATTTAAGTATGTACTAATAAAAGTAGCATCCACCTAACATAAAAATGTTTGATACGTCATAGTTTTGTGAAACTTATAGCAAGGCAAATTTGGAACCTAGTGTTTAAACACTTCGTTCTCAATTATTTTATCTACTTTTTTAGACCTATGTGAGACGTTTGTCCTGTGGTGAGCAAATTAATGAAATCATCTCAAAAAATGAGAATCGAACCAATAGCCTTAGTGTAGGCAATCAAACGATGAGTCGCTGCGCTACATCACTACTGAGACGCGTTGATCTTAACGTTCAGCCCAATTATGAGACATCTATTAAGCGTTAAAAAAATAACACTACGCTTTATTTAATTAAGACTCGAAAATAAATTAATTTATATTTAATAACAACATTATTCTAAAGATACACAGATCTTCAAATTCTATCACGTTTAAAATTCGAAATATTACCTTAAAAAATATTTTCCTTTTCCTAAGTGTAGAACACTTTTAAACTTAATAAAATTATCAAAAAAATATATTTTTTACATTCCATTGATTTAAAATTGATCCCAAACCCGTCAGTTTGCAGCAGTCACACACTGAGTCATTATGATGTCTTTGTATCATTTGCATGTTAATCCTCACAAAGGCTCGTTTAAACATATGACTGCACTCTGAATAATTAAATGTTTTGCGGTGAATCATAGTGGCAGGTGGATTAATGAAAGCGAGTAACGTTGTTTAATTTTGACGATTATAAATAGATAGTTTTTGTAGTTAGTTATTGTTAGGGAGTTTAGGTGCTGGGAATAAACGAAAAATAATTAATATTTGTGCTTATATAGAGCCTTATTATTATAGTATAGGTGACAGGTAGATAGATAAATTAAATCTAATTTTGTTTTTTTTTTAAGCTTCACGTTTTATCCCGCACATGGCAGGGTAGGCAGAGGGAACTGCAGTAACCATGGAACCTAGTGTTAAGACGCTCCGTTGCTTCGTCCCTGCTTTCTCCATCCTCGCTTTCCGCCTTTTTTGCGACGCATTGCGTGTTGAGTGGCGGAACTCAACACCTCATCTAATTATTTAGATAGATAAATTGAATCTAATAGCGATAGAAAAATTTATAAGGGAAAAATATTTATAAGGGACAAACAAAAAGGTTTAAATATTTTGATTAATTATTATTTTAAAAATTAATGACACTATGTGAGGTAAAACGTAAGGAGTAGCCACCTTCACCATATGTTATAAGTTCTATATCATACTATTGCAAGTTAATTATATTTATGAAATATTTTCTTATATTGCTTCATGATTAGTATTTGTTTAAAAAGAAAATTTATTCTTAAGATTTCGTTACGAAAAATAATGCATTTAAAATGCATCAATACTACCAAAATATGTCAATATCACGCTTCTATCACAAAACTACTGACACCAGTTAATAGTGCATCACACCTGTGCATCACACGGTGGTAGGGGGTTGTAGCACGACGGCGGCGCGGCGTACTTGCAGCGCGGCGGGGGAGTAACGTGCCGCTACACTCCCAGGACCCATAGGACCTCCAACACCCCCAACACTCCCAATTCCCACTCCTCCTGGACCTCCAGGTCCTACATTCGCCGGCATTCCTCTGTCTTGTCTTGTGCGGGGCTGATCGTGAGGAGAGTACACAGCGTCTGCTGGCAGTACTGTCTTTTCGCTGTTGGGAAAGGTATAAATATTTTTATGATTTTTATTGTGTTAATAATTTATTGTGTGTGTAAAGATATAAAAATTTGAACGCAGCGGGAATCGAATCCGTGCCCTCTTGCGAACCGCTCAAGCGCTATCACCATAGAGCCATGCGTTCTTCATATACATAAATATATTTATTACATTTAAAATATTGCTAAAATTTAAGGTAATTTGGTATTGTGAAAAAAGAAGCTTAAAACAATATATGTTTTACTTAACCAGTAATAATATAGTACGCATATTATGATAATTTAATTTAAAATTTTTGCCTATTTTTTGGACAGCATCCAAGACGTCGTAAAGGAATATCTTTAGCCAAACTATTAGCAACAGGTGTTTTATAATGTTTACTATAAAACTGTGTAACATTAATAAAGTTAATAATAGAGAATATACATTTACTAATAGTTTTTAATTCCAGGATTCTTAAAGGAGTATAGACGAGTTATAGTAAAATATATTTGTTAATTACTAATTGATTATTAGTTAGTTGTGGGTTCAACCTCGATTTGGGGAAATAAACAATTTTTATTTATTTACTCTGCCAAGACTAAGCCTACGAAAAATTACGTGTGGGGTACAAACCTCACGTAATTTTTCAAAATCTGGATTAAAGTAGAAAAAGAAATTACTATAAATGCTCTTTGCCGAATGCTGTAAGAAATGTAACGATAAATATACAACATTATCGATAATGTATCGATATTAAAACAATATTCAATGTTATTCTGCCATCTACTGACTTACCTATCTAAGTCATCAGTCTTGTACTCAACGCTTTCTGTAAAGAATAAATAGAGATTACTTCTAAGGTACAAGGTTCAAATAATTTGATGCATAAAGCATTTCAGATTTTGATATTTAATTATTCATCTGATTTTATAACTTGTAAGGCAAGCCACATTCAGGTAATTTGAATGTTTTGTTTTCATATTTCCTTAAACTTAAACATACTTTAAAAAACGATACGTTGATACGTTTTCTATAAAAAAAATTGTACCGGTGGTGGAACAACTATAACCAAGATCATTTACAAAGAATAAACATCAATCTTGTTACTGTTAAATAATAATTAAATACTGAGTAGCAATCAGTCGGTTTTCACTCGGGGAAATGAATTATTTTTACTTTCTCACTTTGCTAACAAGACAGCGAGATTAGTCACACAAATTAGGAGGAAAGTGGAGAACGGAGTGTCTTAACACTAGGTTAGCCCTTTCTACTATTTTATTATTACTAAGTGTATGTTATCTTTATTAATATACAACAATGTTTTAGTTATAAAAAAATAAAAAAAAAACAATATCTTACTCTTTTTCTCACCTCGTCTACGTCGGCAGCGTACGGCCAGACATAGTGCTAGTACCAGCAGGGCGGCGCCCAATAGGGCGGCGGCGATCAACGGCGCCACGTGCGCTGTCTCTGTCAGAGAGAAATTGTCTGCGTGAAGACACGCGGCACGTCAAATTGGGGTCAGGATTATAACTTAAATGTATATAGGCTTGCTTTTGGGGAAGATGCATAAGAAAATCGATGGCTTCGATTTAGCTAAATATGTTAAATGTTGATAAATGTGATAAAGGATAGTTTAAATTTACAGAGAAAAATATAAAAATATTTACAAAAGAAAGTTAAATACATAACACTCGCGTCTCTAATAATATAAAAAAGAAAGCTTAGTGATGAAAATTTTCTACTATTTTCTGACGTGATTATGACTTATACACTCATAGTTTTCTATTTTTTTAAAAAAATGTGCGACTATATTTAGTAGATTTTTAATCTGCGCACACAACACACACATACACATATACACACATATACACACACACACTTTTGGTATTTTGTAAAAAAAAGTAAAAAAATATATATTTTCTATTTACTAACTTACTTATAATAATAATAATAAAAGCTTTATTAAACTTACTTACAGTTTTCTATTTTTTTATTAATTTTGTGACTACATTTCAATGATTAGTAGATTTTGAATCTGCACACTCAACATCCATACACACACACGCACACATACACACGTGCAATATACACGCTTATACGCACATAGATGCGCATACGCACACGTTCCTACAAACTCACCGTGCACAGTCAGAGAGACGGAGTGTGAGGAGAAGCCGCGTTCGTTCTCCACATGTAGTACGTAAACACGCGCGTCGGACGCGCTAGTTGAACTGATCAGGAGCGTGTAACGGTAGCAGCCGTTGGCGTGCGACGGTTCTAACGTTTTGTAACGACCTGGTAATTTTATAAACGGAATTTATATATAAGGACATTGTTTTGAATTATATACTATAAAATTACAGGTATATTGAAAAAAATGACTAAATTATGTTGTTTCTTTTTATTTTCACCGCAAACTAAGATTAAGATTTAATACTACTTTATTTTAACAGTATACAGTGATAGTTAAATTGTTCACATTACTGTAAAACATTCTCATGGATATCCATAAATATAATTATACAAAAAATATACTACGAGATTACTTATTAAACTATGTTTTAAACACCTTTTTTTATTGGCATTGAACTGATTAAGATGGTACTATATCAAATATTTTAATATTACAACCAAGATTCTGCTTTTATAGACAAAAATGCAGAAAATATATCGTTTAAATCTTAGTAAAACGTAAACTAGTCGGCTACTAAAACTTATATACTTATAAATAAAAAAGTTCTTCTCACCAATATGCATAGGTACATCAAGCCTTAAACTTCCCCACAACCATACTGCCCTGCGAGGTGGAGGGTCAGCACAGACAGAAGCTTGGACCCTCGCTTCGCCTCCGCTCCATGCGTGAGCTGCGGTCGTGTCTGCGCCTATTGGAGGCCCCAGGATTGATAGCGTTATAGGTTCTGACTGATGAGACCTGGACAAGGAAAGTACCAGATGTTTAGATGTAAATTATATTTTAATCAATTATTTTAGTATTTTCAGAGATATTAGATGACTGGAAAGTGTACGTGCAGTGGTAATATTGTTACTAAAATCAATCACAAAATCTCTTAATTTAAACATTTGGCTTTTCTTATTGAAAACAATGAAATTTAGCTTATTCTAATATTTTTTAATGTAGCTTCACGCTTTAACTCGCTCATAGCAGGGTAGGCAGAGGGAACCGCGGGAACCGTGGGAACCTAGTGTTAACACACTTCATTCCCTGCTTTCTATCTTTTTCCGAGGCATTGTAGAGTGGCGGAGCTCAACGCCGCGCTTTGCCTCGTTGCCAGAGCGAAGAAATATTAAATGAATGTTTAACTAAATTAGAGATAAATGATACCTTTCTTCAAGTCCAATATGGTTAGTGGCTATGCAAGTATAGCGTCCGTGCTGTGCATACGACACGTTATGAAGTAGCAGTTGTGGCGTCGACGAAATCGGGTACCCGTCTTCTAGATGACCACTCATGGCTGACAGGTTAGGGCTAGTAGATAAATTCATAAATCAGTAAATAAATTGGTTAAATAGTAAATAAATTGAATAAATACAAAGTACAGCGTTAATTATATGAATTTTTATAGTTATTGGTGCAATTCTCAGTAAAAAATAATTAAAAATAGACTACTGTATGAGTCGGCTGTTTGAAAAATAAGTATAAGAAGATCTACACCGTGGATGATTAAATGTTGTGAAAGGAGATATAGAATAAACTATTAGGTGGTATATATCTGTATGTATATATAATATATAATGTTCTTTATTGCATTAACATACATGTGTAAAATTTAAAGAATTATACTTAGTTTAATACACAAAGGTGGACTCTATAAAAGATCTCTTCCAGCCAACCTGTGGTGATGGATGAGTGACAATTAGCGGGTGAAATAAGTGCAATTTGAAAGAAATACAAATAAATATAGTTGTACATATACACATATACATATATATATATATATACAGATATATATAAAAACATAACATACATACACTCATATATTCACATACATACACACAAATACAATGTGTTATAAATAAATAATTACATTTTTTTACTATATCACATTTTTAAGCATATTATGAACTGTTTAATAACATAACTAACAAATTAACTGATAAAATTACTTACTTATGATACCACTGATATGATGGTGTCGGATTGCCTTCCGCCTTGCATTCCAATGTGACTTCGGAGAACAGATTTGCTTCTACTATTGTGTCAGGTCCCACCCACGTTACTCTAGGGGGAACTGTAAATAAAGGAGAGCTTTTGAGAAATAATGGGAATTATGTTATAATTTTTACCTTTACCGTTTTTTTATTTTTTTAATAATAATAATATAAATGTTTTCGGAGAATTAGTTATATTAACAAATATTTTAAATTTCTATAAGTTTATTAGTTGGTAACTACCATTTAGATATTTTATTTTACATTTTAAGTAATGTTCTTAAACTTTAAGTATCAATTATGAGTTTCTGGAGTATTTGTAATTTTCTCACAAAGTTATCACAAACTTACATTTAATATCAATTTCTATTTTGACGGAATCAGATGTACCCAGCGAATTTCTTGCTTGGCATCCATATATACCTGTGACAGAACAAAAAATGTTACCAAACAAAAGAAATATTTAAATAATCAAAAATTAAGATATATTTTTATATAATAAAATAAAATATTATTACCAGAATCATTTCTAGATATCGGAGCTCTTATAAGCTTAGCTCCGTTAGTAGCTATGACTTGACCATCTTTAGTCCACCATACGTAAGGGCTGGGATTGCCGTCTGCGCGGCATTCGAGGGTTAACACGCTAGAGCCTTCTTCCAGGCTCGCGAGGGAACTGGCATCTGCACCAACTATGGAAACTTCCGGTACGACTGTGAAATGAGAAAGTTTTCGGATAATTATTTATTGGTTTTATATCCAGGGTATAAAGTTGTAAAATGTTTAAAATGCTCGTTATGTGTCTCTTAGCCCAAAAACATATTTTTCTGATTTGATTTAATTTATGACGACATTAAAGTCGATAAGAGTGCAATGTTTCTAAATGGTTGGAAAATTTATATAGAAAATGTATAATGGTATATTAGTTACTTATACTTATATATTTATGACGGATATATTATTTATTATTTTTATACTTAAACGGATGTTCTGAATTTTTGAAGTAACCTTTGATAATATTATCAACAGTAGGACTATGATAATAATTCATATGTAGTACATACAAGCCTTGAACGATTTACAATATGTTATTTGACAGCCTTCTTGGTATAATAGTTTCTATTGTTATTTTTATGACTAAGATGTGTCAATGCCAAATATTAGTTGATTGTAATCAGTTGTAACTATTGATTTTATGATATTTTACATTATTTATAAAAAAAAGAAGCTATTAGACGGTTACTTAAGACACTCTGTTCTTTACTCTCCACTGTATAAATACTCTTCTTATATGAGCCATTGCGATTTATTTCTACACACAATGCCTGCGGAAAGCAGGGATCGAGAATGCAGGGACTAAGCAACTTAGTGTCTTAACACTAGGTTCATATGGTCCCTGCAGTTCCCTCTGCTTACCCTGCCCTGTGCGGAATAAAGCGTGAAGACATAAAAAAAAACGAAAATAATGGCAATAATACAAGTATATATGCTAAACTCACAAGTAACATCCAACATAGTATATGAGTCTCTATAATACGGTGAAGGGTAGCTAGGATGATGAGCTCTGCAGGCCAACTGTCTGCCATGGGCAGCCCTGGTAGCACCAAGCTCTAGCACCGAGCGTGCTGCCCAAACACGCGGTCGTTCGACTTCAGAAGAATTGGTTTGACTCCACGCTGTTAGACGCTCTTTTTCTGAAACAAAGACAGAGAAATAGAAAGACTTTTATTATTTAAGCGTTTGGATTTATTAATATAGTTTTTTTTTTATATTGAAATATTATTTTTTTATATCACAACAAATAGCAGGTGATATTAAAGCTCAAAAAGTATTTTCTTTCGAAGTAAGATTTATGATGCGATCCAATTACCTTGCTTCATGTATGTAGACATAAGATTGCTAAGATAAGAGATTACGTTTAATCCGCAGAGAGTATTATTTTGCCATTTAAGAACTGTGACGGAATTCAAGGCCAAGGTGAACGAAAATGTTCATAAACATAAAAGCTCATCCGAAAAAGGATCAAAGCTTTCATTTAAGACATTTATTATTTTAAATCATAATATTTATCAAGCAACTTAATAGAAAATACAGCGCTTTCAGTAGTAGATTTTATTAACATAATTATTATCAAAGAGATTTAAATCAATTAGATCTATATTCTGATGGGAAATATGGCCTTTGAAAAGCCAATACTAATCTAGAAATATTCAAGTTGCGTGATTCGAATTTTGTCCAAAATTTTAATAAAAACAAGAATTTAAATATTTCTAAAGCTTAAGTATGACAAAAATGTTTTTTATATTATATAGTAAATATATACAATAAGGCTGTCATAGCTCATTGGAATTTCGTCTAACTGTTAACGAAATGGTTACTTGTTCGATCCCCATAAGGGTAATCCACTGATTTTCTCGCTTTATAAATAGTGGAATCAGTTTCAACTAGATTATTCTGCTATTTACGAGATAAAGCCTGAAGCTAAAAAATTTTAGACTTCAAACATTCAGTAAAGTAAAAATTTAAAACTTAAACTCGTTTATTTTTAAAATTACTATTTATAGCGTAGTTTTATATTTATAACTTAATTGCATAAGATTACAAGTAAGGTAACATAAGCATATCATCCTTAACATAATTTATAAAATAATATGTTTGAAAAACAACGACTTTCTATAGCAAAAAAAGTTTTTCAAATGATTATTCTTCCTAATAATCGTGGGGCGAAGTTTGCAAAAATTTCCTACAGAGATGATAACAACAAAAGTTGTAATAACCGTAACAAAATTTTGTTGTGGCCAGATGTAAGCGCATTGCTTGCCTAAGAGACCTCATAAATACATAATAACTAAAAATCTATATATCTACATACAATTTCTGATAGAAAATTAATAAATATGTACGTCACCTTAAAATATATATATATATATATATATATATATATATATATATATATATATATATATATATATATATATATATATATATATATATATATATACATATATATATATATATATATATATATATATATATATATATATATATATATATATATATATATATATATATATATATATATATATATATATATATATATATATATATATATATATATATATATATATATATATATATATATATATATATATGTATATATATATATATATATATATATATATATATATATATATATATATATATATATGTATATGTATATATATATATATATATATATATATATATATATATATATATATATATATATATATATATATATATATATATATATATGTATATATATATATATATATATATATATATATATATATATATATATATATATATATATATATATATATATATATATATATATATATATATATATTTATATATATATATATATATATATATATATATATATATATATATATATATATATATATATATATATATATATATATATATATATATATATATATATATATATATATATATATATATATATATATATATATATATAATATTATGTTTTACTTTAACTTAAAATGCTATATGATTATGATAAGTGCTTTAGGAAATTAATTAAATAACGTATGAGTAAGTCTATTACCTATTAAAATGTTAAGAGCTTTTCAACAAGTGGAAGGAAGTTAGGAAGTGAGCGCAAAGAACGTACTTTGAAACTTGAGTATAGCACATTCATTTTGTATGGAGGAATATATTTTATGAGGTCATTTTGGCGCAGTTAGGTTGAGTCTTGTTAAAAAGGCTGGTTGTGGGTTCAATTCTCGCTCAGGGCATTGAAATATTTTTATTTCTTTTTATCGTCAAAATTTAATGGAAAAAAAATCGAAGAACTGAGTGTCTGTACACCACATTCTTTTTGATCGTGATATTTGCTGAGAAGACGTTAAGCTAAAACACAAATAAAAATGATTATTATACGAAATTATTAGTTATTATGATTTTTTACTTAAAGAAAAGCTTAAAACTAATATCAATTTGGGTTTTGCTCTACATTAAAAATAATACTATACTAAAGCTTGTTATTGAAAGCTTTAGTACAGTATTATTTTAAAAGAAAACTTCAAACTTCCTAATATGGACTTTCTATTCCAACTCACAATACTGGCTTTGACTCATTCGCTGTTACTGACGCTAAGCTACGAAATGATTTGCCTGAGACTATAAGAAAATAACCCTCCAGGGTGTCTTTCAAGCGACAAGTGAAGCATTTATTTTTTGCTAACTCATAACTCTTGTGCTATGTTTATTAATCTATACAATTTTATTATTATTGTTATTTACTGGTATTAAATATATTTTATGTTTATATAGCTTTCCTTATATACTTATCACATTGAATAATAATATAGGGATGATTAAAAAAATGCTTTTATAACAATTTCATGACTTACTTAATTTTAAAATCATAAAAGCTTTATTTTAAACTACGTCTTTGTTTATAAAACGTAAGTGTGATGCTCTAAGCTTATCTAGAATCATGAATATCTTTATATATTCACTTTATAGCTTCACTAAAAGTCTTGTATGTTTGAGCTTTTTTGTAATACTCTAGAGAAATTAAAACAAACTTTTTGACCATGTTAGATTTTGAAATATTAAAAAGTTCTTATTCCCATAAGATTTGCCAAATATACCAAATTTGTTTAAAAATAATATAATTTAGTTAAATATATGATTATTAACTTTAGCAATTTTAAAATAAGCTACAGTTTAAAAACTATTAATACGAATAATAAAGACTATTAATATCCTCCTGCATGTAAAGCCATGAACTCTTTTCTTAATGTCATTTGTAAACATTCTTCGTTCATATAATTTACTCAAACGTTTGAATATATCAAAGTAAAAGGAGTACTTATTTTTTTAACAAGTTTAATATTTACAAGAAATTATCAAACTTCTCAACTTACCTATATAATTTTTAAATAATTTTCAACTTACCTAAATACCATTCTATATAAGCGGGGGGATTCCCATATCGAGCTTCACATACAACTGTAGCTCGACCCCCTGCTGGCACTGTAATATTCTGTCCGGGCAGTATATGGGAATTGTTATAGAGGATTCGAGGAGTTTGTGGCGGCACCCGAACTGCCAAAGCCGCTGGTGTACTTGATAGGGCATCCTGGAAGAGAAACGTGCATAGGTAAAGTAATACAGGTCTAAGCTTTCTTCTATTATATTTAAGTGGTGACATCTTACTTTTAACGAGATTATGGATTTAAATTTTAAATGAAATTCTATTTTAAGTTATCTTTCTTTATTTGACATATAGTAGGGTGAGTATAAGTAAGAGAACTTAATGTTACAACATTCGGATTTCCACTTTAGTCCTGCATCGAGATAATGCGTTTGAGAAGCGGAACTAAATATCTAGCTTTGTCTTAGTCTCGCCAAAGTAAGGTTAATGTTTAGGGTTGTGATTTGTAATCTAATTAAATTAAAAAAATGGTTGCCTGTAAAGTGGGTTTTACGGGCGAAAATTTTACGTGACAACGTCTTTTTCTCGGTAGAATATTTATTGATATGATTAATAATTATAATATAAATTGCACAAATTTTAACTATAGAAAATATATGTTGCTTACTAAAACATTGTACATGTGTCAAGTGATACGCGCGGCGGACCGATCATAGTTCGGTGACAGTTGACACATCGTTACGTTACCTTTTTCATATGTGACTTCGAGCCGCAACCTAATTTAAGACGTTGTCACGTCAAAAAATATATTATTTTAACTTGCAAACCTAGATTATGGAAAACCTAAATTATACATGCAGTCAGGGTCCTATTAATTTTTCAAATATGTTGTCATACATATTTTTTATAGTCACAAACAAATTCTGTCACCAGTACCTAGTATTGGATCACTAGTACACTTAATATTGTCATTTAAGACTACGATCGCTACAGCACTAAAATATCTGAAGCCAAATTAATGAATTTCTTAAAGTTTGCTAGAACTTTGCGTGTAAAACTTTATATAAGCTTGGACGACAGTTTGCATTTGTATTTTTACTGTGAACTACTTGAGATTTCAATTTATTTACGTTATTCTTTATATAGAACATTTTCTTGTAATGAGAGAAGTAAAGCAAAGGCGGCTTTTTATATTCTTGTTTCACCAAAGACATTGCTTCCATTGAATCTGATTATAGTAGGAAGTATTTATTTTATTTTAACATAAAAAGTTTAAAATTCAAGTATATTCAACATAAACCTTCAATAAGCCGATATAATGCTTATTAAACAATGATAAATGCCTTCTCACCTAATTGTGATACATTACTTGAAAAATCATGTAATGTAATGTTTATTTTACTAACATAATATCTTACCTGCATACTATAAAAGATAGAATGCCAATAATGTTCTTTATTAATAGAAATAAATTATTTACAACTTAATTTATTATAAATGAAATATATAAAGAATTATACGTATAAATTTTAATCTGAATAAAAATTTAAGGACAGAGGGTTAGCGTCTATCTGTAAATGTATCGCGACGGTTGGTGGGTTCGATTACCACTCGGAAAAGATCAATTTTTCCATTTTCACTTTCTTCACTCTGGAAACTAGACAAAGCGCGGCGTTGAGTTTTGCCACTCAACACGTAATGCTTCAAATGCGGAAAGCAGGGACGGAGAAAGCATCAGAGTGCCTTAACACTAGGCTCCTATGATTCCTACAGTTCTCTCTGCCTACCCTGCCATGTACGAGATTTATCACGTCTCACGCTTTAGCGTGAGATATAAAGAAAAAAGTAAAAATTATTATAAGTAAATTACCTGTACATCATAATTGCTTGCAGTAACTTGGCACTGCCACTGTCCGTCATCAAGCTGTAGTGTCGCAGCTCTTACCCATAGCGAACAATCACCGCCCATTGGACTGTTCTCGTTGGCCCATTCATATTTACCTCTGTAGATACCGACCGGCTGAAATGAAAAAAAAAATATATATTTTTAAAATTATTTCTATTTTAGTCTTCATTGTCTTAAGACTATGAGCAAGAGCATACAGTTTCATACTTTGACATTGTGTGTTTAATAACTAGTATAGTGAAAAGGTTTTGAAATTTTAATAAATCAACCCTTTTGTCAGTTTTAAATAAATAAATAAAAAATAATATTATATTGATTAATAGATATTGATTTTGACGACCGTCATTTCCCTGTAAACGCGACGGTTTAGGTTCAATTCCCCCTCGGGGAAGATGGATTTTTCTATTTCCATTTTCTTCGCTCTGGAAACTAGGCAAAGTGCGGCGTTGAGTTCCGCCGCTCAACACGCAATGCCTCAAAAAAGGCGGTAAGCAGGAACTAAGCAACGGAGTGTCTTAACACTAGGTTTCTATAGTTTCTGCAGTTCCCTCTGCCTATCATGCAATGTGCGGGATAAAAAGTGAAGATATAAAACTATAGATTTTTACCTCTATACATCTTTTGCTATAAGCATTACATACAAATTATGAAATTATTATCAGAGTATTATAGCCCTAAAGCCTCTTCAAGCGAATATTACAATTAAATCTCGCTTTCACCCACAAATCAGGTTATTGTAATGGAACATTTGTTATCAGGTGTCCGCTCGCCTATGTTGTGGCTCTGTGACACTATCGGAATCATCCGATATTAGTGACCAAGATTATAATGACCGCACCACTGTCACTAGAGCCGTACCTTATTACAGTACAATTATTTAGAGTGCATTGCATTTGTATAGAATTGTAAATTATATTAATGCCGCAACAGACTCGTTGTCATAGAATATCTCAATGATTTTTGTGCGGTGACCCGCCTAATCGTTTGTGTGGCTTCAAAGCGTAGTAAAGAAATGTTGTCCTCTAATGCAGAAGAATACGTTTGAACTATTACCGGTTGGATATAAAAAAATCTAACTTCTATTTGTTTCTATTGAACGAAATACGGAAACGAAAATAGATTTCGCCATGCCAAAATGAACAAGGAAACTTTGTATTGGCAAAATCAGAATGACAACTGAAAACTGTTTGCAAATTTGGAATTCAAATTCAACTGATTTCAGTAGATGATATTATTGAAATAACATTGGTTTCACACTATAAAAATGTTTCGTCTTTTTTTTTTTAGATTTTGGTTAAACTAAAAAATATATATGTATTATATGGCATAACTCAACGCTGTATATTAAATTTAAATAATTAATTACCAGTGAGCGTTGAACCCATAACCTTTGTGTATACTGCGGAATCGCAGGTGCATTGGCCTCAGTGTTAATGTTACTATTATTATGTTCTCAATATTAAAAACAAAGAAATGGTTAAATTATTTTAAAAATAAATGAGTGTGTCATAAGTTCGCATGTTTCATATATTCTTTTTTTCAACTAGTAGCTTTCTAAATCTTTGTTAAATCTATTTTTCTTTTTTTTTTAATTTAATTCTAATTATATATCCGTAATAGACTTTCAGAAGATATTCAGTTGGAGCTCTTCAAAATGAGATCATTAACTGATTTTTTAAAACACACTATCCGCCTTTAATCAACAATATAAATATTATTTATATAATTAATATGTTAATCAGAATATTTTCTGTCTTTCTTCTTCTTTATTAATTGAAAATATACTTTCCTGAGTAATTCATAACTTTTGAAAAGAAAATTGGTACTGGCAAAGATTTCATATTGTACGGAAAGTTCGTTTGATGACGAACTTTTATACAAAATTAGCTCGTACTGGCTTCGTACGCAAGTCAATTGTTCTATTACGGTATACGGTCATTTAATAAAGCTTTAAAGACATGAAGCATGACGACAGAGGGAGATTATGATATGGCATGTCTTTGGAAATTGTGAATTTAAAAAAAAAATATTTTGTTTATTATAAATAAATTAAGGGCCTATTGCGGCTCACCTATTAATAAAGGTAAATATATAGGTATGTAGATACCCGTAATATATACCTGTAATATATAGGTAGGTCATACACCTACACCTACCAATTTTTTTAATGATTTATATAGATTAACAAATAGAACTCTTTGTAGTATTACAAAACCTACACAAACAATATTACAGTAAAAAAAACAATATTTTACATATAAAGCTTTTATTACCTTAAAATCTGTACAGAAAAATGGCTGTATACGTACATTTAAATAACAACACCAACAGGCTTAAAGTATTCATTAAATCAAAACGTATAAAAACCTATTGTCATATTTAATACCTCGCTTCACCACGTATTGTCAACCCAAAAAAACACATATCAATAACAACGTCGATTTCTTAATAGGTAGGTACTTCATACCTATACGATACAAAGAATGCGATAAAAAAATACCATAGCATAAAGACATTTGAATAAAAACCTACATGAATAGAGAATAGAAATATTTTAAGCACCGGAAGCCATAGGTGGAGGTCGCAAGCTTATTTTATCCTCGCCTTAGAAGGGTGTTAACAATACTCGGTTTTATTGTACTAAATAAATGAGGTATTTATATAAAGATTAAGAATTGTTAGGAACAAAATATTAAGAATCAATGTCAACCGTTATTCTATAGGGGTTGTCGTTGAGTCATTGTGATTTATATGCTAAGTGTGCTGCTTGTATGGCGTGAGAATGAGATTATTAATTTTTTAGACCATAGTTTTATTTAGGCCGGTTTAAGTTACGGTCACTTACAGTGATATATCAAAGCGAAATTTTGATTTCTGACTTCAAAGCTACTTGTTGTTTTGGCTCACCCATCTATATACAGGAAGTGTGAAGCTTTATCTAATTAATTGAAATTTATAATTTATTCTATATATATTTTAAGGACTGTCGTGGCGCAGAGCGTAGTAGCGCGACGGTTTTTGGGTTCGATCCCCAGTGGGATGGATTTTTCTATTTCCTATTTTCTTCGCTTTGGCAAACTAGACAAAGCGCGGCGTTAAGTTCCGCCACTCAACACGCAATGCCTCGAAAAAGGCGGAAAGCGGGGATGAAGAAAGCAGGGACTAAGTAACGGTTCCACGGTCCCTGCAGTTCCCTCTGCCTACCCTGCTATGTGCGGGATAAAGCGTGAAGCTCAAAAAAAAATCAAAATCAAAAAACATCCAATTTAGTACATATAATTTTTCTAACGAATTGTTAATTAAAAGTACCGTAATCTAAAATTCACGATTGTATGTCGTGACTTTACATTTAAAAAACAATAGCAAAAATTTAAATTCTAATAACTCCCTAGCCATTCACGTTTCTTAGTATTCAGGCATAGTATAAACGTAAAGCGGAAAACTGTTGATTTACCAAACGTAGCAACGGTTTAACGAACCTCAACGTCAGTACTAAATTAGCTCAATCAAAGCTACAAGTTTCGATTTTACCGCCAATACTTCAGGATCGCTAATTATTCGCAAGAATTCGTATATACAAAATGACTGTTTAACTTGTTTATATATAGTTTAGTGCTAGATTGGTGTTTTTGAGAAGTCTATTTAAGTTAATAGTGTAGTAGTAATATACTTATTTGCTTTCTTTTATTATTAGTAATACTCGGTTAAACTTTTACTGCCTAACTATATTATTATTACTATATATTAAATTTAAATATACTATGCCATATTAAATTTAAAGGCTTTTAAATAATATAGAATAAAAATACAAGTTCCAGTCCATCACTATTTTTTTTGACATCTCTTTGTTAACGTGGTCTACTATTTTAAAAAAAGGACCGCCGGAAATAGGAACTGTACAGTTCTTACAGCTTTTCATCATCTATTCAGACCATTCTTTACTTTCCATCAATTTTAGATCACATCAAACGGCAAAATGAATTTTCGCACGTAAAATGATACTATAGATACTTAGACTTACTACCTATATAGAAGATATTCTTAGGGCAAACGAATTTGCAGCCTAGTTCGTGGCTTGAACGAGAAATAGTAAAAGAATAGACCATATTGTAGCACGTATATATATTTTTAAATAATGTAAAATTCAAATAGGTTTCTTTCTTATATTGTGTAGCAACGAAACGGCCAACTGTTATTATTTCCGAACAACGGCTGTTTACCGAACCTCCTCGTTGTTTCTTAATTAGCCTCCACCACTGCTATTTTTGCTGAATAACGACAGGAAAAAAGGGTCGGTTTTGGTTAAACAGGTTGAAATTAAATTAGACCAAGATAATTTGTGGAAAGTAATAGTTTTCCTTTGTTCCACAGTTTCGATGTTCTCCTAAATTTGTACTATGATTGATGGTTAGGAATTAGCGTTAAAATTCTCGAGAGATTCGTTAGCACCGAACTGATTTTTGGTGAAATTAGTAATGAAACTTCTTTATTGTTACGTAATTGTGAATAATTTTAATATAACTTTAGAGACTTAAATTTAAGTAACCAAGTAAAATAATTATTTTTCAACTTAGTATAGGAGTGAGATAATCCACAGATATACGTTTGAAGCGAATGGTTTTAATTCCGGCATACAGTGTATTTTACGACATACTTATACAGATGTGTAGCGGAAACGAATTTACTGTAATAATGTGTTTCAAAAATATAACATACTTTTAGCTTTAGATTCTATAATCTCAAGAGGAAAATGTAAACTTAATATTTGTTGAATTTTGTTTATTTAACCATATATTTATAGTACACATGGAGCTGTGCAGTGTACTTTGGTATACTATATAAATTCTTTTAAGTAAATTATTAAATTCATACTATCAGATTTATTTTCACAGTCATCTTCTTAGTGCTCGCATTACAACAATGATGATTACTTGAAATAAAGAACTTGAGAACTTTTTATCTAAAATTGAGAAAAGTAAGCAGAGACACAAGATATCGTATTATCAAGCTACTTTATAGCGGAAGTAAAGAAATTCAAAAAATTTTTTTCTCTGTTTCAATCGGATTGTATTTATATTGAACCTATGACCAACGTGCTTATAGTCAGGCATTTTGCCACGGTGATTTCTAATAATATTATAGAAATCATATATGAAATGCTGATTCAATAGTAGATCGTTTTAAAAAAAATAATATTCATTTCAGTGATTTAACGTAGTTTTCGTTCACTATTTTCCAATTATGCTATATGATTGGAAAAAATCGAGTGTAGGACTACAATTTAATTAATATTTATTTTTTCATACAGAATTTCATTTTCCTCAAGTACCTCAATAATAACTACGATCAGTCATAAATCGGTGCATCAAAACTATGTCACAATTTTGTGTTTAAAAAAACATTTGGTATTTGAGATGGTTAAGTTGGCGTATCTAATTCAATAGATTTAGGTAAACATACGTAAAAAAATTTCCCAATACAATATATCGAAATTGTATATAAATAAACTTTTTAACGTGGGATATCGGAAAATTTTCAAAAACTAAATGTCAAAGCTTTAGTTCCTAAAAAGCTGTGTTTATTTCACAGGCAGGATGAGCTTTGGTTGCTTTTTTTTTGGAAGTACAGACAGTTTTATTAAGGGAGAGTACAATAGCTGCGAGTATCGTAACACCTACATTCATGTTTCATGATCGTCCAAACGAGTTAGGCAAGTAAGTCAGTATGACGTGTAGTTGAAATTTTAAAATTTTTGTTAGTCAATACCGATAAAAAACTTGCATCGGTATCGATGCAACGTATATTAACGTATGTATCTAAATAAATCGATTTTTTCATCTTTGTGTTTGGAATTTTTGTTTGTCTTATTCGACTGTTGATTTTATATAACAATTTTACAGAGAGATGGAGAGTTTGGTTAAAATTTGAAAAAATAAATAAATATTTTTAATCTAGGTAAAAATTTATATTTTTCTCTAAGGTTGATTCCACCTATAGGTAA
Source organism: Dione vanillae (assembly GCA_037178615.1). NCBI lineage: Eukaryota > Metazoa > Arthropoda > Insecta > Lepidoptera > Nymphalidae > Dione > Dione vanillae. The sequence continues at coordinate 2,007,576 of JAZFAU010000138.1, read as the reverse complement.
AAAATAAAATCACATATGGCATGGCTTAGGATTAAAGTAAAGAAATAAATGATTTGATGAAGATTTCTATATTTATTAAAAAAAAACCTTTGGGTAAGAATCATAATAAAATAGTTATTGAATGATAAAAAAAGTCCTTAAATTTTAATTCTATTTCCAAGTCTTTTCAGCTCCAAATAGCAGTCTAACTTGTATAATTTATAATAGGTGAACTGTCTTTGAAATTAGTTTGAAACTTTAATAGTAGTTAGTGTGTTAATGGCATTTGATTTTCAAAATCGAGTAAACCTACTTAATCAAATCTCATTGTTTTTTATCACTATTTTCTCTATAAAGTTTAGTGATTTAAATATAGTGATATAGCTCTACGATTTTAACTTTTTTTTAAGAAAAAAAAATGTTTCTGTCTGGCGAAAAATGTGGTTTAAATTCCTACTTCAGGAAATTAATGATTAGACAAAGCACGGTGTTGTACTCCGCAACTTAACAATTTTCCTCTCTTTTTTTCTCTTCCTATCCAGCTATACGAATATAGAATGAACCTAAAACAAATGCTCGTTTTATCAGGAAGTTCCCTATACACAGAAGACTATTAAGAATAACAATAGCTCGACATCCTGGGAGCGGCCCTGTGTTTTATGAAGCATTGCATAAGCGTTCGTTAATTTGTTTTAATATTTGAAGCAAGTAATTTTTGATATATATTTTTATATAAAATAACAAAATGGCACTGTAAACTTAGTGGAAGCATGCAAATAATTCTGTGACATTTAATTAATTTAATTTAAATAAAATTTAATTAAATTAATATACACATTACATTTTTACAATTCAATTGTTATTTGACACCTTTTTTAATAAAATAAAATGAATTAGAATTAAATAGTTTTTGGTAAATTTGGATGGATCGAGTTTTCAATTAATGATTAATATAAACAAGAATTGAAGCCATGACCGTTAAGTATAACGTAAGAGACTGTAACATTGCTCTACAGCTGCCTCAGTTGTTATATTCTATGAAGTATTATTTATTTTATTATGTACACTGTTAATATACACAATTTGTGATTTTCGATACAAGCTACCATGTTATACAATTTTCCAAGTAATTTTCTATATTATTTTTATTTATAGTAAAAAATAAATTATAATTTGGCACTCGCGCTACTTACCCTTCAGATTGACGTATACAAAAACCCACCACGTCCGTCATTACGATAATTTGTATGTACACTGTGCACAGAATAACAAATATTTACATTTTATTTATTTCACGCATTTTTTACGTCATCCGAATCAAAATCAGTCTTTAATCTCATCTAAATTCGAATATTTTTTTAAAATAAAAAAAACGTAATCTTTTTTGGGAAGGATTTTACGGGTATTCTAGTCTACCCTACTCGAGTTATGTGGGTCTCATTGATTAACACATTTAGGTCTGTAATACCCACAAAATTCTCACAGGACTTTTCTCAATCGCTACCGACGGTACCAAAGGGACCCACTCTTAACCCTTAATCTAATCATATTAGGTTCAATTATGAATGTTTCTGCTTATGAATGTCATCTACAATTATTATACTACATAATTCTGACACTTTTCAACTGTACCATGACCCAAAAATGTAGCAATTTCAGAAAATGTACATTCCTGTTACAGTCTCGACAAAAACTTGAGTAAAGTAGGTAATGGCACTTACTGAAAGCTTAAGAGGGATATTTTTTTACAAAAATAAAGATTATAAATAAAATTATTTCCATTTATAAATAAATATGTATATACGATCGTCCGACCGACCGTCGTAGCACAACGGTAGACTGTAAATGCAAAGATTGTGAGTTCGGTTCCTACTCGGAGTAGATGAATTATTTTGTATTTCTCTCTCAGTTAACAAAGCACAGTCGTTGAGTTTCACCACTCAACACGTAATGTGTCAAATATTTTGTACCGGAATACCCTTTTGTACCACTTCCAATATTATTTGTTCTACAGTCTTATACAACGACTATTGAAAATGAAAATTGTCCTCTCCACGATATTAATTGCTATCAGAACTACAATAGGGAGGTTTTAATCGTATGAAGAATAATAATTGATTATACGGCATAATGTAGGGCTACCGTCGTTATATACTTACCTAGCGATTATTATTATTATATATTAATATATATAATTGTAAAATACTGGAATTAGAGGTGTCGTAGAGTAGTTGCACCTTCACGCTTTATCCCACACATGGTAGGGTAGGCAGAGGGAACTGCAGGAACCGTGGGAGCCTAGTGTTAAGACACTCCGTTGCTTAGTCCCTGTTTTCTCCATCCCCGCTTTCCGCCTTTTTCGAGTGGGATTGGGAATCGAACCCAGAACAGGCACATGTTGCGCCACTGCGCCAAGACGATCTTCAAGAATAGTTGAATAACGTTTAACACTTAATAAAAGCTTAGGAAAATATACACATACAGCAGTAGCATCTAGTGCTCCAATCTCTCTGGCTACCCCGCTAGGAATATGTTCCTTGTTTTCCGCTAAAATTATTAATTATTTTTATTATTTTTTTTCGCGAAATTATTTATTTTTATAACTAGGCTTTAGTAAGACAAAGTTCGATGCTTAGTTATTTCACCCCTTAATATTCCATTTAGGTGGAATGATATGAAAGTGTCTTGATACTTTATTCTCTCAACCTACACCATTATATGCGAGGGAAAGATTACAACAATTTTAATTAATTTACGACACCAAAGACTTTCATATTTAAAGATCTTTTTGATATTTTATAATTTAAGCCTAAATTATAACAGAAGCCATTTAAAAGGTATTATGTCTCCAAATAATTTTTCCGTCCTATTTCATTACCATATCAAAGGAAGTGAAATTAAAAGCTTTTAAGAAAGCCCATTGAAAATTTATGTATCAAATTCTTAAGGTGAAAAATGTTTTTTGTACAATCCGAGACTTACAGCTAATTAAAATGTTCATAGCTATACGTAATAAATATAAGCTTCGAGCCCTCTAAGCTCAAGTTAATGTGACCTATATTGGTTTTATACGACAGCTTACGATATAGAAAGCTATTCGAACGTTTTAAATCCCTAATTTAAAACTTGAGTCTACCCAAATCCATACGATCGAAGCGACTATCATTTTATTTTGTGTTCTTACAGTGTTTCTTTGTTTACAACATCTACTATACGTGCTGAAGTTGGGATCAGGACAGGATATATTAAGTGGTGCATCGTCGAGAGTAACAATAGAGCCTGTGCAAAAAGTATCAAAACAATTTTTTTTTACAATATGAAGAAATATTTTATATAAAATTTGTAATATGCTCATTGAAATATGTAGCATATTAATATTTTTATTATTGCATATAAAATGATGCATTTGTGGCAATATGTTATTAAATTAAATGTAAACGCATTAGTTGTAGGTTCGATCCTCTGAAAATTCTAAAAACCAAAAAAAAAATGCGGAGTGTCTTGGTTCTCTCTGTCTACATAGCTTTACGAGATAAGAGGAGAAGCCAAAAAAATATAGAGGACTTAGCTTTACTTTGTACGGGATGTTTAAGAGTTTAGGAATTTTCACTTCAAGAAATGCTTATATATTTTTTAATCGTTTATCAAAGATTTTGCATCCGCATCTTCTGATTCATTAAATAGAAAGGTAAAAACGATTTTTTATTACTCCATCTATATGCATATATAAAACACACGTACATACTATATTATCGAAACATGCGGTTCTCCTAACTATTATATATAGGTGCTATAGTCTCTTCATTGTATAAATATACAATAATAGGATAGGCCATAGGCTATACACCTCCTCTTGAATTCACAATGCCCATTCAATGGTTTACTACAAGGACGCCAAACTTTGGACTCACGAATGCTCAAATATGCCAGTGCATATTAAAGCCAGTTTAGAATTGTTTGGCACGTACGGCATTCAGTTCATGTAGCTTAAAGGTAATTCGGGATTATTGGTATAGTACAATGGCATGCCTTTACTTAGTAAATAACCTGGATATCTTAAATTAAACCGTATTTAGCAATAAGCTGACTCGTATTGGGCAGTAATACTGTGAAATCTATTTATAGTTGCACTTCCCTGGTCTAGAGTACACTTGCTGAGTTGTTACGCATATAGTACGTGAGCCTGTCCAAGAATGAGTACGTAAAGAGAAAAGGCATGTTCGTAAGAAAGAATTTTGTAGTCTTGACGTCACAGCGTAGTTGATGTATGTCTAACTTTATGTGATGGATATGAGTTTGAAACTCCATCAATTTTGTGTATTAATATTAATGTTATCATATTTTTTGAGTAGAGCTATGGTTTTACGTCCATTCACTGTACTGTATGTTATGTAAAAAAGTAAAAATCACTTATTTCCAAAGAGAATGTGATAAAAAAGCATAATATTTATATCAAAAAAGGATTTCATTTACAAAATTAATTTATTTAAAAAAAAAACTATAACACAACACGTAAAAAAAACTAATAAACAAATTTAAACATTCACCTATAAACATGCACGGACAAGCAGTCGAGCTTTAAAGTGCATACAATTTGGAGCATGCATTAATTGCACGGCGTATGAATGAGCCCCTATAATCTTTCTCTAAGCGAGGGTGCGATTCATTATTCCTTAAGCACCTTGTATAATCACGTGTTTTATCTCAAACAGACATTCACTTCCTTACGAGTACATAATCGATGAAACGCAATCCATTCAAATGATTCCCATCGTAAACGTCTCAACGTCTCGGCGTACAAAGCGATCACCATTCATACTTTACAAAGGGCCTTTGAATCGATGATCAAGTTGAATATTAACACTAGTAAAGCCACTGTCACACTTAATGTTATATAAAATATATTATATGTTATATATGTGATAGATTATATATCTACATGTAAGAATTATATAAATTGATTTTATAGCCTCACGCTTCATCCCTCACATGGCAGGGTAGGCAGAGGGAACCGCATGAGCTATAGGAATTTAGTGTTAATATAAATTAATAATAATTATACAGCTACCCGTCTTTCTCTAGGCATTGCGTCAAATATGTAGATATTTTATCCAATTTATTGTACTAGTTAAATAAAAAAGGTTTTATTTTTTCCAATCAAAACGTAAGTGACCAAAATCCCTTAGAACTGTAGCTTCAACTATAGGCGCATAAAAATATTAATAAATATAGATATTTTTTGTATAAATCTATGTAAAAAAATATCGACGAACTAAAGAAAAATGACTCAATAAAATGAAGAAAGAGAAATAAGGTAAGGTTAGCAGTAGTGGAAAGCAATTCACTTAGTAAAAGTGAAAGTAAGACTACGGTAAAAAAATAGTATACAAAAAAACTTCACAATAGGTAACGAATAACTATTGAAAATGAGTTTTCTATACTGGAAATACCTTAGACAGCATAATATTGCGTTAAGCTACTAAACATATATCTTTGGGCGGAGAGAAGAAGAAAGTGACTAGACACTAGGCTCTCCCTCCCATGACATTCTTCGGTTTTATAAAAAATATTATTATATTTAATTTATTTTTTTTAGCTTCACGCTTTTATACCGCACATGGCAGGGTAGGCAGAGGGAACTGCAGGAACTATGGAACCTAGTGTTAAGACACTCCGTTGCTTAGTCCCTGCTTTTTCCGTCCCTACTTTTTGCTTTTTTCGAGGCATTGCGTGTTGAGTGGCGGAATTCAGCGCCGCGCTTTGCTTACTTTTCCAGAGCGAAGAAAATGGAAATAGAAAAATCACAAACTGTCGCGATTACAGGTAGACGCTTACGCCTCTGCGCCACGACGGATTCATATACTTATATAATATTTTCACAATGAAAATATGTCGTCGATCAAAGCCTTTAGCAGAATATATCCAGGCGATTAAAGGTCAACATACGTCATGGGCTTACCGAGCTCACGAGAATTACTGGTTATACTCTCACTATCAATTTCACTCTGCTTCATTTATAAGCGATATTATTTTTAGCTTCGCTTTTCTCTGACGTATAGCACTGTAGACAAAAAGAATCTAGTTACGGAATCTAACGCTGTATATACTACAAAGAATCATTTAGTATGTTGTAATATTTAAAGAAATCATACAAAAAATTGAAAGCATTTCTATCCTTAGTGTGGATTAACATATTAAAAATCACAAAAATATTTAACATTTTGTTAAGTGAGAATTGAACTGAGTCATTGTAATTACAGTCACATACTTTCGCACTGCGCCATAATGGTGACATAAAATATATTATTATTAGAAACGTGTGGCACACGCTTTATAATACTAATACTTTACTAAAAAGACCTTTTATTCGGTTGTCGATGAAATATTCTATAATAGAAGGGCGCAATGCTGCTATTGTTAGAGGATTTATAATTTCATACATTCACGTGTATACACTACGATTATATTGATGATGTTTCACGGTTAAGTACATCTTTGTGTGCAAATTGTAAACTATTGGCAATAGGTTGTACATATATGAAAAATAATGATAGCTCAAAAGTACATATAAAATATATAAATTTCTAGTTTTCTATTCTTTTATATAGTATTGTGTGCTTAGTTTCAATTTTATTATTATGTTAAAGTGCAGTGTATTTTTTTTACAAATATCAAGTTTGCTATTTGTTAATATTTAAAAATGTATGATCATTGTAAAATAACTTTAAAGTGTAAAAATACTAATATTTTAGTCACAGCAGCAATGGTATTCACCAAGCCTTCAAAAATATCATCATAGTATAGCGAACTGAGTGTTAAGACACTACGTTTTTTGATTTCCGCCAACACGTTTGACACACAACATTTAATTTAGAATCGCTTCAGTTTGTCAACAATGTGTAAGAAATGTAAATAATTCATTGCTCCCAGGAAGACGACTCAAAAACTCACAATCAATCAAAAGCCAATATCTATTGAATAGATTAAAAACAATGTACCTAGTATTTTATTTATTTATAAACTAGTAAATTTCTAGCAAATAATACATCGTACTAATAATAATAATATTCCGAAGTCGGTTACAAACCTCCAAAACACAAGGAATCCAAGAAATACGAAGCAGTATTGATGTATCAAGTCATAGCAACGATGTCAGCGGAATATTAAAATGTAGAGTCACGGATGCCGAATTAGATACTACGAGCATACTTGTATGTACGTATTATAACATAGAGTATGCCCTCGTGTGAGGTCCTTTACAATATTATATAATAGCTTCTATATAAATTTCTGCTCACGTATACTAAACCTTTTGTATTTAATAAGAATTATAAGGCCATGGCTCCATTCGACAGCCATTAGCGTCGTTTAAAATATTGGGAGAGTTGCTACAAAACGAAAGTAAATTAAATACGTTTCTTTTAGTGAAATAAATATTTAAGGCCACTTGGGTATTCTTTACAAGGAGGCTTTACATTTACGCTGATTGCTTTACCTTTTTACGTAGTATATGTTTTTTTTATCTCATTTATAAAAGTTTACGTGAAATAATTACTTAATGTGCTCTATATACAAGTATATTGATCTATTGAATTATAAATTGTATGTAACATTACAAAGACTAGTTCGAATCGTATCGACAAACAAGTTTTTATTTAACTTTATTACAATTTTCATATATTTCTCTGCTTTTCGCAGTAAGTAAATCGTGTATTGGATGGGGGAATTTAACGCAGCGTCTTGTTTACCAGAAGCAAAAATAAAGAGAAAATATTAATTTAGACATGGAAATAGACTTTTAAAAATGGTTCCAAGTACATCAAATTTTCTCTTAAAACATCATGTTATATTCTTAAACAGGAAATAATTGTTAAAGTTAAAAAAATGGAAAGTGTAATGAGAAAATACCGACAAAACAATAATCAAGATTGGATAATACGCCATGAATTAAAACTGATTTCACGCAGTTAATTGGTATCACAGTGAAGATTCCCACAAATCAGCAATCGACGGGTTATTACGTATTGGCAATCGCGTAATTCGCGTGCAATGACTGCATCCGTCGGTCACGATCACGAAGATGACGGTCACGTCACGATTGGTCAACAATAATCACAGCGATCACTTGCGAAATATATTTTTTTTTATTAATTTATAACGTCTTATAGTTTCGCGCTTTATCCCGCATATGGCAGGGTAGGTAAAGAAAACTGCAGGAACCATAGGAACCTAGTGTTAAGACACTCCGTTGTCTAGTCCGTACTTTCACCGTCTCTGCTTTCTGCCTTTTGCGAGGCGTTGCGATTTGAGTAGTTTGCCAGAGTGAAGAAACTCGAACTCACCAACGTAGAAGCATGGGCTTTTAGACTTTTTTTGTTTTTTATTTATATAATCTTTTATAGACTATTTTTTGTTGGCTTGTTTGGTTTAGCATGTTAATGTCAGGAAGTGTTGAAATAAATAAATAATAGTTTTGACGAAACGCTGTTAAAACTGCGTTAAAAGCTGATTTCCTCACTCATAATTGTACAACTTTTTTTATGACTTGAACTTTTTCTATAAACCATACATTTATCTAGAATTCCATGTAATTCAATAGTAATTGTAGAATTAAAATCGCCATATTTTTTTAATTAATATATTGATTTCAATTAAAATGACTTTGACTCTACAAAGAAGTTTATGCAAGAACTATTTGCCTACAATAGTGACAATATTTGTTTACTATATTTATACTATATCAAAAGTAAACCGTTTCCCCTCTTGACAGTGCTTTTATACATTTGCTGGTTGAAAGTGAAAAAATAATTAGAATTAGTGTTATTTCTTCACTTTAGTAAGACAAAGTAAATATTGGCAATGCGTCTCACATATTAAATAGCTTTCAGATTTAGGAATCCTTATAAAAGTGTATATTATATTATCAAAATTAGAAAATTTTGTTTCATAACGACATTTCTACGTAAATATAGATGTAAAAATAAAATTGTATAGAACTGAAGGGCTCTAAGGCGTCCTTACCTTTTTCATTACACGTGAGTACTTCTCTAATACGAGTGAATGATAAAAATAACATTTCTTCGAAGTAGAGAACGGCTTTTCTAACGCTACAAAACAGTAACAAGAAAAGTTCGTGATTTTTGTGAGGCTTGATACGTTTTAGGGAAGATCGAGATTTCTGTTTTATACTCTTCAATCATCTTTTACATTTTGTGAAAGAGTTTATGGTATAGCAGGTGTGAGTAGAAATGTACTAACAATTCATAGAGATTTTAAGATTCTGGGACAGAAATACAGGTTTAATTGATTTTTCAGTTCATAATTAGCTTTTTGTATTTTGTAGGCCTAAGTTTAACAATTTTTGCAGCTTCATTTAATAATATAGAATTTAAAAATTAAATTAACCTTTCACAAACTTAATTGCTTTGAAATTTAAAAAAAAAATGAGAAATAAAAGTTTTAAAGTTTCTCGAAACGTTTTCAAATCTTTGTTTTATAAACTTGGACGTCATGTCGCTAATTAATAATGTGCTTAGTTATGAGTGAGGGTTAATTTTGATTTTATTTTTACTTTCTTCAAAATTTCCAACATTTGACTTTTTTAAACAAGTCTTGTAGGATGTTTAAATAACGATTACGTTGTTAGTTGTATTAAAGAAAGAGATATTAATAATTATATTAATATAAATAATCTCCTGTCATCATAGCTCAGTTATGCAGCGTCTGACTGTGAATAATGATTGCTGGTTTAAAAAAAAGTTTTGTAAAATAATACAAAAATAGATACAGTCAATCAATACTCGTAACATTCAAATAAATAAAATATTAAAATTAAAAATAAATTTGAGGACCGTCGTGACGCAGAGGCGTAGCATCTACCTGTAAACGCGACGGTTTGTAGGTTTTTATTTCCGTTTTCTTCGTTTTGGAAACAAGACAAAGCGCAACGTTGAGTTCTGCCACTCAACACGCAATGCCTCGAAAAAAGCGGAACGCGGGGACTAAGACAGCAGGGACTAAAAAACGGAGTGACACTAGGTTCACATAGTTCCTGCGGTTCTCTTTGCCTACCCTGCATTGTGCGGGATAAAAGCGTGAAGCTAAAAAAAATAAATTATAACATAATAATAATATTATGAAAATCGTAAAACTAAAATAAATATTTATTGTTTAAGCCGTAAGTGGACGTAAATCTTATTAGGCTATAAGAAATAATCAAATTGAGGACCGTCGTGGTGCAGAGGCGTAACGTCTGCCTGTAACGCGACGGTTTCTGGGTTCGATTCCCAGTCGGGGAAGATGGATTTTTCTATTTCCATTTTCTTCGCTCTGGCTCCTAGGCAAAGCGTGGCGTTGAGTTCCGCCACTCAACACGCAATGCCTCGAAAAAAGAGGGAAAGCGGGGACGGAGAAAGCAGGGACTAAGCAACGGAGTGTCTTAACACTAGGTTCCAATAGTTCCTGCAGTTCCCTCTGCCTACCCTGCCATGTGCAGGATAAAGCGTGAAGCTAAAAAAAAAATTAATCATAGATTAGGATTTGAAAGCACAAATCTCCACGACGCCTCTGCGCCACAACGGTCCTCGTTTTAAGTTTATTTTCAATTTTTGACACCTATGCAGTAATCTATTCACAAATTTTGCCCAATTTATTCAAGATATTATTTATCAAGGTGTGGGATTTATGGCGTCTTTTTACAGAGTATTGACAGGTGAAAATTATTTTTTTACACTATTGGTACTCGAACCCACTTCTGTCACATTTATAATCAGCACAGTCACTACGCGACAACGGCTTATAGAATAGTATATATAAAAAAATCTTAAATTAAAAGAGCATCATGTTAGAGTCTGAAAGATCATCTTATTTATGTACTACGTATAATAAAAGGAACTCCAACGAACGAAAGGAACGAAAGGAAATCCAACGTTGATTCATCTATAAGACATTTAAATATCGATCGATTGAAATCTCTGGACACCCATTAGCATTCTTATCGTATATCAGCGCTGGAGGGCTTTTACAAAACTATGCAAAAAGTTGACTCACGTGTTATCAGATGACAATGCGTTTAAGGTGAAAAAAGCACACGCGATTTTAGTCTTTAAAACTTACGGATATGTATATATTTTGAATTTTACTATGTAATGAATCATAACTTAAGATATTGAAATGTATATTATTATGCATAAAAAAGTTATGATAATCGTTTTTGTATATTTAAATTTAAGTGTATACTCGGTTGTATCAGTAGTGATCATGAATTTATATACTAAAATCCCTAGTAATTATTCGTCAAAAAACAATTTTTTTTTTAGTTTTACGCTTTACCCCACTTGTTGCAGGTTAGGAAGATGGAACTGTAAGAACTGTAGGAACCTAGTATTTTAGACACTGTTCTCGCTTTTCCGTCTCTCAAGCGGTTTGCGTATAGATTGCGTTGACGCGGTTACCTATTTTTTTAAGCGAAGAAAATGGAAAAGAATAAATCTAAACACTTAGGGGAAGTGGGAATCGAACCCATAAATTCTCACGTCTAGACGCAGATAGTGCGCATCTGCGCCATCACGGTCCTCTAATTAAGATAATTAAATAATACGTTCGTATAAATCTCCTATTATTGTGTGACTGACTAATAGTCGATGTATAACAGAAACCGCTGACCGCAAGAGGCTTAAGTTTGGCATATAGGTGCCTCGAGTATCATTGGGGAGTATTCAGATATATATTCTGTGAATTCCTTCGGGTGCAAGATTAACGTTTTGCGTTTCATAGTTCACGTAAACGAAGCCGATTGTTACAAATTATATATAACAATACTAGAAATACTGATGTTATATAATTATTACTACTGTATAAAAGAATAACAAAATTCTGAACTGTATATATATTAAAAAAATGTTTTAATAATAATTTTATATCAAATAACTAAAGTAAACATTTATATTTCTGTTTTCATTATTATACAGAAATACTTGTATATTTCTTAACATCATTATTTGCAAAAAATAGGTGAACTCTACAATTTATTTATGAAAGCATATAATTTCTATAGTTTTTTATAACTTGTACATCATAAGCATGAGATACCAAAACTCATCCGACGTCATCTTGAATTACATGTGTGATATAATTCAAATTAAATCTATATTAACCAATTACTGAACATAATTTAGATTACGTATTGTACTAGCGTCTTAAGATCAATCGTATATGTATTACACCTATAAACAGCTGATTAAGTGCAAACTTTGCTAATATTCACTCCATAAATCTCCAGAATTGCATTAAATAGCATATTATATTACTGCACATATACTCCGAGTTCGTGTAGTGACGATTTACTCTGAACAAATGTGCAGATAACCTTCTTAGAAGTACCTATACATTGTTTAAACTACACTCCTTTTTCCGCATGCTCCAGATGTTTGTAATAAAATCTCGTCATGCTTTCAAAACTACCTGATGGTGATTACTGTATGAATAGACTGATATTAGAGACAGTTCGTGACAAAAATAAATATAGTATACTTGTAGTATAGTTAGTTTTGTCTTTTGCGCATATTTACGATTTAGGTGGAAAAAACTACTTTCTGCGTAAAATTTCAATTAATTTGTGACTTTTTATACTGTTAAAAGTATTTTTGTATACTGAATTATACATTAAATTATTAATTGGGTTAAAGAGTTTCAAGTCAATTCAATTATCTAAATGTATAGATATGTCTATTTAGGCACGGTGACTTCACTTATTGTAAGTTTATAAAAAAAAACGACAAAAAAATCCTTTTATAGATTGTCAGCATTAACCAAGTTATTGTAACTTTTCTTTGTCGTACAATACTTTTTTGTATTAGATATCGATCTTTATTTACGAGGGAGTACTAAAGGCAGCCGAACAATCCGCCATAATAATGCTAACAAGATGGCTTTAGTTTTTGCTACAATGTAAAAGAAAAAGTTCATTATTTTCCATGTATTTGAATTTCACGGTATGTTTATATTTTTTTGAAATACTACTAGCTTTTTATAATTATTTAGAATGAACTCTGAACTAAATGTGTGACGCATGCAACTTGCATAATTTTCCTGGTGCAACCGCTGTGTTATAAAGGGGAAAGTTGGAAAAAAGCAGTGCTTTTAACACCTCAGCTGGATGCGGACGTGCGAGGCCCAAATGTCAGCCATATTGCAACGAAAGCGTAAAATCTATAGTGGTACAAGTCACGAGTTTTATTATAATTTAATAGAAAGAATTACAACAATGTAAAAAAAAGAATACACAATGTAAACATGTTGAAAAATATTTTTATAGCTTCACGCTTTATCCCGCATATTGAAGGGTACGCAGAGGGAACTGCAGGAACCATATATGAACCTAGTGCTAAGACAATCCGTTGTTAGTCCCTGCTTTCTCCGTCAACGCTTTCCGCCTTTTTAGAGGCATTACGTGTTGAGTGGTGGAACTCAACGCCGAAAAATATTTATTTCAAATGTAAATAATAAATTGAGTCGCAATTTGAATAAAAACTTTATACGATTTCTGCAGGTACTTTAACATAAAGTTTTACATTGGATTGATTAAAGGTAGATATATTTGTGTTGCAGAAAAAGAATAAATTATTGTACTTTTATAAACGCATCTCTCTTATTACAAATATAATTTACTTACTTAAGTTACTTACTCAATTAGTTACGCACATCGAAATGTTTTTAAGTTGTTGTGTAAGATTAGTATAATGACGATTATGCTTTTTCCGTTTTATTTATATACTACACAATATTTAAAGGATGTACAATTACACTTCTTTATAAAAAAATAAAAATTTATAACAAATATAATATAACAAGTTAAATAAGGAAATGTTAGAAAACGTTAAAAAAAACCGTTAACATTCTATTAAGTAACTATCCAAATTGTCCATTTTTAACTATAGAGTTTATGTTTTTTGTCGTTACCGCTTGTAACTTACACTCCAATAGAGTACAGTATAATGTGCTCGCACACCGTGACCGCGAGGCATGACCGACTGCCTCCTGTGGCTCCGTTGTTTACAGCTACTGCGGCATTAGACTTACATATGTATGTTACATACATATACATACAAATATAGCTATATGAAAAATGATTAATGACTTATTTTACAAAATGAAAATGTGTTATTACACTTCAAACGGCCTATTTTAGTAAATTACATGTATTTTCATTTTACTAGTGTGATATGACTTAATAGCTGTATTAAGAACTTTAATATAAATGTTTTAAGCGTTTACATTTTTTGTCACCTTGACCCTTTTTCATGTAAATTTTTTGCTGTCGCTTATTATAAGCATGTTTTAAGTTTTCAATGTGTTTGAAATATATTTATTTTCTTATAAAGTTTAGAAATATTCGACTGTTAAAGCGGTAGTTATTGTTAAGAAAAGTCGTGGCGTTGAGTTTCGCCATTCATCATGCAATATTTCGAATTGGAGTGGAAAACGTAGAACGACATATCTTGAAGCTTTGTTTTATCTCTGCCTATCTTGCTGTAGGTACAAACTGCTTAATATAATAGATTTAGATATTAAGGGATTGCGGATCTTTTGAAATTTTTACAAAAAGTCGACTATAAAAGAATTTATACATACTAAAAGTACATAACACGCTAATAACTAATTGGTACAACTTCCTAGCAGTCGGACAAACGATTTGGTCTATGTCGCCAAAAGTAATGAAGGTTCTTAGAAGCATTTTTTATCAAGTTTAGGTCATGTTCAGGATAGGTGGTGATAAAAATTATTTTAACATCAATCAGTAATGGTAATGATGATGATGAAAAAAAAAATTAAACTAAGCTAAGTATTCAATAAAGAAATTCATAAGTAAATCGTACAGCTAAGCAGATTACTATAGTAAAAGAAGATCTGACATCACAATTTCTAAGGATTTAATGTAACATGCTAGCCACATTTGTGGTTGCCAACATTCAACTTTTGTTTTTATTTTCAATGTTCCTATTCAGTCTTTAGACATCTCATGCGAAGTAAGTTTCCTTTGTAAGCTTATAAAATTCATCTCAAAGAGCAGCATTTTTTAGTTGAGAAATGTATTTCATTTTGTATTAATTAAGTGTACTTTTTAGATCTCATATGATTATGTCTAAAGAACACTTTTATTATTTTAATTACATTGTACTGAGAATCTTAATACATTATTATCTAGGCATTTCTCTTCTTTATATTATTTATATTCTTATACTTATTCTTACTAAGTAAATTTACCAAGCTCTTCAATTCTTCTTTAACTAAGATTACTTTTTAGCCTTTAAATATATGAAATGTGATAAACGAAATAATGTCTAAACTTCCGCATAAATTTGAGTGTTAAAAAATATTTTATACTATTAAATGAAATAGAATAAAATCAAAAGTAAAGCAAAAGAAACGTCAAAAATACGTCATTATTATTACAAAAAATCTTTAATAATGTTAAAGATTTTGAAGAGAAGAAGACTAATTAATTTATTCAAATATTAATTATAAATTAGCATTTCCTGTATAAAGATTATAATTATGAGGCAATAATTTAACATTTAAACGTAATATAAAAAGTAGATAATTTAAAAGTTCTACAAATAAATAGTAGATTATACAAAATATACAACATATTTAAAGCAGTGCTCGTAATCAAAAAGAATAATTTATGACATTTTTATTCGGTATTACGGCAACATGTCAAAAATATACCTTTATCAAAAACAGTGAAAACTTAACACGCAATGCCTCGAAAAAGCGGAAAGTAGGGACGGAGAAAGCAGGGACTAAGCAACGAAGTGTCTTAACACTAGGTTCGTATGGTTCCTGCAGTTCCCTCTGCCTGCCCTGCAATATGCGGGATAAAGCGTGAAGCTAAAAAAAATGAAAATTCCTACTTATTATAGGATTACGTTAAAAGGATTATATTAATACTTTTATGATGCTCAAAAAGTTAATCTACACTAAGGATAGAGAAATTCTTAGAAAAATACTTATGATAATCTAAACACAGCGGAATTTGAACGCATGCCTGAATTTGCAAAACCGTGCAAGCGTTTTAACCACTAAG
This sequence comes from Dione vanillae, assembly GCA_037178615.1. Taxonomy (NCBI): domain Eukaryota; kingdom Metazoa; phylum Arthropoda; class Insecta; order Lepidoptera; family Nymphalidae; genus Dione; species Dione vanillae. Next base: position 1,991,510 of record JAZFAU010000138.1, on the reverse strand, counting down.
CCATGCGTTCTTTATCACGTCGGGTCGAAACTCTTATATGCTTTATATTTGATAAAGCAAGCAATTATTACCTTGTTAGCATCTTTGTAGAGAGGTTTTTACTAATTTCCGCAACCCAAAGATTTATATAAAAAAATAAGCGTTTAGCGAGAGATAATGCTATTTTTATTAAATATTTTTATGATTTTTACCTTTATATTAGTATACATTCTAACGCCTTTATCGATAAGTAAATTTATTATTCAATAAATTGCCAATAGCGAGAAAAAAAATAACATTAAATATGAAGCTCGATGATTTTACTATATTACAAATTTCAACTAAGCAAAAGGGGACATAAGCAGGGACTAAGCAACGGAGTGTCTTTACACTAGGTTCATATGGTTCCTGCAGTTCCCTCTGCCTACCCTGCCATGTGCGGGATAAAGCGTGAAGGTATAAAAAAAAACTAAGCAAAAGTTCTTAAAACAATAACTTGAATTCTACTTTTAATATGTAATAATTATTTGGTGAGTTAGTTTTTGAACGCTTGATGCTCGAAGTCCACAGCCAACAAAACTTTATTGGAAGCTATAAATTGATAATAAAATTTATATTAAACGTTCAATCCTATTCCTTTTGAGCGTTGTGATTTAGGATAGTTAAAATTATAGGTTAATAATTGGTAAAAATAGCTGACTTCCTATTATAGACGACGATTGAACACCCACGCGACGGTTTTATAACTGAACAAATTATATGATTAGACATTTGATATATTGCCAGATGTAAAAATTGTAATAAATTAGAGCCTTGTGTTTATTTAGAGTATCATAAATATTCACCTATTTAATGTTTACTTTTCTAATTGTAATACTATACTTGTATATATATATATATATATATATATATATATATATATATATATATATATATATATATATATATATATATATATATATATATATATATATATATAGGCTATACACATAAGGCTATACATATATATATATATATATATATATATATATATATATATATATATATATATATATATATATATATATATATATATATATATATATATATATATATATATATATATATATATATATATATATATATATATATATATATATATATATATATATATATATATATATATATATATATATATACATATATATATATATATATATATATATATATATATATATATATATATATATATATATATATATATATATATATATATATATATATATATATATATATATATATATATATATATATATATATATATATATATATATATATATATATATATATGTGTATAGCCTTCTGTACAATTTCGAAATATTGAAAGTCGAGAGCTATCACTCAACTCGCATAAATAAAAAATAATCATTTACCCAAAGTGAGGACCACATTCACAAAAGATTCTCCAATCTCTACGCTTAATCTCTAATCTCACTAGCTAATACCTCTACATCTCTTTTAATAATTTTATTTTGTTTATAATCATTTGAAAATATATTTATATAATACGAATAATATAATATTAAAATTCCCACTTTATCAATAATATAACCACCCAAATTTCGAAATTTTAATTGATTTCAATTAATTTTAAATATGTAGATATAATAAACTAGTGGATACGATGCATTATGAATTTGAAATTAATAACAGTTTCTAAAGTTAGCATACCGCAGTTTATTATTGATTCCAGGTTTTCCAGACTTAAACGATTATGGTTTATTTAAGTGGTTAGTCCTTTGACTGAAGAGCTTATTAAATATTTGTTTGATAACAACAGATTGTTTGTGTGTTGTGACAGTGTATATTTGCAGTTTATGTAGTATATATAAGGCTAAGCGTCAACTTTTTATTTTAACCATTGACTTTAATAAGCTTTTAGTTAGTTAGTTAGCTTATTAGGCCTTATTGAATCAATAATTTAATAGTAAAGATTTGTATTATTTTAATCATTTACTAATGACGATTAAAATTAGAACTAAAGTCATATTTTAATATACTTTGGGAAGACATGATCATGTGTATTTTTTTCAGTGTTTATTGATTTTGTTATTTAAATGTACTTCAAAGGTTAATATCACAGAAGAAAATCACATTATACACCCGGCACAGTGCCTGCCTGTAAACGCGGCAGTTTTTGGGTTCAATTCTCCGTTGGGGAATATTCATTACTTCATTTATATTTTCTTCTAATAGTGTTAATCTCCCCTACTGAACACGCAACGTCTCGAAATCAAGGAGTAAAGCAGAGAACGGCGTGTCTTAACAGAAGTTTTCTACGGCTCCTTCGGTTTCCTCTGCTATATGCAGAATAAAGCGTGAAGTTAAATAAATAAAAACAAAAAACTCTGGAATATCCGAACGAAGTCAGAGCAAGTAGTACATATATTTATAGGATATAAAAATACGTTGTGCGTCCAAATTAATTAATAATTTTAACTAAGCCTAAAAGTTCAAACAGCATATTAATTAGATTTTTATTATGCTAATGAACATAATGAATACAGCCTAATAATTTCATTTTGAATATTAATTTCGAATTTATAAATAAATACCTTTTGAAAGCGTGAAGCTGTAGCAAAATCTTTTGACATTTTAGTGACTTCTTATTAATAAATTAGCACGGAAGAATAGAATCTGATATTCACTTGAGGGCCTCTCTGATAAGATGTAGAAAAATATATATCCTACTAACATTATATATATATATATATATATATATATATATATATATATATATATATATATATATATATATATATATATATATATATATATATATATATATATATATATATATATATATATATATATATATATATATATATATATATATATATATATATATATATATATATATATATATATATATATATACATATATATATATATATATATATATATATATATATATATATATATATATATATATATATATATATATATATATATATATATATATATATATATATATATATATATATATATATATATATATATATATATATATATATATATATATATATGTATATATATATATATATATATATATATATATATATATATATATATATATATATATATATATATATATATATATATATATATATATATATATATATATATATATATATATATATATATATATATATATATATATATATATATATATATATATATATATATATATATATATATTATATATATATATATATATATATATATATATATATATATATGTATATATATATATATATATATATATATATATATATAATGTTAGTAGGATATATATTTTTCTACATCTTATCAGAGAGGCCCTCAAGTGAATATCAGATTCTATTCTTCCGTGCTAATTTATTAATAAGAAGTCACTAAAATGTCAAAAGATTTTGCTACAGCTTCACGCTTTCAAAAGGTATTTATTTATAAATTCGAAATTAATATTCAAAATGAAATTATTAGGCTGTATTCATTATGTTCATTAGCATAATAAAAATCTAATTAATATGCTGTTTGAACTTTTAGGCTTAGTTAAAATTATTAATTAATTTGGACGCACAACGTATTTTTATATCCTATAAATATATGTACTACTTGCTCTGACTTCGTTCGGATATTCCAGAGTTTTTTGTTTTTATTTATTTAACTTCACGCTTTATTCTGCATATAGCAGAGGAAACCGAAGGAGCCGTAGAAAACTTCTGTTAAGACACGCCGTTCTCTGCTTTACTCCTTGATTTCGAGACATTGCGTGTTCAGTAGGGGAGATTAACACTATTAGAAGAAAATATAAATGAAGTAATGAATATTCCCCAACGGAGAATTGAACCCAAAAACTGCCGCGTTTACAGGCAGGCACTGTGCCGGGTGTATAATGTGATTTTCTTCTGTGATATTAACCTTTGAAGTACATTTAAATAACAAAATCAATAAACACTGAAAAAAATACACATGATCATGTCTTCCCAAAGTATATTAAAATATGACTTTAGTTCTAATTTTAATCGTCATTAGTAAATGATTAAAATAATACAAATCTTTACTATTAAATTATTGATTCAATAAGGCCTAATAAGCTAACTAACTAACTAAAAGCTTATTAAAGTCAATGGTTAAAATAAAAAGTTGACGCTTAGCCTTATATATACTACATAAACTGCAAATATACACTGTCACAACACACAAACAATCTGTTGTTATCAAACAAATATTTAATAAGCTCTTCAGTCAAAGGACTAACCACTTAAATAAACCATAATCGTTTAAGTCTGGAAAACCTGGAATCAATAATAAACTGCGGTATGCTAACTTTAGAAACTGTTATTAATTTCAAATTCATAATGCATCGTATCCACTAGTTTATTATATCTACATATTTAAAATTAATTGAAATCAATTAAAATTTCGAAATTTGGGTGGTTATATTATTGATAAAGTGGGAATTTTAATATTATATTATTCGTATTATATAAATATATTTTCAAATGATTATAAACAAAATAAAATTATTAAAAGAGATGTAGAGGTATTAGCTAGTGAGATTAGAGATTAAACGTAGAGATTGGAGAATCTTTTGTGAATGTGGTCCTCACTTTGGGTAAATGATTATTTTTTATTTATGCGAGTTGAGTGATAGCTCTCGACTTTCAATATTTCGAAATTGTACAGAAGGCTATACACATATATATATATATATATATATATATATATATATATATATATATATATATATATATATATATATATATATATATATATATATATATATATATATATATATATATATATATATATATATATATATATATATATATATATATATATATATATATATATATATATATATACATATATGTATATATATATATATATATATATATATATATATATATATATATATATATATATATATATATATATATATATATATATATATATATATATATATATATATATATATATATATATATATATATATATATATATGTATATATATATATATATATATATATATATATATATATATATATATATATATATATATATATATATATATATGTATATATATATATATATATATATATATATATATATATATATATATATATATATATATATATATATATATATATATATATATATATATATATATATATATATATATATATATATATATATATATATATATATATATATGTATATATATATATAGATATATATATATATATATATATATATATATATATATATATATATATATATATATATATATATATATATATATATATATATATATATATATATATATATATAGGAATTTTCATGTGGGACATCTATGACCGTGTACGAGGGTTCTAGGTTTGAGTCACCTTCGTGGGTATCTTTATAGAAAAATATTTCCGTTTGACTTGTTTTCTTAGTTTCGTTGGGAAGTAGATAAATTTAATCTTTCATCTATTACGTAGCTTCCAAACCCAAAAAAATGTACTAAGAAAAAATCAATTATGTCATTTTGAAGACTAGGGCTAAAATCGATATTTACACTTAAGTATATATATTTTCCATTTAAAATGCACCTTGCTCTGAAGACTCCTCTGCATTTTAAGGTAAGAATCGTGATTGCACAACAGTATGCAAACAGCGACGCTTGCGGCAAGCTGTCTCAGGAGATCTTAAATTGTCGGTCGTAGTTCGCATTACATAGAAAAATATTAATACATAGAAAAATATATCGAGGCCGTCGGCTATCTGCGGTCAGTATTGCATCGACCAATTAAAATATGTCGGTCAGTAGATGTGAATTATATGAACCGAAAAAGTTAAGTTATACTGATGGCTTCATATACTTCATAAGAATATAAATTTTAACCGCGTTTTTCTTGAACTTAATACATTGTTTGTTAAATGACGGAATTCAATACCGTGATTCGTCTTATTACCAGAGCGAAGATAACAAAAATAATTCATTCCCCCGAGTGAGAATCGAACCCACAAACCGTTACGTTTACAGGTAGACACTGCGCCTCTGCGCCACGATGGTCATGTAAAATAAAAGTACATTTCCAATCGAATTTTTATTTTTGGTATAATAAGATTATACGTCATCAGTTTTACCCGGTGATAAGTTGAGTAATCTACTTATTCCTTGTAATCTACTTATGATAAGTATTAGTTACTAATGTATGAGATTTCTGAGAACTAAAAAAGTTTAATTAAAAAAGCTTTAAGATGAATAAAATAAAGAATGGAAGATTTATTGTAGTAATATTTTATTATAGAAATAAAAGAAAGTGCAGCCCTAAATTTGAGTAGCTCTGACCTAGATTCTCAGGCCTCATCGTTGAATCACGATGAGCGTGACGAGCTTATTGATGCCTAGGCATGACTAAATGCTAAACCTATTGTCCTTTGTTGCGGGTGCTAGATACACGAGGTCGTTAGTATCATATTTATATAGCTTTAAATTAACCTTCTAATTTAGATGTTTTGTTTATATATTGTTTTTAAATATTCGATGTCTGTAATGTCTCGAATTGGTAATGAATATTGGGAACCGAATGAGATTTATTTATAAGAAAAGCTTAAAGAACTTAAGGCTTTAAGCTCCACCAACACATATATATACTTTATTTATCACTATATTCAACATAACGAAGGTAAGGAAAATCTAAAGTCAAAACTCTTCGTACTCCGCTTTTTATCGTCCACTACGCAATAAAGGCCTCATTGTAAAATGACACGTATGAGTTGTTATAATTTTATCTTCATACAGATGAAATTAACCTACATATCCAACCAACAATTTCGATACTATTCCACGCGATTAAACAATATTTCATTTATGATTATCCAGTTTGCAACTCCGATCACAGTTAACTATCCTTTTAACTAATTAAATTTAAAGTTATAATATATATATATATATATATATATATATATATATATATATATATATATATATATATATATATATATATATATATATATTATATATGCAAACAGCGACGCTTGCGGCAAGCTGTCTCAGGAGATCTTAAATTGTCGGTCGTAGTTCGCATTACATAGAAAAATATTAATACATAGAAAAATATATCGAGGCCGTCGGCTATCTGCGGTCAGTATTGCATCGACCAATTAAAATATGTCGGTCAGTAGATGTGAATTACATGAACCGAAAAAGTTAAGTTATACTGATGGCTTCATATACTTCATAAGAATATAAATTTTAACCGCGTTTTTCTTGAACTTGATACATTGCATGTTAAATGACGGAATTCAACACCGTGCTTCATCTTATTACCAGAGTGAAGAAAACAAACATAATTCATTCCCCCGAGTTAGAATCGAACCCACAAACCGTTACGTTTACAGGTAGACACTGCGCCTCTGCGCCACGATGGTCATGTAAAATAAAAGTACATTTCCAATCGAATTTTTATTTTTGGTATAATAAGATTATACGTCATCAGTTTTACCCGGTGATAAGTTGAGTAATCTACTTATTCCTTGTAATCTACTTATGATAAGTATTAGTTACTAATGTATGAGATTTCTGAGAACTAAAAAAGTTTAATTATAAAAGCTTTAAGATGAATAAAATAAAGAATGGAAGCTTTATTGCAGTAACATTTTATTATAGAAATAAAAAGAAAGTGCAGCCCTAAATTTGAGTAGCTCTGACCTAGATTCTCAGGCCTCATCGTTGAATCACGATGAGCGTGACGAGCTTATTGATGCCTAGGCATGACTAAATGCTAAACCCATTGTCCTTTGTTGCGGTGCTAGATACACGAGGTCGTTAGTATCATATTTATATAGCTTTAAATTAACCTTCTAATTTACATGTTTTGTTTATATATTGTTTTTAAATATTCGATGTCTGTAATGTCTCGAATTGGTAATGAATATTGGGAACCGAATGAGATTTATTTATAAGAAAAGCTTAAAGAACTTAAGGCTTTAAGCTCCACCAACACATATATATACTTTATTTATCACTATATTCAACATAACGAAGGTAAGGAAAATCTAAAGTCAAAACTCTTCGTACTCCGCTTTTTATCGTCCACTACGCAATAAAGGCCTCATTGTAAAATGACACGTATGAGTTGTTATAATTTTATCTTCATACAGATGAAATTAACCTACATATCCAACCAACAATTTCGATACTATTCCACGCGATTAAACAATATTTCATTTATGATTATCCAGTTTGCCACTCCGATCACAGTTAACTATCCTTTTAACTAATTAAATTTAAAGTTATAATAATATATATATATATATATATATATATATATATATATATATATATATATATATATATATATATATATATATATATATATATATATATATATATATATATATATATATATATATATATATATATATATATATATATATATATATATATATATATATATATATATATATATATATATATATATATATATATATATATATATATATATATATATATATATATATATATATATATATATATATATATATATATATATATATATATATATATATATATATATATATATATATATATATATATATATATATATATATATATATATATATATATATATATATATATATATATATATATATATATATAATATATATATATATATATATATATATATATATATATATATATATATATATATATATATATATATATATATATATATATATATATATATATATATATATATATATATATATATATATATATATATATATATATATATATATATATATATATATATATATATATATATATATATATATATATATATATATATATAATATATATATATATATATATATATATATAAATATATATATATATATATAGCGAAGCCATGTCGTTAAATTTATTCTATATAATATTGTATATAACAAGACAATCTTAATTTCAACTTCACTTCATCACAATTATGTTCGGATAAAATATAGTAAAAAACTGTGAGCTATTCAATAAAAGCAACTGCCAAAGTATCAGTTATCCAAGATATATATCGCCATAGTTTTGTATCACGAAAGTGAAAAGTCTTTAAGGAAAAATATTCTATGACATATTACTTATCCAAAAGTATTTTCATTTTTTAATATTATTTATAATATTAAAAAATGAAAATACTTTTGGATAAGAATATTGTTGTATATTTTAACACAATTTTGACGCGTTTTAATTATTATCAAGGGTTACTTTATTCGTGTAATCTGTCTTTATGTATTTTTCAGCATGGTTACACAAAGTGTGCCCAGTCATTGTTAAATATCTCGAAATTATGGAGAATGCACGTTTTTATGCCAATATTATTATATTTATATTATAATCATGAAGCTGAAAAACTTGTTTGTTTAAATGTAAAAATCACTTCAAATTATTTTGCATACAATTCACTGGAAAAAAACTTTACAGGCTCTATATCGTACATGGTTTCCACCTATTGAACCTATACACACAGTTATAGCAATATATCATTATAATATTTAACATAAAATACAAGATTCGAAAACTATTAGGAAATTGCTATAGAAACTTTTTTAACCTAATTTCATTTCATACTCAGAAGTGGAAGCCATTACCAAGAACGTTTTGATTTTATTGATTTGTAATTTGAGTGCTTCCTTATTCACTTCGAGCTTAGTGGCTCAGTTTAACTACCTAATCTGTTTAATCGACATTGTAAGTTAGAAACTACTATAAAAGTTAGGTGATTGATTTTTGCAAAACTATCAACCGAAACTATAAAATATAAGTTGCAATAGAGAAATTGAATGGCATCCAAAAATATAGCTGTATTTTTTTTAATAAACAAAGTGTAACGTACCTAAAACCAGAAAAATATAAACTTTTATTACCGCGACATCCGCAAACCAATTAATGTTAAATTGAATCGATTTTTCACGTTTCATTTAATTCTCACGTAAAATATATCAGTTTATTCAATTTCAAATATTTGACTTCAGTATGACTTCATTGGACTGTAGTATATAAATGCGGTTTTTAATTTTAACTTATTGTCCATAATTATTTATTATTATATTATCAAGAAAAGTATAATTCAAAGAGAACCTGGCTGAGTTTGTTGTGGGCTCTTCTCACCAGGCCGCGCTTGGAACCCTCGTAACTTTAGTTTTAAGTCATGGAGTGTGTAGGTTTCAGAGGGGCTCAATTCGATATTTATTATCGAATTGGGCTCCTCTGACACTCCTCCGTTCGCTCTATCTGACGTACACATGTGATCATCTTATTAATTCTAAGTGGAAAATAAATAAATACATAAATAAATAAATTGAAATCATATCGAATAATTAGACACATTTACAATGATGTTAAAATCGATTTAAGATGTCATAAAAAAACAAACCCGTGAAAGAATATTTTGAAGTCCCAAAAATAGAACTCCATTTTATTTATTTGTGAGATCAGGAACTTGCTGCCAATCTGTTCCCATGGTAAAGACCTGGAAAACTACTGACAATGTTTCAAGCTTAAACTATGTAAAGTGTTGTTCAAATAACTTTTATATATCAGAAAGTAAAATCTTTCTTCAAAGTACAGCTTATGGCCCGATTTAGAACTTTTAAACAGTTGCAAATATGCTAGTTGACTTCGATACGTTCTGCAACAATGTTTAGTTTAAAAACTTTTATAGGTCGTTTAAGTTATTTGAAATATTTTTCCAGATTATATAAATTTCTAGAAATTGTTTTTTCATATATTTAACGTATATATGTTATTTATGAGCTACGTCAATACGTATTTATTCTATTAATAATATTTTCGTCTACTGAAAGCGTTGTGATAAAATCACGATAATATAGAACCTTTACTTTGTTACAGACTTAAGTAGTTCTTACCTTATTTTACTTAAATTTTAATTACTATATAATGCCCCGCTTTCCGCCTTTCGAGGCATGGCGTTACTAAGCGCCGCGCTTGTTGCCATAGCGAAGAAATAAATTATTTTCCTCACACGAAAATCGAAGCCACAAGCCGTATTGTTTACAGATAAGCACTGTGCCTCTGCACTATGACGGCCCTCAGTATCAATAAAAGCTATAATAAATCTTAATGCTCTTACTTTATAGATTTTTTTTACATTGATCTTAGAACGATTTAAGTAACCATTAACGCTGATCCACGCTACGTTCGTAGCTAGTTGAAACAATAATTCTTCTGTAAATATGTTCAATCGAACTGAGAGGAAATTTGGTTGAATGTGGACTAAGAATTACTAATGTAGAAAAAAATACATTTTGTATATCCTATATACTTTGTATATGTTATTGCAAATTTTTTTGTGTAATTATTAATGAGTATTATAAAATAAAAAAGTCAATAACTTGAAACATTTGTAAATCATGAAATAACCTAGATGGAGAGGAATTACATGTGGTTGTGTTATAAAAAAATCATAAAATGTCAGTGCAGATGATTGTTTATAAAAGGCACAATCATGAGGCAGAGAATCCCACCAGCAGTAGCAGAATGTTGACGTCTTCTGAAAAGTCTTCTTAAGTGAAACTATAATATCGGAATAGGGAACTGTAATATGCAGAGATCACAATAGATCAGCAACGGTCGCAGTAACTGGGCTGTATGGCCCTGCAAGACCACAACTAGAAAGAAGGACATTTCTATAAAACTGAGTACATCACATCTCAAGAAATACTATTTCGATTTAATACCTGATTTTGGATTGTCACTATATTTTAATTTATATCACCTAAATTGCGTTGATTTATCTCACTGTAGATGATTTACTTATCATATAGTCACAAGTGTCTTATAAAATTCAAAGTTATTCCAATTTGCAGCGGAGACGAAGCTGCAGGCAAAAGATAGTAATAAAAAAATAAAGCCTCCTTAACTTAACAAATACTTTAACTCGTAAACGAAAATAATCAATTATATAAATGCATATCAACGTTTAACATTTATTAATTGAAAGTTTTAATTAATCAACAATTGGATTCGTTCGTCTTTAAAACACTGCCGTTGTTAATTGCGTTATTATCAGTACAATTTAATTATTTTTCTGCCTTCGAATTTGCTCGCTGCATCCCGTCTAGACCAGAAGCGATTTGTTTTAGACTAACAAGTGTTCTTTGAGGGAGTTTATAAATTAATATTTATTGATTTGCGAACGCTGGGACGGATTTTATATTAAAATTATTATCATTTTTCGGTATGGTAAGACAAATATATATAAACCATTATTGTGGTATCCACTAGTGTTAGGATTCTATATTTGAGGAACGTCGTGGCGCAGAGGTACAACGTTTGTTTGTAAATACGACGGTTTTCAAGTTCGATTCCCACATATAAGTAAAAGTTCCTATGGTTCCTGTTGTTCCCTCTATTTATACTCTATGAACGAGATAAAGCATCAAGCTATTATTATTATTATGAGCTTATAAATTTCGATCTTGGTCACTATTCAACTTAAATAACGTTCAAATTTTTGTACATTTTCTTAAATATTTTTAATCAAGTAAATATTAAAATAGAAAATAAAACAAAATATATGGATATATTTATCAGCAATCGAGTCAATAATATGGCTATTAATAGACGAGATAGTTTCCACCGGAAGTAGCTTCGATATCCGCTTCGATATTAATTACTAGATACAAATGTGTGTTACGTCCTGAGCGAAAGTAAATGACCATTGGGCGAGACGAAAGTATGGAAAATGGGCACATTATTTTTTCTCAATTTATATGTAAATAAGGAAAATAAGCAATCGATTATGTTTTAAATGTGATTAAGAAATGATTTTAAGTAAAACATTATATATTAAAGTCATTAGTAGTTCGATCCAGTAACAAAAAGTATAAATTGAGAAGAGTATGGAAAAGTATAAATTGAGAAGGGTATGAAATCTTGTAATCAAATTAATTATTATTCTAAATTATTGTTTTAAATGCAGGCTGTCGTTGTGCAGTAGCGGCTGATTGTTAGCAAGACAGTTTTGGGTTCGATTCCCACACAAGAATATTATTTTGTTGAGTCATGCCACTCGAATTGTTGTCTCGAAAATTAGGCGAAAATTAGGGAACGGAGTGTCTTAACGCTAGGTTTTCCCTGTAATTTTATTTAAGTTTTATTTTGAAGTCCCCTTCTGAGATAAAATAAAGTGCAGGGTTAAACGTCACCATATGAACACAAAAAAAAATTATTCCTTTTAAAAATACAAAATCAAATTCGTCATATTTATAACGAATGCCGAAAGGCTTAAACTCTAATCTATATATTAACGTTTCCGATAGCTAAGTTATTTTATACATGAAATGAAATACTCGAGTGAAATCTTTTCGCATCTGCGGGGGAAAGATTATATTTATTGCCTGGATTTCGCGTAACCGGAATTCAATGGCCATAAAAATGAAAAATTTGCTTTTTATAAAACGAAATTTTAAATTATTATTGTGAAAACGCTTCATCTATAAATATGTTCGCGAAACGATAAATATTTTAAGGACTTTAAGAAAAAAAACAGCAGTCGTAATTGTGAACACATATTAACTTCGCGATAACTAGATGGCCATTATGAAAAACTCTATCAAGAGTAAATTGACGAAAAAGAATATATGAATAAAGTAGAATTATTTTTAACAAGCGCTCATTTTCTAGTTAACTCAATCCGTATAATAATTTAGGTACCTGTGTCATACCATACATTACAACGGAAGTTACACTGCCTCAAAAGCGTTTTAAACTAAATCATAGTGAAATAAATAAATCTTAAACCGCAGTTAAAAGAACGTGACTAACGTAGCTTAAGATTATATCTCGTCCAGCTACGATTGTTCATACTAAATAGAGCTGGTTAAATTTTACTAGATAACCTAAGCGGTTAGTTTTATCTGTATGCTAAATGAGTTCAACGTCACGGAAGAGCTTTGTCGAGAAAATTAACTTTCGAATGCGATATGGCTTATCTTTAAGCTGTACAAAATTAAAGGATGACAATTGGTCTAAAATAATGTATAATTATAAGGCTATTGTGCTTGTAAGACACTATTACGAATGACTGACTTCTAAATATGATTCATAGTGGTTGTCACAGCTAATGCAACTTAAATTAAATGCAACAGCAGTGCCAATTTAATAAACATAATATTTGCAACAAAATATTCAAAAAGATAAAATAATATTGAAGAGATCTGAAAGAATCTTTCAAAAACTCTTAATTTTGTGCAAACAATATCAAGAGCCTACACTGTGCGTCTTAGTGTCTGCTTACACTGCCCTAAACCAGTAACTAAATTCATGTACAGTATTCTATTCCCATGACCATTATATAATGTTTAAAATAATTTCAATCATTTGTCGTTTAAAGTCTCAAATAAACCTATAACTGCCTATTGGAACGTCTTTACGCTGTATTCCTTTAACGCAAAAAAAGCATTAGATTCATAAATGCATTAAAAAACTAACGCTAATTCATATTAATCCCACTGTAATTTATTTCTTATAAAATTACCCGTCGTCGTAAAATTGTATGACACATACATAAAACTTGAAGCAAAACAGATCGATGAATCGTTAAATATTACTGACGATTTTAAAGGGTTTCTTTTATAGCTCAAGTTATAGTATCAATAAAACCGTACATTTACTTTCAATTGTTCAAATAAAAAGACAAATCAGTCATAAGCTGCATATCGTATAGCAAAGAAATCCAATTTCTAATCTTTAAAGAGACTTTTCATTTTCCCAACTCTTTTCAAGTGAAAAATGGAGTGTTTTAACACTAGTTTCTCTCCCTACCTAACTTTATGTAGAACGTTGTGCTCTGCATTAAACTTACTAAAATATTAGTATATCTTTATTTATTATATTATTAGTGTTTTAATGTATATTTAGAATCTTTTAAATATGTGTTTACAAACGCCTGTCTGAAACAAGTCTGAAACTTCTGCTTAACTGAGCGCAAAAACATTGGAAAATAAAAGAGTAAGTAATATAACCATGCAATTTTAGGAAAGTTTTGATATTATGTTACATTGCTGAAACTACTAGTGACGTAATCGTGATATAAAAAAATGTTTACAGGAACTATTATAAGTTAATGAAGATGAAAATTATATTTGAAATTTTACATCTTGTTAAATATATTTATCTACTAATTGACATCTGTGAGTGCGCATTTATTCTAAGTATATTTGTATTTTAAGGAACTACATATTTTATAAATTGTTAAACAAAATTCTATGGTAGTAGTTTTACATATGTATACGTATATCTTCCATCATCCAAAATCTCTCCATCAGCTCTTTCTTATCTTTGTCATGTCTTTTTTTATGTCTTCTCGCTTTATCCCGCACATGGCAAGGTAGGCAGAGGGAACTACAGGAACCATAGGAACCTAATGATATGACACTTTGTTGCTTAATCTCTGCTTCCGCCTTTTTTAGGCATTGCGTGTTAAGTGGCGGAACTCAACGCCGCGCTTTGCGTAGTGTCCATAGCGAAGAAAATGAAAATAGATAAATCCATCTTCCCAGAGTGGGAATCGAACCTACAAACCAGCTCGTTTAAAGGAAGACGCTACGTCTCTGCATTACAACGGTCCGCTATTATTTCTATTACATTAAATTGAGGAAACCGCAATTAAAACTTAGTATAAAATATATTAAATTTGCAAATCAAACGTAGAATTATAAGAAAATCAATTTAAAAATAGCACATATCAGACTCATAGTCGATGTTAAAGTAAAACGGTCTCCAGCTGAGTTCGCTTATTAAACACTTCTATAATAAAACAAATAATAAGCAGTTTACTTTAGCTTAGTACTTTGCGGGAAATATGAAAACTGTCGTAATTATTATTTGTCATTAAAAAAGTATATAAGCGAGACAAGTAATTAAAACGAAAAGTGCCTGCAATTACAACTTTGCGGCGGAAATTTTATTTAAAGTTATTTTATTTCCATCCAACAATCGATTTTATATATAATTTTCATAAATTATAACCATACACTTTATTTTTTCTGAATCCCGTATTATCCCGCATATGGCAGGGTAGACAGAGAGACCTACGTGATAAGCGTGTTATGTGACAAAATTTACCGACGTACTCTGTCTTGTAGGCAGGAAATAAACAAAAGTTCCCTAAGTTGGAATAAAATCTACAACCATAGTGTTCATACTCTGATACTGTGCCACTGCACCTCGATGACCTTATAGAGTAATTGGTAAAAAACCCTAATTAATTTCAAAAAGGACTCAGTCTTTAAACATACATACTTAGTTGTTACAATTTACTAATAGAAATATTTTTATAACTCTGAGTATACGAATAATTCGTATACTTAAGAGTTATTTCAAATATTATAAAATTTACATAAACTTGTAAACGAAACTCCGTCACTATGTATATATTACGAGTATATAATCTATGTATTGTACTGATCTGAAGCGATCCTAAATAAATATAAATTTTGAACTTTAACTTAACAACATAGTGTTCAAAAATGATTGATTTGTAAAACAAATTTTGATTTGTTCCACTATGGTCAGTTAATTTTTTTAATGTTATATATAAAATAGTTAATACTACGCTTCAAAAAACAATTGACCTTAAGAATATATACCTAAGTATCATTAAAATAATATTTTTAGTATAAAATATTTTATAAGATTTTTTCAAGTAAATACAATAAGTGGCGAATGCTATTGTACATTCTAAGGCATTTAAAGAAGAAAAGGTACTTTTAAAGACTTACAGTGGTTTCGAGATAAATGCGATACAGCACGCTCTCATTTAATGTTCAAACGGTTGCTGGTGTGTTTGAAGAAAGTTATTGCTCATTTAACGGATTTGGAAATGGCTTTTTTCATCAAAGACTGAGGAAGTATACGAGTATCACGTAAAATGCTTACGAGAGAGTACCGAGAGGTAGGAATAAATATTCTAAATAACTAAAACTATTATAAATTAAACTATTATATTAGTTTACATAGTGGATCTAACAAAAAGATCGCACAGTTATAAAAGTTAAAGTCAATTTAAATAATAATATTAGTATATATTAAGGTTTATGTCCAGTAATGACATTTCACTACGTTGTTTTTTTTTATTTTAATCTATATTCCTCTTTTAGCACAGTTCATAGAAAAGATCTAAGTCTCCAGATTTGATCTCTCCATTTTCATTATGTGAAATATAAACTATTAACAAGTTACGTGATAAAACTCTAATTATAACAAACTATATATATTTAAGTAAATCATACTTAATATAAAAATGTTAAGAAAATCTCTTCATATCCTAAACATAAAGTATTACAACATCCATACTGGAACTAACCCCAAAAATGCAAAGCACAAGCTTTAGCCTACATATTCTGATATGTATCTTGAATATTAAAATTCGAGCCGGATATACCTAGTCACAATGCGGCTACTCTAAGAGATAGAGTTACGTTCTGAGAATAATACGTCTGGCCTACCCGTAATCTGAATACTTCGCGATTAGCTTTCATGTGTTAATAACAACTGTTTGTGATCTCACAAGAAGTTAATACATTCTTTGTATTTATGTTTGTAACTTGGCCTCCTTTATATAATTAAGGGCGTTATGGTACAGTAGAAAAGTATCCGGTTTTATATACGATCAATGTGGATTCGAATTTTTGAAAATACTCTTGGGGATTATTGATTTGTTTTTGAGCTTTAACTTTAGTGATTTTTACATATTTTATATTAGATTATTTTATTTTATTTTATTTTTTATTTACTCTTAACAGTTTAATTCGTATGTATTTTCGTATCATATCAAAATGGAGTTTAGTACGGTGTGGTGTAGAGTTTCGCCATTAACCTGCAGTAGTTTTAAAATGGGGCGGAAAAAAGAGATTAAAACGTTTCTATTCTTAAAAATAAATATATATTGTATTATTGTAGATATTTTTTATCGTCAGGGTAAACTATCAGTAATACTATAGTAATGTTAACAATTGCTTCAAAAGAATATTCAATATTATAATACCTAATTAAGTCACAGAAGTTGAAGAAAAATTCTATACCATACCATCTCTCTGAGAAGAGATTCTCAGAGATAAGAATTCTAAACATTTCTAATAATTGACGTAACTCAACGCCGTACTGTGTTACCAAATAAATAAAATAAAAAAAATATATAAAAATAATTAATTCGTTAAACTGTTAATCATTCCGATAACAAGCAAACTCTGTCCTAGTACGCCGCGGTGTCAAAATGAAATCAAAAACATTATTATTCGTGTTTCAACTATAAATTATCATATTTTAATCTAGGAAACTTTGCCAAAATTTTATTATCTAGAATTTTCAGTTGCAATTTAAAAATTTTAAGTATAATATTAGTTTATCTTTTGTAAAAGTAAAGACGGTGATTTTAGGACATGTGACGATAAACTCGGAGCAGAGTGTCTTAACTCTATGTTGCCACGATTCCTGCGGTGGGTACCGCATACCTGAACGGGATAAAGCATGAAGATAAAAAATTAGAACGAACACTAAGAAGATTAGTGTGGGTTCTATTTAAAATTAGCGGTGATATTGAGGTATATTACTTGGCAAAATATGGTAGTTATAATAGCATACCTTGGAATATTATAAAATATCAGCATATATAAAGAATTTTCAGTACTTCTCTGTATGTATAAATATTAACTGAAAAGCAAGCAAGTAAGTATTTTACACTACCTTTTAGTAATTTTAAAACTGTGATTTTAAACTTAAAATACACTGTGCCTTATCGACCTTACAAAGCGTGACACGCTAGTAAGGCTACAATGTTTTTACAATTTTTACCTCGCGCTCAGTAATTACTTTATGTTTCTAACAAAAAGATTAACGTCACTTAAACCTTTTAATAGTGTATTTGTAACAAGTCGTACATAATTAAAGCTAATATTTTGAAAACGTTTGTATTTATTTTTTTTGACGTGACAACGTCTTAAATTAGGTTGTGCGGCTCGGAGTCAAATATGAAAATGGTAACGTAACGATGTGTCAACTGTCACCGAACTATGATCGGTCCGCCGCGCGTATCACTTGACACATGTACAATGTTTTAGTAAACAAAATATATTTTCTATAGTTAAAATTTGTGCAATTTATACTATAATTATTATTCATATCAATAAATATTCTACCGAGAAAAAGACGTTGTCACGTAAAATTTTCGCCCGTAAAACCCACTTTACAGGCAACCATTTTTTTTTTACTTATTTTGAAACCCATGCTTTCTACATAGGGTTGAAAAAATCTTGTTATCCCCGATCCCTCACTAAATAAGCATTGAGTTGCTAGTGATACAACACTGTATAGCGCTTTGTCTAATCGTGAAACTAGTATAATTAAATATCAATATTTTGTACTAAATTTAAATTATAAACTAAAATGTATGAATTAATACCAACTATACCAACCAATCTATACCAACGATTTACAGCAAAAGAGATTTTTAGGTTGAATATCATAATCTCAAGAACTATTGGTATAAATTGAAGACTAATACCTATTAGATAGTCCGATAAGTAGGGTAAGACTAAAAGCACGAAATTAACAATAATAAATGTTGCAAAAACGGGAGAGCTTGAAAGCTTCCTAAAGCAAGATGCATAACTCTTAGTTATATCCATTTTACCAAGCAGTTAAATCTGCAGGTAAAGCTAGTGTTTGTATATTTTGGTAAACTTTCATAAAGCCACTTTTCTACTTCAGCTTGAAACTGATCAATACTTTATGTGATATTATATAAAACTATATTTTACAAGTAACCTTTAACTGTATATTTAAAGCTGCAGTTAGTAAACAAACCTTCTAAGAAGTTAAAATTTCACTGTAAAAAGTGTTAAATACACAGGAAAAGTTTTTGCGTCCATCTTGCTTTCAGCATGGCTGCTTGTAACCCAGATACGGCTTTGGGGTAAATATTTGTATTAGCAATTTATAATATTTATATTATTAAACAGTTACGTGGCTGAAAGCAACGAAATCTGTTACCGTAGGCAAAATGAATTGGATCAATCATTTAAAATATTTTTTTATATAAACTTATGTAAATATAGAGTACCTAACGTCTCTATATTTGGTATCAATTCATGCTTGTATACATATAGGTATATTTCAGTGTTTCAGTAACTTTTATATTTTTAGAATAGTAAGCAAGTAAATGCTTTATTTCTATGCAAATAAACAACGAGTAGACGAAAGTTACGAACGAGTATTTACAAGAAAGTTAAAGCAGTGTGACGTTAAAAAAGGAAGGTGACCTTCCTTAAATATAAATTTTGATTCATCAACTATGAAACGTAGCCAGTAGTGATACTAGTTTTTTTACTTTTTTCAGCTTCTCTATGTTTTCAGCAAATTGCGCGGAAAGTAGAGAAAATCAAGTGTCACAATACTCTGCTCTCCGCCCAACTCCGATACACAGTATATTGAGCGGCTAAACATTCCTGTTTGTATAGCAGAGTAAAGAAAATAATTAGTTTCACCGTGAATATACAATCATAATAAATTCATAAATTTCCGTATTCCATAAAATACTTAAAGCGATGAAATAGCGTATTATACTATGACACCGAAACGGCATGAGAACGCTTACATCAATTTAAAAGTGGCCGTAAAGAACCCTTGTATTTTAAAACTGGAAATTATTTTAGTTGAACACGAGATTTGCCTTTTGTAAATAACTGAGAATATTTATTTAATAGAATTTTAATGTTTTGAGTTTTATACTTTATTTTTCAACTTGCAAGACACTCTGTTCTTTATTTATCGAGATATTGTCTGTTGGGTGATGGAAGTTTATGTTAAACGTAACAAAGAGAGAAAATTATTAATATGTATATAGTGTCTTTGATAATAAAAATTTAATCCTCCACCGTCCCCTGAATATTTTTTAAGGAGGAGAGAATTAAGTGTTACAACATTACTTTTTTCTGCCACTCTATTGACTTTTATAGACAGAAAATCTGATCTCTGATTTTTTCTAGATAATTCTAGAGTATGAAAAATACGTGTTTAGTGGAGAAAAAATATTTATAACATAGAATATGAAAATAATAATAATAGCGATAATTAACGTGTAACGTGTTCAATTTATTATTATTATTATGTTTTCACGCTTTATCCCGTCCAAAGTAGGGTAGGCAGAGGGAACTGCAGGAACCATATGAACCTGTGTTAAGACACTCTGTTGCTTAGTCCCTGCTTTATCCGTCCCTGATTTCCGCCTTTTTTAGGGCATTGCGTGTTGAGTGTGGTTACCTAGTTTCCAGAGCGAAGAAAATAGAAGTAGAAAAATCGATCTTCCACGTGTGGAAATCGAATCCACAGACCGTCACTGGTAGACGCTACGCCTCTGCGCCACGACAGTTCAATTTATTCTACCCATAAATATATAATTTAGTATGTACGCTATAAAATCCATTAATAACATGTGAGATTGTTACTAAAATTAAATGGAATGAACGAAACAGTCAAAACTATTTTTAATTATTACAATTAGCATTTTGTTAAATATAGATAAATAATAATACATTGATTGCACGTGGCGAAGCTGTGACACGTCTGACGGACGATGGTTTTGGATTTAAATACCGTCAAGGGGATTTACATATGTATGTATGTATGTATATAGTATGTACATAAATATTTAATTGGTCTCGTGTCAAAAAATCCTAATATAAAACAAAATGGAAAATAGACTATATTATGAATAAATGATAAATAAATTGTCTTATTTTTACTAACTAGCCGCGCCCGTAATTTTGTCTACGTGTCAGTTTGACAATTTTATCGATTAAAACATATCAAATTATTATAACTTATAGAAGTTTAAAGTATTAAATATTAAGAATTAACTTGCACAAATGCACAATGCACAATCAATATTTTTAAAAATCTGTAAGTTTTTTTTGAAAAAAAAAAGTATATAGATACAAGATATGTATGTACGTACACCATGTGTCTAGTAATGCAGTAAGTGGCGGTTTAAGTTGTTTGGACCTTGTGGTGATATCGCAAGCGACTGCAACGTGTGCCCCATTTAAGATGAATCTTTTACTAGGGTTGTTTTACCTAACTTTAGCCATTCCAATTTTTAATTACTCTTCGTAATACTTAACACGTTTTACGAAAAATATGACGTAGATATTTTATGCATACGTATACTTCATTTTTCAATTTTATTAGGAACATATTAAAAAATTATTAAAAATCGATTTTTAATAAAAATTACTCACTAATAATATTCAATCTATAGAAAAATCGATTTTCTAGCGCTATAACTTGCACTATAGTTACGTGCTATAAAATTTATATAATTTGACAGCCCTATTCATAGTTCGCCACAGTAACCACAGTCCTGCGGTCTATTTGTTCTCATGTGTCAGTGTTGAGTCCTGATTACCTCTTTTGATTAAAGACACATTTGTAGTAGCTTATCTAAAGTATTTTGTTTATTAAAAATATATATTATAATATTAAATTATTTGTCATTTTCATGTAAATTTTAATAGTTTATGTAAGTATGTTAGATTTTATTTGGTTTCAGATACTTTCGTTCGAATAAAATATAAAGTTTAAAGATTAAATGCTACATTTACTTTACAAAAAAATTGAGCAAAAAATTTAATCTGATTTTTATTAGCCCTAATTATCGATAATAATACAGCGGTGTTATACTAGTGTTTCAATACAAATAACTTAGAATTGTTTATGATCAATGGTACATGACTCTAAGTGCTTGAAGTGTTTGTACAGTGGGTTACATTAAAAGATAAACGATGTACAATGTAGCCTATACCTTTCCTGATAAACGAAGATAGCAATGGTCTCAAAGAAGAGTGTGTTTAAGCAAATAGTGTGTTAAAATGTAAACTAAAATTGTAGACTGTTAATACAGACAATAAAAATTAGTTTCAAGCTTTTTCCATAAAAAAAAGCTCCACTGTCTACTGTTCTACTTCGCCAATTTCCTATGGTTTTTACGTGATTAAATTGTAAAATAGTCAAACAAACTATTCATTACACTATATATGAATATAAATAGCTTAATACCATTTAATTCCTTATCGACACATTATGTATTAAAAAATAATCATTAATCTATTGCATTTGCAAATCGTTTAGTCATTAATCCATTATGACAGTTATGACAATTAAACAAAGTACTCTGAATCGTACAGTAAGTTCTATGATAATTAATTAAACCAATAAAAATAACTTTAAATTCAAACGTCTGTCTGTCATGCCATAAAATACAACAAAAAAAAATGTTAAGAAAACGTTCACTCTAGTTAACATGTAATAAATAGATTAAAGTCTGTGACATTCTCGGAAGTAGTTAAAATTAACGGATAGTGATAAAAGGGGCCGTCCCCTCAGTTAGTCAGTGCGTTAAATATATGTAGACTAATTATGTTACAAATCAAGGCACGTTTAGGAATGTTCATTGATGAGTTAACTGAAAGATAAGTTATTGAAATAGATGTTAAACACTTAGTGTAAGACTCGTAATAGTTAAAGCCCTGTAAATGGAAGATAAGGTCACATGATCATTTAACTAGAGGTTTAAATATTTTATATCATTAAGAGTAACTTATTAAAATTATTTTATTTAGCTTCACTTTGAATATTGGTGGGTAGGTACAGTATACCTAGTATTAAGACACTTCGTTTCGTTTTCTACCCATCGAAATATTGTGTTTTGAGGTAGCAAGAACTCAACAGCACGGAGGAGAATGAAAGTGAGTTGAACTCACAAACTTTCACGTTTACACTCAGACGCTGTACCACTGCGCCATGACGGTTATTTGGAGCTTTAATAACTATTACTGTATAGAAGATTTTTATTATATTATGGACTATTAAATTATGTTTAAAAAGTTAGACAACTCTGTAGCGCTGCTCTTGATCTTTTGCTTTTTTAGTTAAGCCCCCAATCTTGTATCAATAGAAAGCAAAGTGGATCTAATATCAACACACTCTGTTCTCCGCTTTTAGTGCAAATATTCCATTCCGTCATATTGAAATTGAACTCACAATCAATGTGCCAAAATAAATTATATTTAATTATATTGTATATTTACATTATTACGGTTAAATAAATTTTCTACATCTCTCTATTAAAGAGAAATATGACTTTAGTTTTCGTGTAAAGTGTGTAGTGTTTTATCACTAATATTTTTAAAATCCACTGGTTTTAGTTAATATACTAAACGTTACAACTAACCTATAAGGAACAATTATTATTATTATTATTATAGCTTCACGCTTTTATCGCGTGTGTAGCAGGTTAGACAGAGGGAACTGCAGGAACCGCGGAAACCTAGTGTTCAGACACTCCATTCCCCACTTTCCGTCTTTTTCACGGCATTGCTTGTTGAGTGGTAGAACTCAACACTTCGCTTTTACCAAGATGCCAGATCGCGGAAAATGAAAATGGGAGAATTTATCTTCCCCGAGTGGGAACCGAACCCACAAACCGTCGCGTTTACAGGTAGACGCTGCGCCTCTGCGTGACGGCCGTCCAATAATAAACAATGCTTGTCATAAACGCTGATTAATACGAAATTTTAAAACACTGAACTGAAGAGTCGAAGTCTATATCTGCATAAGTGAACTCGCATTGCTGTTAAACATGCTTTTAAAATTCACATATTTTATCCTCACGGGGCGGTGGAGAGCACGTTAAGTCCTAGCGATTATCAGCGGAAAATGATGAAATTCATTATGTGCTTTTATCAATTCAATTGCATTTGTATGTATGTTTATGTATAATTAAATGGTACAATCAAACACTTTAATGTATTTAGTGTATACATATATGTTTGGCATTTCGCATATAAATATTGTTTTCAATATTTATAATTAACTTTTAGGATAAAAAGAAGCTTTAAACTTTTTTCGTGTAGCAGAATGGGCAGAGAAAATTTAGTGTTACGACACTCTGTTACTGTGTGTGTGAGTGGCGGAACTCAACTTCGAAATTTGTTTATTAGGGCGAGAAAAAAAATCTGGATTGAACACACAACGCGTCTTCACTTTCATGATAAAAATGTATATATTTTTTGTGAATTTGTATATTGTTACTTTAATGTAACTTTAATAAAATAAACAATTTTATTTTTATTTATTTAATATTGTTTTTATTAAAAAAATCGTGCAAATACAATATTTATTTATTTAGGGTATTTTCCACTTTATTTTTTCGGGGCCATAAATTAAAAACATATCGAGGCCTAAAATTATCGAGTTCAAATATTTGTATTTCAATTATGACAAAATATTTCCTCTTATATTAAATGTCATATTTAATTGTCATTCATTCGTCAAGGTGATAAATCAAGAACCAATGACTAAATATATCTTTTTTAGAATTATGTTGTTTACGAACAATAAATTTAGAAAAGTTAGAGAACGTTATAGTAGTCATAAATAACTCATCCTTGAGCGATAGATACTTTAGTAAATTTCCTTTAATTTAAATTTATGGACATATTAATTAATTTAAAATCAGTATTTTAAGTTAATGTTTATTGAAATCGATTAAAAGATATATAATTATCGATTATTCCAATTAATTCGAAATTGTAAATATCTGGCAAATTAAAAAGAAACAAATAAAAACCGATTAAGTTCCGCTAAGTTTCTTGCGCCAGTTCTTCTCATGTTTGAGGCAGTAACTTTAGCGAACCGGTGGTAAATTAAATAATTTGACGTCCAAAATATGAAGCATATACTTTACTTATTTTGAATAAAATTGTTGGCTTTGAATTTATATACTACATTTTCTTACCTTATTATCTTTCTGCCACGAACAAACACCTTTCTTGTCGGATATCCGGCATTTTAACAACGCATCCTCACCCGGATTCACCTCAGTATAAGTGGGTAGTTCCACAAAACGTTGCACAGCATCTGAAATAGAGTGGAAAGTTATAATATGGTTTCAATTTAAAGTTTCTACTTATGCCAGCATTGAATATTCAGAACGCGTTTGCGGGCTAACTGTTTGCACGTTTCATAGTGACTAATCTCTTTGGTTAGGAAGCGGTCAGAAAAGTTTTTGTATATTTAGTCAGCGGACGGGTGATATTTGCATGGGATGTCACAGTGAGGGCTGAATGAATTTCTGATGAAGGAACTGGCCGTCATTATTGTAGCTGTATATATGCACATTATTTATAGATTTAAGCAACCAAATCTTTTTAACATTTGTCTGTTGAATACAAAAAGAATTACTAATGTACCTAAATATATAGAGATTTGGTGATTGGCGATCCGTTCTCTATGTACAGTTCTCCTCCATTCTCCCGCTAGCGATAGAGCGGTAAGATATGTATGTATGTATATATAGAGGTACCTATAACTTAGCAACACTTCTAAAGCATGTGGAAAGTAGAAAATATGCAATTCGAAATTATCTTGAAACATATAAGAAGATGAGGATGATTATCAAGTGCGTGTTCGAGTCTTGCTTCATAAATATTTTAATTTTTTTTTAGCTTCACGCTTTATATGCAGGATATGGCAGGGTAGGCAGAGGGAATTGTGGGAGGGAATTCCGCCTTTTTCGAGGCATTGCGTGATGAGTGACGGAACTCAACACCCTGCTTTGCCTAGTTTCCAGAGCGAAGAAAATTGAAATAGAAAAATCTATCTTCCCCGACTGGGAAACGAACCAGAAACCATCACGTTACAGGCAGATATTGCACCTCTGCGCCACGATGGTCCTCAAATTTTAATCATATTAATTAAATATATTTCTTTCCCTAATATGTAAATATTACATATATTTATGTAATACATGTAATATATACAATAATTAAAAAATAAGCACTCCAATTGTAGTTAACATACGGCTTAATTTGGCTAAAATTCCGATTGAATTTATATTAAATAATTGACCAAATGAAATAGCGGGAAGCGGTCAACTGTTTGAGGGGTCGATACGATCTCGATTAATGGAGCAAAATAGTAAAATTGAATTAATTTAATTGTTTAATGGCGACCAAACAAAATCCATTTAGATTTAATAGGAGAATACGTATACATACTTAAGTAAACAAATCAAACATTCTATAGCATAATTATCAACTCACTGAGAACTTATTCCGGACTAGAATCACATTATATTGCTTCAAAAATTATTTCGGATACTTTTACTAACAAAAAATGTCAAAATATCCTCTTCGATGGAAGCTGGAATTGGACGAAAATATTTTGTTACGACTATTGAGACAGCTACCACGGTAACCGTGAAATTTCACGGCTGTTAACAATTACTATGTATTATTATACAGTTCTGTGCCAAGCGATTGCTTTACATTTTTAATGGTGAGCCTGGGATAAGCCAGTTTTTGCTGTCGTCTGTGTAAGCTATAAATATTTGATTACGTTATTACAGTGAAGAAGTGTTGTTGATTGTTATAGTTACGTAATGTACACCGATTAAATTTCGATAAACATAAAAATGAATCTGACAATTACAATTTTAATGATAATGAAAATCATATATTTTAAATTATGATATTAAAAATAATTTAGGTTCACGGTACTCATAGCTTTTTTTGGATTTTGGCCACTCAGAGTTTAATGTTTCTGAACAGGTGTAAAGAAGTAGTAATTCATGGTTTGAAACGTCGAATTTTTCTTACTTTTTACACTTCAAAAAAGTACAAGATAACAAATAAAAGAAAACATAATAAAAATACAGTTATATTTTTCTATTGTAAGATTTGTGATAAAAGATCTTAATTAGAAGATAAAAATCTTTTGCACCTCCAAAGGAATACAATATGCCCTAATATGAAAGTAGCAAACAATGGTAAAGACAAGTCCGCACTAAAACAATTAATTATCTTACTCTAACTTAAAGCGTTCTTAATTAAACTTTTTGTGCCTTTCCTTGCAGACACTAAGAAGTTTTTTATAGGAACTAAGAAAGTCATCACTTTTTTCTTTGCAGTCTGTCTCACTTCGCTGCAAAAGTTTGCCACTAATAACTTAATATGCCATCTCGGCAAATGAGGGTTACATAGTTTTGGCTTGTCTAATAAACTTAGTATTTTGTAATGAAGCGAGTATAGTAAGTATGTATAAGTTATCGCATATAGTACTAAGTTGGAATTCATTTTAAATTTTGCACAATATTTTACTATAGATTAAAAAAAAACGAAAAAGCTTGTAAAAAAATTTTGTTTATAGAAATCTATTGGCTATGGCTATATGGATTTTAATCGTTAATTTAAGAACGAGAAGACAAGAAGTTAAGTATAAAAATTGTTGTTACATTTTACCACGTACACGCTAATATTATACTAATTGTGAAAGTGAAAGCTAAATGAGAAATGTTGTAAATTATCATGAAATTCTTATTTCCATTTTTACAATTTCTTATAAATCTGTTTTCCTTTTTAGATTCTTTTACGATCTGGGTAGTAGGCAGAGGGGAAAACTAGTGTTAGAATTCTTATGGTATTCTTATAAATCCTGATAATATTGTGTGTTGACTAGCTGAACAAAACGCAAAGCTTTGCTTTACCAGAAAAAGGAAATAAAAAATAGCGAAATATAAACAAATATATTTTATAAAATTATTCCTAAAAAATAACCTAACCAAGATCACGTTTACAATAAGACGATGTCACACTTTGCCGTAGCAGCCTTAAAAACCTTAACATATTTATTTATATATCGTTTTTTAGTTATTCATTAATTTAGTTTATATTATTTAGTATATTATACAACAAACAAATTTGTATGAGGCAAAGCGCGGCGTTGAGTTTCGCCACTCAACAGGCAATGCCTCGAAAAAGGCGGAAAGCGGGGAATTTCTCCTTCCCCGACTAAGCAACGGAGTGTCTTAACACTAGGTTCCCACGGTCCCTACAGTTCCTTCTGCCTAATCTGCCATGTGCGGGATAAAGCGTGAAGCTAAAAAAAAAACATTGTATGAAGCTTTGGCATAATTATCAACGCCTACCCCACAACTGTTATTTTTAATAATAATGTTGTATCTACTAAATATTATTAATATATAAAGAAAATATTATTAACAATGAAGCAAAAGAAAGTAAAAAAATGTAATTAAAAAAAAATAAAACATAGAAATAAAAAAATTATCATAATTACACCATCTGCTTAGCATAATTTCTTTTAATGTAACAAGATTCACTTTAAAAAGAAATTTCTTTTTATCTCCAAGGTAATATTCCACTATTTATTATTTAAGGCTGATGACCCTATTAACGTGACGTATGGTACAGTGGCACGAGTTTTCTGTCCGAGCACCGTGAAGATTGAAGATAAGAGTACGCCACTGTATCTACGTGCATTAGAGGCTATTTATGTTTTTATATTATTGTTACGTGAAAATAGTACGATAATGTGCGGCCATTGTGGTGCAAGACATTCTGCATTCAGAGAAAATATATATTTAAATGGTTTTCTTTGCTCATCTGGTAATTTTTGAAAATTTAGAAAAAAGTGGTCTGTGTACATATATTAAACCTAGGTTTCTTATAAGTTACTTGAAAGCTGGAAACAAAGATATGTAGAGTACTAATTATAGTATTACACCTTATTTGGGTTCCCACTTTAGGGATTATTCACTTATTCGCTTTCGCTCGCGCTTAAGTCTCGTACAGCCAAAACACAGTCAATAAGATCAATAAAAATATTTTAAATAATATTTACTTTTTTAATCTTTATTTTTAATAGCTACTTTTCTTTCTGAACATGCTTTTATTTATATAAATATGCTAGACTATATAAGCAAACATAATTCCTTAATTTCTTTATTATAAATATTTATATATGACATATACTATAAATATCATTAATAATAATATTTGAACACATGGATGGTGTCAAATTTTTATTATCTGTGGACATTGTATCCGCTTTACGGGCAATTAACGGGTCTTCTTTACTCTTACGAAGTCTCACAAGTGCTTAACCCCCGCTATGCGGTTGCTTAACATCGCTATAGGTTATATAATGAATTAACTTAAGTAAATACATCTCTAGCGAGGTAGCCAGATTGATCGGAGAACCAAACAATGCGGTCTCTGCATACCTCCTTCGCCTCGTCTACTGTCATTAGTCTCTTCATATATGCTCTTCATACGTTCTCTGTGACTATCCCACTGGGTATAAAGTGTGAAAATATGTATGTATATATGTAATTACATCTCTCGCTTTGTGACATAGAATTGACAACATAAACACACCTTGCTCTATATGGATTAAAAGTTCCCAACTAGTGGTCTGTGGACGACCCGCCGTCCACAGGTGCCAAATTAAAGGCGTCGAATGAGTTTCCCAGTCGGTTCCCAAAGTTTTTATGTAATTGAATTCAAGTCTTTTTTTAAAACACAGTGTCTCTGCTGATAACATTGAGATTAAAGCAGTACTCGGCTATGACAAGTTTCAGTCCTTCTATACAGTTCTAGTATGTCCAAATCAAACTTAAAATTATATTTTTTTTGTGCTTATAAGTAAGAACTCGGATCGTAGTTCAAGCTAAAAACATCTTGTCTTGTCTCGCATAGTTACTTTATATTGTTTTCCTAGGAAATATAAGACCAATATTACGCATGTAAAGTTATTTTAAGCAAATATTTTACAATATTAATAAAAATTCTTAACATTTAATATTTATTTTGAACATTTATGTATATCAAATCACGTATATTCTGCTGTTAGATTAAAATTTGTTTAATTATTCTATAGATTATCTATATTATTTTGTAAATATATTTTTTCCTTTGTCAACATGTCACTTTGGATGACATGGTTGCCAACCTTTGGATCCTGCAACATGTAATATCTCGGAAAATAGCGGTTGAAAGATATTTCAACATAAAGTTACCTTTGTGTAAATTTCTTCGAGAAGAAAATATGAACCATTTTTTTAGGTAACGCATATTTCCTATTTATTTACAGACGGATTTAAATCAATTAACTAATCAAACAATTCTATATTATGACTATTAAACACTAATATATATATATATATATATATATATATATATATATATATATATATATATATATATATATATATATATATATATATATATATATATATATATATATATATATAGCGTCACCTACCGTACATATTCACCTTGACAGCTAAAATATATCATACATTTGTTGAATGACAAAAAACAGGCAGAAACGTTTGACATGACATATATATTATTGAATTGCGGCTAGAAAAGCCATTCTAGTGGATTGACAAAAAAATGGTTAAGCTGTTGATCACAAGAAATGGGTTCGGCTTGAGTGGAACGGCATGCGGAATGGTCGTAAACACTTACGAGGACCTTTAAAAGTATTTTATGTTTGGAAAAATACGATAAATATTTTTTAAGTTAGTATGGGCATATATTATTTTGTTATCTAACATCATTGTTCATTATTAGCTGGTGATGCGACACCACGATATTAAACGATAATTCATATCATAATTATATATAATATATGTATAATATATAGGCCTATACTATTATTATAAAGAATTTAAATATTTAAATATTTAGAACACACAAAAAAATAACAGTTTGTCTATTTGAACGTTGTATCTATTTATTTATTTATTACCATATTACTATTTGGTATATTACTATAGGTATGTAAAGAATGTATGTAATATATTATTTATTTTTATGTTTGATGCACATTTTTGAGGAAAATTATATATTATATTACTATACTTAAAAGCCACTACTTTAGTTACTCTCAGTTGTGTACAACAAAGCTTGAAATTTGTAAAGAGAATAAAATACGAAATCTTGATAATTTTCAACTGTCTAGCAATCCAGTTGTTTACAAACTCAAGTACGTACATATATACATATATACGTGTGCTTACATCGAAAATATGTTTCAAAAAGTAAACTCTGATTGCTTTATTGCAGTTGAACGAAAATAGAACAACGCATTACACAAATAACAAACGTTTGTTTAAACGAACCGTGCTATAAACAATACATCAAAATGGAATGTAATCTAGATATTTAAATTCTGAAAGTTTCATTTGAACACGAGCAGTGTGCATTTATACAAGCCACAGTCTAAAAATGTCGTTATATATTACAAAATTTAACACAAAATTGACATACTTGTATATTTGTCTATTAAATTTTAGAGTACGTATCTGTTTAACAAAGCTTACTATCCTCTGTCGGTCTGACGGACCTGCTGCCATAAAAACTAATAATCTCCCACTAAAGCTCGTACACGATATTACGCCAACCGCTCTAGGAATATATTATAAAGTACACTGATGTACATTCACAATTATATATTTACAATCGATGTATGAAATGACATATGTCATAGACATTTTATAATATGAAAGTAAATTTTAAACTGTATTTGATGAAGGTTTTAAAAAAAAATTGTCTTCTTTATCTTAATATCTAAAGATGCTTGATTGGTGCTTTATTTCTCCATTTTACGGAGAACGTAGTAATTTGTCACTTAGTCCTCTTTCTATTGCATATTGGTATTACGTATTTTTGACATGAAATTGCTTAAAATAAATTAATCATAGTTATTGCTAGCTAAGTCAAAGCCTTTTTATTGTAATAGATAACGAAACCGCTTCATTTTACGTAAAATGTTTACGAACAAAAAGTAACTGACCTTAAAACTGAATGTTATTACAATTGCTTACAAAAAGTTATTTTTATCATTAACTAACTAATCTTAATAAGAGAACGTTATACTGTGAATATTATTTCACATTGACGTTGGCGTTGTTTTTAAATAAGTAAATCAAGTAACCTGATATAGACAAATATTAATAATAATTATATACTATATTATATGTCAAGAAATAAGAATATATTAAGGTTGCGCAGTGAGATAGTGTATGATTGTAAACACGATTGTTTAAGGTTCGATTTTAAATCCCACTATATAGAATTGAACGAATTTAGGCGGAAAGTGGAGAACAGAGTGTCTTAACATTAAGTTTATCTCTGCCTATACTGCTTTATGGGGCATAAGTACAAAGTAAGGTTTAAAAAATCTTATACCATAACGCTAGGTATAATCAAGATAAATTGTCTTGTTTGTTTCAACAATATTGTAGGAAATATCAGTAATTTTTTTACTGCCAGTTTTAAAAATAATGTTAAAAATGTTACTTTACTATAGATTTTTTATAGATTTACTCTATTTTTTAATTTTAAGCTTTTTTACGATAAGTGGGTGGTAGCACTGATGGTAAGAACTCAAAATTGATAATCCATATACATAAATTATACTTTTAACATGTAATATATTTACCTCTCAATTATATATATATATATATATATATATATATATATATATATATATATATATATATATATATATATATATATATATATATATATATATATATATATATATATATATATATATATATATATATATATATATATATATATATATATATATATATATATATATATATATATATATATATATATATATATATATATATATATATATATATATATATATATATATATATATATATATATATATATATATATATATATATATATATATATATATATATATACAGTGTAAACTCTTTATAACGTTATCCTTTATAACGATAAACTCCCTATAAAGTAGAAGTGTATGCAACTTGGTTGGTTTGCGTTAAAACCCATACATTGATACACTCTTTATAACGATACAGCCATTCTCTATTACGAAGAAATGTGTTATATTTATATGTACATATTTATACATATTTATTATCTGTATTATTGTTTATGTTATCTTCAATCCAACATTATTTTCGTCATGCTGGATTATGTAGTAGCCAGACAGCAGAAATGGATCAATTTGATAGTGAAGACAATCTACCGCTGAGTGAATGGATAAACCAGTTCAACATACCAGACAATTTTAACAAAGATCTACAATCGTACGAAAATAAGATGAGGATGTAGCCACAACCGATTCACTTACAGATGAACAAATTGTTGATTTAGTTCCAAAAAGTAAGGAAAACCCCAATAATGAAGATGAAGAAGATGATCAAGTGGACGATGCTGAATCACCACCAACAATTCAACAAGCGCTAGATGCTGCTAAGTTGATAGAAACATTTTTATTGTTTAATAAAGATGATTCCACCACTTATCTAGATATGAATAGGATACATAAGATAATACAAAACAAGTACTGGCATAGCAAAAAACGTCAGACAAAGTTAACGGACTACACGTGTAAATAACAATATATGTACATGCATATTTTATATAAGACTTGTTGAACATTTTTGTAAGTTTGGTTGTTTTATTTGTTCACTCCATATAACGATAACTCTCTATAACGATGGAAAATGGTCAGTCCCTTGAGTTTCGTTATAGAGAGTTTACACTGTATATATATATATATATATATATATATATATATATATATATATATATATATATATATATATATATATATATATATATATATATATATATATATATATATATATATATATATATATATATATATATATATATATATATATATATATATATATATATATATATATATATATATATATATATATATATATATATATATATATATATATATATATATATATATATATATATATATATATATATATATATATATATATATATATATATATATATATATATATATATATATATATATATATATATATATATATATATATATATATATATATATATATATATATATATATATATAAATAGGTAGATATATTACATGTTAAATGTATAATTTATGTATATGGATTGTCAATTTTGAGTTCTTACCATCAGTGCTATTTTAAATATTCTTTATTGAAATAACTTTAACATGCACTTTTGAATCGTGGAATGACTACACTGTTCGGAAAGAGTTTTGTTGAGAAATGCTGGCTAATTTTGTATGTAACAAGGTAGGCAGAGGAAACCACAGGTACCGTGGGACCTAGCGTAAAGTTACTCTGCTCCCCGCTTTCTGCCTTTCACATTGCCTGTTAAGTGGCGGAGCTCAACGCCGCGCTTGCCTATTTGCCATCTTTCTCAAGTGGAAATCGAACCCACTAATCGTCATATTTACAGACAGACGCTGCACCTCTGGGCCATGATGGTTCATATAGTAAAAAATTTTACTACGAAGAACAATATTTACCTATTCTAACTATTTATATGCAATATATAGTAGCTTGCGGTGCCGAATATACATAGTTCAGAATTTGTAAACGCTTTTCGATATTGCCCGGCTCAGTCATATCCTGATAAAACATATTACTCCCCAGATGCTAAAGGTTTTCGAGAGCCAAAACTCCGCCGCTCTTTACGTGAGTCTCCATAGGTACAATAGCTTATATTATGGCTTCAACTATTTCATTTTACTTTACGATTTCTTTGGAAAACGATATTTTTGTAATAAAATAGTTTTTGTTCATGTATATGATATTTTGTTTTCACGTAGTATATATATATGTATATATAATATATATATGTGCTTGTACGTATATGCTCTGCAAAACTAAAACAAGTTAAAGTATAAACAAAATAAAGCAGACTGAGTTAGAGTTAGTTATATGTCAGCACTATGTTTTTAGTACCTACCTACTTATGAGGTAAGGGTATATAAAATATTTCACTGAGACACGAGACGTTAAATTACTATTCTACATAATATACGTGGTTTATGTAAAAACCATGTGTGTTTGTGTGTATATGAGTGTGTATGAATGTTAATAAGGTAATAGTAACAAGTTCAATATCGAACCGATGTTCGAAGAATGTATTATGCTAAATATAAATAAATTAAATCTCAATTTAACTGGTTTTTGTTATTATACATAACAAAAGTTATGGTTAAATTTTGCACTATCGCAGAAATAAAATCCGCATAAGCTATTGCAGTGTGATATAATCGTGTTACTTAATTCCTTTTTCATTAGGTACAGGTAAAATATATTATTGTTGTGTCGAATGTTAAAAAATCCCTTACATACCCATTGTTGTCAATTAGACAGCCACATTAAACAATCACCTTTTGTGAGGCGTGAGAAGCTATTTATGAAAATAATTACACATATATGCAGCGTAGAGCAGTGGCACAGTATACACGACAGTTGTGAGTTCGATTCCCCACTCGTGGAGGATAAATTATTATATTATAGGATATTATATTTTGTTCATCTTGATCAGTGAGAAGACTAAGCGCATTATTAAATTACATAACCCAGCAATGTCTATAAACATAGGCAGAAGTTAAAACAACAATTTTTGACTAGATTTATTAAAGATTCATTAAAACAAGATGAGGACACTCCTGATGCAGCAGTGTATCGTCTACTTATAAATGCAACAATTTATGGGTTCGATTCCCACTCGTGGATGGATTTTATTTTTTTTTTAGCTTCACGCTTTTTATCCCGCACAAGGCAGGGTAGGCAGAGGGAACTGCAGGGACCGTGGGAACCTAGTGTTAAGACACTGCGTTGCTTAGCCCCTGCTTTCTCCCATTTTCTTCGCTCTGGCAACTACATATGTAAAGTGCTGGCAATGAGTTCCACCGCTCAACAAGCAATGCTTCGAAAAAAGTGGAAAGCGAGGAACGGAGTGTTTTAACACTAGGTTATCATGGTTCCTACGTTTCCCTCTGCTTACTCTGCTAAGTGCGAGATAGAACGTAAAACTATATTATTACTATATTATTAAAACAAGATGCCTTCTGTCTACTCTACAATTTGCGGGAATACAGTGTAGTTAAAAAAATAATTAACAACAGAACATCACACAATCTTGCATACTTGCATCTTGCTACGTATGCATCAGAAATGCACCAGTTGATATCCATATACAAATCGAATATAAATTGGACATGTCTATTCAAATTCAAATATAACCTTAAATTCAAATGCAACTCGATACAGAGTTATTTCCTACAGCTAAGGAACGTATAGGTATATTGGACTTCAGGCTATTGTCCTTCAATTGCAATGCTTGACATTAGTTTCGAATCCTCGAGCGTATTAATTGTACCCATTGGCATTTTGTGAGGTACAAAATGAGGCGTTGAGTTCCGCTGTTCATGACGTAGTATCCCAATAATAGTGGTATCATAAAACCAGACTATCTATCACCCACATTATATATAAAAATAAAACAAAAGACAATTCATTTAGTACGACCATATAAATTTATATATTTTTTCTTTATTTATATACGAAATCATACATATACGGCGGTGTGATCCGCCACTCCACACGCAATGCTTCGAAAAAAGCGGAAAGGGGGGACGGAGAAAGCAGGGACTAAGCAAAAGAGTGTCTTAAAACTAGGTTCCCATGGTTCCTGCAGTTCCCTTTGCCTACCCTGCCATGTGCCATGTGCGGGATAAAGCGTGAAGGTAAAAAAAAATCATACATATAAATGAGAAAAAACGGAAAATGCAATCTTATGGCTTAGTAGCAATTTCTTTCAGATAAACCTTTAGGGCGAAAAGAAACGCTTAATATTAAAAAGAGGTAAGTGAGAAAGAAATACAATCTATTACAAGTAAACATAGACGTAGAAATATATGATACCTATATGTATGAACGAATAAACAAATAAATATTTATTACAATCAATTCTTAACATCCAGTATAACATTTAAGTATAACAATATATGTATATAGGTATAACAATATATAATATGTGTATAATAATATATAATATAACAGAAAATCACAAAATATATGACCAAATGAACAAATAAAAGTTTATTACAATCAATTCTTAACATCCAGTATAAAATTTAAGTATAAATAACAGAAAATCACAAATAGAAATTCGTATACACAATATACGGTGGCAACAGTAAAGTTGTCGGGCCACATGTGACGGCCCGTGATTGCAAACAGAATAAATAACTCCGCTGAATGAGAATATTTAGTTGTAGGGAAACTCAATTTCAGTTTTGTCGTATACCTCATAATATATTCTATGTGACTTATAATATCGATGTAGTACAATATCTCCATTGTTTACTTCGCGTTACATCACGTAAGTAATAGAAAAACGTTTGCTTTTACTATTTTTACGCTTGATAGTTGATTGGTGTTTGTTATTATGAATGAAACCTGTATAGAGCGGTAGAACTGTGCCTGAATGAGAGTGCGATGGTTGCAGGTACAACTCCTACTTAGGACGGTGAATAAATGAACGAATAAACAA
The DNA here is from genome assembly GCA_037178615.1 of Dione vanillae. Taxonomy (NCBI): domain Eukaryota; kingdom Metazoa; phylum Arthropoda; class Insecta; order Lepidoptera; family Nymphalidae; genus Dione; species Dione vanillae. The sequence continues at coordinate 1,953,224 of JAZFAU010000138.1, read as the reverse complement.
AAGAATGAATGAATCATTGAATAAATTGTTTTTATTTGCTGTTGCTGTTCTGAAGAGATAAAACGTGTGGATTTCATACCCACCACTCTATACGAAATATGTCCAAATCAGATGACATTTGATCCTTTACTTACCATACTGTATGCGATACACAGTATAAACTTAAAAAAGCAGATCCAGTCACAATTGTATTTAATTAGGCAAGCTCTAAGCATGTATACTTTAAATTGAATTCATATTTATGAAATAAGAAATAATATTACTTGTAAAACATATGTTATAATGAACGCTTAGCCTTGTACTAATTACCTATTGATTATTGGTTCAAAATAACAAGTATAAAGCTTCAGTTTCCATAACATTCATTCAAGTTTTTCTATATATTTATAACGCAAAAAAAAAATAAAACGTACAAAAGAGCATGCAGTTACTTACATACTTATTATTTATTAATCAACATTCATATTTATTTGCTGGAACGAGAAAAATATATATTAATATGTCTTTAATGAGGTAGGTAACAAGTTATCGAGAGGCATTTACTACGATCTCCACTACCTGCTTATGTAGAAATGTATAAATAACACTAACACTGAAAAATATTTGTTGGAACCCGCATATATGAGGATAAGCAGAGAAAATTTAGTGTCAAGACACTCTGTTCTGTTGGCGGCGGAACTCAACGCCACGTAGAAAGACTAATTTTTCTATAGAAGAGAAATAAACACACTTACAGTCAAAAATTATAAGGATTATTCAAAGATAAAATAACACGAGCAGTAACCGAACTCGTAACAAATTCCAACACCTCCAAAAAGGCGTTAGTCAAAAAAGTCTTCACAAATTAAACTGTTGGCTAACTCTTAAAGTGTTCGCGAAGTTCGTGTAACCCAAAACAGCTGATGCAGCCGAGATCTACCGACCATCGGTAAACTTCATCCACTTTCTAAACGTTTAACGTACAAATATCTTGGAATCGCCTCACATTAATAAAGGATTTATCGAAGCGATTCTTGAAAATCCTCTCAACAAATACATGGACAGTTTAAAAGGGAGCAGAATTTATATTGTATTTCGAAATAAAACTTTATTTTATCTGGAATCTAACTCGCATCTTCAAATAAATCTTAAAAGATATATTACTTGCATATTGTTTAAGACATTTGGCTTTATATATATATATTTTATTTCATTTCCACAAAGAGCGTAAAAAGTTAATTAGGAACAAAGTTCTTCCGCATTTCGATTAGAAGTTGCATCCCCACTGAATCTCAGTTAGTTATCGCGGCTTTGCTTCTAGAATGGGACTAAGAGGCTAAAGTTATTTAGTTAATAGGACCTGTTATTTTAAATGGAAATTGTCTGTAAAGTATTAAAAGTTTTAATTATATAGGTGTTATTGAAATTTTGTGAGCTTTTGATATGTATATTGTTATAGTTCATTTTAAGAGTTACCTTATTTTTAGAGCTTTAAGGAAAATTAAATAAATACGTATCTATACCATATGAGTATATTTTCTAGTTGCCTGATTTTCATATACCTACCATAAGGCGTAAACCGCATTGTCAAAAGCTGGACTGCCCTAAACGCCAGCCTTCTATTGACAACAGTAGTTCACTATTTTGACACTTGGTTCCTTACATTTATTTTATTTAAAGCAAAATTCGACTTTGTACGATAACTATAGTTAATGTTTTATTTCCCATTTCTTTATATATTTAAATAGAGGACAAGAGAGAGACATCAAAATTTTTGTTCTTTGCATTGTGGATTTTGATTCGGTTTTCTGTTGATTTAGAAGTAACATTTTTATCGTTGCTAAGCAAATGCACCTGAATAAACAGTGACTCTATAAACATTTATTTCAATAATTTAAGCTTATTTCGATACTATAATTAAGCTACATTTTTTAATTAATGTTAATCGGTGTACATATGACTGAAAAATAACGGGACATACAAAAAATAAAAAGTGTAAGTGTAAAAAAATATAATGTGGTCAAATATTTACTTCAAAACGCTTACTATTCTCCACATCATTACATGAAATCAAAAGCACAGTTGAGATATTAACCCACAACCATCGCTGTACAAATATACGTTACACAAATATTTACTACTTTTCATAATAATACAGATAAATAATATCGAAAAGTAATGCCGGAAAACAATAATATCGATATCGAATCGAAATTTATCTGATTTCAATAGTAACCCTTGTTTACTGTGGAGCCGGCGCATTTATTCAATTACGTAAACTCCCATCCCTACGCAGCGGCGCTGAAGGAGCAAGAATCTATCTCAAGAGAACACTCTCGATTTCGAACAACAAATAAGTAAATTACGGTCCATATTTCTTTCCACCCTTATCATGTTATGATTGCGGTCAGATAATAGGTATTAGGTAGGTATGTTGAGATTACTTCGCTTTTTCGCTACGCTTTCGTAAAGCTTGTGTTTTTTTTTATTTGTTTAGCTGTTATGATTAATGTGTGGTGGTACATACCTCTAGGCGGTATCCATAAGATTAGGGAAATACTAAAAAGTTGAATTTATTCAAAATTTACTTAAATGTTGCAAGTCATTTTAAAAATATGACTACAATAATAATTTTTAAAGTAATTTATAACTTTCAGAGAATATTTGGCATAAGTTAACAACATGATACTTAATATATTATGTTGATTATATAAACAAAAAATCGTCTAAAAACACAAAAAGAAAAAAAAATGCAATAAATATAGCTGTTCAAAAGCCTACTATTGTCATTGTAATGACCGAAACAAACACAACATCACAGCAACAAACATTGCAATTCATTTTTCAAACAAGAAGCTCCAAATAATTTAAATGGCCATCAATCATCCAACAAAAGGCCAGGAAATTCAAAGGTCAGTTATTTTTTTCTCTGAAAACTGTTGCAGTTTTTGCGTGGGATATTTTTTAAGGTTACATATTTGTAATGGTTTTTCTGGAAAACATTAAATTTTAATTTCATTTTAATTATAGGTACATGTGAAAAACATCTGCTTGGCTCACGAGGGATTAGTACATCGTATAACGTATTACAGAGGACGACGGGGATTTTTTATCTAAATTATAAAGACTTATAAATCCTGAAAATTATTTTTTACTCTAGACATGTTTTAAGAACCTATTGCTTAGGTAAATTATTATTATACTCACAAACAAAAGATATATCTAGTAACTACCATTTAAAATATATATGTCATATATATAAATAGATATATATGTCTACGTAGGTAGTATTAAAAAATCAATTTGCCATAGTGTTTCGTAGCTCCAGTAGCACGAATAGTAACATATTCTGACTGACAAGACACCGATAATGGGCCCGTGGGAAGTGTACCGTGTGTATTGAATCATTGCATCGTTAATAGTTGTATTAGTCACTATATTGTGTGTGCATGTTGATTGATTTGGTTATTTAATTTTGTTTTGTCTTATATATAACGTAAAATTATTATTTTGCGAGATATATGTACTCTAGAAAAATGTTCTGTCCTTTGTGTCGCATATTTTTTTAAAAACATTGATACTTTTGTACTTAAATTAAATAATTATATTCAATAAAATAAAAGCTTCACGCCTTTTGGTCTGAGACTATGGAGGTCCAAACGTTACATGTAACAGTTGTGCTTCATACATTATATCCTTACATTAAAATAAGTTTAACAAAATAAAGATTTTTCCTTAGTATTAACTAAGGAAAAATTTTCAAGCAACGCAAAACAAAGCGCGGCTTTGAGTGCCGCCTCTCGACACGTAATGTCTTGAATTAGCGAAGTGTATTTGCGATAAAATATTATTTTAGTTTAGCTTACAATACTGAATTGTACTGTTCTGGCTTATTATATATACCAGTTCAGTATAAAGTGAATAAATTCATACAATTTTAGTGAAAGCAGTCAATGTAGTCATAAAATGTGATGCAGCACAGCATATCAGATTACTGGACCAAGAAATATGTAAAAAATATGCACCGTCGGACGCAAACATGAAATCAAATGTATGTATTATTCAGAAGGTTGCTCCAAAACAATATCTAGCTAGGATTATACCGCGGTATTATAGCTTTCCTATCGTATAATTTATTTATTTATTATAAGCAGAAACGTGAATCGTCCCTTAAGAAGGCTTTTATTCTTAATCTTAATAATCATATATATATATATATATATATATATATATATATATATATATATATATATATATATATATATATATATATATATATATATATATATATATATATATATATATATATATATATATATATATATATATATATATATATATATATATATATATATATATATATAACAATTTGTATGTCAATATTTAGCTTTTTCGTAAAGAAGCAAAATCTTTTCAACTACTTTTCACATTCATACTTATAACAATGATAGTTAAACTTTTGTTTACGTATTAAAGTTTTAAAAAATCTAAACGCCGCATTTTCTGAACCCACACATTGTGGACGCATATATCATCGTATATTGCATGTAATCACCATAAGCATATCGTAAGGTTTAAGCCTGGTAAAGTATTTTAGGCCTGGTCCTGCTTCCACATAACAGGAACGCTAAAACAGTTTTATTCTGCATTGCAGGACTTATATCTTGGGTTGTTTTCAGTGTATGAATAACATATAATATAACATAATTTACATATAAGCTTTACCAATGTCAGATGTCCGACACTAACATAGTATAATAAAATATAAAATTAATTTTAATTTCATGCCTTGTTCGCGCTAGACAACACTATGTTACCGAAACTATATGGTAATTCGTACTACAAGTTAAGTTTACATATTTTTATTATAAGATGCTTGTATAAATCCGTTAATATTACTTCAAAATCTTTATAACTAGAACTAAAATAAACAAAAAAAAGATTATTTTTTTACTATTATATCGAAAATAACAATGCGATAAAAGAAAAATATGAAAGTTATAAATTTAATAATTGATGAGAAACGAATAGAACTCCCAGTAGGTACATACAAAAGGGAAGTACCTACGTCGAGTAGACGCGGGCGAACTCGAGTTCCTTTGTTAAAAATAAATGTCACTTGCTAAGGTCATAATTGAAACGTTATTTTCTCTCTCCTCAGTATTTCTAAGGTTTAGTATTGTAAAACATTAATCGAAAACCGAGTAACCCCGTAAAACATTGTACAGAGAGCAGTTTCGGAATCCAAATGTATTTTTAATGGTACCCCGCGGGCAATCAATTTTGGTTCAGAAAGCCTTCGAGTACGCCTTCCCCACACACTGCATTGTTCGCGATCCGTTGTTCTTATTTTTATTATGAATGTATAAAATATTAATATAGGATAACAGATTTGTAATGCGAATGAATGAGCTCGAAGGTTGACTAACGTGATTTGTGTAAGAAAATTGTGCTTACTTTACGTATACTTGTATATAAAGTGCGTATATATTAGTATACTGAGGTGTTATGGTGTTAATAAAACATCCTATACAAGTTGAATTGGAAATATATACGAATTTTTTAAATAAATTTTCTAAAGATCCTTAATTAAATTAAATATTTAAATTTTAAACAAGAGGCTAATTATTTTATTCGCGTTTTTTTCGTTTAGAGGTAATAAAAAATTACAAAAATAATGTTTACTGACTGAATTTATAAGGGAATTCTTTAATATTTTATTTACAAGAGCGGCATTAACTTCAAACACTCTCAATACTTAATATTCAATTTATCAAATTAAGGCAAAAAGCGGCTCTAAAATATGACGGGATAAAGAGTGAAACTATAACAGGAAAATATAAAATTAGCCATTATTCTCCAACTCTACCTCTAATACAAAAATCAAATGTATTTCTACCAAATGTCGACAAAATTCACTCTTACATTTTACATCTAGATCAGTGTATGTGTCACAGGAGCTGGATTGAACTTGAACGAAGCATTTGAATTTTCTCAAGATTTAAATTTTTTATATCGCATATCCGGTGTTATGGAAAAAAGAGATGGTAAAGGCAAATTGAAATAAAGTTATAAAGACTAGATTTTTTTTCAATTTATGTTATTTTGCTATATTATTTTCATAAGACATCGATGCGCAATGGTACAGCGTTAGGTACAAATGTGTTGGATACGGGTTCAATCACCAATCGGGAGACGAACTTACTTTCATTTTTCCGCTCTAGAAAATGACTGCCTTGACTTCTGCAATTCTCTAAATAGACCGGAAAGTAAATTACGGAGTGTGTTGACACTAAATTTATGTATTTTTCTTTATTTGTACTAAATATCAATATAATAAATAATACAAAAAATATATATTAAAGCGGACTGAGTTCTCTCACTCTACTGCACTATTTGATAGTAACATGAAAAGCGTGAAACTAAGTATAAGTAAATTTTTGTTCCTTTTTCGAATGTTATATTTGTAGATCAATCGACTAGAAAATTCACTAAAACGTTCTTTATAACCTACTAAATTGTATACCAATGACACTTAAAATATGTTTTTATCTAAATTGCCTTTCAGCTTACCATCATTGCCAACTATCACATATTCCTCTATACCATATAAGACAATGTCGTCCAAAACTCCAATAAAATAATACGTATTTACTTTGACAGTAAAAGTACAAAGACCATTTTACAAGTGCTAAAAAGGGTTTTTGGAATTTTGTAAAGTAACCATACACTCCTCTTCAGAACAATGCCCAAGTGCCTAATCGCAATTGAAACGAATGCTTTATCATATTCGTGGATATTTTATATTATATTATTTAGATTGAATTCAAACCTTTATATATATATATATATATATATATATATATATATATATATATATATATATATATATATATATATATATATATATATATATATATATATATATATATATATATATATATATATATATATATATATATATATATATATATATATATATATATATATATATAAAATACTTTGGTCGGAAATCTCCTTTTTTATAATACAATAGATAAAAAAACATTAATTAATATTTATTTTGCAACAACTAGTAGTAACGAAAATGACAGCTGAGTAATAATAGAATTATGTATTCAATAGCCAGATTATATCTGATTTCAACAAGGCTTTGTATGATAAAAAGAGCTTAACGCTTATTACGTGAGAATATAAAAGTATTATAAAAAAATTATGTATAACATTTTGATGTTTAAAAAATGTGATGAATCAGTTTACTGTCCACAGTCTTTATATAAATAAATACTTCATATTTTTATTCAATAAAATAGAGTTAAAAAATCAAAGGGATTTTTATGTTTAAAAAGAACATCTTTATTTTTATACCTAAAATGTTGGACAAAGCACATTTATAGGTAAAGTTCAAATGAAACGTCTCCGACAAACCACAGTTTACGTAATTGCCTCGTAAGCTGTAAACGACATAATAAATGTATTCATCTGATACAAAACGCTTCGGCTTTTTGTGAGAACCTCGCTTTGAGAGTAAATTAGACGATGTCTGCCAAATTCCACAGGAATATGCTGCCTTATAAATTCAATGAGTTATCTCAGCTTTATAAGCATGCAAGCCTTGCAGTGGTAGGGGAGTAAAAACAAATATGAAAGCAGATCAAACGTGTTGATGCCATGTACATATTGGTAAATTTCTATTTACATTCTATTAAAATAAAATTAAATATGGTTTCCAAAGCGTTTAAGTGCTACGCGTTTTGTCTCTACATTTTGGATAGCGAATAGTTTAAAATGTAAAAATTTGCGAATTTTGTTAGAATTTTTGTAACTTTATATTGACAGTCATTTTTTATAATTTTTAACCAATAATATCACCTAAAATAAATAAATCTTAATTAGTTAACTTTGAATGATATTCTACAAGGAAACCTTAGTAATATAATACCAAAATGTAATCCATTGTTTAAGATGAAGGTAGTCCTTATGGATATTCACATTTCACACTCAACATGTATTGTCATGATCACGAAGTGCAGCTATTACCAATACAGAAAAAAATCCAACAAAAAACTCGTCGATGTCACGCCTATGCAGTTCCGACGGTTCTCACGGAGCCGAACAAACAACTCCTTGTACTAAGTAATGTAACGTGATACTCTACGCCCACTTTCTCATGCCACACGTCCATTGCTTGCCAACAATCCTAACAAAACAATCTTCAACTAAGGCATTCTTCAATGAAAGCTAAAATATATATAGTCTTTGTACTTTGCCTGTAGTTCCGATGACAGTGAAAACAATATCCTAGAAAATAAGAGAGCTGCGATGTTCGACACATTAGTATGTAAGTTTACAATTTGAACTGTCCGTGGGAAAGGTCCGGGGGCGAGCGATAATTGCCTAGTTTGTACACCCTAAACCCTTCGGCGAATACCAACTATAATTACAAGGCTGGAGTGTAAGCGGCTGAATGATAGGTTGATAGTGGTGTATTATCGTTTCGGATTTTATACCTCAGGGTAAAAGTAAAAAAAAATTTTTTTTTGACAACTAAAGGCTAGATTTATTACTTTTTTGTATCTCTATGTAATTAAAACAAGATTTAAGCGATGGATTCGACTCAAATATCCCTAAAGCCCTATGGCCCTAAACTAGGCCTTCTAGGGCACTAGTATACCTACATATAAAATATTTTGCTTTCACTATGTGATTATATACTTATAGTTAAATCAAAATTCTATGCATTAAAGTGAACAAAACTATAATAATAAAAAAATATATGTAAGTACTTACGATCGCTCTCAATCTATTGATTTAAATTTTTCACGAAATTATATCAGAACAATTTTTAATATTTTTACATGCTCTACTTTTTTTATAAAAAATGGTTGAACTAATAAAATATATTGAAAAGATCCCGTTATTAAGATTCTTTCGTTTGATGCAAAAAATGGCAATATGAATTTCACAGAGTGACATACATTTGTTTTTTGCGTCGACTTTTTCCAAATCTGATGGTAATTTTCTTGAAATCGTGTTTCTTTTTTGTGTTTAATATATACATTAATGATATCATAATATAATAGAAGTGACAAAATGAAATTACCATACTAAACGGCATTTTTTTTATTTATTCAAGTTTAAGACACGACAAGAACCTTGAAGTATTAATATTATCGCTTTAATAATATATATATATATATATATATATATATATATATATATATATATATATATATATATATATATATATATATATATATATATATATATATATATATATATATATATATATATATATATATATATATATATATATATATATATATATATATATATATATATATATATATATATATATATATATATATATTACAATTAAAAGGCCATCACAATTTTATGCAGAAATAAGTATATCCTAACAGCGTTAAGCTAAAAGCACATCAATAAAAATTATTAAGTAATTTAATTAATACAAACTTCAATACAAAAAAGGCAAACAACTACAGATGTTAAAATTAAATTACTTAAATACGTAGGCCACGTAGCTTTAATTAACTAGAGTGGTTCACAAAGAAAGGTTTTTTCTTTCTCAAAATAAAAAAAAAATACTTTTCTTATGTCAACTATAACAATTGCTCTAGAAAAGGGCAAAAATAAAATAGAAGATTAGGTGTTATAGTCTGGTTTCCTGCATAATCCCACAATCAGTGAAGCGAGACCGCACGTCCTACTAGTTACCACCTCGTCGTCGAAACAAATATTTGTTCTATACAAAATACAATTCACTCAACAAAAAATATAACAAGTGATTACAAAACACTTTTTACGGTAGATCCTAAAAAGTGTGGAGAATTAGCTTTTTCTACATTACGTTTACACTTAAATGTCCTTTCTTTACGCTTTGGGTCAATGTTAAAATACTATTATTTGACAATTTGTTGCTAGATGAAGTAGTTTACATAAAATTATTAATTTCAAAATTCTAACAAAACTAATATAAGTAAAAATATGTCAATATATGTACATAATATAAATTAGTTTTAAGAATAATTGTATACTATATAGGTATATATCAATAGCACTGTACTAGTACAAAAGAAAGTGATATAAGTTAAGTGGGTTCGATCCCAACTAGATGACCAAACAATTAAGGTTTCTCTGCTTATACAACTAAAATATACAAATAATAAAAAAGGACCGTCGTGGCGCAGAGGCACAGCTTCTGTTTGTAAACGTGACGTTTTGTGGGTTCAATTCTCACTCTACTTTAGGTTACAGAATATTTTCGTCTTTTACGCGGAAAAATATCGATAATTTTATTAAATAAAATATCGATTTTATGTTTTTTTATGTGTCCCGTGCCCTCTTATCATTGGTTATTTGTATATATAAAATCGATTAGTCTCATACTTATTGGAATTTGTCAGTCCGTCTGTCAATATTTGATAATGTTACTTTTTACACCAAAAATATCAAAAACTCTTATCTCAGAACTTTTTACTGTTCAAAGAAAGATAGTTGTTGACGCGACGCGTCGAATAATATTTGCTTCCTTCAATTTATCTGGACTTAAATATGCTTTGCGTACATCAATACGGTGTATAAATAAAGGTAGTTTACCACTTCATAGTTCTATACATATATATAATAAAATACCGAGTGATACAATTTTACAAGGTAGTTAGTACATATTTTCCTTTTCTTAGTGTGAATACCATTTTAAATTATTTCTTCTTCGCTTTTATACCCAAACAGCTTCAATTTAAAATAATTATTAATAAAAATTCCACTCATTATTTAGACACGTATGGCATATGCTCATAATAACATATATTAAAAAACTAACATACCATTGATACTATGTTACAACATACAGTAAAGCTCTTTCTAATATTACGTGACTGTGCACAGTGTGACTTTTGACCCAGAAGATGCCAGCCACAAGGTTTCGATTCCTCAATTCTCACGATCATGACCTTTTGATAAGCCTATCTTATTTGCTTGCAACATAATATTATAATTGATAAATAAATAAATGGCATCGTTGTATAGAAATATAAACTAATATAAAAGGTTAAAAGTTATGAATGTATTACTGAACATGTCAAAATTAGCTTAAAAAACATTTTTACACAAAGTAAGCTGTTTTTGTAAGCTGTCGTTAAGTTATGCTATTTGCCAAGTCAAAAATGTTCAATTTGTCAATCCAGCTCATATACATCAGTGTTACTTTATACAATATTGCAATAATTTCAACGACTTTTAAAAGGTTCATGTTAAATATTTAATATTACGTAACAAATATTCACGAATTCTATTGTATTGTGTTTATCATCATCATGGCGCAGTGGAACATGTACAAGATGGTTGTAGGTACGAATGTCTTTAAATTTTTTTATATGACTCCAATATTCACTGCTCTAATGCAAGACACTCTGCGGCGTTGAGTTCATCCAGTCATTTATTTTTCAGTTGACTGGCGGAACTCAACGTCGTACTTTGTCTTACCAGAGTGACTTTAGCAATGTACAGTAGAACTACACCATAAAGATATAATAGAAAGACTAAAGAAACATATGTACTTCACGCTTTATCCCTAACAACGGGGTAGTCAGAAGAACGAAGCGAAACGGAATAAAATACTATGGCAAATATGTTTACAATTTAACTATTTAAATTTTGTAACATTCTAAACGATGTTTCTAAACCACAAGGTGCAGACAAGGCCTAATCATAAATCATTCTGATTCGTACGCTCGCTCATCTTAGCCAATTATTTATTGAGTAAATGATTCCAATGTCACGCTATGTTGTACTTGGCATATTATTATATATAATATGCCAAGTACAACATAGCGTGACATTGCGTGATATATATATATATATATATATATATATATATATATATATATATATATATATATATATATATATATATATATATATATATATATATATATATATATATATATATATATATATATATATATATATATATATATATATATATATATATATATATATATATATATATATATATATATATATATATATATATATATATATATATATATATATATATATATATATATATAAATATATATATATATATATATATATATATATATATATATATATATATATATATATATATATATATATATATATATATATGCTTAACACACAATCCTAGACCCTAGGTTCTTTATACTTACTATGACAGTTACAGTATATTTTGGTGCAACAACTGCTCTTAACGCTTATATATATATATATATATATATATATATATATATATATATATATATATATATATATATATATATATATATATATATATATATATATATATATATATATATATATATATATATATATATATATATATATATATATATATATATATATATATATATATATATATATATATATATATATACATATATATATATATATATATATATATATATATATATATATATATATATATATATATATATATATATATATATATATATATATATATATATATATATATATATATATATATATATATATATATATATATATATATATAAATATATATATACATATATATATATATATATATATATATATATATATATATATAAATATATATATATATATATATATATATATATATATATATATATATATATATATATATATATATATATATATATATATATATATATATATATATATATATTAAGAGCAGTTGTTGCACCAAAATATATTGTAACTGTCATAGTAGGTATAAAGAACCTAGGGTCTAGGGTTGTGTGTTAAGTAACAGAACTCAACTATGGCATTGAATTATTTAAAATAATTTCCCCGTGTGGAAATCAAACCAAAACCTTATAGTCAGACCCAGCTAAGCAACGTTGACGTCTACTGGTCGTTCTAATAAAAATGATAAAATATATATAATAACAGAAAATCCTACAATTTTAGAAATACTACAATAATAATACATTCAAAAGCTCGGAAAACTAATGAAGTATATTGTGTATTGAGTGAACAAACGCTCTTATCTCGTATTTTCCTAAGCGTGACGCTGTACTGCTGGCACAGTGCTTAGTTTCAAAACAATTTTATACGTTAGGCGGAGCAATAGTCACATAGCATGAAGGATAAGCATCGGCAAATTACCTACGTACAAGTATTTGTTTTTCACTGATTCAATAAAGCACCGATTTAAAATTGTAATAAAGTATAAATTATGTGCTGTATTGTACTGTATTGTTGTGTTTCGTTGTTGTAATTTATAAGTACTATTGCAAAATGTGTATGTAGATAGGTTTTATTACGTAATATTTATAATGAATACTGCAGTTTGCTGTGTGTGTTAACAGATTAAGACGTTAACATGTGTAATGTTTAAATTACTTTACTTATTTTTGTTAACGAAATTCAAAAATTATTTAAAAGTTGCTCAGAGAGAATTTCAGAATTGGACATAGATCAATACACATTTTGCTATCGGTTAATAATAATAACAGTTTTTTTTAGAATAATAACTCTAAGAAATAATAATATCAAATAGGCATAATGAGGATTCTGTACAAATTTCTTTATTATAGGACAAAATTTGCTACTTTAGAAAATTTACAAAATTAAGTTTGCAGTCGTATCCACTTATTTTGTAATGAACTACCAATTCAAGGTTGTAATGGTTTATATCTGGATTTCATCTAAAAATATCCAGTTGTCGGATTTTTCATTGATCGTACTTTAAGTTACAGCTTTTTTTAAAGCTATTTTAATGCAAAATGCACTACTAAATTAGGCATGAACGCTCATATTTCTTGATTATGTTGACTTAAGCTTGATTTTTAAAATATGGTATTGACAGACGGACAGACAACAGACACTTAACACAGTGATCCTATAAGGGTTCCCTTTTTTTTCTCTTTTAGGTGCGAATTGAAACTTATTTATAAAATTATATTTGTTTGTCTTTGTGTAACAGCGAACACTAAGTCCCAAGTCCGAGAAAATCCATAGAGAATAGAGCTACTCTGATTCTCTTATGAAGTCTTTTGAACAAATTATAAATATCGATATTGTTAAAATATTAATTACATAAAAGTCATATGATAAAGAACTAATTAACTTTACGACAAAACTTCTTTTACTAAAGAAACGCTAATTCTTCTATGATAAATACACAATGAACATTAGCCGAAACCGACACGCGATATCCGAGTATCAGGCAGTGCCAGTCAAACTTAATTATTATTGACAACTCAGCTCGTAGCACTGTTAAAAATATTTTGCCAAATTTTATCTCTAAATTCTAAAAATGTATAAATAATAACAGTATTGCTTGTAAGTATGTTATGAATCTTAATTTGGGTTTTTTTAACTAATATTTATTTATTTTTAACCTGAATAGTTCATTAATTTAAAATCTCCGGAACTAGTCATTTAAATTGAAAAATTTAAATTGAAAAATTTAAATTGAAAAATTTAAATTGAAAAATCAACTTGATTTAAATAGTCCATTTGTAGAGGAGGCTATATCGATATAGCCTATAACCTTTAATATGGCACAGTGAAACTTTATTTTAATACACTATACTCTGATGGCAGAGTTACTTTTTTTTAGCTTCACGCTTTATCCCGCATTGGGGAACTGTAGAAACCATACGAACCTAGTGTTAAGACACTCCGTTGCTTAGTCCCTGCTTTCCGCCTTTTTCGAGGCATTGCGTATTGAGTGGCGGAACTCAATACTGCATTTTTGCCTAGTTTCCTTAGCGAAGAAGATGGAAATCGAACTCTAAAACCATTGCGTTTACAGAGGCTTACGCCTCTGCGCCATGTCGGTCCTTAGGAGTTACTTTTACAAACTTACTTTGGCCACTTAAATGTGTCATATGTATATATATATATATATATATATATATATATATATATATATATATATATATATATACATATACATATATATACATATACATATATATATATATATATATATATATATATATATATATATATATATATATATATATATATATATATATATATATATATATATATATATATATATATATATATATATATATACGTACATACGTACATTTTATTATGAAATTCTTTATATTTATATACATATTAAATTTGCTTACGGAAGACAGGTAAAAAAATATGAATTTAGTGAAAAGTAAATATTACACACGTCTACGTAAATCACATACACGCATACGATTGTGGTTCAGATGTTACGAAACAATGCGCCTTTCAGCTATGTATCATAAAGAAAATTCTACTTTTTCATGACCTAAAAACTATAATTGTATAGAAAACCGACTTTATTCATTTATTTTAGTTTTTATATGTAGAGTATATTGCATTGGTACATTTTTGTTTTTAATATCAATACATTTTACAAATTGATATGTATTTTCTTGGTCTGAGACAGAGAAATGATAGACGTTTTGGCTTTATACAATATATCTAAATCATATCGAAAATACAACGCAAAACAAACTTTACAAAATTTTACTTATTCTTATATTTATTACTGCTTTTGTGTAGGCATATATATTTATGTATAATGTAAAGTAATATGTTGGTAATATACTGTTAGAAATATAGACAAATATATCAAAAATAACTTAATTTAAGATAAAAAGCTTCGCTAGATTTTGATTTATTTATTTTGTTTTAACTTCGCGCCCTTGTCGTGCATACTGCAGGGTAGGCACTAGGCATAGAAAGCCTAGTATTAAGACACTTAGCCTTCTGAATTTTGGACGTATTGAGTGGTGAAACGCACATGATTTTTTATCAAGCATAAGTTAAATAATCTTTAAGTTAATGTTAAAGATATTTCCTTTGTAAAAAATATTATAAAGAATTTAAATTAAACAAAAATTCTAAGAATAGTGACAAGCATATTGTGGGTTCCGCTACGAAAAGCAAGCAATGCTAGCACTAGGTCCTTGCCCTTTGCAACGTGATACATATAAGCTGTACGTCACGTACAATGTGACATTAATCTACGATATCACTGCTAACCATGAAATTTCATTAGAGAAACTGTCAAAACATGTACTGGACAGTTGCATTTTTCAAACGTAATATTATAAAATATAAATTCTATACGCGCTTGAACAGAGATGTGAACAATAAATGTGGAAATTCTTGTATTTTTAGATATATTTCTATATGATATATGTTATTATTATGTTGTAGTGACGTTATCATTGTAATTTAGATAGAACTCGTCGAAATAAATATATTTAAATTTGTTTTAAATTCGACATATTTCAATCGGTTAACCTTAAAGAGTATAATTAATTAACACCATATTCAACATAACATATTTCATTAACATTAAAACAGAATTCAATTCATATAGAACCTTTTGTTTAATTTTTAATTACTTTTAGATGCATGGTTTGTTTTGCAGGCAAAAACAATTTTTTTTAGCTTCACATTTTTTTCCGCATATTCCAGGGTAGGCAGAGGGAACTGCAGGAAACATATGAAGCTAGTGTTAAGACACTCCGTTGCGTAGTCCTTGCTTTTTCCAACCCCCCTTTCTGCCTTTTTCGAGGCATTGCGTATTGAGTGGCGGAACTCAACGCCGCGCTTTGCCTAGTTTCCAAAGCGAAAAAAATGGAAATAGAAAATCCATTTTCCGAGTGGGAATCGAACCCTCAAACCGTCGCGTTTACAGACAGACGCTTACGCATCTGCGCCACGACGGTCCTCAATACAATATAGTTAGATGTATAATTTAAAAATATATATTTAGAAAAAAGTACATATATATACATATATCTACAGTTTTAGATTTTTTATTTTATATTCATACCGGTTTGTGACATCTCGATTTTGAAATACTCACAATATTCATACATGAAAGATATATAATAAAAATTGTTGAAGCAAAAAAATACTACTATACAGATTTTAATATCTATATTTTATGTTCCCCAGCTGAATGTTAGTGAACTCCTGAAAAATTGGATCTCTACATATTTATTTTTTAACTTGTTATCGCTTTATTGCACGGCAGCCTTAGCCAATATTTTAGGTCCTAGCATATTTGCTTTTGCCTAGTCTATTTTCGAATAGCTTAGTTTAGTTTGCACTGCAGGCAAGGCAGCAGGTACGTAGTCCGCTTCGCTGGTTGTAAATTGTATAAACGTGCAGAGAATAAAGTTGGCATTACGATTGACCGTTACAAATCGTTGATCGTGTTAAAATGTTTAGTCATAACCGATATTTCACGGTGACAAGTTGAAAATTAGGTAATGCAGGTGGTTTTTTTAAATATTTTCAGAAAAGGAACTACACCTCTGTCATAATCACTAATTACCTACTCTATGTAAATTTAGAAAAAAAAAACAATCCAATATCGAAATTTCTTGTCTCAAAGCACTTATAGAAATAATCTTAAATATCAATATTGGTATCATACAAGTTGTATAAAGCTAATCGTGATCACATTTGCAAGACTACCATCTAAAAGATTGCTCTCGAATGCGTTACATAAATAACTCAGTGTGTCTGTTACCTACACCAACCAGACTATGTGGTACATGTGAAATGAAGATATTTATAACTTCAAGCTAAATCTAAGTACTCGCTGTACTTGAGTACTACTAATATTTAAAAAAAATCCTTGGAAATTTGTTAAATTAATAAATAGGCGTTTGGAAATATTTGAAAAAACTAATTATACAGTACTTTTAGTTTTAAAATTTTCAAATAAAAACGTTCAATTTATTTTAAAGTGTTAATTCACAATGAGAAGAAAAAAATGCCTAAAGAAAATATATAAAAATTTGAACTCAGCGGGATTTGAACCCGCGCCCTCTTGCGAATCGTGCAAGTGCTGTACATTGGTGACAGAGCTTACATAGTTCGCAAGAGGGCACAGGTTCAATTTCCGCTGCGTTCAAATTTAATTTCAAAATTGCGTAAAAATTGTATTTTCTTTAAGTAACGTTCAAATTATAAATGTATCCCTTCCCTCCCTTTCGCCACTAGCACTATGTCAAAATATAACAGATCTAGAAAAATTGTCACAACTTTTCTAACGACAAGTTCAGAAAAAATATACAATTTTTCATATTACCCTCTCGCGTCCGTAAACACTCTGCGAGCGGTAAAAGCCGACTAGTTTCTATATCGGTCCTTAAAATATTAGCGACTGCGAGACGCTTCGACTCTCTCTTTAATTACGACACTACTTTACTTAATATCGACAGGTAGCAAAGAGTAATTCACTTAAGATGTTTCTCATTGGCAATGGTTTAACAATTTTATTAATTGAAAAATAAATGAAGTTGTTGTTTTTCTTACTTATAAACCTATAGGTTTGTGTTTACGTATATATATATATATATATATATATATATATATATATATATATATATATATATATATATATATATATATATATATATATATATATATATATATATATATATATATATATATATATATATATATATATATATATATATATATATATATATATATATATATATATATATATATATATATATATATATATATATATATATATATATATATATATATATATATATATATATATATATATATATATATATATATATATATATATATATATATATATATATATATATATATATATATATATATATATACGAGCATATAGGATAACTTGAGGACCGTCGTGGCGCAGAGCGTCAAGCGTCTGCCTGTGAAACATAACGGTTTGTGGAATCGATTCCCACTAGGGACGAAGTAACGGAGTGTCTTAAAACTGGGTTCCTATGATTCTTGCAATGTGCTCTGCCATCCATGTGCGGGATAAAGCGTGACACAAAATAAAAACTTGGGCACATCCCTTATATCTTAAATACGAGTGCCTTAATTATATATGCTTTTCAAATAAATGGGGAGTCCTATAACATTCAATTTTGCGACCAAACACAAAATGTATAATAACTTCACCTACATAAATATATAAGAAAATAACATAAATATATGTTATATATAAACATAATCTCCGCATATAATATTAAAATTTACTCTAACCAGGCAAAACAATTAGTTAAATTATGCACGCGTCCCGCATGACCACGGGCCGTGATGATTACATTGCCAGAAACTCTTACTACTGAAATAAAATTCGTTTGCCTTGCTATATGAGATCGTTACATCTTCATGTAATAATAATTTATTCCGCAATAATTATCTATGGTAGATAATGTTTCCGTATTTTCTGTAATTAACTATGTAATGCTATAAAATGAAGGCTTTACTTTTCCTTAAATAAAATTGTTCTTTTTTTTAATTATATTGCAGAGTAGGTAAAGGTAGTGTCTCAACACTCGTTTGTCAATTTTTTGCTATTTTTCTTGTTAGAACTTTTCTAAGTGTTTCTTTTCTCTTTATAGCCGATTTAAGCCACAAAATTAACAAATTATAAAGTAATTAAAAAATATAATTACAGTAATAAAATTATAGTTATTATTGCAATTCTAGGTGGTTTTCTAATGTTAAAGTAAAATATACATATAATATAATACAATAGTTAGAAATACATGCAAATATATGTTAATACATCAAAGATTACATTCATATGTTTATGGTTACATAGTAGTTAAAGTATCTGAAGTGTTTATATGTTTGTTTAGCTATACTTATCTTAGGAATTTAATATAATTTAGGAATTTAGGAAGTTATTAAATATTTCGAGCTTACTAACGAACTGACCAGGAATAGGTTTAGAATAAATTCATATGCGGTGGAAGTAGGAGCGTTGCTAAAAGATCTCGGCCTGTCTAGAACTATTACTAATACATTTCTAGAACGTACTTCAAAGGCGGCATTAGCAGAATCATTTCGAATTTGGTTACGTAGTGGGAGGAGCTCGGACAGTGAAGGTGAGCGTTAATGCATTTTAAAGGGGACCCTTTAAACCTACACTTGGGTCGCAAGTCCCAAGCGCTGCCCGGAGCTCCTCTTCCTACAACGCGATGGGCCCGGCACCCGCACGGTGAATCCATGGAATGCTAAGCTGTTTCTTCTCATTTCAAATTTAAAACCTTGAGATTTATCAAAATAGGCTGAAAGCTACATTAGTTAATGGTGTCCATGGGATCCACTGTATTTACTGAATATATTAGACGGTATTAAAATACAACGTCAACTTACTTTTATTATTGAAGCCGCAGATAAAAATTAATTATAATAATAAGAGTCCAGCGTTAGTACAAAGAAAATAATACATTTTATAAAACTTACAATTAGTTCAAAACTTCTATTCACCTAACAGTTTCTCATAAGCCAACAAAAAAATACTAAGCTATTTTATCAAAAGATAAAAGCTACTTTGAGCTGTTGTTTAATCTTGAATCCGTTTCAAATGAATACTGTAATAATAACATAATATTTTTAAGTGCTACACACTCGCTTATATGTAATAAAAATGCTGGAATTAAATGTACTTGTATGCACTGTATATGTGTACTGTATATATAAATATATATATGAACCTGCTACACACTGATATAAGAATTGAGATTTACTGAAGCTCGATTACTGCAATATGAGATGATTCTTACAGTCTAATATTTGAAAATCGATAATTTGATGGAAATAGAGTGTAATATTAATATTAGGTACCCTCCGTCTAGGAAGATGCATGAAATTGTAATTTATTTAAATCTTAAAATTCGTATATTAACGTGAATATCGTTAATAATATATATGTATTATAATTTATAACACATAGCTACACGTAAACATATAATTACAATTAAAAAGGACACTGCATTTTTTTAAATAAATATTTTTTTCGTGATCGCAATAAAAAATATAATATTGCTTAAAAATTCAAATCACAATTATACTAAATGTTCATAATAATAAGCTATATATATATATATATATATATATATATATATATATATATATATATATATATATATATATATATATATATATATATATATATATATATATATATATATATATATATATATATATATATATATATATATATATATATATATATATATATATATATATATATATATATATTAGGCAATTTGCATACATATTCAGGTATATACTAATGTACATATATTATACATAGTAACAATTGTACACTCAAGGGAGCCGTAGTCAAACCTAATAATAGGCTATAGAACTAAACACCGTGAACATGTTTGCATAGTTATTGTATTGTCGATAACCGTCGTCTGGATACAGTTAAAGAATTACCATGGCTACGATTGAGGAAACGGTAATATATGATAAAAATATTAGGTAGAAATTTACTTAATTATTAGAAAATTAAAATTATTTTAATTGTAAAGTTATTTGTTATCTGTGGATTAATTATGTAGATAATAACATAAATAATTTAGTTTAATATTATTGGAATAGAAATTTTTAAATTCATTATAATTAATTTAAATTTTTATATATTTTTTAACAATTTTAAAATAAATAAGCAAATATATTTTATATAGCAACATAATACACATTTAACTTAGATTATAATAATTAATTACACAACAACTTACCAACAAACGGCAGAAGCAAAACCAGTAATTTCCAAAAACAATTGTAATTCATCTTCATTTTCGAAATTTCTCGCATTAATTTCCAATATAACACCCAAACTAGAACTGTTGTTCATTTAATTACCGCCAAATATTGGCGCGTTAATGTTAATTTCGTTTTCATAATTAGAGTCAATTCACAAATAAATTCAGTCCAAGACCTAACAATACACTGGCCAGTATTTGATTATTTTTATTTATATTTTTTTAATAAGGGAAAGAAATAAAAAGTTTACGATGCGTTATATACACGAGTGAACTTCGGAATAACGTAAGGCGTAAACTACAGCCGGTGATCGACCCTACCGGAACCACACTCGATGGGCTCGCGACTGCCGACTCTATGTGCACCGCACCGAAACGCTCTCTCTACAAACTTTTATTTACCACCTCTCTCAACTTAATACAGCTCTAAAACTATAGCAATAAAGCTGAAAATGATATAGCAATTATTTTCGGAAGTTATCGATAGTTATGCAAATCGTGCTATAGTTTTGTGGAGCGTACGCGCATAGAAAACCACGTTGCCCCATTGTTACTACGAAATAGTTTTCAAAAGTAAAAACAATACGGTAAAAAGGACGCCGATAAAGAAGTTTAGTTACGCAGGACTAAGGAATGTGGATGTTTACGCAATAAATCATAATATTCGCTTTTATTATGAAAATAAACGCATTTTCTTTGTTTTTATATAATGTAATGATTTTTAATATTAGATTTATATTTACTGTTAAAGGTTACGTGATGAATCCACTCGTAGAATATTTTGTATTCAAGCGTATAATAATATAGAAAATAATTTAGTAAAAATGATCGGTTAAGTGCGTGCAGTACTCGCGCTCCGAGGGTTTCGTACCAATTTCCTGATTATAAGTATGACGCTAAGGATTACGTATATTTTTGATTAGTTATTTATTTTATAGTTAATATGTTTCAAGTTTCAAGTTTCTACCTGTTAAATAAAATCAAGTATATTAGCTTAAAAATTACGTTTGTTGTATGGGAGTCCCCTTTTATTATTTACTTTATTGTTATGTAATTATTTATTTTGAAAGGTTATATACAAATAATTATTCTGTGAAAATTCAAAATGTCTTCCTGTTACCATTTTTAACATTTGACTAAATTGTACGAAAAAAACGAAAAACATTCACTGTATGAGAACCCCCTTAACATTTTTTTTTATTTTGTTGCTATAGCGGCAACGGAATTGGATCATTTTTGTAAATTTCAGTTTTCTAGATATCATGATTTATGAGATATAGCCTGGAGACAGACAGACAAAGTAAATTGAAAATATTAAAACAAAAATTAAAATTTTATTTTCTTTCGGGAATATAATTACATTTAAATTGGTTTCACTTGCCTCCTCCAGTGTCGTTAACTTTCAGGAAACTGGGGAACGGAGTGTTTTGACACTATTTTTTTGTACTAGCTGGCATATAATACAATTTTGTACAAATTTCCTTAACTAACCAGATAAATGAAATATTATTTATAATAACAGTTCCAATTAAAAATATTGAAATTCATTGGAAAGTAGTAGAGGTAATATATTGATAACATGTTACATGTCTGACGGCGTCGTAATATCATAATAGTAAATATTTCGTGTTAGCATACATCGGATGCCAAACCTAATTGGCAGGTGAAAACATAACTTCAAAGGGACGAACGTGAACGAACAACGGAATCGATAACGAAATAACAAAATCGAATATTAAAAATATTAATTATCTGTAAAAAATTTAATATATTTTATAGACATTTTTAATTTGTTTTTTTTTTTGTCAGTTTTTACCTGGAAATAAGTAATAGGTTTGTTTGAAAAAACATTATAGGTTTTATAATCCGTCCGTATTAAAAAAAATATGGTATGGCTGTTTAATTTAGGACTTTATTTACTTTCCCAACTTATATATATATATATATATATATATATATATATATATATATATATATATATATATATATATATATATATATATATATATATATATATATATATATATATATATATATATATATATATATATATATATATATATATATATATATATATATATATATATAAACAAAATAACATATTTTGCTTTGAGCAACACAATATCGCCTACTACACAGAAGCATAACGCGTGAAGAGCGACACAGCACTTAAATTCATGTCATACTTAGTGATCGCTTCATCATTATGTACTCCATATATCTCATTACTAGCGCTTTCTGAAATATTCCTTTTGCATATACTCTCCACTGTTTCAACAGTATCCGCCTTATCTAACATACAATACATATTAAGTCCAAAAAGCTAAGTAACTCTGACTGTTGGTGCAACGGGGTAGATTGAAACAATTAACTCATTGTTAAATAGCTTATAACCTTCTGAAATACGAGGATTATCTCTACTTATGATTTATTGGAAAAAGACTTACAGATGAATAAATCTGAAATAAATAAAAGTCCACCTCTTCTCTTCTCGATCTTTTTGAACATTTTCTTGTTGTTTGTGTTGCCAAATGGAAATTGAAATTATTATGACAAGTAATCTAGAAAACAAATAATCGAATGTGAAATTTTTAAGAAAATATTACATGCACGAACCGACGAAAAATACATAAACCAATAATTCGATCTTTTTTGTAAATTATTGAAAGTTCATTTACGTATGATACTATCGTAAATCGATTTCTTTGGAAAGTATTTACGAGAACTTATTTTGGTTGGTACATTATATTTTGTAACCTCAGCACTTTGTGAAACTCGACGTTTCGAACACTTTGCAGCATCCGTGGTCACTCATATCTCAATAGTGAATCTCACCACCACCCTACACAATTATTTACCGTTGGCAAATCTTTGTTTCAAAGAGCGCACCACCTCTGCGACGCTGAACACCTAGAGAGGGAGCTTCGACTGGTGAAAGATGCCCTTCATCAGAATAAGCTGCCAGTTCAAAGATCTTGCTAAACTTTAAAATGTTCATCTAAAAGTGCATTTTACAATTTTTATTTTTTACCTTGGGAAAATTTTTGTGGTTCCCTCTATCTACTCTGCTATATGGGGCATAAAATCTGTATTCCTTAAAATACTTAGCATATGGATGAAGTGTTTTAAGTTCTCCTATTTCTATATTACTGTTGATAATTTTAATAATATTTTTGATATATCTATTAATATTAATAAAGGTTTTCATAAATATTTAAATATAATTAATGCAAAATAAATTCTAAAAAAAAAATTATCACGCTAAAATCCATCAGCGTAAAATGAAACTAATAGCAATAATGTACAAAAATATTGAAATCATAAGACAACCTTCGTAACAACCTTTTAAAAAAAAAACAAATATTCTTAGCTTAAGTTATTTTTGGAATAAGTGCTTTTCGGGTTTTTACATTAAGTTAAGCTAAGATTAAATGTAAGTTATGTTGTATCTTACGTCTATAATCTTTAATAATTTATAACAATATATATATATATATATATATATATATATATATATATATATATATATATATATATATATATATATATATATATATATATATATATATATATATATATATATATATATATATATATATATATATATATATATACATATATATATATATATATATATATATATATATATATATATATATATATATATATATATATATATATATATATATATATATATATATATATATATATATATATATATATATATATATATATATATATATATATATATATATATATCTATATATATCTATATATATATATATATATATATATATATATATATATATATATATATATATATATATATATATATATATATATATATAACATGTATAAATTGTGAAAGGTTTTTCTTAATATCCTTGGATTCCTTCGTCAGATATTGATGAGGTGACAGTTCCGAAGTACACAAGGAGAAAGTTTCAAGTATATACAAATAAAGAACTATTCAAATAATTTCCCAAATAACTAAGAAATCAAACTTAAAAAATATGTATAATACGTATAAATATAATCTACTCCGTTTTTTAAGTCAACTATTAACCAGGATAAATGCAAATTACATATATAATTTCTTAGCACTTGCAAGCTTGCCAAATACCAAAATCTTTTTAGCTATTTTAAAGTAGGCAGTTTAAGCAAGGAGGCGTAACAATAGCTGAAGGAATTTATGTCAAGATGTACCTAGGTTTGAAGCCAGGCACGCAAAGTCTACCTTTTACCCTGTAAGTGGCTAATTAGTAGGCAATTTTCAGATTTTCACTTCTTAACAGCAAACCTAGGAAAACTAAATATTATTTTGTTATTACTGACGTCCTCTCCATTTCTTTACTATTCTAATTGTTTTAAGCAGTATATTATGAAATGCAGTCTATTGTAAGGTATTGTTGTAAAAAAAAACCGATTTGCTTTAAGTACCAAGTGCTTCAAAAGTTTGCTCTTAATTAAGTTTGTAATTCAATGTATTTTGTCTAAGTCAATTTATAATATACAGTTACAATTATTTTTACTTCACATTTTCTATGTATATCAAGGTAAGTAGAGTGAAACTAGAATTAAAACATTTAGTTCTCGGTTTTCCGCTATTGAAAACATTTAATATCAAAATAAAACGGAGAATTCAGTGGTCGAACTCAATGCGTAGAATAAAATGAGAAAAAACAATTTTCATTCGAAGGCCCAATGAGAATCGAACACGCAACCATCACGCTCACCACCATGTTCCTCTATATCTATATATGTCAGCAAAAACATATAACTGTATAAATTTGGCTAGATACGAGTGTGTGTCAGAAAGAATTATATCGCCAATTTTACATAGAAGTGGCACTGTGATAAAATATCTGGCCCATAAAGCATTCCCGACTTTTATCTTCGCCTAAGTGCAAATGAGTTTTACTTTATGACACCAACTATTGCAATAGACACCTGTAATTTTAATGTATGATAAATCTGTGAATACGGCATAATGTATGATCAATCTGTGAATACGGCAAAAATAAAAAAAAATAGTTGCATTAATGGAAGTATTATATTTATAAAATATCGGTTAAGTGTGAGTGGATGTCATGCACCGAGTGCTCCGTATCATATGTTACATACGTTCATACATACATATCTTCACGCTCTATCCCTAGCGGGGTAGTAAGAGCGCCAAACGCTGCGGTCTCTACATACCTCTTTCGCCTCGTCCACTGTCTGGACGGAGGACACTAGAGGACGGAGCTACAAATCATATGTCAAATATTTGAGTCTATGGTACGGCACAACAAAATAAAACTTAAATCTATGAAAACAAAAAAAGGAACGTTTATGCTTGGTTTTTATTGATTTATATGAATTTCATCGCAAAATCGACACACCGTTTTCCATTTTACGCTCAATTTCGAGATATCATATATCAAAATTCAATTGAGAACCGTCGCGGCGCAGCGACTGCCTGTAAACGCGACGGTTTGTAAGTTCGATTCCCACTCGGAGAGGATTATTACATTTTTTTTATTATTTTATTTTCCGTAGGTTCCTGCAATTCTCTCTGCCTATCTCGCTATCTGCGGGATAAAGCTAAAAAATAAACATTTCAATTCCCTGAGTAAAATCGAAATCACAGCCGTTCAAAATCCATAACAATTTACAGTCCGTAGAAAAACTCATTGTAATATACGTATTTAAATTTATACATAGTAAAAAAGCAATAAAAATAACTAATAATATTATCTTCGAATTGTATACACTAGTAGTTCTATTTTATTCTTTAACAATGTCAACTTTTGTAGTGATTAGCCATTTCGAACAATATATTTACAACAAAATAAAACTTTTTTGTGACTCAACTGTTCGTGCGTACTGATGAGTAATCATTACATTGAACGTATCTCCTATGATTTACTGTGCTCACTAATTTTACAGATAATTTTCATATTGACTTGTAGTTTTTTAAAATGAAATAAATGTTAGGTGAATCGAACTCGCTTAACAAAGATTTTGTACTAATAACTTGTTTAAAAATAAACGAAAAATTCGACTTCTCGTTTACCTTTAAACAAGTAATTATTAATAAAACGTTGACTAACTAAATTTGCCCGTATAGTTTTTTTTACTTTACGCTTTATAGGGTATACCCCGCACAGCAGGGCAGGCAGAGAAACCGCAGGAACCATGGGAATATAGTGTTAAAACACATTGTTGCCAGTTTCCCGTCTTCTTTCGAGGAACTGTTTTGAGTGCTGGAACTCAAAGTCGCACTTTAAATGATGCGCTTTTTTTATGAAAGAAATTACAGTTATGAATTTCTAATGGGTTTTGTCTGATATATTTAGAAGTTCCCTATATTTGGATATTCCATAGAATATATATATATATATATATATATATATATATATATATATATATATATATATATATATATATATATATATATATATATATATATATATATATATATATATATATATATATATATATATATATATATATATATATATATATATATATATATATATATATATATATATATATATATATATAAAAGATCTTGTAATCGAAAACGAAAAACTTGGCCTTGGCTAAAATTTAACTATGAAAAACAAAACCGAAGAGGAATGGAGAAAAATATTTAGTTCTTGTGGTAAACAATCAAATAGAGTACACAGAAGAGTACAGTAGTATCTAAAATAGCTGATACCCCTGAGAAAAACATAAAAAAGAAAATCAATAGAAGAGTAAAAAACGGCTGGAAGAAATGTGAAAGAAGTGATGAAGGATAACGAGTAGCACATAAAAATAAAATCAAAACTGTTTATTTAACACATGCATTGTGCCAGTCCTTAGAAATGGTAGTAAAACATGGTGTGTAACGCATATCAACACAAACTTGCTAAATGTCAAAACGCCGTGAATAGGAACATGTTGGGAGTACCAATATTGGATAGAAAGAGGAACAGGTCCACAAGATATAGAACAAAACTTCAAGAAATAATACAACAGACCAAAAGACTGAAATGACGATAATAAAAAAGTAAAAAGATAGAAAACATATAGATACAACGTTTTAGATATTTTGTTATTACAATTTATACAGATCTTAGAACAATTTTAATAAGCATATAATTACTTTTTGTTGCATCGAATCACTAAAACAAACAACACAAAAGGACCATATTGCGTTCCCGAGGTTTTCACTGCGCAGCGGCCAATTGTGTTCGAATGAATGAATTTTAATAATATTTTTAGGCTGGCATATTACGCTGTTATTGTTTGAAAGTATAGAACTGACACTAACTGTCGTACTTAGTGTTATAGATTCAAATTGATTTTGAAATATATGCTGATATTTTTGAGATTATTGAAACTCTGACACAAAGGTCACTGGAGTGGAGTACTACTGCTTATGACTGAAAACTTCCGAAATTCCTGCTTCACTATCCTTTCACTTCACTTTCGGTTCACTTTCCCACTCTAACGTGAGGACTTATTTTGATTCTACCACACTGTGCCTAATACGAGTAGAAATTGAGAGAGTGTCTTACATAGTATATGTTTTATCTATTTACCTTGGTTTTAGACTTGAATTGATTTATCATTTCTGTTTTTAGTATTGATAACACTCCTAGACGACAAATTTAGGTTAGGTTCGGATGTCACTAATTTCAATATTTTTTTGCTTCATGCTTTCTCACGCATATTGCAGAGTAGGCAGAGGGAACTGCAGGAACCATATGAACCTAGTGTTAAGACATTCTGTTGCTTAGTCTCTGCTTTCTCCGTCCCCACTTTCCGCCTTTTTTCGAGGCATTGCGTGTTGAGTGGCGGAATTCATCGCCGCGGTTTGCCTAGTTTTCAGAGAGAAGCGTGTTTTCTCCGAGTGGGAATCGAACACTCAAACCATCGCGTTTACAGGCAGACACTTACAACTCTGCGCCACGACGGTCCCAAAATTTATATACACTTTTTTTTTTAAATGACTATTTTTAATAATTAAATTGTATTTTAGATATTTGTTAATATTTTCCACATTTAACATTCCTTAACGATTCTCTTTACTTTACTTTATTAAGTAAATTCTTCCAAAATCCAGATCATATAGTATCTTATTAATTCACGAAAGGAACAAGTAGACAAGACTAAGCATATATATTTATAATCATAAGAATATTTCATATGCATCTCACATTTCAACGTCGCCCTAGATTTAGTATTTCACTAAACGCAAGTTAAAGTTGAAAAGTCGCTAGTAAAGTGGATTAAATAAGAAAATACGATCCACTACTGCACTACATACAGCAAGTGCACTTTAAATCAATCTGAGGGTCACTCGACCCAAATTTGGGGTAATGAGAAATCATTCATTAAAATAACCACGCTCGTATGCATGAGTGTACAGTGTATAAGGCATGCAATACTTTGTTGGCTTTATATGTTATTCGTATTGATATTGTCATTTGAAAGTGATTATGTGCCCGATAGTTGTTGGTTCGACTCTTTCTTGTGCGAATTATGTTTTAATCAAACTAATATAACTTTCAGTAACTTCACGCTTTACACAAAAGCCCCTACTGCGATCCCATACCTCATTCGCCTCGTCCACTGTCATTAATTTCTTCACACACGTTCTTTGTAAATTCCTCGTGCGGATGTCACGGTGACTTATAATAAGATTTTAGCTGTTTTGGAGGCAGATGTAGTGATAACATTTATGTATAAAAACAAATTTTCTACAGAGAGCTAGCAGGTTTTAGTTTTTGTTCTGTTCTTTAGTAATGGCGCATCAAACGTAGGTATCACTTGATTAATTTATCATGTCTTAAGCAATATGAAGCAGTGGGATACTTTTTTATCGTAAAGACGGTAGATATAGGTTTGATTCCCATGATTATTTTCGAAAGGAATCAACACTCTTTCCGCTTCTTAATATCTAATTCGGACGGAGAGTGTAGTTTATGGCTTTCTCTTCATTTAAAATGAAGCTAAGTCTTAATTTGAACTCTACCGGCGAACTTCTATTAAAATACACTTTTGTATCATAAAACTTTTTGAGCTTTTTTCCATTTCTAAATATGTTAAGCTGTAAAAGTATTTAAATGACATTTAATTTCTTATGTAAACCAGGTGACGAGATTGTTACGGTCTCTTAACATTTTAAGGGTCTAGTCTGTTTATAATTAATATGTGATTTTCTGTGCAGCACACATTGAACTACGCTTTACTACGTCATCTTGATGTATGTATAAGTTACTACATATTATATTTAAACTATATAACTGACTTTTTAAATTTATATCCACTTAATTAATTTATGGATATTTGAAATATATGTTTTTCTGAATCATAAGCTATGATAATAAGTACTTAAAGGAAATATGTAAAAGTTTTGATCGTAGTAGCATTTAAACCCCGCATCTTCAAATCCGTCCAAGCTCAGATAGCTTGCCCACTAAGCCATGCATCCTTCATCATGCTGCGTCCAAGCTCTCATATGCATTGTACAACTTATTGCGTTCTTAGCGTCGCTATATAAGGTTGGGATTGGGGATCGAAATAAAACATGTTGGATGCTTAAATGATACTGACTGACTGTGTCTTTATTCTTCTAATTTATGCATTACATACATGTGTGTACAATACACACTACAGGAAGACTTAGACAAATTTCCGTTACTGAAAGATTTTTACAAAAATTAATCGTTGAGCGAAAAATAATGGTATTTTTATGAAATATTTTTATGATATATATTTGTTGGTTTTCAAACTGTTAATCCACATTAAGGATAGAAAAAATAATTAAAGAAATCATATGAAAGTTTGAACGCAGCGGGTTCGAACCCGCTCCTCTGGCAAACCGTGCTTTGCGTTAAAGAAATCTCCCTAAAAGTGAACTAGCTTGTACATATTTTATATGCATACATTAGCATGAATGCTTTAACGTCGCTACTGTAACGCCTCATAGAGCGTTGGGAATGTGATGATTATGGTCGCAAAGTCCCATCGTGGGAATAAATGGTTATAATATTAGCTTCTCCTTAGTAAGAGAGAAGGTTATTTTTGTGCATCCTGCAGAATCTGACCATCAAATGATATATTTTATACAACTCTTACCCCGGAAAGTTGCCAGAATCTTATCAGAGCAACGTATTTCAAGCCTTGTAGTTAATATTTTTATCTATATACTTTGTATATAATTTTTATGTGCAATAAAGCATATATTGTAATGTAATAATATTAAATCCAAAACGAGAGCTATCCCTCATACATACATCTAACGCGTTAAGCGCTTAGCTGTAAATTAAATTATAACTCCGGCGGATATTTGCAAATACACAAAAGTTTGGAACTCGAATAAAGCTGAAAGCGCTCATATAAATTCCATTTACGAGAAATGTACTAATGCAACATATGTGTAGACTATTGGCGATTCAAAAGGTGTACTCGGTAACCGTGAAATACGCCTACCCCACGAATGAACGTCTCCTTTGCAGCCTGCGGCGTGTAGACGTATCGGGGCAGATTTTCATATTACCGGAAGTCTGTCACTGGTGCAGCCTCCCGTATGATAACTATATTTGTATACGATTTTGACTATAAAATAAAAACACAAGCAAGTACTGTTTGTTTTATGTTAGGTATGGCTTTGTTTATTTATTTTACTTGCGTTGGTACAATTGCTGTCTTTTATAGTTATAAAAAAGATAATCTATTCAAAATATATATTTAACATGTAGTTATGATACAGCTTATAGCTGGGTAGGTTAGGTACTAGGTACCTAAACTAATTTTAATACTATATTAATGCTATATAAATATCTTCAATATATATATATATATATATATATATATATATATATATATATATATATATATATATATATATATATATATATATATATATATATATATATATATATATGTATATATATATATATATATATATATATATATATATATATATATATATATATATATATATATATATATATATATATATATATATATATATATATATATATATATATATATATATATATGACGCAAATCGACTTTGCCATCAATATTTCTGACTTTATATAAATTACTTGTCAAGGTTATAGGAGGATATTGTTGCATTAGATTGCAATCGGATGATATTTTTTTTATTTTCACGCTCTTCTCTTCTAAGACAAGAGAGACAAGAGAAGAGAAATTTCTTGAATTTGAGTGGAAAGCCAATAAAACGAAAAAATAAAAAAACAAACTTGACCAATATATATTCAAGCAAGTATTTCTTGATATGTCACTTAATGATTTACCAAAAAGAATGCTATGGTATTCTGTAATTAGGTTATCGTTACGTTGGGAATCTAGTCTATTTATTGAATTGTTAACGTTCCATATATCGCATAGTTGTAATTTTTTGTATTCTTTTCACACATATATCACATGATTAAACAACAAAAAGAAGATTTATATGTTATTATATAAAGCTTGAGATCTATCTACTTCTACATTTTTTAATCTCCAATGAAAGGTTACTGAAGGCAGTTAGACAAAACAAAACTTATTTAATAGGTTTTCGCTTAACGCTTTACCTATATAGATAGAAATGACATAGAGTCAAAATACTGTTCTCCGCTTCCCATTAAAGTCATTGCACATCGAATGGAGGAATATTGAGTTCCCTAGATTAAAAATTATTACTATAATTTATAACACACACAGCTTTCATGCTTTATCCCTCTAATACCAGGATAAGCACCGGGAACCGCAGAAACTGCGTGAACCTAAAGTTAAGACACTCCATTTTCCGCTTTCCATTTTTTCAAAGCATTGCGTATTTAGTGGCAGAATTCAATGCCGCGCTTTTTCCTAGGCCCCAGAGCGAGGTAATAGGAAATGAAAACATGGGAATCGAACCCACAAACCGTCGTTACAGGCAGCCGCTACGTTTCTACGACACACTACAATGTCAAAATCTCAAATAAGTACCACTTCTATAGATATTCCAATTAAATAAATATTCATTTTCTGCCAATTAAACAATAGATGCAAATAATTAGTTAAAATGCAACATGACAACTCTACAGTGCCGACAACAGCGCGCGCCACTTGACATCGTTTGGAGTGCCATAAAGAAATTCCGTTTGTTTTCGATATTTCAATATCAATGTCTCGACTCGATTCAGTAAATTATACTTGTTGTTACTAATTAGAAACTTACTCGGATACTCACTCGTTACTTATACATACTTATTTGAATCGTGAGACGACTTTATTTAAATAGGTATTAATTGATTTTTAAAAGTCATCATTTTTGTAGTTAATCACACAAAAGTTATTGTTTATTAAACATTAAACGAAAAAATTGTTTGGGGTAGCTTTAAGTTAAGTTTTTCTATTTGTCTACTTGCCCTTTGCGGTCTCCATCCTTTCTTTTAATGTAATTTCATTAATATTTAACTATATCATTGCGAGGGACAAAATCAAAAGGCAGCACCTAGAGGACACCTTTATCAAAAAGGTGCCAGAACAAAAGGTTTAAGTAGTATTAAAACAACCAGTAAAATTTAAGTACTCAGTACAATGTAGGTATGTACAAAAATGTTATGTTATGGAAATAGAAGGCTTAATAAAAATTATTGTTATTTATTGTTAAACAGAAGGTCGGTAAGCGGCGTCTACCAGATGTGTAAACACATATAAAAATAGTAAAAAATAACATGATTTCTCTGTAGTAAAAGTCATTTAACGAATCAGATATTTCTCGTTGGCATACAAAACATAAAGATTGGCGTTCAAGAAAAGCTTTGAAATATATACATATAAAAAAATAGACTGAAAAACAATATGTTGTGTTATTTTGGTGCCGACGGGATTCGAACCCACGACCACAGCATTTAAAGTCACTGCAAAAAAATGACTGCAACTCCGCACCTCAGACCACTCAGGTAACGAGACTCATACGCTAACTGTATATACTGACAACTCGTATAAGCCACGATCTCTCAGTGCAAGGAGAGTTACTCAGTTACAAGTGAAACTAATAAAAACGCATTAAAAAGGTTTTATTTCCATACTTGATAAAGTTTAAGCAACATATATTTTTTGATTTCATTCCAAGCTTAGGTTAAGAAAAGCATCTCGTCAATAATCGTCTCAGCAATCGCCTACTATAAAGTACGAGGAAACGAAGTCTAAAACTGCAAATATTACAAAATAAATTAGTATTTTTTACAATGATTTATTTAATATGTTTTTTATATATCAGCAGCTACAACAACTAAAGAGTTTCATTCATTTCCATCCATTTGTTCCGTAGATTGTTGTTTGGAAACACAACAGGCAAGCAAATAAACAGAGAAATAAATTATTTTATTAGATTTTTTTTCAATTTTTTATTTATTTTTACTTGAGAAAATCAAAGAATATTGTATAAATTAGTTTATTTGTGTCGTTATCAAAGTTGTTACATACAAATACAGAAAAATCGAGAAATTTTCAACACAGGAAAATGTACCTAGATATTTTTATTTTAAAAAATCCACGGACTCATGTATGAAGGTTTTACAAGCTTCTAAAAGATAAAAAATAAAAAGTCACAACTGAATTGTTCACGTGCACGGCTCTGTGCCTTTACAACGTATTACGCGTAAAATATAAACAAAGGATAAAAAAATCGATTCAAACATAAGGAATTACAACGTATTATACGTAAACCATAAATAAAAGATAAAAAATCGATTCAAACTTCCTTCACAAACTATTTAAAATGTTTTAAAAATATTTTATTTAATTTTAATTCAAACGCCTTTGTCATCAAAGTGTCTTTGTTTCCAGGATCTATGTTTCCCAAACTTTTCTGCACTATGATATCCTTAGACCTTTACTATCATTTCTCGACGCCCCTTGAGGATATTGAAGAAGACAAGTAGATTGAACTGATATGAACAAAAGAGGACGCGGGAGAAGAGCTCTATTGAACGGCAAACAGCCCGTCGTCTAGTATCATAGTAGTCATAGTAGACAGTGCCGGGACGCCCCAAAGGCTTCGCAACACAGTTTGGGAAACGCTGCAATAAGGTGATAACTGATATAAGCAAAAAAAAGTATAAAATTTATATATTATCATGCTTAGAGCATCATACCGTCAAATTTCGATATTATTCGTCTAAAAATAGATGTAAAAGTACCAATAAAAATATTTTAACTAAAAACGTTCCATTTTCCAATAGTATTTCAAATTGGTACAATAGCCGAAAGTAAAAGTTAAAAACTGAGCTTTTACGTAAAAAAATTAAATGGAACCAAAAACAAAAACTAGAGCAGGATGGCCTTGTGTGATGCTACCATAAAAGCTCAACATTAAGAGCTTATTTGGTTGAACCCGTTAATTTAAAAAATGTTTTTTAAAAAATCTTTTTGTTCTGGATAGTCTAGTTGTATAGTTTACGTATTGGACACAGTATCGGCTGTAAAAAGGGAAAAGCTGTATGTAGGATAAAGCTTAAATATACATATATATATATATGTATATATATATATATATATATATATATATATATATATATATATATATATATATATATATATATATATATATATATATATATATGTATGTTTAAGCTTTATCCTACATACAGCTTTTATATATATATATATATATATATATATATATATATATATATATATATATATATATATATATATATATATATATATATATATATATATATATATATATATATATATATATATATATATATATATATATATTTATATATATATAATGCATTACATTAGCATACACAACAAAAGTATGTAAAACAAAGAATAAAGATATGAAAAAGAGAAACTTAGATATGCATGTCACGTTCTCGATTTTAGAGATAGGTAGTAAAAAGTCACGACTTCGTATTAGGGTTTCGACGTAAAAAGGTTAAGGTTAGTTGGTTTCTTGCCTAATAGGAGCAATAACTTGGGGCAATAGGCTTAGTTTTTAAAAAGAAAATATTTGGTAGAATCAAATTATTGTTATTGGTATCTAAGACTGCATTTTAACAAAACTTATTTTGCTTCGTTCAAGTTTTTATTTGTTTTAATACTATTATTATTTGGTATGTTTTTTTTTTAATATTTAGTTTACTAGAAATACAAGTTTTTAATGATTCATATATAATACTTACATATTATTATTATATATAACTTTCAATATATTACACAAACGCGATGTGGACTGACAATTTAAATTTCACCTGTAGATACTCCAAGAAACAGTGGAACGGAATACTTAATATAATTATTTATAATCTGTAATCCATAAAATCTTAAGACAATAGTCTTGACAGTTTAATATTTTACCATTTTCTTACAATTGATTTAAATTACTCAAAGTATTATTTTGACCGCCTTTTAAAAGCTAACGAATACCTTTAACCTATATATTATCTAATGAGCACCCTCATATCGTCTTAGAGGACCGTCGTGGCAGCACCCTCATATCGTCTTAGAGGACCGTCGTGGCGCATAGGCGTAGGCGCGCTGGTTTTCCAGTCAAAGCCGACCGCAGCGTTTAGCACTCTGACTACCCCGCTAGGAATAGAGCGTGAAGATATGTATGTATATTTGTATGTACCTTCAATTGTAACGAGATATTAAAATAATATTAATTAAATTATAACATTTATATCTTTTTATAACATTTATATAACATAACTTTTCAAATATTTCGAAACTGATATGCCATTTCTTACGGAAATATTAGAGAAAAAGTCTACAAATCAAAAGTTATAGTTAAAAAACTTCCGTTATAAAAGAAATTCGGGGGCCATTTTTATTTTGAAAATAAATAATAAACAAATTAGTAAATTAATTGATGTTCTAACTGGAGATAAATAAGACACATTTTTATTAAGTCATTTATTTATTTAATTTAGCGGGCAGTGTTTGGCGTAAGACGTCACAAATTACAATATTCACATCAAAAACGTTAAGCCCTAAAATGGCAGCTTTTAAATATTTACAAAAATGGTCGAATTTATAAATTCTTTTAGAATGAATTACTAAGAAGTTACAATAAAAGAAAACAAGTAACTTATTATCAACAACTAAGGATTCTGAATAATTTTTATATGCAAAACTACGTTTTATTACTTTTCTCTCTTATAAATTATCTTTCATACTTAAGTTTTTTT
Source organism: Dione vanillae (assembly GCA_037178615.1). Lineage (NCBI taxonomy): Eukaryota > Metazoa > Arthropoda > Insecta > Lepidoptera > Nymphalidae > Dione > Dione vanillae. The sequence continues at coordinate 1,915,471 of JAZFAU010000138.1, read as the reverse complement.
TTTAGCTTCACGCTTTATCCCGCATATTGCAGGGTAGGTAGAGAAAACTGCAGGAACCACTTGAACCTAGTGTTAAGACACTCCGTTGCTTAGTTGCTGCTTTCTCCGTCCCCACTTTCCGCCTTTTTCGAGGCATTGCGCGTTCAAACCCAACGCCGCGATTTGCTTAGTTGCCAGAGCGAAGAAAACGGAAATAGAAAAATCCATCTTCCCCGAGTTACTTAAGTTTTTACTTTCTGTATATCAAATTTGCAGAAATTCTCGCTAGAATTTTTTTCTTTTTGTATTTTATTTTATATAGATTATTTAAAAAAAATTAATACGGAGAAACGGAGAATAGAGTGTTTTAACGATAGGTTAGAGACAATTTGATAAAATAATATTGTAGCTATTTAATTCAATTACTTAACAAAATAATTTAACTATTGCATATAAGTAAGACCTAAGATATTTTGAAACTCATATTTAAGTACAAAATTTAAGAATACGGCAAATAACATAGCATTAAAAAGATATACATTCTTCCTCTTATGGTATGAATTGTACAGTTTTCATTATCAGCTAGTTAAAGTATTAACGTATTAACTATTACTTAAGTCAAATAGTTATTTGTTAGTTAACTTTTAATAATAAAAGTAATGGTAGCTAACTACCTTTTATTAAAACAAAAATTGAAACAATTTAATATAAAAACAAAAATAGCATAGATTTTTTTTATCTTCACGCTTTAACCCGCACATGGCAGGGTAGGCAAAGGGAACTGCAGGATCCGTGGAACCTAGTGTTAAGACACTCCGTTGCTTAGTTCCTGCTTTCTCCGTCCCCGCTTTCCGCCTTGTTCGAGGCATTGCGTGTTGAGTGGCGGAACTCAACGCCGCGCTTTGCCTAATTGCCAGAGCGAAGAAAATGGAAATAGAAAAATCCATCTTCCCCGAGTGGGAATCGAACCCTCAAACCGTTGCATTTACAGGCAGACGCTTACGCCTCTGCGCCACGACGGTCCTGAATAGCATAGATAAAAATAATAAATAAAATGATAGTTAAAAATTTATAGATATATTTTATGTGTTGAAAGTCATAATATATTTTTATTTAAAAAAAAAAAGAAAAAATCATACTTATTGTACCATTCGTGCTATTTACGTACAGAATTGTTTAAAAATAATTATTAACATAATCTGGTTTCTGGGAAATAAATCATAAAGCGTATAAGAAATTCTGAGTAGCTCGTTAAAACAGTATGAGTAAATCCAAGAGGTGTTATGTTAGATAATTCCTAGAAAATTTGATTCCTATAGTGTATTTTTTTGAAAAGTAATAACAGCTGAAGAGTATTACAGTAGTACAGTGTGTAAATTAACCTTAGTAATTTAGGATAAATAAAACCGATTCACGAAAGTAATAAAAATATTTCATATATAGAAATATAATAAATCAATAAAATATTAAATAAACTATTGCCAGATGAAATTCCAAAAGTCAGGCAAAAAAAAAACAAATTTATTAAATTATTACGCAGCTTTATGTAAAGGCCTTAGATTCCTATGATTTTGTAGACATTGTATGGAACAAAATTTATAATTATCATATTCAAAAGGTTGCTTCGGAAGCTGCACACCGCAAAGGAAGCATCTCATCAAATCCGCTTTTACCTGTAACAAGTAAAATGTTAATAATTTTTACGTACACTATCCTGTCAGAGCGGGACAGAGATATATATCCCTTTCTCTTTCGGTTATTTTTTTGAATGAAAAGTTTTGATTGAATTAAAATTGACAACGTTTAATAGTATTTTTGTAGTACGAGGTCTATACGTCATTCGTATTTAATCATGTCTACCTATATATATATATTATAACACCAAGGATAAAACGTATAAACTTGTGTAATTCGCTTATCAGCCATAGCCTTAGTTTTAAGTAATATTAAATATCAAAAAAAAATGTAAAGATTAGTATAGATGTTCATTATGATAAATATTAATTCTATATATTAATATAATCAATATTTGTAATAGGAACATATAGTGTAAGTTAAAAAAGGGTACGGACCAAGTGTCTGTGGAGCTAACTATTTTGAAATAAAAAAAAATCATGTCTACCTCACATGTAAATATCGTGAAATGGGAATAATGATTTTGTACCTAAACTATTGATAATTGTTAACTAGTTTTTTGTATATAGCCTTGAAATATTTAACCTTTTAGATATAGTTTTGACAAAGGCTGCGTTGTCAAATACACCTTTTTATTAGTAATTTTAATAGATATATTTTGTTTGTTAAGAGTTTCAATACTATTTATATAAAAATGAGCGAAAAGTACATATTTATGGTAACATTTGTGTAATTTACATACAGAAATAAATTCATTTAAAAATAATTATGAGCATAATCTGATTTTTGGAAAATAAATTATAAAGCGTTTTTAATCAAAGCTTCTTTCTTATATATTAAAAGTATACAGGCGTCATTTATTATTTATTTATTAGATTATGAAATAAGACAGGACTACGAGAAAATGTTTATTTTTTACGATATGTATATTTTTTAAATTTTAACCTGTTATCTAATAAAACATTTAATATATTTTAAAATAACTTAAACCAAATTTAATCTAATTAAAAACCAAATTTAATTTAAATAAATATATAAATAAATAGATAAAGACTAAAATATTACAGAAATTCCAAAACTATAAACTTTAAATATTATAAATTTGTAAAATTAGAAAATTATAAACTTCATGCAAATAATATCAAGCGATCAAAAATTTTATTTTATTTATAGTACAACAACAATATATGTATACCTTTTGACTATCAGTCATTAGCAAAAACTTGTTGGCCTGATTCTTCTCCGCCTGTTTCTCCTTCTCTCTTTGTCGCTTCGCTCGTTTCTGCTGCGCTTTCTTCTCTTTCTCCAGTTCCAGCTGTTCAGGAGTCACCGGGCCAGGGATTTGTGACTGCAATGATAGAATTACTTCTAAAGAGCCAACATTATTTAACAAAACACAATTTAATATTATGGTTCGTTTTTATTTTTTGATTTTTGACATATACAGAAAAATTAAGAAGGTCTTTTTTTAAGTGAGTTGAGTGCACTTATTGTGCGTACATGCATAAATAAGTAATTTTAAAAAAAAAATAAGCGCTTTATACTGTTCATAGCAGGGTAGGTAGAGGGAACCTGCATGAACTGTGGAAAACTGGTGTTAAGACACTCCGTTCTCTGTTTTCTATCTAAGTTACACAATGTCGCTCTTTGCCTAGTTACAAGAGGAGAGAAAATGGTAATTAAATAAGTCCTCGAGTGGGAATTAAACTTATAAACCGTCGCGTTTACAGACAAACGGCCTTCAACTTTAAATTTCTTGCTTCTAAAAACCTAAATGTTTCAAACATATTGATTCTATTATAATTATATTGCTTTAGGAACCAATCAAATATTAAAATCATTATTAATTTATAATTCGAAAAAACCTTTTCCAAACCAACAATGGAGAACAATATAATATAACACCAAAATTATAACCCGTAAGTAACATTGAAATTATTACAATGAAAAACCTAAGAACTACTTTGTACAGTACCTTATCTTCATGATTCACAACACAAACACTGATTGTTCACGTGGAATGCTTCACTTGAGTCTTCTTCACTAGGGGTTACTTGCACTATTATCTTTTGTAGGTTTGTCTTTGTCAGGTTCAATATCAAGAGGGAATACACAAAAGGGAAATCAAATAAGGCTGAGGGAGGGAAAATCACACCGCTAATTAATATTAGATTCAGGAAGGACGTGCGCTCGCGTCGGCCGTCTCACGTGCCCCTTTTACTACTTCTCGACAACTACTACTAACTACTACTACTGACCGCTCGCGCGGGGGTCATCGCAGTGGGCGGCACAAATAGGAATAAACATAGCCCCCGCCCTAAACATCTAATGTTTACGAGAAAATGGGAGAAACTAACTAATAGGTAGACGAACTAATTTGGTTAAGGCTCTCTTTAGGATACCTGTCGATGTCTTAACATCGACCACACGCACAACGCTATCTTTACCAGGATAAATTTGGGAAATGCGACCACGTCGCCACTGTAAAGGGGGTAAATTATCATCTTTTATGAGGACTAGCTCGCCTACTGTTGGAGGATTCACTGGATCAGTCCACTTCTGCCTAGTCTGCAGAGTGTATAGGTACTCTAACTGCCACCGCGACCAAAAATGTTGAGTTATCTGTTGCACTACTTGAAAACGGGTTAAACGATTAATTTTTACATTGTTATAGGGATACTCCGGCAAAGCACTAAGAGGTTGGCCAATCAAAAAATGACAAGGCGTCAAAACTTCTAGATCGTTAGGGTCATTAGATAAGGGACATAACGGCCGGGAATTTAATACCGCTTCAATTTTAGCAAAAATTGTAGTTAATTCCTCGAATGTTAAAGGAGTTTCATAAACGACCACCGACTCTGATGATTCCTTCTTTGTCAAGAAAGAGTGAGAGTCGTCTTAGGGAAGACCGCAAGGAAACGCTACGCGCTAACGCGATAAGGATACAGATAGCTCAACGGGTAAGTTTCGGGTTTTATTTATAAATCTCACCATCGTTATCTAAGGGGTAAGCAATCATGGTTTGAGGGGTCTCTTCAACCTTCCAGAATTTCTCGATGAGACAGGTAAGGATACTCCAGTCATGGGGGGCTCTAATTCACCATAATCGGCAGCGACTGGACCGCAAACAATATAACCAAAAATTGTAGATAAAGCAGTAAGGCCGTTAAAGTTAAATATTTTATCTTCTAATAAAAGCGCGCCGAACACGTCAGCACCCAATAGTATATCTATCGGGCCAGGCTTATTATAGGTAGGGTCAGCAAGGGAAAAATCACTACTAGGAAAAAACACAGACTCAGGGAACTCAACTCAGGATGCGTACCGGCAATCACATCTATAACCATAGCAGAGGTTGACACCTCAGGGAAGGAATTCTACGAAGGTTTAAAACACAGGGAAATAGAACCACGGGAAACCACTAAAGGAATATTACCTATGCCACGTACAGGGGCACAGGAGGGGGAGATGGTCAAATTGAGGTAATTAACAACAAGATCGGTTGTAATGAGGCAACCCTGGGCACCGGTATCACATAAGGCACGCGCTTCAATAAAATAGCCACTAGCAGTTTTAACGTGTAATTTAACAGTAGGCAATAATATAAGGGAATTGGGTGAGATATTCAGGCAAGGGGAAGGGGGAGTAATACAAGTATCTAGCTATGTGGGTCTATCTTCTCTATTATAGGAATTATCACGATATCTTATATTATTTTCAACCTGTCTAGGTTGGGGCGGAGCATTTTCTCTGGGGGGAGAAGCTCTCTGGGAATGTCGTTGGGGGGAGCGCTGGAGGTGCGAAGGGGAATATTTCTTATGCTGGCCCCCGCCCATATGGGGACCGCGGGTAGAAGAAGGACAGGTACGCGGATAATTGCGTTTATTAAATTTGGAATTACAATTATAATTGCGATTGGATGAGGTAGGATACATTGGGTTACGGGAATCATTAAAACATAGCATAGTGTGATGGGATGAGCGACCGCAGGTTGAACATTTGTAGTCCCGCTTGCACATAAGAATTGAATGTTTGTCCAAACACCTATAACATAACCGGGAATGTTTTACAAATCCCGATCTATCTCTAGGATTCATAGCTCTAAATTCGGGACATTCACGGAGGTAATGGGAAGAGGAAGCACACAGGTAACATTTTTTACTATTATTTATTACAGGTAACATTTTTTGTCTATTATTTAACATAGGGGAGGGAGGAGCCGCAACGTAAGTATGTTTAGGTACAGTACTTTTAAATTTCGTCAGGTTAGAATCTACAAGGGAGGTGTTGCCAACGTTGTCATGGTGACGACATTCGTCTTCCAAAAAGGTAATAAGATTTTCAAAGGTAGGTAACTCATCAGCGTCACCGCCATAACAACGCTCAAAACAGGATTTCAAATCAGAGGGAAGCTTAGTCAAACATATATGTACTAACATATAAGACCATGAGGAGACGGGTAACTCTAAACGTTCTAAACAGCGATAGGCAGTTAACAAGGGGTTCAAAAAGGCCGCGCGCAAACCTGTAAATTTATTCGAAATCTCCGGCAGGGCAAGTATCTGGGTTATGTAGGTATCAGCAAGAACCCGTGTATTGTGATATCGCTGTTTCAGCAACTCACGAGCAACTTCATAGTTGCCTTCTTCAATTTTTAAATGTAGCAACAACTGCTTAGGTTCATCTGCTAAGGATCCAACCAAGTACTGTAATTTCATTGTGGGGGTTAAATGGTGTTGGGAATCTACTACACTGTCAAACTGATCAATAAAACTTATCCAGGAGTCAGGACGTCCATCAAACTTAGGGATAGGTAAATCAGGTAATCTATTATAAGTAGTTCGCTCAGTAATATTTTTATTACTCACTCGTCTATCTTCTTATATACTAAACGCACTTCTTTTTTTATATAATTAAGTTCTTGGGAATCGATAGCCGGGTCTAACCCACCCAGGAGCACTGAGGACGCGTTTACAAATAAATTACAATGAGAATCTAAATCCTTGAACCTAACTAATAATCTAGGTATTTCAGGAGTGCCAAGAAGTTCCGAGGTATCGGCAATCCAATCGGAAACAAAGCGTACCACACCTATATTTTTTCTATATTCTGCGCTTTCCGTATATAAGGAACATTTTACTGTTTCATCATGAGTAGCCATTTTAAATTATCAAGTAAACTAATAACTGAACTAAAATATTAAAAATTAATAAACGCGTGATAAACAATGAACCCACTACCAACGGGCGAAATCAGAAATCAAGTAAGCAAATAACTCAACTAAAATATTAAAAAATAATAAACTCGTAATAAACAATGAACCCACTACCAACGGGCGAAATCAGAAATCAAGTAAACAAATAACTCAACTAAAATATTAAAAAAATAATAAACTCGTAATAAACAATGAATCCACAACAGCTGGCGAGATAAGAAACCAGTTACGGTCAAGTTTAGGGACACGTCGCATCTACATATATCGCAACACAACAAAATAATATGATATACAATATGACTACAATTAAGGCTCAAGCTTCATTTAAATAAAAATAAAAAAAAAGGGTGACAATAAAAGTGTAGGGATAATATTTTAAAGTAAGTTAGTTTTTTAAGGAAATTATATTAAAATATTTTAACTAACTTCAATTATAATTTAAAACGGGATAGGTAATAACGTATAGGCGTAATATTATAAAATATATGTAACCATATTATGTGTATTTATTATATTTTATATTTAATATATAAAATTATATTCAATATTTATTTATATATTTTACACATTATACATTCACCCTACACAATTATATACTCAATATTATATGTATAAAAATTTCATATAATATTATTTATAATAAAATATAATTCACGAGCATACTCGAATGAAACGCGTAGTATGCGGCAAGGCGAGCGCGCGACGATATGATTCTACCCACGACTGCGTTATATTTTAAACAACTCGATGCGAACATACTTAAATAACTAACCTTATTATAGTTATATTTTTCAGGGAATTTAGCTTGGAAGAGTCGGAAGGCGACGCGGGTGTCGTGATGCGGGGTCGCCGCGTAGGGGGTCTGCAGTTGATGGTTCTTCAAACAGGGGTCGCCACCGGCGGTTAATATTTCACTGAAATAATATAAATATAAAATAATATAAATATAAAATAATATAAATATAAAAAAATACATAAATTAAACACTATAAACACATTCCGTCGTGGCGCAGATACGTAGCGTCTACCTGTAAACGCGACGGTTTGTGGGTTCGATTCCCATGAGGGGAAGATGGATTTTTCTATTTCTATTATCTTCGCTGAAGGATAAACTTACGACATCTTTTTCTTTAAAAAAAGCATAATTATTGACACTGGCAAATAGCGCAAATTAATTTAAAGTGTCAAATCTTCAAGCAAATCCAATTGGCTAACGTATAGAATATATTTAATCAATTATCAATTGAACTGTTTCAATTTCAAAAAACAGCTATATTTTTCACCAATTCGCCTTTTCTTTAGAATGGTACTTAAAGTACTTAGAGAAGAAACTGCTTAGCATTTCATGGATTCACCGTGCGGGTGCCGGGCCCATCGCGTTGTAGGAAGAGGAGCTCCGAGCAGCGCTTGGGACTTGCGACCCAAGTGTAGGTTTAAAGGGCCCCTTTAAAATGCATTAACGCTCACCATCACTGTCCGAGCTCCTCCCACTACGTAACCAAATTCGAAATGATTCTGCTAATGCCGCCTTTGAAGTACGTTCTAGAAATGTATTAGTAATAGTTCTAGACAGGCCGAGATCTTTTAGCAAGCTATAGAAATATTTCGCTGTTATATCTCTGGCTCCTACTTCTACCGCATATGAATTTACTCTAAACCTATTCCTGGTCAGTTTGTTAGTAAGCTCGAAATATTTATCAAGTTTGAAATTATGACTTGTAGGGACATTTGTCTCCCGCGGAACTGTAAGTTCTACCAGTACTACGCGTTTTAGGTAAAGAAAAATATCCGGCCTGGATGACGAAACACAATGTCCACAGGGATTTTATACTGTATCTCATACGTGTCCATCAAAAGAGTCTTCCTCCATTAAAAGAACCTTCTTTCACAAAGTCTATTAAACGTTTGCTGGTTGTAATGTTTCTCTGTGCTCTTGCTACTGAAAGACTAACGGCTTCACGTAGCAAGATTTGTCGGTAGCTTTACCCCATCTTACTAAATTACTTTGATCTGGAAGAGTCATTTAGAACGCATTCATATAGAATTTTAATTTTAATAGTGCTGGAGACCAGCATTATTAAAATATGCGCACAGGGAATCCTAGTGAGATATCCAAAGTTCTAAATAAGACATTCAAATGATTTTCGTTTCCCTAAATTTGTCGTCAACCCTTTAAATGTATTGTAATAATATAATATATTATGTATGTATCAATAATGAGGACCGTCGTGGCGCAGAGGCGCAACGTGTGTAACGCGACGGTTTCTGGGTTCGATCCCCAGTCGGAGAAGATGGATTTTTCTATTTCCATTTTCTTCGCTCTGGATAACTAGGCAAAACGCGGCGTTGAGTTCCGCCACTCAACACGCAATGCCTCGAAAAGGCGGAAAGTGGGGACGGAGAAAGCAGGGACGGAACGGAGTGTCTTAACACTAGGTTCCAATAGTTCCTGCAGTTCCCTCTGCCTACCCTGCCATGTGCGGGATAAAGCGTGAAGCTAAAAATAATGTCATGTTTAATGTATATAAAGAAAAAGATAAATAAATATACAATGATAAAACTCTCCGTCGTGTAATACTCACGTGACCATATCAGGTTTGGAAGCGATGGCTGCTTTATGCAATGCTGTGTTTCCATCTACAGGGTCCGCCATATTGCAAGCTGATTCTATCTCGCCCTCGTCCATACGTTCTAGAATAGTCTCTAAGGTTTTGGAATTTTCGTCTGATATTAACTTCCATATCTGTGGACATTATTTAACTTTTTAATATTAGATACTATCTAGATATCTATTTTTATCATTACAGGCAAAGAGAATGCAGTGTCAAGGCTATATGTTTTTTTTTTTTAATTTTTTTTTAGCTTCACGCTTTATCCCGCACATGGCAGGGTAGGCAGAGGGAACTGCAGGAAGCATAAGAACCTAGTGTTAAGACACTCCGTTACTTAGTCCCTGCTTACTCCGTCCCCACCGTTTTTTTAATTTTTCCAATTTATATATAAAGAAAAAGATTTTTTAATACTCATATATGTGGAAATATGCCATAATATTAGATTTTAATCGATAATAATACATAAGGAATTATTTTAGCAGCTCTTTTTAAAAAGCTTTTATTATATTTCACTGCACACTTAAAATTTATAAATTCTTATATGATTTATTATTTATATAGTGTTCCGAATGAAATAAAAAATAATATTAAAATAAAAAGTTATTAAAAAATGGTTGCCTGTAAAGTGGGTTTTACGGGCGAAAATTTTACGTGACAACGTCTTTTTCTCGGTAGAATATTTATTGATATGATTAATAATTATAATATAAATTACACAAATTTTAACTATAGAAAATATATTTTGTTTACTAAAACATTCTACATGTGTCAAGTGATACGCGCGGCGGACCGATCATAGTTCGGTGACAGTTGACACATCGTTACGTTACCATTTTCATATGTGACTCCGAGCCGCACAACCTAATTTAAGACGTTGTCACGTCAAAATATTTATTTTTAATTCTAATTCAAAAACAACAAACCTTTTTAACATTAACAGGTATTTTAGTTGTACTCGGAGGCACTTTCTTAACTTGCGTCTCTTTATTCTCAGGTTTCTTTTTCTTTTTCTTCTTCACTTGATTTCTTTCTATATTCTCCACTTCGCTGTCAGACGAGAGACTTTTCAGAGCGCTGTCATTTAATAGATCCTTTCTTGAATTAGTTATAACTCCATTAGTGCTTTGTTCGGAGAGTGTTTTTATCCAACCAACTGGAGTGTCTGAATCTATGAAGCAAGGGACTTCGTCTTCGCTTGACAATATTTGCGATGGCAGTTCTCTTGGAGTTCTTTCTCTAGAAAATAATAAATGGAATTTTTTTTTTAGCTTCACGCTTTTATCCCGCACATGGCAGGGTAGGCAGAGGGAACTGCAGGAACCATAAGAACCTAGTGTTAAGACACTCTGTTACTTAGTCCCTGCTTACTCCGTCCCCACTTTCCGCCGTTTTCGAGGCATTGTGTATTGAGTGGCGGAACTCAACGCCGCGCTTTGTCTTAGATGCCAGAGCGAAGAAAATGGAAATAGAAAAATTCATCTTCCCCGACTGGGGATCGAACCCAGTAACCGTCGCGTTACAGGCAGACGTTGCGCCTCTGCGCCACGACGGATATTATAATATATATTGTTTATTGCATATAAAATATTAAAAAGAAATGTTGCACAGGAAAAGTATGCTTACAATAGCCGGCTTATCTCTAAAATAAAATCTCTAGTGATTTGAATTTTTTTTGTCACTGTTATATACATAAAATTTATATTTAAGTAAGTGAACAAATAGGTTAATCATTTCATTATTTATTTTAGACAAATAAAAAAACTAAGTTAAATGGCAGGAAATGTAGAGTTGCTAAAGATCGAAAGATCTAAATAATTAGAATTTACAAAAATATTTCTATTTGAAAATGTAACTTTGAACAATTTTAACATAATTTTCAAAATATTATAGTATATTCATATATGAAATATGTTAGTTACACAAAATAGAAAAAAAAATGAGGATATGAATACGTTTTATTATAAACATTAACAATATTTATTTGAAATATAAAATAATTTTATTTAAAAGTGTCATAAATACCTCGATTTCGCTCTATCAAGTTTCAAAGGACTTTTCTGCGCCTTTTTGGGACGCTCCGTGTTCGTTTCATTAGGTTTAATCGCAGTTTTACTTTTTGAAGCTATTAACGCTTTTTGGAATAACTCCATTGAGTCTAAAAAATATATATTTTTTTAATATTATTTTTAGCACGCAAATGTGGAACGTAGAATCAAGACACTCTGTTTCTCTCTGTCTAGATTTTGAGATTTTTTCATTGAGTGACCAAACTCATCTACGCACATTGTCTCGTTAACAGAGTCAACCAAGATAATAAAAATAATTTACTCTCCATATACAAAACATTTATTCTTTTTTTTAGCTTCACGCTTTATCCCGCACATGGCAGGGTAGGCAAAGGGAACTGCAGGAACCATACGAACCTAGTGTTAAGACCCTCCGTTGCTTAATCCCTGCTTTTCTCCGTCCCCACTTTCCGCCTTTTTTCGAGGCTTTGCGTGTTGAGTGGCGGAATTAAACGCCTAGTCGCCAGAGCGAAGAAAATGAAAATAGAAAATCCATCTCCCTCGAGTGGGAATCGAACCCAGAAACCATCGCGTTACAGGCAAACGTTGCGCCTCTGTGGCACGACGTTATTTTTCATTTAAAGTAAAAAAAGAAAATCAAAATCATTTACTTAATTCAGTACCAAACTTAACATGTAATATATTATTAAATAGTGAATTATTATTATTTTTCCCATCTAACAAATTACAGGTCTTTTAATTGTTTTATATAATGACAAACGAGCAGAAAGTCCACCAGATGTTAAGAGGACACGCTCGCCCACAGACATCTATAACTTTCCCTCTACGGGCTTCCAGAACTCTCACTCACTTGACTAAACACAGCAACATTAATACAAAGGTCACTAAATAAGTTCTGCAATACAGCTATATTTTTTACACTCTTTCGAAATAATTTCCATTACAGTTTATACACTTTGTCATGCGTAAAAACCAATAATTAAAAATATCCTTCCACTTTTCTTCTGATACTTCTGAACATGCTTGGTCCCAAGCGCTCAAAAGCTCCACCTCTGTTTGAAACTTCCTGCCTTTCAGCTGATCCTTAATGATTGGGAAAAGAGCAAAGTCACAGGGCGCTAGGTCTGGGCTGCACGCAGGATGATCCAGCACTCTAACACCACTGCTATTAAAAAATTCGACAGTATCGTGTGCCCGATGCGCGGGCGCGTTGTCATGATGAAAATGCCAAGTGTCCATTCTTGACTTTGGTCCAATTTCTTGAAGCCTTTGAAAAACTTTAGGCAAACATGCATTAATGTACCAGGATGCCGTTACAGTGCGCTGACTTTCCAGTACCACCCGTTCCAAAATACCCCGCCTTGTAAAAAATACAGCGGTCATCTTTTTTTTCACCGAACGTGATTTTCGCACCTGCACTGAAGTTTGTTCAATTTCAAAGAGCCAAACTTTGTTTTTGTTTTTCGATGGTAAATCAAAATAATATAACGATGTTTCATCACCGGTAACAATATGTTATTTGAAGTACTATTTTCATACATTTGCAGCATTTTTTACACCACTTGACTCTTGTATCCTTTTGTTCAGATTTAAAGTCATGTGGTACCCACAGGGTACAAACTTTTTTTACTCGGAGGATATCGTGAAGAATTTTGCGTACGCTCGGTGCACTAATCTGTAGGGCCTCCTCTATCTGTGAGTACGCAATACGTCGGTCTTCCTTTAACAATTTTTCCACTTTTGCCATGTTTTCAGAGCTAGAGGCCTCTACAGGACGTCCTGATCTTGCTGCGTCATTAACGTTAAAATTACCACGTTCAAACTCACGATACCATCGGTAAACTGTTGTACGATGAGGACACTTTTCTCCCAAAACAGTTTTCATTTCAGACACACACTCATCTATGGACAATTTACGCAAAAAGTTGTAGCGCATTACAACTCGCAACTCGTCATTAGACCACTCCGACATTTTTTAATTATTTTTTTTTATTTAACTGAGCAAAGGAATTATGTCAACTTGTAACATATGAACTGTGAGGACATTAGCTAAGACTTATGATAAAAATATTTTTAACTACCCTCCATTAATAAAACGAATGTATTGCAGAAATTATCTAGTGACCTTTGTATGATGCTGTTTCACGACGGTATTCTTTGGTAATGCGTGGTAATTAACCGGTTCGAGCCTGGCCCCTTTGAGCTACTGATGTTAGTGTAGCTTGGGTCTATTACAGTGAGTTCCAAAGTAAAAAGCTTTGTGTCCCACCACATGCTTTCACAGAATGTTTCGTCTAGTGAGTGAGAGTTTCGGAAGCCCATAAAGGAGGGCTGGTTTGGGTACTTTCTTGGCAATGCATCCATATTCTCTCTAGTTGTAGATATCTATAGGCGAGGGTGTCCGCTTAACATCAGATGGCCTTTCTGCTCGTTTGCCATCTTAAAGAATAAGAAAAAACCTAACCCTGTAATTTGTTAGATGGGATAAAATAAATAAAACAATAAAAAAACTTGAAAAAGGCGGAAAGCGGGGACGGAGTAATTAGGGACTAAGCAACGAAGTGTCTTAACACTAGGTTCGTATGATTCCTGCAGTTTCCTCTGCCTACTCTGCCATGTGCGGGATAAAGCGTGAAGCTAAGAAAAAAAACTTACCATATACTTCAACACTTGCTACGGTCGCGTGAACCCGTTGCACTTCTTTATACGTCGGTTTTCTGGTAGGAAACGGTAACTGTCGTACTCTCTCATCATCTTTCTTTATAGGAGAGTTTTTACCGAATAATGCGGCTTGGTTTGTGGCACCGACCGCTCGATATAAAACTAGGTAACAGCCTTTAAGATCCTCTGCCCAATTGGCGATTATTTCTTGCACGTGCTAAAAGTTATTTTTTTTTTCACTTTCACGCTTTATCCCGTAGAGTATGCAGTATAATTAGTATAGTGTTAAATTTGTTTCCAGGATGCAATGCTGAGTTTTGTATAAAAATTATCCATTACATTGGGAATCGAACCCCTGACTATAATAGTTGCTCATGCGTTGAGGCACAATACAATATAATTTAAAAAGAAAACTAAACATAAAACTAATTAAGTTGTTTCATCTGATGAACTAGTATTAATAGATATACAGGCTGTAACCACGACCGTCATTTAAAGCATAGTATAGCTAATTGCCTTTATAAACTTGTTAAGTTTATAAAAGAAGTAAAATTTTCTAAAATAAAAAAATATTTTTTTCAAACAAAATAAATAATTAAATTATTGTTTCAAAATAAAACGCCATTTGTCAAGTATGACGCGAGCGTACACTGTACTGTCAGAGTGGGAAAGAGATATATTTCTTTCTCATTACATTATTTTTTGAATGAAAGGTGACAGATTGACAACGTTTAATAGTATTTTTTAGTACAAGGCCTCTACGTCATTCGTATTTAATCACAACTACCTCACGCGTTACACAGCACGTATATATATCGCGAAATGGGAATTACTGAGTACTATTGTTAATTGTAAACTAGTTTTTTGTATATAGCCTTGAAATATTTTCCCCTATAAGTAGTTTTGATAACGGCCGCCGTGTCAGATACACCCTATATATGAATTTCCACTTAGGAATATTAAAATATATTATCTACATCTTCCATAATCTACATTCTTTTATAGTCTGTTCATACTTTTATAGACAAAATAAAAACATTTAAACACACACCTCTAAAAACTGTGCATGATTGTATCTCCTTAAGCTAGCACCAGCCGACCTCGGAGCATTTCCATGTTGATCTCTATTCACTTGTGCCTGGCCTTGGCCACGTCTTGTAACATATGAATGGAAGGTCTTATGCAATACAACAACACCACCAGAAAATATGGCTCCAGCAAAATGGCCACCGGAAACCATCAAAATTGCCCATCTTTGGTATCCAGCAATAGTGAAACGTTGGCATCTTTCTACCCACGCGTTACCGTCGCCGTCGGTTGACAGTTCTTCCTGTAAGAAACAGGATTTAAGAATTAATGTCTAAATAATACCTCAATAAAGTAGAGGCATTTGGCAAGATAATGTTATTTTTATGATTTTTAAAGTGGTAATTACCATTAAGTACAGACTAAGAAAATACTTAAAGAAAACATATAAAGATTTGAATGCATTTTTTGGTATTGGACATTTGAAAAAATCTCCCTACAGAGATGCTAACAATTAAATAAATTGTATATAACATTTATAAACAATGGCTTATTTGTTTATTTTATAATATAATGTAAGTAAAGTAAGTGAGTAAAGATGTTATAGAATTTACACTTATATAATATGCATCTGAACTGATGGCAATAAAATGAGGAATGCCGTTTCCGATGTAAGCATGCACAAACACACAGTCAACATACAAAAATTTACAGCTGTGTTGACTTCATTTATAACATATGCAACATTTTTTTTTTCATATGACTTATGTACATTGCAGGCAGTTACATTTTTAAAATATGTATTGATAAATATAAATTATTCACATAGATTTTAAAAGTTACCAAAATAGCTCTTTTCAGTCATATATATTGATTATATTAATATAGAATTAATATTACCAACATATCACAATTAATTTATAAATTATGTTTAATAAATTATGATTTATCACAAAAAAAACATAGACACCAAACTAATTATTGAAAATGAAAGTCTTCTTAGTTATTCTACCTACTCCACAAAAATAAATGATGTATATGCAACAACATATGCGACTCTAAATATAAAGCAAGCAAAATATGATATCTTTATAAATACTATAGAAAGAATTTCTTTATGTATCAATTTCTAAGTACCTTCTTATGATGTAATATACATCTGTATATACAAAAAACTTTTCCTTTTTGATTTGTAAAGAAAGCCTTGCAATGTCTAGTGGCAGCGGTAAATAGATCACTAGCTGGTTTATCCCCTGTATATTCGCTTTCTGAATCGCTACCTGACACACTGGAGTCATCTAAAACAAAAAAATGTATCATATGTATAAAATAAAATAAATTAAATTGTATAAGTATCATCATACACAATGTTTTCTAAAATGAAATATAATTTAAAATTTAGATAAAAATAATTTATTTTAATTTTTTCAGTTAAAAAAAAGAAAACTTTTATTTAGCAAGTACAGTTATAATTATTAAGTATATATTATACTATAAAAATAAAGATAAATATTTAAAAAAATATTTAAAAAAAAAAAGATTTAAATGAATGTTAGAGATATCACTTTTAACAAACAACAAACAAATATTTAACTTTGATTGTTTTATAAAAAATATTTTTGAGCTAGTTATAAAAACTAGATTTATAGTATAATTTTCACAATTTGCTCTGTTAAATAAACCATAACAATATTGGACTTACCTTGCCTAGAATTAAATTGTCCCAAAGTTAAAGAAGCTTTGCCAAATAATTTTCTCTTCAAGTTATGTGTATGCCAATGATTTTTATAATGTGCAGTCTGTTGAGCTCTAGATTCAAATGGACCAATTCCACAGCAAGAACAACAATTACCATCAGATGCTCCATTAAGAGTTAAGGCATTAAGGCGCTTAAGGACACTTTCTTCATCAACTATAAAGAAATATTAAATATTTTTAATATATTTCACACATTAATTATATAAACAATATAACAATATAAATATTATCTTCTTTTATTATATTAAATTTTATTTACATTACAATTGTAATAAACATAAGGATATTTTATCAAATATAGGTTATATACACAATTCATTAAAGAAAGTACTATCAAAAGTAGATAAACGGGTAAAATAAATAATTAGAGGTTTAATACTAACCAATTTGATGTGACTCGGTGAGCATGCATGCTGCCACTTTTATACCCTTGAGCAATTTTTCATAATTATCTAATTCATATACTTTTATAGTACTAGGTTTTACTGTTTCTGTTTTAGTGGTCATTATTTATATATTTATTAATTTGAGTATAATATTTAATATGTTACATGCTATGTGTACTTATTCATTCCGGAAGGCGGCATGAATAAATTTAAACAATGTTGTGCAATACTGAATTCAATATTTTCGCACTTCTAGGAACCAAGAAAGACACACAGTGTGTGACATTTCTGACATATGTCAAATTCTGTGTACGTCAGTTGAAAGTGATGATAGATAAAGCAAATTGCGATTTCAATCGAATGGTACCGATTATTTAAATTTCTCGATATAAAAATATGTAAAACAGTTAATAAAAGACTATCTAATTTATTGCATAATATAGATAATTTTTTACAAGAATACTTTATTTTAATAATTAATTTCGTATTTACAACAATATTTTAAGTAATAATGCGTACTACATTTTTGGTCATCGTAACCCAATGGAACAATGCTACTATAGTCTTTATATATCGTCCACTCTGTCCACTCTGTAAGGATAAACAGCACCGTTGAAATTCATCACTTAGTACACATTATTACACTCAGTTCTCCTTATTTACTTTGTGTGTGTGAGAGATACAAGTGTGGAACTGAAAAAAATATTCCTAAACAAATTATGAATAAAATGAAAATAATTAAAAGAGAAACAAATTAACTTAATAATGTAATATTATTTTTTTCAGGGCCATTCGGCTAAATCGATTTTTTAACAATATGACATGTTCGAACTTTTATATATTTTGCAAAGTCTATTAAATATTACAGGTAACAAAATATATTATACAGATATATTACAAGATTTTTAGTTCATAGTTACTATTGTATTGCTATTGCTACTTATTAATACTATTATTTTATAAAATTTGATTTAAATATATTTTTTTTATTAGCTTCACGCTTTTATCCCGCATGTTGCAGGGTAGGCAGAGGGAACTGCGGGAACTATATGAACCTAGTGTTAAGACACTCCGTTGCTTAGTTCCTGCTTTCTCCGTCCCCACTTGCCGCTTTTTTCGAGGCATTGCGTGTTGAGTGGCAGAACTCCCTAGTTTCCAGAGTGAAGAAAATGGAAATAGAAAAATCCATCTTCTCCGAGTTGGAATCGAACCCTCAAACCGTCGTGTTAACAGGCAAATGCTTACGCCTCTGCGCCACGACGGCCCTCAATTTTAATGGTAATCGTAAAATAAGAGTAAATCTTTAAATATAAAAAACACTGACATCATGAAATCATCTGATATATTATGCTAAAAAAGACTATTGTTTTCTATATTATTAATATTTTTAACCTGGATTTTGATGTATGTATTAAATATACAAAGAACATATAGTATAATTATAAAAAAATCTTATATTTTTATTTTTCTTAAAAATCTTTCTTTTTAGAGTTCCCCATTCAGAGGGGACCCTATTACGATTACAGGCATCAGTGTGTACGGTTGTCGGTAGCTTGTAAAATTTCGTACATTTTATTTATATTTTCAATGAGTGCTAACTTGCGTTGTCAAAGATAATACTACGTAGAAAAAAACAAAGTTAACATTTTAAAAGGAAATCACAAAATGAATTAGTACCTAGATAGTACAGTATACAGGACTCACAATAAGGAAGTCTTTGAAAGCACTGCACAGTAAATTGATTGGTTATTTCCGTGCCCATATTTTGCGTTATATGCACATGTACATTGACGCAGCGATATTAAATCAGGAAAACGGAAAACCTAGACTTCAATAAGTGCAGGCTGGGAAATTTGTTTGAAAATGCTTTACACGATGTGCCCTGTTTTATATGTACCACATTGTAACCTTACATAGTTATCATCTTATATACGATAGATTAGGAGCTTAGCCGAGACTTATGGAGTATTTACTGCTCAAATGGATTAGAGCGGTTAAAATTGATTTACAATTGAAAGTAGTAGCACCTGCTACTCTTCACTCATGTTCGGTTTCTTATTCGTGACTATTGATTGTCTTATTTTTTTATTTGTCACAACACTTTAAATGAGTTTTCTATTCATAATTGCAATTTATTTTCCGATGTATGATGATTTTGACCAGTTAGAATAATGTATAAAAAGAGCTCTTTCTTATCACGTGTGAATTTCAAGGCCAATCACCAGCCAACCATCCACCAGCACTGGTTAGTTGGAAGAGATACATATCTTCACGCTTTTTCCCTAGCGGGATAGTTAGGAAGAACTAAACTGCTTGTAATGATTAAAATTTTACCCATATATGTTTGTGCAATAGAGAGTATATACTTTTAAATATATAAAACTATAGAATACTAACAATTAAACCAAATGATGACAATGTGTAATATCTGTGACAAACCAGTCATGCATATTTTTGTCACTAATTAGTTGCCTTTTAAATGAATTGACCAAAAATGATTTCCAACTAATTGTTTTCAGTAACAAATGGGCATCATACCGTTCATGCAAAAGATTTTTGTAGGAAAATGACTCTTGTGGAATATTTTTATATTTTTGTTTAACATCAAGTTTATCCTTGCTGTTTGTTTTTCATAATAATAATATAATATTTTTAAGAAAAGCAGCAGTAATGTGATTATTGATTAAATAGTGACTAAATATTGAGAGACGCCTATAGGCTAATCGTTGTAATATTTGCTTCGCATAGACACAGCTTTAATCACAACGTCACCGTAATCACGACGGTTTGTGGGTTTTTCCCATTCGGGGAAGGTTATTTCACTCTGGTACCAAGGTAAGCGCATTGTTCAGCTCCGCCACTGACCATACTAAAAGTTCGAGGCAGAAAACGGAGAACGGAGAGTCTCAAAATTAGAATCCTTCGTCAGAAGCTTTTTGTACCTGTCCTTCTATAAGCGAGTCAAAATGTGACGCTATTTCTAATGTTACTTACACTGACACTTAAAACAAGTCAGGTGCTATAAACAACTCTTAATTGGTTACAGGTAGGGCGGAAGTAAAAAAAATATTATAATTGATCTGTCCTTGAAGCACGGGCTCCTAAATCGATCACCTAAAGTGATATATGTAGGTACATTAAATAGCTATTCGTAGACAAATAATGTATTTTCATCTTAGTTTTAGTATTTTTAAGGTAGGGCATTGCCCCACAATGCCCTTTTTAGCTATTTCATAGATTCATTTTCATTGCTATTTCATAGATTTCGTTTCTGAACTAGTGCTGTATAACGGGTAGTGGTTTCAAAAGAGTAAAGTACTTATACACGCGGATCCCGATAAAATCAAATGTAGAAGGTGTCTTAATGTAGAACGTATCTTACGTTAGGTACAGTCTTTCATAGTATTTTAAGTTATAATATTAACTGTTAAATGAATATTAATTTAGAATATTTTAAAAATGTTATTTATTAAATATATACATATATACAATTGTGTTTGTAAAAACACTTCAATAAAAAAAATCAACCAATTAACGTTCCTAATGCACAGTTAAAAAAAATACCCTGAAACACGCTCCCTACTATCCATAAAACCGTTAATTCCTATTGGCTGACTCAGGACAATTGTTTTTCTTTATGATAATGGTAAGGCGTGGTTATGTGACAGACCGGTGACTGATTAACTAAAAAATCTAGGTTTTTTTATAGTTCCTTTTATACGGTTGTGTAATTCAAGTTTAAAAAAATACTTGATGATCATCGTGGCGCAGAGGCATAACGTCTACCTGTAAACGTGACAGTTTGTGGGTATTTTCTCCTTTTCTTCGCACTGGCAACTACACAAAGCGTGGCGTTGAGTTCCGCCACTGCACAGGCAATGTCTTGAAAAAGACGGAAATCTGGGACGTAGAAGGCCAGGTCATGCAATGGAGTTTCTTAATACTAGGTTCCTATTGTTCCAGCAATTCCATCTGCCTACCCTGCCATGCGCGGGATAAAGCGTGAAGTTGAAAAAAAAATTACATATTACAGTATAATAATAAAATTAATAAAAATTTGAAATCAATATATACTTATAACGTATTCTCTTATCTCTATCTCTATTTTATTTTTTGGATATCTCATTTTATTAATGTTCTTTAATTTTACTTAATTGTTTAAAACATCTTAATGTTTATGTTATAAGCGTTTCAAAAGCTTATTTCGGGTATATATAGGAAAAATCAAGAGTGAGAGTGTTACTATGATTTTCTCATAATTCAAGACACACTGAACTTCGAATGGCAAAGCATAAGGAAACCGTTAAAAAAGCAGTCTTCCCTTTTGGAATTGGAATTGCAACTACAACCATCATATTTAAACAAAAATATTTCACTACGTCACCATGGCCTCATAAACATTACTACTAATTTCAATTAAGAGACCGATAACAATAATAAAAATCCAATTATAATTTCATAGTTACTATATACAAGCAATGAAATCTTATTACATTGTAATATTAATAATTCAAACAGCCATTTCAAAAGTGTCGGATGTTGAAAAGAAGAAATTTTGCGCGAATCTTGTATGTAACAGTGTGTCATATGAAAGTGTTTGCGGTTTCCGCTCCGAGGGTGAGGGCTACAGATTGAAATTATTTGAAAACGAATGTGCGCTGTTGAAGTACGGATGCAGAGTTGAGGAAGAGCTTGGTAAAATGAGTGAAGCATTTGCTTTGTTTTATCTATTCGCTTTTATGAAATCAGCAGAAAGTTTTCTTTTGAATCATAATTCAACACTCATGTGTCGACTTGCGCTGAAAACAAAAAAGGACTAGGATACGCATCGGCAAACCTAATGAGGTCGTCGGTTCGATTCTCATCTGGAGAAAAAAAATTGTTTTTAATTCGTTTTAGTAAGAAGGCAAATCGTGTAAATAACGTAGCAAATTCAAGCGGAGAGTGGAGCATGTAATCTGAGAGACAGCAGTGAACTTTATCTATTGGTCATTTCGACTTATTTTCATTCCCTCGTTCTGGTAAAAAAGTAAATCTTACAGTTCACATAAAACATATTGTCTTGGGTAAATTAGGCGTTAGTACTATTAATAATATGGCACTTGAACCCACATACTACAAAAATTACTTTTTTTGTTCATTATTTAGTTTTCTTATTTCATTTAAAATTAAAAATATACTCTCCTACATTGTACCTAAAAGTGTATATTTACACATAAAATCAATAAGGCTTATCGAAGCATTAACAAATGAGCAGACGGATTAAAAATTAATATCGATTAGCAATATTTACATTGTAATTATCATAATAGACCATCCGTGTTCCAGCTTACGGCTTAATTAACAAAGAGTACTGTGAACAGTCATTTCAAGCCGATTTTAATAAGAGGTCAGGCTATCTAAGTGATAATGAGCGAAAACTAAATAGTATACTCTTTTACAAACACAATGATACAGATTGTAGAATTGAATGTATTGATAAAATACTAAGCAACACTTGCGGTATCAGAAAGGACGGTACAGGGTTTCGTCTCCGATATTTTGAAAGTGAATGTGATATGGACAAATATAATTGTGAGAATAATGTTGAATTTACCAAAATCGATTATTTTATATGCGAGAACGGTCTCCAAACACGAAATGGTGAGGAAATCGTTCAAGATGATAAAATTACCAAGAGCAACGTAACTAACTTGGTAGTAGTTAAAGGTGGTATTCTTGGTAAAGTCGATAATATAAACGACACTATTGATACTTTCTTTGCTGCATCGCATGTATTTGATTTACCAATTGAAGAAATTCGTCCTCTCAATACTAGACGCCGAAGGATTAAGATTGCTGGACCTGTTAAAGTATTTGTTCCTTGGATTGTGAAACCTGATGTTATAAATGACAATGACAAGTTTAGTATTCCTACCCTCTCTTCGTGTTATCACAGGTGTCCAACAGTGAGTAGTGTTAAATAGCTCCAAAATAATATATTTATTATAATTATTAACTTATTGTTGGTAAAAATAGTATATATAAATGTATTAAATTGTGTATATAATTGTATTAAATTGCACAATTAACCTTGATAAACAATGAAAGATTTAAAAAAATAGTATTCGTTTTTTGCTAAGAATTTCCATCCAAAGTAATTGACATTGGCACTAATTTACTGTGAAATAATATGACCGAAGCGGTGTACCGAGTACCTGTTAAATGACAGGGAGATCGCCCCTCATGGTGGTGGTTACACGTGTCCATTTAATATATGCAATAGCATATTCATCGGATAGTACAAATTTTACTTTAATGCTTAGCAAAGCATGTTAAAAGCATTCTTTATATACCGTCGATTTTAGAGATATTACACTTCAAATAGCGAAACTGAACGAATTAAAAATAATTGTTTTGTAAAAAAAAATATTATTTTCGCGTTGAAGGAACCCGCGACCATTTCGAGTAAAATAGACATAATTATGTACATACCAGATAATTTTAATCGTTTTACGCATAATTCCACAATATGCATGAGAAATATATTTCAAAACACCTTAAAATTTGTTGTAGCGAAATTTATAAGAATAGTAACACAAAAGACAAAAAAAGAACAGAAATTCGACGTGTACGTTGATGAGAACGTAGGGCGTTTGTATAGCGGTTAGAAAACTTGGGCAGTTCTTAAGATGCACATATAACTTCCTTCAAAACTTTTATACTTCTTCTAAAAAAATATTTAACGCATAAGATAGATTTTTTTTTTTTTTTTTAGCTTCACGCTTTATCCTGCACAAGGCAGGGTAGGCAGAGGGAACTGCAGGGACCGTGGGAACCTAGTGTTAAGACACTCCGTTGCTCAGTCCCTGCTTTCTCCGTCCCCGCTTTCCGCCGTTTTCGAGGCATTGCGTGTTGAGTGGCGGAACTCAACGCCGCGCTTTGCCTAGTTTACCAGAGCGAAGAAAATGGAAATAGAAAAATCCATCTTCTCCGACTGGGGATCGAACCCAGTAACCGTCGCGTTACAGGCAGACGTTGCGCCTCTGCGCCACGACGGCGCTACTTATTAAAATTTAAAATTTGCTATAAATTTTGTGTCAACCATTAAATAGTCGTTATAATAATCTTTTTAATTGTTACAGAAATGTCCAGACACGTACGCGCCGGTGTGCGGGGTCCCCGGCATTGTAGCGCGGGAGCCCTCCATTATGTTTCAAAATCACTGTTTCATGGACGTCGCTCAATGTAAAATGTTTTGGGAGAACAAAAGCTATACGTCACAAAGTTCTTGTGAGTTACATTATTAAATTAGTGACAAATTTATATAATAAACATGTCAAATCAAGCAAATCAAGCAAAACGGAGTATAATATACTCTCTCTAGTTACTGCCATATGCAAATAAATAAAGGTAAGCAAAAAGGTGTAAAGACAAAAAGATTAGTAAATACCGAACCAGGCTTACCGTAGGCACATATTTCACAATAGGCCTATTTGGAAAGATAATTTCAGCATATAATCTATATATCTAAAGTAGATATCAGATTGTATCTCGTAAAATAGATACGTGAAGAGCCTAGAGATGTTAAATAGGACGACAAAATGTCCTATAAGCCTTGTATAAAAGTCAATATATAGTATATAAAGTTTCTTCTAAACTGTTAACGTAAATTATAATTAGTTTACCATCGCTTCCATTAAAAAATTACAATAACAAAAAACTCTATTGATTAACTTATCAAACGGCGCTACAAAGGCGTCAAAATCAGTTTTCAAAAAAAAAAAATAAAAAACTATTTCCACAGCTACCTCATATACCTGTATACCTGGTACCTAGTAGTATTTATTTACCTACCTGTAACTGTTTATACAGTCCCGACATCAAAGGCTTGCCCATGACAGGCGTTCAATCAATATACAGTATTACCGCCCAAGGCACTTGTCATCTGTAGCGCCCGGTGAAATCAAAATCCGTTGCATCTATCATTATATATGAAGCATGGCAGTGTAAATTATGCTAGGGTTGCCTTACATTGTTAATTCATAACCAAATACGATATGCAATATCTCTAATAATGGATACTCAGGTAATAGTGTAAGGTAGTGTTAAATAAACGATCATTTCTAAGTGGTAATAGCGATTGTACCAAATTACACACATAAACAAATAAGTTTTAATAAACTAAGTAATATTACGTAATGCTATAGACTATTATGAGAAATGACTTGTTCACAAAAAAACTAACCATATATCCAAAACTTGATGCAAGTCGGATCAGCCATTAAGAGAAGTTTATTATCTTATATTATGTGTATATATAAATCCGATTTATCGTTAATTAAGTTAATATGGTACTACTTGTTTACTGACAACGCCCTACGGTATCAACAGGAAGCTCTGATTTCCTCCACTAATTACAACTACCTTATAGAAGTGGCCTGTGTTAAAGAAAGATTATATTTTCATTTTTTTTTAGCTTGACAGCTTACATTCTTGACATAGACAGGCCTACAGAATTCGGGAGATAGCACTTGAGTGGTGGAACTCAAAGCTCTCAAAAGCTCTCAAGGACTCAAAGAGGCTCTTTGCACGTACCTGAGCAGAGAAATGACATCATTCTAACATACCAACGCTATCCCGCTGCGTTGTAACGTGATTTCTTGCTTACTTAAAAAGTTAAATTTTACTTTAAACTAATAATATATTTTTTTATTAAATATTACAAACATATTTATATATGTGTTTTTATATGTTTTTGTATCATTTCCAGCGTACGTAGAGGCATCATTTCTATTCTGTATGGGAGATGAGATGAATGCTGTGTACAGATTCTTACCAGCAATAAGAACACTACAGCATATGGGGCGTTTGAAGAAAAAAGGAAAATTCAGAGCCAAGTTGAGAAATTTTAGATATGTCAGCGATTTTAGATCTGGACGACCTAAGTTTATGGGTTGAATAAATTAAATCTATAGTCTTATTTCTTTAATTTTTGAAAATATAATATTCTTTACTGTACAAAGAAAAGACGACATTTAAACATTAACTTCAGAAAAGTTTATCACTTTCGGTCAACCTATGTGACGATGAGTAACTTAACGTTTTAAAAGTAACTTGCGATAATACTTATAATAATTAAAACCTTAGCATTCCTTTTAAACTGAACATGTAATTTACCGACTGACGAAACAAAAAAGTTTATGGCTTCACGCTTTATCCTCCACATAGCAGAGTACGTTCAGGGAACCACAGGAATGATAGGAACTTAGTGTTGAGACACTCCGTTCCTCATTTTCCACCGTTTCGAGGCATTTCATGTGGCATGGCGGATCTCAACACCGCATTTTGCCTAGTTGCCAGAGCGAAGAAAATTGAAATGGTACAAATCTATCTTCCACGAGTGGAAATCGAACCCACAATCCGTCGCGCTTCCAGGCAAAGGCTTTAAATAAATAAAAATTAATTCAAACACGATATTGTACAAGCATATTATAATGCCTGTTTAATTACTTCGTCCCGACTCCTGCCCCTATCTGTCCTCCACAACGCCACCGCGTCCGCGTCCGCGTCGGTTAGTCAAACAATGTAACGTAAATAGCGTTCAATCAAAAGGCCACCGCGAAACATACTTTATTAAATTTCTATAATAATAATACTGTAATTAAGTTTGTGTGTATTGCATGTGATTTCAATGCCTCACTATAAACCAGACGGTGGCTAGTCCTATGTCCGAAGGAATTAACTATTATTAATAATTAAATGAGCTTCTGAGTATAACTTATTATGTTAATTCTAAGACATGATATTTATTTAATTTTTCATAGACAATTCGGGAAATGTAAGTCGACTACACATAAATATATAAATGAAAATATTAAAAAGGCTATGGACTAATCCTCTTAAAGGATTCAGTAATGCATGCACTTTAGCGCTGCTTAGTTCCAATACTATCTAACGCTAATGGACGCAACATGTATGATTTAAAAATCGCTGTATGATTATTGGCTGGTTGTAACTGGTAACATACATACAAGAGACGAAAATGTCAGGCCCAACGTTTTGTTCTCTCTTTCTATAGTAACATCTTTCATAGAAAGAATGAAAAATGTAATTTTACTTTTTATTTCACGACACTTTTGGGTGTCGGTGCATATTTAATTTGGAATGTTGCGATTTTTTTAACAATATTCTTTGTTAGCTTCATACATGAACAAGTTCGGCAGAGATGAAGAGCTCGTATATCGCTCACTGCTCACTGCTCACGCGTTCAAAGTTCACTTCATTATTAAATAAATCTGGTTTTTTTAACGTGGAATAAAATAAATGTGGAATAAATCTGAATATTCTACAGTAACGCCATCACAGTGACTTGTCACAGAGTTAAATTCTATATGTAAAATCTCAATACGGACTATGGAGTAACCTGACATTCTAACTGTCTATCCTGCCATATCCAAGATAAGCCTAAAACTAAAAAAAAGTACTCAAACACTTTTTAATATATGTATTTTAACCTGATTTAAGTATTGAAGCTCAATTTTGAATTTATGATACCTAGAAATACCCATAAAAATTGCAACGGAAATAAGAGCTAATTGAGTTTGGCGATGGCACCTTCGTTTTTTTATAAGCCTTCGATGCATCTAGCTGATGGAGTATTTTATTGGTTTAAGTATTTAACCAGCGTGCCTTGGAAATGAAATTACTTGCCGGAAGGGTCCATCCGCTTAATTACTGTTAATGCGATCAATATGTTAAAAATGGTATACATTTTCAATATTTATGAAGAATTTAGCCTCAAGGGTTTGTAATTGGGTTAGTAAATTTCAGAATATATATACTCGTAATATTTGTGCATAAAAATTGTAAAAAATATAACACTAATTTCTTTATAAACATTTTAAGCTTATATTATTATAAGAATAGTTGTAATTATACATACATACGTATACACATAGCTTCACGCCCTATCCCTAGCGGGGTAGTCAGAGAGAACGGAGCGCCAAACGTTGCGGTCCCTACATACCTCTTTCGCCTCGTCCACTGTCATTAACTTCTTCATGCATGCTCTCCGGGGAGTCCTCATGCTTTTTACGTGACCTTCCTCCAGTATCTTCGATACTGTTTTCGAAAGTCAACCGAGGTCTTCCCTTACCTCTTTTACCATTCACTTTTGCGTAGTATATCTCCATCATCATCTGAGCACGTTCTTCTTCATTCTTACTGTGACATCCTCGCTGGTACCTGCCATCCTGTGTACCTCTTCGTTGCGGATTCGGTCAGCTAAGCTGACTCCGCATATCTTTAGAAGAGATTGCATCTCCACAGCATTCATCTTTCTTTCCTTCTTCTTCTGTAATACCCACGTTTCACTGCCATATAACAGCGTCGGTACCAGAGCTGCGTTGTGTACGGCCAAACGTGCAGCAACGCTGACGTTCTGCCGTCTCAACAACGCAGCTAAGGCACCGTTCGTTCTATTACACGTCTTTCCATATCCATTTCGTATCTACCATCTCTACTTAACATACTTCCCAAGTATACTACTTTATTCACTTTTTATAATAATTTTCCATTCACAAAAATCTTGCATTTGTCCTTTCCTCGTTTCTTTCAAATACCAGAACCTTTGTCTTACTTGCATTCAGGCTTAGACCATTAGTTTCACAACCGTCTTTCAGAATGGTGACCAATACCTGCAACTCCCATTCTGATGATGCAATAAGCACTGCATCATCTGCGTACAACAAGCAATTTACCTTCAAGTCACTGACTTTTACACCCATGTCACTTTCTTTCAGTCCTTGGAGATAGCTATACAAATACAAATTGAACAACCAAGCTGACATGGCACAACCCTGTTTAACACCCGATTGGATGCCAAACCGAGGCGACATGTCGACTCCTACTCGCACACAGGCTGAGTGATCTCTATAAAGAGACTTTACAACCTGCAGCAAGGGTCCGCTCTCATTGTACCGGGGTAGTATGTCCCACAACTTCTTTCTTACAACCCTGTCAAACGCCTTCTTCAAGTCCACAAAAATACAGAAAACTTTTTGGTTTACAGCCAAAAATTTCTCTGTGATCATACGAATGGAAAAGATCTGATCAATGCATCCTCTTCCGGGTCTAAAACCTCCTTATAGCCTCCTAGATAGCCTCCCACAATACCTTTTCGGATCTTTCTTGCATTTTTCTCGCTAAAATTTTTACATATTACTTTACCACCTAAGCTAATCAAACTGATAGCCTTATAGCTTGCACAGTCTATCTGTGAATATCGGCAAATCGGTTGTATCATTTCGTTTGGCCCTGCCATGCCCTTTCGCTTGGTCTCAGTCATACAAATAACATCCAAATCTCGCTAATCCATCACATGTAATAATTCATTCATCTTCTGGTCCATCCCTCCTCTTACATTCCACGCAGCTATTTGTAGCTCCGTCCTCCACTTCCCGCCGTTCCGGACATGACGTGCTGGGTGGTGGTCCCCAACGCCGCATTCGTCACCACTATTTACACCAGCGGGGACGCACTGGTGCGCGTCGCCTCGGAGGGACGCCCCAGTGACGCCTAGTGATGGACTGTTGCAGCCGTAGGTAGGGCTGGCAGGGGTCGCTACGTGCAAACCTTCCATCTTCGACCATCAAGTTAGTTAGTTAGTTGTAATTATTTTAACTTATTTCTTTGTAAATAATAGTAGAAATAAAGTATAAATCAAAAGATTTATATTAAGGCATATTTCTTTTATTAATTTTTTTTTGATTCCAATAGGTATTTTTTGTAAAAACTTTTAATTCTTTGAATAATATAAAGCCAACACTACTTCAGTAAGCAATTCTGCTAAAAAGAGGTGTCAAAAAGTTATTGTTTTTAATATAAAATAATTTACTTTGTCAAAACGAACACGACTAAAGCACTTACTATTAGCACAATACGATGTGTTTGATTTCCCCTTAGGAAATGGATTATTTGCGGGATAGAGCGTGAACCTGTGAACATATATCGATACAGACATTTTCACGTCATTTGTGAGGATTACTTGAGATGCATATGTATATGAAACATCGAATACCATGAAATTTATTGGGTGCGACTTTGACAAAAACCTTATGGTGGCAGTTAGAGCCGTAATATAGTTTTTAAAGCAGTTGTTTGTGAGACCGTCAGCATCGAATTATGACCCTTCTCCCTGCTCAACAATTCTAATAAAATAAAACTATTTAAATACCCGGGATTTTTTTATGTACTGGAGAAGGTTTCAAAACATCACTTCAATTATGCAATCAAAAACTAACGTCAAGCTTGCAACCCCTCGTGTAAGTTTACAAGCACTAATTGTAAATTGCAGCGTAATAACTTCACGTACAAATTAATTGGAGTCTAGGTTAAGGTTTTCGTTATAAAACCTAATAATGATGTACACACGGGCTGACCATGCTACAGGGTAAAAGGAGGAGACAGCAGGGGTGTGATAAAGGTATGTCTACATGTTTACACTATTATTTATAATACAATTCCCTTAAAACTGTCAATAAAATAATTTAACTTTTGAACATTTTATTCTCCTTAAAAGAAAATTCAGGAAAATTTTTACTTGCTTTATTTAGCCATAGCCATATATTTTGGGGTATTTTTTTTATAGCTTCACGCTTTATCCCGCACATGGCAGGGTAGGCATAGGGAACAGCAAGGACCGTAGGAGCCTAGTGTTAAGACACTCCGTTGCTTAGTTCCTTTTTTTCCGTCTCCGCTTTCCGCCTTTTTCAAGGCATTGCGAGTGCCGTGCTTTGCCTAGTTGCCAGAGCGAGGAAAATGAAAATAGAAAATCCATCTTCCTCGAGTGGAAATTGAACCCAGAAACCATCGCGTTTACAGGCAGATGCTTACGTCTCTGCGCCACGACAGTCCTCAGTGGGGTAAAATATTTTTATTTATGACCAATAATCAATATGCCGCAACTGGGAAACGAATATATAACCATTGAATATCTGTTATAGGTTAATTTTAACAACAATGAAGCGGAAAATGTCTTCAAGGTTAAGTTTATGAGATTATGGACCTATAGAAAGTGTACGCTTTTTCCTGTTCAGAGTTCTACAACTTCGTAGAGGGTTTCGTAGCATGTTGACATGTTTTGCTATGGAAAATTATCAGTGTATTTATTTACGTACGTACAAAAAATCATGATAGTTTGTATATAAGAAGACGAATGGCTAAATTTAATACAATATACCTAATATATAACCTTTTTCCTTTTTTTTTAGCTTGACGCTTTATCCCGCACATGGCAGGATAGGCAGAGGGAACTGCAGGAACCATACAAACCTAGTGTTAAGACACTCCGTTGCTTAGTCCTTGCTTTCTCCGTCCCCGCTTTCTGCCGTTTTCGAGGCATTGCGTGTTGAGTGGCGGAACTCAAAGCCGCACGTTGCCTAGTTTCCAGAACAAAGAAAATGGAAATAGAAAAATGGCTATGACGTATTTGATTCACAGTTGTAGCATATTGATTGTTGATCAAAAATAAAAATATTTGACCCCACCACATATAAACAAATTGTTACGACTATGACTAAATAAAGCCGATTATTAGCCAAAATTACTTAGATAATTGTATCTCTCAGTAATTTCTGTGATTCATGAATTAATTTTGGTAGTAAGAAGTTTGCTGTTATTTTAACAAAAATTATTAGTTCTTATAGTTTAAATTGTATTGTTTCATATAATTATACAAGATCGTTATAAATTTGGCATTTAATAAATTTTTGCTGTTGTGGAAAAAGCTATTTTAGCAAAATGATTTAACTTTCTCATACATTGCAATATTGAAATATGTTTTCTTTGTAGTGGTGCGTTTTCTATATTCCTAAGGGGGGCACAATAGTCTTAAGCATTCTTTGTTGCATGTTCTCATTATTTTTTTTAGCTTTGCACTTTATCCCGCACATTGCAGGGTAGGCACAGGGAACTGCAGGAACTATATGAACCTAGTATTAAGACACTCCGTTGCTTGGTCCCTGCTTTCTTCGTCCCCGCTTTCCGCCTTTTTCAAGGCATTGCGTGTTGAGTGGCGGAACTCAACGGCGCGCTATGCCTAGTTTCCAGAGCGAAGAATATGGAAATGGAAAAATCCATCTTTCCCGAGTGGGAATCGAACTCTTAAGCCGTTGCGTTTACAGGCTTATACCTCTGCGCCACCATGGTCCTCTCAACTGCAATTTTATTCTAAAGTGCAACTGTTTTTAAACTCCATAAAACTTTGTTGGCATAATGAAAATCTTATCCGATGGAACTCAAAATCGCACGTACATGGGGAAAATAGCAATAATCTATTCTCTCCAGTGAGATTCAACTCCAGAACTACCGCTTTAAACAGTTACAGTCCAAGACGACTGTTCTACAAAAACTTTAAAACGAAATAGGTAATTAAGTATAAATATTAAATAAGTATATTAATAAGTAGAAGTACGAAATAAGTATAAGTATAAACAATATTTAAAAAAATATTAAGTACAATAATGTTCTATAATAAACCCAATACCATCTAACGCATACCAAAATGTCTGGCAATTGCTAATAGACTGCGAGTTTATTAATAACGCGTCGGAAGGGGAGTATTGTGTCAGTAGGCTAGGGGTGTTAGATGTTTGATGTTTATTTGTTTTGATTTCTGGTTGCCGAGTCTAATTACGAGATTTGCTCAAATTTTTTTTTAGTAAAATTTTGATTGTTTTTTATTTGATTCATTTATATTGTATTATTTCGTAGGACTCTCTATCGGGATTACGCGGACTAATGTACGTACAGTTCGTTATAGTTTTAGGTTCAAATTCATCTGAGGTATTAGTATTAGTAAAAACACAAGCACTTCCTGCAAATATTATTTATTCCATAGTCCGTGATATAAAAGGTAAATTATCATTAAAATATTTCCTAATACGAATTCATTGTTGAATAAAGTACGATATTTTTTATTTAAATCATTAACCACCTTTCAAGTGCTGTGGAAATTACGTTCAATATGACCGTGTCAAGATAGAAACAAAGCGACGGTAGCGACGGTAGCTCTTAGTTAATTCCTCACACCTAATATGATTTACATTTAATACCGCTGTATATAAGTTTAATATACTTTAAATATATACGAGTTGTAAAAATAGAGTCAATAAATATGTTGTTATTGTTTACATTTTTTTATTGTTTTTAAAAATATTCTTACTCTTCGCTTTGGCGATTAAAAAGCGGTGTCGAATATCATCTCTTAACACGTAATGTCTCCTACTGAAATTAAAGGACAGTAGGCAAGTGTACAAGATATACCTAGCACGAGTTATAAAATCAAAAATCTTACATTTGCATCGACCGACTTCAAGGTGTCTGAATTTCTTCAAAACCTAAAGTGTTGAGGCAATCTCATAAAAATACGATATTTACATTGTCACGCAATGTAGTTATCACATTTTTCACGACTCTTTAGATTTTATTTTGGATTTTTAACACATTAATGATTAAGCCACAAGCCACAAAGGAATTGTAAGTATTAAGCCACAAGCCACAAAAGAATTATAATATGTTATTAGATATTTGCTAAGTCTCAAATAATACCCCTTTGTGAATATTTTAAAATCTATAAACTTTTAAGTTATTAAACTTCTTAAACAACTTTTAAATCCCTAAATTATTTTATTTAATATATTTAATGGAAATCCAACGTTGTATATAAAAATAAGTGTTACTTTAATAAATAATATGCATATTATAATGCAAAAGAAAAAAAGCAAGACAAGAACAATTCTTTATACTTTGGAAGTACAGTACTACTGTATAGTAGTAGTGACAGTTTAAAAAATACAAAGGATACACACGCTTCTTAAGTTATTCTCTAATACTATGAAATATAGAATTCCACTGATTAA
The DNA here is from genome assembly GCA_037178615.1 of Dione vanillae. Classification (NCBI taxonomy): domain Eukaryota; kingdom Metazoa; phylum Arthropoda; class Insecta; order Lepidoptera; family Nymphalidae; genus Dione; species Dione vanillae. The sequence goes on along the minus strand of JAZFAU010000138.1, from coordinate 1,881,271 downwards.
CGTGTTAATAAAGTTTTTTTTTACGCCGGCTCACACAAAAACCGATAAAAATAAAACCAAAGGAAATTTATTCAATACATGGACTTATATTTAATAGTTTTGTTATATTTGACATTACAATAACTTTGTGAAAGAGATATCTAAATATTAAGTATAGATTAATATTAAGGACAACGAAATATCTTAATTGTTTTAACTTGTTACATGTTCATTAAAAAAAATAAAATCATACTTGTTTCATATAAAATATTCTACTTGTAAAATATTGTACAAGATTATAAAAAAGCACACAAAAAGGTTTTATTAAATATATTATTAACCTTCGAATTTATATTTTTTACCTTAATAGCAATATTAGACATAAAGGAGGAATATAATGATTTCCTGTAAAAGACATGCCCACATCCTTTCTGTGCTTTCGATATCACAACTTTTCTAATTTGGACCATCATTACTCGTATACCGACTGTTAGACATTAATAATTAATATGATAATGATTTAATATCACAATAGATATACATAGTGGGCCATCCTGGAAGAAGCTGACTGTAGAAAGCCCTAACAAATTTTATATTGAAATTAGTTGATACTCTTAAGGAGCCTCATTTGGAGTTGATAAATACTTAAAATTTGTAATATAAAGTAAAAAAATATCTTTAAATGCTACAATTGAATAATGAAGTTCATGAAAACTATGTATTTTAAGCCCATAAAAAAATGCTACAATATTTTGGCTGTATTATGATTTTAGGTTCCGTTTTAGTCGTCGTCATAAGTTTAGAAGTCTATTTCTTAATAATTATCACGTAATCACGTTATCGTAGATAATATCATTACTTTTAAATTAATATTTTTTTACTTTTACATTTACTTCGTGACTTTTTCTAAATATGGACGTTTTATGTAATGAAACCTTTTTCTGACATAAAGTTCTCAATTTAAACCTTTCAATGTACGCATCAATCATCAAAGGAAAAGCTTTAAATGTACGCATTTAATGCTTTTCCTTTTATATTTAGGATAAACATTATTCCTTGGTAAAATTAAAACTTTTGTAATGTAAAATAAAACACCGAGTAAAGTAGAGCAAAAACGCTAGTTAAAAACAAATATACAATAAAATATATAAGCTTATATATTAAATTATTGCTGAAGTGAAATATTAAATTTAAATTTCAATCCATCCCCTCTATGTAAGCTGTAATTCTAGATACTGGGAAACAGGGAGATTCTCCCAAAGTGCGCGGGAATCCCCCACCACCCAAAGGGCGTGAAATCTGTTGCACTAGGAGGACCCGCCCTCCGACCTACTCTCTGGGCCTCAGTCACTCAGAGCTTAGTTGCAGTCGCAGCCTGGACCTGATACAGTCCACATCTCGCTCCTCTAGCGGTGAAAACAAGTCATAAACAGGCTGTGGCAATGTAATAAAGTAAAGTTGTGCTTTTAAATTGTAAATAGCTGTATATTAAAGCTTCACTTTGTATTATAAGTAAAAAATTAATTTTAATCTGCAGAAATGGTAAAATCATAGCTTTAATTAAAATTTAAGTCAAAATTCATAAAGAAAATTGTGTTGAGTGTTTTTGGATACCCGAAAATCGTAAGTAAACTATTTTTCTCATAAAGCGTAATATTTTTGCTATACATATTTTTAAAGCGGTGGTTGTACAAAATTTGCTTTATTACAGATGCAATATTCCAACTGAACGGCATAAAATAGAACAATTAATAAATAAAAATAAAAAGCATTCAATAATCAAGATGGAAAAAAAATAGGAAATGATGTCTCGCAGCTTATTTATCGAGATTTTTCATAAATTACTATAAGGTGAGATATCAATGAATTATTTAAAAATATATAAGTTTAATTTACTATATTTGTTATAATATGTATATTTTGAAATCTTAAAATTTTTATTTTATTATATAAGGAATGGATTTTACAATATGGTATTTTTCAGGTAATCATTTCCGGGGATATCGAGGTCAGTAAGCTTCTATCCATTCGTCGCTGCTTGAATGAAATTTTATGTTCGCCTATCAACGAGATATTTTGGTCCAAGTTATCTTCGTTGTCATAGCAATTCTCATTGTTTGGATAAAGCTTCCCGCCAACACGAACTTCCTCTCCCTCACTTCGATGAATAGGAGTACCTCAAAATTGATTATTTTTATTTGGGTTAAGCGAATATTTTTTTTATTAATTAACGCTTATTATTATTTGAGCTTAATTTAAGACTTTTATTGTCAAAATGCGAATAACAAAGTTAAGGCGAAGATCACACAAATGTAACGTCATATTTTATATATTTCGCATAAAATTTATATATATAATATGTAAGAATGAGATTAGAAAATTGGTAAGTGTATATATGGGAATTATGATCGTGAATACCGAATTTAAAGAAGTAGAATAGTTGATAAGAACACTTTGGCGCCCTTTGTGTACTGGGATGTAGTCACTGTGTATATAATTAAAGACAGCCACGGAGGTGTGTTCGTTGAAAATATTCCAAGCTAAGTCATAGACAGGTTGAATGATATTACTAAATTCGATAAGGCTTGTTTGAATAAAAACCATATCAAAAAAATAACTTAAAGGTTACGAAATTAATTCAGTAAGCCAAAAGAACTACTTATTATAAAGAAGATAAAAAAGAAAATAATAATAAAAAAAAGCTAAAACTTTAACATTTTATATTAGATAGGTATATTTAAATTATAATAATTAGACAAACTTACTTAAAATTTAGAAGAACATAAAAACACAATAAATTAGGGTTAGATCATAAGAAAATCCAAAAAAAAAAATAAAAAAATAGACAGAAAATATACAAAAAAAAAAACAAGAATACAAAAAATTAATTAAAAAGTAAAAAAAAAAACAAAAAAAAATTGTTATCAAGTTAGTCAGTTACGTATGATAGAATGTAATAAGTGTAAATATAAATAACCAAAATAGCTAAATAACCCTTTGTAATATTAGAGAATAAATAATATATTACAGATAGTATAGATTAATGATATCACAATACCAAAAAATAGACATAAAAAAATTTAAAATAATAAAAAAAAAATAAAAAATCAAAAAACACAAAAAAGTAGAATTATTAAATAAGTGGATTGCTCAATTCTTAGGATATTTATATGACTTAAAAAACATAAATTTTATATATATAAACAATTAAAATAAGCTAGTTTTTTATATGAAATAGTAATTGAGTAAATTACAATAAAACTAAAAAAAACAAATAGCAGAAAGAAAAGCACAAAAAAAAAATTAAAAAACAAATAAAAATATTAAAAAATTAAAAAAAAAAGTAAAAAAATACAAAAAAAGTAGAATTATCTATATTATAAATAGCTTCGTAAATTTTATGAATAAAACTAAAATAAGTGTATAATACTATAGAAAAAAAACAACTCATTCTGCCTAAAACTTCAAAAAAAGAACCCCGAAAAAACACATTAAAAATATAAAAAAAATTAATAAAAAAAATAAAAAAAAAGTAGAATTATCGAATAAGTAGAGAAACCTTTTGTTATTGTAAGAAATAGTAAATAGTACTATAGGAAAAGATGAGCTACTCCAAATTCGATATTGTATATAAAATAAAATAACCGGTAAATTTAATACATATTATAACATAAATTAAAAAAACATAGAACCAAAAAAAAGCAGATTGAAAAATAACAAAAAAAATATAAATAAAAATTAAATAAACATTAAAACAGTCAAAAAAGTACAAAAAACAATAGTATTATATTACTAATTTAGTCAATCACGTTAGATATGGAAAATAAAATATTCGCAGGATTTAAAATAAAATGTAAGTTTAGATTTTTAAATAAGTATGAAATAGTGAATGATATAAAGGCAAAATATATTTAATTTTAATAACATATAATTAATAATTAATTGAGTAGTAGCAAAAAAGTATGAAATAGTAGACAGAAAAAAAATCAAATCAAAATGAAAAAAAATCAACAAGTAAAAAATCAAAAAAAAAATTAATGATCTAGTTAGTTAGTATAATATAAAAAACTGTAAATTTAATAAATAGAAATAATTAAAAGTGAGGAGTTTTTTATAAAAAAAAAAGAAACAAAAAATTATAAAAAAATAAAATAGACCAAATATAATATAAAAAACAACGTTATATATATATATATATATATATATATATATATATATATATATATATATATATATATATATATATATATATATATATATATATATATATATATATATATATATATATATATATATATATATATATATATATATATATATATATATATATATATATATATATATATATATATATATATATATATATATATATATATATATATATATATATATATATATATATATATATATATATATATATATTAAGCTAATGCACATATACACTTCAAAACAAACAACAACAATCAAAAAATCTACAATTACGATAAAATCACCATAAAAACATTTTCCAAATATATTTATGAGCGGTTATGAAGAAGTATAAAATACAAAATGGAGAAACGAAAGAAACGAGGAATGATAAAAAAGTAAAGGCACACTTATTAATTTTATTTATAACTTATCATAATAATAACAATAAAATAAACTGTCATTAAACCCACAAAAGCATTAAAAAAATAAAATATTCCAAAATAAATTATTTGAGGACCGTCGTGGCGCAGAGGCGTAACGTCTGCCTGTAACGCGACGGTTTTTGGGTTCGATTCCCAGTCGGGGAAGATGGATTTTTCTATTTCCATTTTCTTCGCTCTGGCACCTAGGCAAAGCCCGGCGTTGAGTTCCGCCACTCAACACGCAATGCCTCGAAAAAGGCGGAAAGCGGGGACGGAGAAAGCAGGGACTAAACAACGGAGTGTCTTAATACTAGGTTCCAATAGTTCCTGCAGTTCCCTCTGCCTACCCTGCCATGTGCGGGATAAAGCGTGAAGCTAAAAAAAAATATTATTTGAGTAGGCAAAAATTCTAAACTTTTTCTACAGTGTCTTACTTTCTAATGTGTATTTAAAAAAAACAAACAAAAAAGTCCAAAAAAAAATATGTAAAAGCTTAAAAAATATATAAAAAAAAGCTTAGCAGCAATATACGTTAAGGGTAATTAATAAATAGCTTATTAACATTTTTATATCAATAAATAAGTATACCTTTAACATATATTGCCTATGTCGTTTCACCTACATGTCATTTCACTAAATTACTACTACACAATATTTTAAATTTTTTAATTAAAAAATTTTGTTTTTCTTAAATTTGTACAATTTTAGTAAACTACAACCATATTCATATGTTCCATTATATTTGTACATAAAAAAGACAAACAGTTTTAATTTAAAATAATGAGCAACCTTAGCTACTTCATATATATAGTGAGTACATCATATTTCATGCAAATCAAGCTGGAAATATATCGTAAAAAAATCGTGTGTAAATATTTTAAAGCTCGCTAAGCTTATATATCATAAATTTAAACCAAACATTAATACGAATAAAATTTAAAAAAAAACTTAGCTAAATTGTAGTGCTCATGTTAAAATAACCCTTGATAGACCGTCCTTAGGAGGAGTAGATATTTAATTATATATAATAAGTAAATTGTCTTTCACTAAAAAGTTACGGTTAAAATCAGGGTTTTCTGTAAAGTAATCTTAAAGCTTCTCATGATGACTTGTTCAGTCGCTTGCACTCAATTTGTATAAATTTAATAAAATGAACGATGTAAATTATTGTAGAATGTAATAATGTCTCCAAGACAATAAATTTTGACATAGTGTACTTAATATGTAAAACCACATTTTGTGACCATGATAGCTATAGTAACAACGTAACAGACCAACGAAAACGTTGTATATATATATATATATATATATATATATATATATATATATATATATATATATATATATATATATATATATATATATATATATATATATATATATATATATATATATATATATATATATATATAGAATGTAATATGTAATGTCGAATGTAATAAGGTCCCCAGGACAATAAGCTTTGTTTGCATATTAAATAAGATAATTATAACACAAAAAAATATCCAAAAAAGAAACTAAAAATATACAAAAAGTAAAAAAACTAAAAAAAAATATAGAAAATAAATATATATATATATATATATATATATATATATATATATATATATATATATATATATATATATATATATATATATATATATATATATATATATATATATATATATATATATATATATATATATATATATATATATATATATATATATATATATATATATATATATATATATATATATATATATATATATATATATATATATATATATATATAGAATGTAATATGTAATGTCGAATGTAATAAGGTCCCCAGGACAATAAGCTTTGTTTGCATATTAAATAAGATAATTATAACACAAAAAAATATCCAAAAAAGAAACTAAAAATATACAAAAAGTAAAAAAACTAAAAAAAAAATATAGAAAATAAATACAATAGAAGAAAGTATAAAATAAATCAATCGACCAGATTAAAAATGAAAAATTATAAAATTAGTATACATTATAATAATTACTTGAATAAGAATCTCTTATAAAATAAGCTTATAAGATGTACATATATAACGACACAAGACGAAAATCAAATGTGCTGTACAATCGTCCACATGGTGACCATTCAAAGTAGTGTGTAAATATTTGTGTTTATATATATATATATATATATATATATATATATATATATATATATATATATATATATATATATATATATATATATATATATATATATATATATATATATATATATATATATATATATATATATATATATATATATATATATATATATATATATATATTATAAGATATTAAGATCTACAAATAAGTCTGTCTATAAATGATCTAAAGGCAACAGGATAATTTAAATTGATTGACTATATAGTTAATCTAGTGGTAATGTGTCAAAACATATCATAATACTATGTAAAATAATATCATAATTTTTAATTATATATTATTAAATGAGAATAATTAATCATATATAAACTGTATAGCAGTAATACACTAACAATATAAAGATAAAAAAGTTATTAAGTTATAAGGTCTATTATCGTAAGTCAGTCTTAAATACAAAAAAAAAGAAAAAAAAATCAGATAAAAGTCCCACAAAAACAAAAAAAAATTAATGTTAGAAAACAATACTTAATCAGTCATAGTAAGATTGATAATATTAGTATTATCGTACTCATGTATACTATTCGAATTATGCTTTACAATATATAAGTTTTAATAATATAAAAATCCAAAAAAAAAAAATTAATATATTGAACTTATAAAAATCATATACATAGATTAAGTGTAACATAAGTAAGTATAGTCATGCCATTATCTGAAGTAAAAAAGAAAAAAAAATAACATTAAATTATTAAAATCACTTAAAAGAATGCCATCTGGAAAGAAAACGCTTTAATAGATTTTATCTTGAAAAATTAATAAGAACCAATCCGAAAATGACTTGTGTAGGTAGAATATTCAATAAATATAATTTAATATGACCGGCTGCGCGTGCGCATACCAAAATATTACGTGTATATACTCTCATATTTACGGTATTTTAAGGTGACATTGTAAATATAACCCTACGAGCTATATTTGTGATATTTTGTAGTCTTGAGGTATAAAGGTAAAAAATTTTGAATGGTGCTTTATAAGTAAGGTTTTAAGGTATACTTACAAATGAGTACGTACTTGTTGTATGTATAATATGTATTTATGTTCATATGTGTATATAATGTATATAAATATTAAAGTTAGATATAGGTTATTGTAAAGTACCTCCCTTTTAGTCAATTAAATATAAATCAACTTAAAATTAAAAACAAAATCAATGTATATAATAAATAAGCAGCTTAAAACACGATTATTTGAAGCACGGTGAAATTTTCTACAAAGTACAAAATAATTTCAAATAGTGTAAAATAAAACATTTGCAAGTGGATCTATGTAGAGATTAATTTTACATTTATTTTCGTCCAAATCTAACATATAGTTTTTTGTAAATAAACATATACTTATCGTGTATTTAATAAAATAATTATAAATAGAAATATTGTAAAATATATGTATATATAAGTAACCTAACTAGCCTTAGGTAAATAAATAAAAAAAAGATTGGTGGGAATACTACCCTTACTAATGTAATAAGTGTATTATATCGCTAGTATTGGAAAATTGTAATTTTAACTGATTTTTCTAAGCTAAGCTAAGATTTTGTTATAAATAATAACCATGCACTAAAAAAGTATTCATAGACTATTGACAGTTGGCTCCCATATAAGTATAATTATTACTTAGTAATAGTTAAATATATATAATTTGTATATATTTGTAAAATTATGTCTAGAATAAATTCATTGTAAAAATGTAATATAATTGATCAATTTATTATATCTTAGGTTAATAGGTGGTGTTACATATTAAAGTAGAGTTAATTGGTGGTACCTCTTTACAAATTATATGGAACGCAACCTATTGACCTATATTTTACTCAACAACAAAGGAAGAACGTAAAGAAGATATTGTATAAAAGATAGAAAAAATAAAGATATGACAGAAAAAAAAGATAAAAAATAGAAGGATATAACAGCCATTTTTCAGAAATGATAGGTGGAGATGTGAACATGTTTTGGGCACAAGTGAACGTGTCAATTGTTTTTTATTGACTTATTCTGCACAAGACATGTTCATCGTCCACATCATTTACAATCATCAGAACACAAGTATCATTGAAAGCTTTTGTTATTTTTAATATTGCAATGTATTTGAGCTTTTTTGTTACCTCGACGAAAAATTTATCGTTAGTAAAAATTTTATCGTTACGTCTAAGTTCTAATAATTCTATAGGTTATCTATATTATTATTTTAATCCTTTTTTTATTAATGTATTATAAATTATTTATATTAATACTAAAAATGAGCTCTATTCCTTTTTAGGTACAATCATGGGCTTATTGATATTTGAAGAACGTTATGTTGGCAGACTCATATTTCCGTCACTTTTAATTTATAATGGCTTAAAATTTTATGAATAAAAATGACGGATTGAATGAGGTGTCCCATTTTCAACAACGATGATGATTAATTTTTCATCAGTTTTTATGACGTTATAGAAACAAAATAAATAACTGGTTTCCTTGTAAAAAAGTAAAATATTTGTAAATCCATCCTTGCTTTGTCAATTATCAGACATTAAAAATCAAAATGTAATCTTTACTATAGTGGTATATATGGTATAGTGATTGAAACGTCATAATTAAAGAGGAGAAAAAACAAGAAGACGTACAATGGTATAAACACATTATTGTAATAATAAATTGTAAAAAATATTTTAAAATATCGCACAATTTTCTTCCAGTGAACAAAAACATTAGGAAATCACTAGTGAAATATAGTTTTGGATGTAATTTGGATGCTACTGAAGCCAGCAAGTGGTGCTCGTCCATTTTACACCTATAACTTTGTTTCACAATACGCCATGCAAGTCTATCAACAAAATATCAGCATACCCACTTTTTGCATTCCTATGTTGTTTAAGTGATCAATACAAAATAGGGAGAGTAAAAGATGGATATCTGAAAAATTACTACAAGATATTATAAAAATAAAAAAAATATGTTATAGTTCATATTATTTTAATTGTATTAAGAATTTCCTCTTAACTGAATAATATGTTGACCATTTATCTTTTTAATGTTTCAATCAACTTATTTTTTCCAATATTTTTATTATTATTATAAAATTTTATATATAACTGTTTTGTGTCTAATAATTTCAGGTTTTCGCAGAAATTACAACTTTATTTCGGCATTGCCATATTTTCCGTCACTTTAGACTATAAGTTTTAAAAATTCAGTAGAATAAAGTGAAGGGAAACATTGACGATGTACGATAATCTGCAAAATGAAACAGATCGCCATACAAGATAGATCAGGAAGCCTAAATTCTTCAGGAAAGTCATTCTTGTTCATAAATTATAGGTTCATTTGGGAGTACAGCAGTGGTACTTTATCCTCTTTATAAGGTAGAATTAACGTGAGATATACGAGAAGATATCTACATGATTTCCGTCTACAATATTGAGAAATCTAGTTATCTTATCGTGTCTCTTACGTTGAACACACCAGACAGCCCTTTACTTTTTAAATTTATTTATATAGCACCTTTTCTGTTATAGGCAATAAAATATAATGCTAAATATACTTAGTCCACTAATCCTGTAATTTTTCTAACAATTTTCCACTAAAGTAAATAAATCACACTATACTATTTCGATACTAATGTGTCCTACATAACTACTTAAGGTTCCAAGGATTCTTATTCTATGTAAAATATATGTTTTTATTAAAATATATGCATGTTAATGTACAAGATAACTGTTAATTACGTATAACCAAAATTGTAGAATATGATAAAGAAATATTCAAGAAGGTTATGTTAATTCAGACAGGGCAATGTTTTGGGTCAAAGAAGTTCATGCGCTTTTGCTCAAAACATGGCACTGTCTGTTTAAAGCAAACACCTGCAAACGACAAGGATACTTTAAAATCGTTAAAACGTTGGACGGTTACTACATCCAAAAATATCAAAAAATGAACTAAAAGTAAATTAATTATACAACCAATGAAAACAAAGAAGATCAAATTCTGAAGAATGAAGATGAATAAAATAAAGAAGCTATTTCTAATCTGATATATGAAACTTATATCTTAATATTTCTTTAATTTTCCATTATACATATTTTTTTATATATTATTAATATAATGTAGTTTTTTAAGTTAGGTTCCACTATTTCGCAAGATTGTTAAAGACAAGAAGCCAGAAAATATATTCAAGAAGTGTTTTTTATTGCTAAAAATTGACAAGTGGAACTCCAGTACTGTGCGGTTCCGTAGGAACTTTTTCCTGTGGAATAGCCTACCTGCGGCAGTGTTGCCAGATGGATACGACATGAGTACCTTCAAAAAGTGCGTCTACCTCCATTTTAAAGGCCGGCAACGCTCTTGTAACACCTCTGCCGTTACACAGGGCCGTGGACGTCGGTGATCACTTACCATCAGATGACCCGACCGCTCGTTTGCCTTGTCCTTCCCATAAAAAAAAGACATTCTTCTTACTATATTTTTGGTTTCTTGTCAAAGAGGCCATACGTCAAACTCATTTACGAATAGAAAAGAACATCTTGACTATGTACTATCATGATAGATGCATATAATTGTATTATGTTGCTAGAGTGTTAGTTCATAGCAAGGATGAAGAAATACGTCAACTATTTACATCTACATATTATTCACGTATAAAGAAGAAAGAAGACCATTTAAGACAACATTTTCCTAGCTATTGCTCAACTTTGTAAGAATTTATCTATAATGTTGATCGATAGCAAGAGAATCTGTCTTACCAAGCATTTACTCCCGATAGTACTAAAAAAGATATTGAGGATTTTGAAGAGTACACTGTATTTGCTTACCAAAAATGACTTTATGACAGTAAAATTGGGTTATACCGTCCGTAAATTGTATATTTTACGGCAGTTAGCCTAATTTGTTTGTTATAGATACTATCACACTTCTTATAAATGAAATTTATGATTTGTTATCATGTTTTAGTCTTAATAAATAAATTTTAACTTAAACTTATCATTTGTTTAATTTTCAATACTTAAACCATCTTATTAATAATATTTCATTATGACCTAAAATATAAGCCTTGCAAAATAAGCGATACTTGCAGCTTGCGAATAGCTTAGAAATAGCTTTTTACATAAGTAGTTAGTATATTTATGAGCGGAATTGACAGAATTTAGTATAGTCTTTAACTTCTAAGTAGATTATATTAGGTTGGAAAAATATTAAATAGATAATACACATCGTGACGCAGAGGCGTAGCGACGGCATGCGGGTTCGATTCCCACTCAGGGAAGATGAATTTTTCTACATTTCTTCACTCTGGCAACAAGCAATACCTCGAAAAAGTCGAAAAGCTGAGAACGGAGTGTCTTAACACTAGGTTTTTATGGTACCTACGGTTCCTTATGCATACCCTGCCATGTGCATAAAGCGTGAAACTAATACTACTATTTTCTTAACACTAATATTTATCAAATTTAAATCTATTGCAGCGATTTCGTAGACTATCTATGTCTTTCTAAAAGAGAGAATTAGAACAAGTATTAAATGTATCTGAAAAATTGCGTAAATTGAAACAGTTATTTGAATATTGTGGCTTCCAAAGTTCCAAAGTTTCCAAGGAAGCACACAACGTTACTTAGAAATTAAAACTTAATCTATGTGGTAGCTATATCCAGTAAGAAAATCTCACAAAATTGATCGAAACTCTAAGCCGTATTACATTTTTGTCAAAATATGAGAAAAAGAAACGTAATTTTTTTCAATGACAAAATCGTCTAGAAGAATAAATAGAGAATATTGATCTCACGTGCGTCTACACCTTAAGCTGGGAGTAACTTCCCATGGATTAATAATTTACAAATCTAAATGGTGCTCTTAAGATTTAGTACACAGCAGCACTATTAGAAAATGTATACTGTGTTTCTAATATTAATAAACATACTGCATCAATAATAGGCGAATATTGTACGAATGCTATATATACCTGTAAATGCTACTTGTATTTAAAACTGCTCCAAAAACAAAAAGATTAACATGTTTGAACGTCTTTTTTTTTCACTTTTTATAAGTTATATCTAAACGTTGTAATAGAACTCCACTTCACGAGTACATATTAAGAATTTATTTATATATAATTTAAAATTTTTAATATATAATCATATAAATTTGAAGTATTTGGTCGAACACACTCATATCAAAAACGATTGGTACGAATTAGATATTTTTTTACATAGTTAAACAGTCATTATAGCCAAATTGCATATGTATATTATACATATTATACAAATCGTTCCGACGAAATTTATCATATCATTTTTACTAAAATAAAAAAATGAGAAGTAAAAAAAAATAAAAATATTATTTTGCCAGAAAAAATCCCATTAGAATCGCACTGCACCATATAGATGTTAGTAGTCAATATGTAATTAGGTACTGAATTTTGCGCTCCCCTGCAAATGTAAATACAAATACACGTTCTCTGAAATATCTCGCTGCATATCAAATAGTAGTCAAAACATTGTTTGGCACAAAGTTACAAACAGATTGAAATATTAAACTCTAAACGAATAGCCCTTTGACAAGTCAAATGTAAAAAACAAAGTTTACCATAAAACATAATTACAATGCTTGAGAGGACATTGCATATTTTATTTACATTCAAAATGTTTCACGATATTATCTCTATTTATCTCATAGTTGGTGTCGAGTTCATTAATTATAATTATTGTATTTACTGCGCCATCTTGCATCATTGCCTCTTGTGTCACTAATATAATCACTTGCTTACACATTGTGTTTAAAAGGCTTGAAAATTGGGTACAAAGGCTTTTTACAAGTTTTACTTTTTACAATTTCGAAATCTCTAATCGAATGATAAGTCATAGAAACTTTGTTCTGCAGATATCCAGAGAATCATATGAGGTTACCTAGAATTCGCTGGCATTAGTTTTATAAAGGGAAATTTGATGTTTTTCAAGTGGTGAGTTAGTTTGAAAAATAACATCGAAATACGCGGCGTAAACATCATGTTTTGAGCGTATTCGGGCAGAGATACTTCAGATAAACATTTTAAGCTTAAAAAGAGATATTAATAATTTTTTTATCTTCATGTTTTATCCCGCACATGGCAGGGTAGGCAGAGGGAACTGCAGGAACTATACGAACCGACGAGTGTTAAGACACTCGTCGGTTCGTATAGTTCCTGCAGTTCCCTCAGTTTCTTAGTCCCTGCTTTCTCCGTCCCCACTTTCCGCAGTTTCTTAGTCCCTGCTTTCTCCGTCCCCACTTTCCGCCGTTTTCGAGGCATAACGTGTTGAGTGGTGGAACTCAACGCCGCGCTTTACCTACATAGAATTATTCTATCAATTAATCAATATTGGTGCTACAGTAACATTCTATCACAAATTAAGACTGTCTTAAAATTTCTTCTTGATACGCATTGAAAAACGTTTTCTTTTATTATTTTATTTCAAATTTCGCTTAATGGATGATAAAATCTTTATAATCTAATTTAAAAGACAAGACGTTTTTAATAATATTAATTCAAGTACACTCTTCAATTATTATATAAAAAAATCACATAATAATATGTAATACTATATAAATACGCATATGAAGTTTTGACGTAAACTATACACTGGGCTTAATAAATTTAAAGCAAAATTAAACTGAAATATTCAATTTCAAGCGACTCCAATGGACCTATGAAGTTCGCAGAATAATTACATCCCCGGTATGAAATGCGAGAGGTATTATGTCCTCCGAGCTATTTCCCCGAACTGCCGGGATGCATTGCAATATTGATTTTAACTTTATTTACGTATGTATTTTACCATTCTAGGAAATATTAATAAAAGCCCGGGTTTACCATTCTAGGAAATTATAATGAATTTTCAAAATTTCACGAACTCTAATTAAGAAACGGTGAACACTGTACTGCACACTTAATAATATAGTAAAGTTTTAAATATTATAACTACAAAGATTGCTGCAATGGTAGAAACAAGTTATAAAAAATATACACATAAAACTTTTTAGTATAATAGAAATCATTTGTTATTAAAATAAATCAAAGAGATTGTGAATACAACTTTTTCTATTGCTTTATAAAAAAACCTAGTATCACTTTTCACCCTTCACGAACATCCACATAGAGACGTAACGAATTCCAACAACGTGCTTTTATTGACTAGATGGGGACTAAATTACTTACAACTCCACGCTTGCAATTGGGTTATTAGTTGCAGAAAACGTACTACAAATATGTAAGTATATTTCATAAGAAAATTTTTATTTTTTCGCATTTTGTGGATTATTTGATTGAATCGTTTGAGTGGATGTTAACCGTTCGTATAATTTATCAAGCTTTATTTTTTTCTTTTCGTAATCAATATCACTATATTTACTAAAATAATAATATATACTTTTTTTAAAAAAATATTAGAAATACAAATGCTCGATTAAAAAATTATAAAAATATTGACTATATTGTGTACGTTAATCACTAAGTTGGTCTGTGTATCTTTCCTGAGCCTGATACCATACAAAACAAAAAAACAGACTTTTCTATTATATTAATATATGCAATCAATGTAATTCCATAGCTCTGCTATATCCTGTAAAGTGAGCTAGAAACACGCAGAGGGCTATTGAAAAATGGTCGAAAAAAATTCATATTTGTACAGTGAAAACAAAAAAAAACAATAAAGTAAGGATTGGACTCATGTGTCGAGGGTTCTGTACCAATTTCATGGTGTAGCTGAAAGAAAAGTATGCATGTCTTATAAAAATTAATCGTATATATGATATATATATATATATATATATATATATATATATATATATATATATATATATATATATATATATATATATATATATATATATATATATATATATATATATATATATATATATACATTCATAGATGACTTCGCGCTTTATTCCTAGTGAGGCAAGCAGAGAACATTTTCGATTCATCAACTTTCATTAGTTTCATCGTACATACTTTTTGGGGGGTCCTCATGTTTTTTACTGTAACATACATCCTGGCTGGTTTTCTTTATCATTCAGGTTTTTCAAAATATGATATACGGACGGCCAGACTGACATGATGCACCTATAAAGGTTCTTTTTTTTCCCTTTTGGTTACGTAACTCTAGCACCAACTGCACGAGACAACCGATACGCGTGCACAATGTAGATGGTATTTATGTTACAAATATTTTTTCTGAAAACGTGTGTTGTAAAGCACTTTTTTTAATAAAAATTTACATACATACATAATTTTAGATTTTTTGATACCATTTCATAAGTAAAACGAATTAAAAGATAGGTGAGGATAAGATAAAAGATCACTTTCCGTCAATCTGTTTGAACGTCAACCATAGCCATTTCCTTTGAGAAGCATTGAGTTATCAAATTAAAATTAATCTAAAATATTCAGATTTGTAGCACCTTGAATTTTCACAAACAGTTTTCGAATAAAAAATACCGCGAATAAAAAAGCCTACATGGTACTTCAAATCATTGGCGTGATGTCAGATGCTTTGTTTTCTGCTCACGAGATTGCCCGTGTAAACTACACTCTTAACTAAGCTATTTCGAATATACAATAATCTTTCATTTTCCCCTTCCAAAGTACGAACACAAATAAGATTTTAGTCTACCATGTAGCCTTTATCTGAAAATATAAAAGTCTGTGTTAGATTTGAATTAAGATTTCTACGAATTTATTATCCTAAGAAATAATTTCTTTTTAGGCTTTTCTTCATTTCCATTAGCGTAACAAAATCAAAATGTTCTCTACCAGTTTCTTTATTAGATAATATAATAAGATAATATACAAAACCCCAAGTACTTCACAGTAAAATATATTTTTACATAGGAAATTAAATATTGATGTGAAATATTTTTAATCAAGCCACTAAAACTAAGTAGTATAGCAACGAGGCAAACCGTGCAATAATCATGATTACGGTCGAGCGTACCTGCCCCAAGTCAACCGGATACAGCTCAAATCCAATCTGTGGCATGTCCAAGCCGCAACATGTATAGAAACAGTTAACCTTAATGCAAACAATATCGAGAATTAATATGTAATCTGTATTGCTATAATATTAGGAATAATATGTTTATGGAACAAAAGTATATATTTTTTTGTTTTCAATCAAAATGTTCATAAATATGGACTCTGGTAAACTAGGCAAAGCGCGGCGTTGAGTTCCGCCACTCAACACGCAATGCCTCGAAAACGGCAGAAAGCGGGGACAGAGAAAGCAGGAACTAAGCAACGGAGTGTCTTAACACTAGATTCCCACGGTCCCTGCAGTTCCCTCTGCCTACCCTGCCATGTGCGGGATAAAGCGTGAAGCAAAAAAAACGAAAAAAAAAAGCAAAAAAAAATGTTCATAAATATAGTTTTTAAATCTTTAAACACTGAGTTAACATATGAAAATAGCCTAATAATTGCAATTGCTCTGAAAACGAATGAAAATATTGTGAACAGAATATTACGCCGACGACACGGATTTCGTAGACGTCGTGCTACGAAGCATTGTCGTAGCACGACGACCTGTATCAAGACCAATGACTCGTCAAAATCGATAAAACGATGAAATTCTTTATAATACCTACAATTCCATTCAGTGACATTAATCAACACTTGAAGAAATGTTTCATAATAAATAAACATAGTACATAAATATACACATAATTAGTAATAAATGTACACAGTAATATAAAGGACGATTTACTTTCGATGATTTTTTTAATACGCTTTTATTAGTTTTACTTGTATCAGAGTAACTCTCCTTGGACTGAGAGACCGTGGCTTATATAAGTTATCAGTATACTTCCTCATACATTTACGTGTAACATCCTATAGGATGGAGGTAAGCTGTTGCTTACGTATACGTAAGCAACAGCTTACGTAGACCATTGCTTAGAAAGCTCAAATCTCATGCTTTAAAGTTTTTAATGGTATTAAAATTCACTTTAAGTCTACGTCTGTAGATAGGAAAGCACGTTATAGTGTACAAAATTCACGTAACGTTACGTCATATATTTACCAAATACCAAAATAGAATGTATGATCGTTCAGTGATATGCAAGCACACGCCCTGAATTGTTTCACTAAAAGCATTTTGGGCCTTCAGCCTTATTCATTCATCCACCATCAATGAATTGCATGAGTGCATTTTAAAATGATAAAAAAATATTACGTTGCTTGAAAGATTAAATTGCTATTTTTAGAAGTTTTACCGATTTTCATATACAATTTATTCGCTGGAAGAGAAAAAGAATCAAGGATCACATTTTAGCATATCCAAGATGACTTCATAGCCTTAACACTCTAGGAGAATCAAAATGAATGAAATAAAATCATTTCCACTAGTGAAGACAAAATTGACATTATAAATAGATTTGAAATACAAATTATAAAATAATGAACCAAAAAGACTTAGGTAAGTATAAAACACTCCCTTTTTTTACAAAATAAATAAATCATATTACCTAAGTGCACGTAACAAAGGGATAATCTTCCCATCGTATCCTTTTAAAATACAAAATCAATACTACCGACAATTGCACATCAAATTAATAGACTCTTCATATCTAATCCCCGAACGTTCAAACAAGAAGCCTTTGTTAGTGTCTCGTTTCATATCCTATAAAGGAGTACTAATTTCCGACTTCCGACACAAAACAACACGCTATTACAACAACTCAACAATCTCTCAACAATTAATTGTAGGACGTATATTGTGAGAGTTAAGGATCATTTTAGTTTGTATTTATTTCAGCATTCCCATCTATATTTTGGTCTAGACTGTAAGCCAGGCTCGGCACAGGTAGCTAGCCCGGGGTTTCCATGGCAACTGCTGGTATGCATCTGCCCGGGCGAGCTGTAATAAAATTGTAAACAAGCTTTGATGTTGAATGTGCACGGGTTGTTTTATGAAATATTCTCAGAACTATATTTCTATTATTATTTGTATTCATATCAATGGAGATTACACTTTTATATTTTATGCTAAATTGTATTATGATTAAATATTATATTAGTATAGACGATGTGGGTTTCACCTTTGCATGGTAGAGAATCTAAATTTTTATGGTGAAAATGGAGAAGAATGGTGGAGAAGGAGAATTTTAAAGACGAATACTGTAGTCGCATAAAATATCCTAAAATATTTAAATATGTAATTGAGACTTCTATCTTGGTATCTATTGTAGCTGTAGTCTAGTGAAGACAAAATTGACATTATAAACAGATTTGAAATACAAGTTATAAAATAATGAACCAAAAAGACTTAGCTAAGTATAAAACACTCCCTCTTTTTACAAAATAAATAAATCATATTACCTAAGTGCACGTAACAAAGGGATAATCTTCCCATCGTATCCTTTTAAAATACAAAATCAATACTACCGACAATTGCACATCAAATGAACCAACTTATACAAAAGTATGTATTTTAAAGCGTATATAAAAGTATACACAAAATACTATACGACGCCTACGCTTATTATAAGCATAGTGCAAAAGGGTATAAGCCGTTGATCTTTATTTTTCACTAATTTTACAGAGACTGGTGTAAGATAGAAAGAATTTTCAATAAAAATATTTAACTATTCAACGAGCTTAGTCTATAATTATAGTATATTTGTTAAACCCGACGATGGTCACAGTTACTTAATTTTTCTTTTATTGTACCCATTTATTTCTCCCAGGACCTAGTATATGATGTGTCTATTAAAACTAAGTACTATTAAAACAAGGAATTCACGGCAAATATGCAGTATCTTTAATATGTAAGTAAATGTATTGCTCCGATTAAGAATCGAATTTACAACCATCGCGCTAACTGTCATACCCTGTACTCATTGCATCAAGAAAAAAATCGTTAAAATTAATCTATAATAAAAAACATAAGAAACAATCAACTTTCAAGAAATTTGTCGCAACAGTGTCACCTTATTGTGTATGTTATTTGACCTTAATTCACCTTCCCAAAGAGCCTTAGCAAGTCCTCAACGTAGGGTCGACCCGTTGTTGTGCCGCGACACCCTAACCTTGATAACGAACTGTGAGTTCAAGGCCAATTCCTTACCTACCCCAAATCGTCGTCAAAACAGAAGGGGAGGCTTATTTGCGTTAGTCGTTTTCTACGTGATTTAACTTTATACACAAATATGTTGTTTATTGGTCTTTTGTAAGTTACTTGAATAAAAATACATAATATGTTTATAATCATAATTTAACATTAATAGTCTACCTGCATGGAATATTTTGATAAATTTGTTTAATAGTTTTAAAGAGGACCGTCGTGGTGGAGTGGTATAGCTTATGCCTGTAAACGCAACGGTTTTTGGGTTCGATTCCCACTAGGTGGAAATAAATAATTCTAATTTTCATATCTCTGTTAAAAAGCCAAAGCAAGGCGTTGAGCTCTGCATTTCAACAATACCTCAAAAAGAGGAAACGGAGTGTCTTAACACTAGGCTCCTACTGACACTAAAAAAATTAATTGAAAATATTGAGGACTGTCGTGACAGAGGCGTAAGTGTCGCCTGTAAACGCGACGGTTTGAGGGTTCGATTCCCACTTGGGGAACATGGATTTTTCTATTTCCATTGTCTTCGCTCTGGCAAGTGTTATTTCACAAGAGAGAAAGTAACTAAAATATACGTTTTCGAGTTATTGTTCATTGAGGAGGAGCCGAATTAAGTCCTGGTATATTTAAATAAAATATAATACAATGTAATGCAACTTATATACCTTTCTTAATAAATGCCATTTTCTTTGTTAAAATAACACAATATAAAGCAGTCTTGAATATATTTGTGTATACACTTAGTGGATGTTATTACGAACACAACTTAAGTATCGTTAGTCCGTTGATGAAATTTCGTAGACGACTCGATGATCATAATGCACCTTTTACTCTTGTAAAATGTACTGAGTGAAGAGCCCATTTATTATACTATATAATAATACTATATAATATGTACGACAGAAGACAAAAGAAATTGTGAAAGTACATTAAATAGGTACTTCACTCTTTATGTACATATAAATTTTATTTTAGCGTTATCCAGATTGCTTTCCAGTTTCACGTTGTATGCCTCATATTTATCGTGACTTTTGTATATAAAGTATTTCAATTAAAAAATTTCAAAAGCTTTATGTAGTCGTGTACATATATTTACGCCAGTAATTTAATATATTAAGAATTTTTGTAACGCACTATACGTTCATTTTACTAATAATCGTGTTTTGTATTAAAATATCACTGTCGTTTCTTACTTGAGAAAGTGAGATTCTAATTCGAGAAGCACAGCGTTAAGCTACGGTAGTCAAATTCAAGTGGAAAATTAAGAATGTATGTGTGTATGAAAAAAAACATAAATCAAGTTTTTATTTTTATTTTCATTTTTGAGGCGAAAATCCCTTTGCTTATCTGCACATGGGCTAATGAAGATGCATCAGATAGGGGAACGTCAGAAGATACGTATTACTCGGCGATGAAAAGTAAACAATGGATTACTTAATTAAGTTAGTAGCAGCCCGTGGTACATACTTTTGTTACTTATCTTTACTATTATGATCTAAGTGTCGAACATGATAGAGTACTAGAGTCATTTCAAAAGTACTGTAATACTAAATTACAGTGATTTCTAAACATTTTGAAGTGAATATAAAAGGATCCAGAAACTAATATCGTTATATCATATAGGAGTAGATAATTAAAATAATTCATATCCACTAACAGTATTTTTTTTAAGATTTTCAGAGATTTTTTCATATATAGCAGTAGTTATCGAGAAATTAGTGTTATGACGCTCTAGTTTTACACTTCTCTCTCATAATAAGACAACATGCCAATACGCAACGATAGTATGCGAAAATAATGTTATTTTGTCTAATTTAATTCAAATAATAATTTATACAAAAAATTCTAGCTCCATTTAATTATTCTTTCACTTCTTTTCCCTGAAAATTAAACGTGAGCAGCGCTAGTAGCAAAATAATATGATAAAAAAGTAATAAATAAAAGCTTATTGATGTTCCGCTGTAGGGCAAAGCTCTTCAAACAACGAGATGGTTCGAGTTCCAGCATATTTCTTTTGCCTGGACAGAAACGAGTGCTTAATAAACTATCTAGGACCACTTAAGTATACGCTTTTTATTGACATTTTATTTTAAGCATTACTCTAGAAAAATACTGTAAAATTAAAATATATCTATATTAATGTGTATTTTTGTATTTGTTGTCAAATTCTCAGATTCTATCTTATTCTTCAGAGAACGGAGCACAGAGTGTCTTTACACTCTGTGCGCTTTGGTTGTATTGTTCTTTAAGATATTTGTTTTGAATATTGAACAGAAGTGTCAGTTGCTACATTGTCAGTCAACAGTTCCATTCGATGATTCTTTAGATGATTTGTTATAAAGCACAAAATAGATCAACTGATACTTCTGTTTTATTGAGAAAACTACCATATGTAATATGCCGACATAAACGTATTGTTTATATCTATATTCAATTATTATTTTAACATCTTATTTTGACTAAAATTTAATAAAGCATACAAAACATATGCTTTTATTTGTACCTACGTAATATGTGTCAGTACAACTACAGTTGTATCAGGCGACTCTCATTAGCGTCGAAACGATAACTGATATTCAATTGAAATGCAGTGATACACAGATCGCACTAATGAGAGGTTTACGTGGAAACAAAAGGGTCGACCAAAGTAAACGCTACTTTTGTTCGTACAAAACAAATCGTGTTTTATAATTTAAGGTTTATTTTGAAATATAATTCGTATTAAAATTATATTAAATAAAAATTACCACTTTTGGTAGACTTCTAAGCTTTTATTGATCTAAATCCTCCGTCATTCTAAAAAAAAAGAAAAGTTATATTTTAGATATAACAAATAAATATAGAACTAAGGTTTAAGCCAACTTAGCAAGCTCAAAACAAAATCTATATTGACCCCTAGGTTAATAAGTTCCCTGTATAATGCACTTTCTCATAATATCCCAAGTGATCTCATAAAAATTATTTGTGCTTGTTAATATTTAGATTTAATTCCATACGTAAATTTCTGTTTAAGCACATATAATATAACAAATTTGATTATATAATATTTTTAATAACGTGCAATACTTAGCACATTATTTAATATATCTTTATTTTGTGATAGGTGAAAGCTGTACGCTAAAACAAAAACTCAAAAGCCTCAAAAGCTTACAAATATTTAATAAAGATACGTTTTCTGATTTTAATTTAACTTATGTAATAGTGATTACTACAAATTACTTTACGGAGTTAAGAAATTATAGTGAACTTATAAAATTAGAATATAAGACTCGCAAAAGTTTCCCTTCTAACTCCGTAGTAAGAAGATATCCGGTGACATTTTGTTTGAAAACTTTACTTGATGAAAACCTAGCGTAAGTTATGACAACTTTCAAATTATATTATTTAATTAATTTGATTTATTACATAATTTATAATACAACGCAACCTTTTTTGAGTTTGTTTCCTACTCAACGAAAATGGATTTTTCCATTTTCTTCGTTCTAACAACTAGGCAAAGCGCAGCGTTGAGCTTTGCCGCTCAATACGCAATGCCTCGAAAATGCGGTAAGGGTAACACTAGGTTCCCACGGTTTCTTCGGTTCCCTCTGCGTACTATACTGCGAACGGGATAAAGCGTGAAGTTACAAAAAGAAAATAAAAAAGCAATATTTTTTATTTATTTCCACGTGTATATTAACCATTCTTTCAAGAATAATTATTAAAAAATATATTTATTTTATTTATTTATTTATTTATTTATGTACCACAGAAAATTACAGAAAATTATATAAATGAAAAATGTGTACAAAGGGATAACTTATCTCTAACAAGAGATCTCTTCCAGAACCCCTGGATCTAGTGGAGATTATTTGTAATAAATATTTTTGGTGTAGGTACAATATCAATTAGTTTTATATATAATTGAAGTAACTAAATGCCATTGAAAATTTGATGTTACGCTTAAACGTAAACGGAAATCGGTTGCTATGAACTAAATAATATTGAGAAAGAATCTTTGTAATAGTAACAACTTGTCTAAAAGATGATTTTTTTAAATCCAAAGCATATCTCTTAATGACTACTAACCAAATGACTGTGGGATAAATTCAAGCTTAGAGGAGGATCTCTTCATATAATTATTCAATTAATATTATGTAAATATGATAATTAAATATGAAAATAAAAAAAAAACAAGTTGCAGTAAAAGATTTTGTGCATACAACATTTATTAATTTATATATTTTATGTTTTCTTTAAGTATAACTTAGTTCGTTATATAAATATCTCAACTAAGTAGAAAGAAGAAAGATTCAAGTCAAAACATTCGAATTACAAAAACCCATACCATTAAACCATAAAGATTTAAAAAGTAAATGAAATATATAAAAAATTTCTTTCGTATGAAAAATATCCACCAGTACATTTTAATTAAGCGTATCATGCAATATCACAGTACCCTTACATATTAATTGAGAATGCAATCAAACGCAGAACAAACGTAATTAAATTCCTCTACAATTAAAAAATAATTTTCAAAGCATGTTTTCAGCGGACTGTAATTCCATACTTTCGTACCAGCGTAGTGTTTATTAAAGGATATCTAATAAATAAACTCAGCTCTCGTACATATTAAAGTTCTTTCAAAGACAAAGAGAATTGCAGCAAATTCAAAGTACAATTTTATTCCTTGAGTGTTATTTCATTGCTCATTGCTTTATAGCATATTTGATATCATAAAGCATGTCTGTGTCGTATTCACTTAAAAAATGAATAAAACTACAACATATATATATATATATATATATATATATATATATATATATATATATATATATATATATATATATATATATATATATATATATATATATATATATATATATATATATATATATATATATATATATATATATATATATATATATATATATATATATATATATATATATATATATATATATATATATATATATATATATATATATATATATATATATATATTATTTTACTTTAGGCTTTGTTACATAATATTAAAATCAATTAAACACGTTATAATATTAAATCAATAACGTAATTATATATAAACAAAAGTAAGATTATAGAAATATTAAATCTATCTGCATCTGAAGTGGCTTTTGGGACAGTGAATACTGTTTCTAAATAACAAGTAAATAAAGACTGGAATGACTTAGTTTTTAGAGGACCATCGTAGCGCAGAGGTGCACCGTTTGACTGTTGGCGCAACAGTTTGTGGACGTGGTTTCCTTCGCTCTGGAAACTAAGCAAGTACGTCATTGAGTTCCGCCACTTAACACGCAATGCCTCGAAAAAGCGAAAAGCGAGGAACTAAGTGTCTTAGCACTTAGTACCCATAGGTCCTTTTGCTTCCTCTGCCTATCCTGCTATCAGCAAGACTTTCACGCTATACAAAATAAAAAAGGTTAAAACATTAATATGTAATTTTATGGAAAGTTCATATAATATATATAAAATACTATACGGGAAACTAGACACCAGTTTTTCAAAAATAAAAGAAATCATCCGACAAAAGCGGAAGAAGCACCAAGCATTTCTCGTTAGACGCCAATATAATATTAAATACATTTCTATTCGAAGAAGCCTTCAGAAGTATTGCAAGGAAATAAGACTAAAATAAAATAAGACCTTCCCGCATAAACACAAATTCTTTACGTTGATAGAAATCACTGTGCTGTAGTAAACTACTTGTTATTTAATATGACTCTTGGATGGTTTAAGTATTACTTTTAAATATAGAAATACTCATATTTTATTTCTTTTTATTTCACTCTATGTCACTCTAGCAAGTAGAGACAACCTAGGATCAAGTTATTACGTTTTTCACTGGAGGAGATCTAGATCTTATCCACGCACGAACTCATTCATCGAATGTTTAAAATACTATTAACACATTTATCATATTATTATAAAAGCAAGCTTATATCGTCTTTAAGACTCATTTAAAATGTTGTGAGATATTTCTGCTCCCACCTATAGATTTTTTACATCTACATTTTCCACATTAATAATACAATATTTATATTACATTACTATTGTATATCATTATTTATATTATAAACTAATATTTTAACACTCAGTATAATTATTTCATATTATTTTTTTCAAATTTTATAGAAATAAAATAAATATCTTTGTACTCTTATATGCTAAAGTACCTATATATTAAAAGGTTATTATCAAGATGAGAGTAGAGTCTGGCGCACAATTTTCTCTGTCTCTCAAAATACCTCGCTACGGATGTGTATGGCATGAATCTGCAATGAAAACAATAAAAAACATTACTATATGTTTTAAATACACGATGAGCAGAATGTATTGCAAAATATACAAACACACACAACATAATATATAAGTTTTATTTTACTTCATTTCTGTATCAAAGTGAATGCACATCGCGCAACTCTATTTTACGCACGCCTGTAATGAGCACATTTCAAATTAACTGTCGACGATTCATTTTAAAATTCCTAGAACGCTTTAAATATTAGTTCTGTGTAATAAATTTAATAAATTATTTCATCCAAATAAATAGTCAAGTATCACAGAAATCGTGATGCAGATGAGAGAATGGTTATAGTATATAAGTGTATAGAAACTAGTTATATATATATATTCTTTATTGCACATAAAAATAATTACAAACGAAATATAAACATATGAAAATTTCGTTGACAATGGTGGGCTTATTTCTAAAAGAAATCTCTTCCAGCCAACCAGTGGAAGTGAGAAAATTTCAGAAAGCGGGAATAAGTAGTGCAAATAATATGTAACATTAAGATAAAATAAAATATAAATTAAATATATAAATTCATAACTAAGTATATAATTATATATAAAAATAGATATATACATATATATACATACCTAAACATACATACATACATACATATATACATATATACATAAATACATACATACATACACAAACATACATATTATGCTATAAACACATTTTTCTTTTTATTCTTATAAAAACATAGTGTGAATGTTATACTGACTTTGAATTTGACATTAATCGTTCAGACAAGCAAGTAAATGTTTTTTTAATTTGGATTTAAAGGAGAAAATTGATGGACTTTTTTGGATAGGATTAGGAAGGTTATTCCAGAGGGATGCTGCGTACACAGAAAAGGATTTTTGTAGGAATTTGGTATTGCTCATAGGTACGTCAAGCGACGGAACCACGCAAGACCGCCTAGAGCGAGAGGGAGGAGGAAGAACCTTGAAGCGGGAACGTAGGTAGGAAGGGAAATTATGATAATTTAAGATCTTAAAGAGAAAAACAAGGATGTGCATATCACGGCGAAGACGGATTGGGAGCCAATTAAGTTGAGCACGAAATTGAGAAACATGGTCATACTTACGTAAGCCATAGACAAAGCGTATGGCCAGATTTTGTAGTCGCTCTAATTTGTTAAGTAGCTCCTCAGTCACATCCAAATAGCAAATGTCGGCGTAATCGAGGATGGGAAGGAGAAGACATTGCGCTAGCATAATTTTGGTTTTGTGAGGAAGAAAGTATTGGAGACGCCTAAGGTTATGGAAGGAGAAATACATGCGCTTGCTAATTGCGTTAATGTATTTTCCTCGTCGTAAATATTGCTCGTTGATAAATTTTCGTTTTCTCTCTTTATCCTTTATATGTAATAACTAAAAACGTACAATATTTGCGTTAAAAATATCGAACTTTCGCATTGAGGGGATATTCATTCATTTATAATTTATAGGAATTGAACTATGAGAGATATAAATTTGTAACCATTTTTTTTTGCACAGAACTTTTCTATATTCAGATGTTTATCATAATTTATACCGACATTTCCAATTTTTATAGCTTCCTTCTAAAAGGAATTAAGCATAAACTTAAAGTAGCTTTTAATTGCGTTGGATTAGTAGTTTGATTTTTTTCTGTGCTCGGAAAGACTATGAATATTAATATGATACTTACTTCAGCTTTATATGTATTACCACATAATCTTGGAAAATAACAAAATAAAACTCAATTCCTAGCAATACCGATTTTCTATTCCGCCTAGAAATATTTCCTAGAATAATTTCTTCACGACAATATCAAATTTACGTCATATCATATAATTTATGTCACATAGTTCATTTCATACAAAACAAATTGTACTTTTCGATAAATCTTTCTTCAAAGCGAAACTACCTCTAGCACTTGACCAATATTTTTAACAAATAGATAAAATAAAACAAATTTTAAAGTTCTATTTGACTTCACTCAAAATGTTTGTATACTAACGGCCTTATTCATAAAAAGTTATAGCACGCTTAAAGACTCGATATAGTACAGTTGTCAAAAAACGTTATTCATAACAGCATATTAGGGCCAATCAGTTCTATAAACTTATCATAAAGTTATAGAGCCGAGAACCCTACTATAAGAGTGTTTTAACGTCCATAGATGGCCGATGCATATAACAGCTGATTATAGCTCATACTAATATGAGCATTGATATGACGTCGTCGAGTCACTTGTAATCAAGAATGTCAATTTCAGTTTCGTAGACAAAACAATATAACAATTGACATTTTGTTCGATATTTATTAACTATATTTAGTTATTAACAAGTTTATTAATAATAAATTCTAAATAAGAAAGGTGCACAGAACATAGGTAATACTTGTCCACGTCTGAACAATTTTCAATTCTTTTTCGTTTTACTTCTTTTGACTTTATTTTTTAAAAATTAAGTAAGTTTATAAACTAAAATAAAATAAACATTCGTGTTTTTGTGATAACAACGACGTATATCAAGCCAGATCCAATAATAATTTTTGTACGTAATATTATCTGTGGTCATACTATGTCAATGCGTTTGTCACTTATCATCTGTGGATTTACTGGTATTTTCGGCAACAAGTCGACCGACTTCAGTATAGTGGCAACATTGTGAACGTATAAATCAAATTAGTGACACTTTAGTTATAGAAGGCTTATAGAGCGTTTATGAATACAAACATTTATCGAACGTTCTATAAGCCTAAAGAGCGTGTTAACTAAAGTATGCTTAAAACGTTTTATAAGACTTTTTTATGAATAAGGCCGTAAGATTGTCACATAAAACCTTTACATGAAGCATTCATAAAATTGCACAATTTTAATTTGTCTCCTGTTTTGGTCTTATATAGATTTTAAATCTTCGTATTTTTTAATTTTATACACACCTCTAAAAATATTCGATGTACGTGTACATACACGTGTAATTTTATTACATCGTCGGCGGGAGAGAGCCATACCTATCGTTAAATATCGATAAATTTCCAACCGGTGCTGAGGGTGGATGAGGCGCGAAGTGAAGCTTACATTATTAAATAAAAACTACGTACCTTGAAAATGCTAAGCGTAAACAAAATGATTAGTACAGATTATTCTATAAACAGTTTTAAGCTGCTATTAAAATAAATATTTACTATTAAGATTTTTTATGAAGTTTTATAGAAATATAACTTATTATTGTAATTTTACATGATATATAATTTTTTGTGCAATAATTCAAAACAGTAAAATAATAAAACAAAGAAAAAGTTTATTTGCCACCTCCTTCTATCCGTGATCACAGCAAGGTGATCTATCCTGAAAAATACTATAACCCACAGTCTTAGCGTAGTAACGCCTGAACTATGCCGCGACGGTGTCTGAGGCTACTTACAGAAGTAATAAATTGAAACGGAAAAAAAAGTAATAAACGAATTTGAATGAAATAAATATGAAAATTTCATTAATATCTCTCAAAAGCTATCAAGAGAGCTTCATAATTTAATATCGCAATTGTAAGGATTCATCGGTGTACGTAGGTTTTGTAGGCTACCTATAATTGATCCGAGATATTTAGTCTGCAGGGCTTATTTAATCATTTTACTACACATACATATAAAACACACACACATTCAAACACACAAAGGTACACCCTTATGATCCAAACACAATACGATGGGGTGCTATTGACCAGACGGCGTATTTTGTTTGATGTAATGAAGTTTTAACAAGTACATTTATAGATTTGTACGTAGGCTTTTTGTTGCACCTCTTTTGTTCATTTACAATTATTAAAGTTTGTTTATGACATATAGTTTTTTTATTTAACACCTTTGACATGTTATTATGAATATAAATACAACTAAATATATTGCCAACGTATTTTTATATATATATATATATATATATATATATATATATATATATATATATATATATATATATATATATATATATATATATATATATATATATATATATATATATATATATATATATATATATATATATATATATATATATATATATATATATATATATATATATATATATATATATATATATATATATATATATATATATATGTATATATATATATTATTTAACATTTGAATATATATGCTTTATATGTACTTTAGCCTAACATTCGTAGCGCACGGAAAGATTATGAATTCAAGTGTCATTTGTGTGTAGGCTATTTCTATACGTTTTTTCACTATGACTTTTTTACAGTCATTTTTTTTACTATCATATTTTTGCGCGAAATAACCTACTTTCAAGACATTTCGTGTTAAATTGTTAAACTCAATGTCTCACTTCGTATTGCTACCAGAGCGAAATAAATACTAAATAAATCCTCCTAAGGATTCGAACCAACACACGATGACCCAACGCCTTAAATCCTAATAAAACACCGAAAATACTTAAAAATATACTATTTAATATTAAACTCGTGTACATCTCATAAAAGCGACTAATTGTTAGACGTGAAACAACAAGTTCATTTAAACAAAGTTATTATAATCTCAGTGTATACATCGTCCACTCATGTGAAACAAAGGCGTTCATTACAAACATATCGGTCGCATACTAATGTTACATTTAGATTCAGATATACTTGTGTAGATTTCATAACAGCCCCAAGCGTAACCGTACGTTGCTTAATATCACATTGACAAAATACGTTTCGATTACATCCCTTTGATGATTCACAGCAAGTACGAAATGAAAGCTGGTCATTTGGCAGTCCTGATTGTTAGATGGAACAGAATTTAATATCCGCTCTGAAGGTATATCTGTGATTTAGATATTAAATTTATAGTAGAGAGCATATAAGTTACTAGACTTAATAGAGATAAATATGTGTTATAAATAGCTAATGCTCAAAACTCACGAGCATAGGCGTTTGTTTCAGAGTTTTATTCACCTTGACGTACATACAGCACTGTAAATATATCGTGAAACTAAAAAATATTATTGTATAGAGTCTTACTCTAATAGTCACTTTATGTGTGCAGTCAGGCAAATATTAACTGAGATTAACTAATATTAAGTGACTTAAATAAGATTATAAAATTTAAATACAGTCGTGGAGCAAAGGTACAATTTTTGCATGTAAACTTGACGATCGTAGATTCGATGCCCACTAGTGGGAATAAATTATTTTCATTTTTTAAACTCTAATAACAAATCAAGACGCTCTGTGTTAAACAACACGCCATCTCGAAATGCGGACAGCGGTAAATTTTTTTTTTTTTTTTTTTTGGTATCGGGTTGGAAAATCCTCATGGAGTCCCTCCATCCTTGGGGAAAGACGAAGGGGACTGTCAGACTCTTACTGACTAAAAACCAACTCGTATTTCTCATGTACCCATATGCGGAGGGGCGGGTATCGCCGAAGCATTCGTCGCCATCCCCCCGCGGGTATTGGCCCGCCAGATGATCAGGCAGGCCCCGTCACCCACTGCAGCAGTCCCCCGGCTGCAGGACTTCACTATCAGGTGCGCGGAAAACACGACACCACCATCTCGAGGCCTGCCGCTGATCGGACGACAAGACGCCCCAAGTCTGCCGTCCACAGGCCGCGTCCTACGGTGGCCGAAAGTCGGCCACCCTACGACGCCCAGTGCGTCTGACGCGGGAGGGTCGAGAAGAGGTAACCCCTCTCTCCCTTTCTGCTGCCTCCTTTGCGAGCATTACGGCTTCACAAAAGGTGGCGACAGTACTCCACCCTGACTCACTCCCAACCATAGTAGACACCACAGCCGGAAGCGAGAGGCTTCCCGCAGCTTTTACGGCCGCGACTAAATCACGGCGCTGCTCGGCCCAAGCTGGGCACTCTGCCAACGTATGTAGCGCCGTATCGTCACGGCAATCACCACAATGGTGGCATTGGGTCGTCGGCTCCCGACCTATGCGACACAAGTACCTCCCAAAACATCCGTGTCCGGTAAGCACCTGTGTCAGCCGGAAGCTGAGAGCGCCGTGGCTCCTATTGAGCCACTCGTCTAAAATGGGCCTTACCGCCGCTATAGCGGCATGACCCACCGTGGTTTGCGCCAAGCGCATCTTCCACTCTGCCACTAGGACTTGGCGGAGCTCTGCCCTGCGTGCCTCAACCTGTTGAAGCACAAGGCGCTGACCCCGCTCGACCGCCTCCGCCCGCCACCAATAGAGCGACGCGAGAAGCTTTGCTTCGAGGTCCCAGGGTGGGGATCCGGCTAGAAGGCTCGCTGCCTCAAAGGAGATTGTACGATATCCCCTTATAACCCTGACAGACATCACGCGCTGCGGCCTTCGCAGTGCGGCGATGTTGCGGGCTGTCATGGCGTCCGCCCACACTGGCGCAGCGTATAGCGCCATTGATCGTACAACCCCCATGTAAAGCCTCCTACAGGCGGAGTTGGGCCCCCCCAGGTTGGGCAGCAAGCGTGAGAGAGCAGAAGCGGCGCCCAACAATCGAGGGGTGAGCTGTGTAAAGTGCGCCCCGAAGTTCCACCGACTGTCGAGGACGAGTCCAAGGTACTTCATCGTCGTTTTAACAGCGATTGAGACCCCTCCTACTATAATGCTAGACCCTGGAGGTGCCTTCATCCTTGGGCCATGAAAACACAGGGCCTCAGACTTGTGTAACGCCACAACGCCCCAACCGCCGGATTCTACCCACGACATGTGCGACACCAGCAGTCGCGCGTATGGCCGCCTGCCTGTATGACTTCCCACGTGCTGTAACTAGCGTATCGTCAGCGTAACAAGTGACATCGACGCCGTGGAGAAGTGCACCGCGCAGAACCCAGTCGTACCCTACGTTCCACAAGAGTGGCCCCAACACTGAGCCCTGCAGAACGCCACAAGATGTCTCTCGCCGACCCCATCCTTCTCGAGTTGGGTACACCACTGACCTCTCTGACAAATAAGCCCCGACAATACGTTGGAGGTATCGTGGCACCCCGTGATAACGGAGTGCCTCTCGGATGGTATTCCAAGGCAATGTGTTGAAAGCGTTGGCGATGTCAAGTGACACCGCCAAGACTACATCACCCCGGGCAACTGCCTCTTCCACGAGTACCCTCACGTGCATAATCGCATCCACCGTGGAGCGCCCCTGGCGGAAACCAAATTGGTTGTCTGCTAAATCTGGCCCCACCCTAGTCATGTGCTGGACCAGGCGACTGGAGATGACTCGTTCAAAGATCTTGCACACCTCATCCAGCAAAACAATTGGCCTGTACGCAGATGGTGAGTCTGCAGGGCGCCTTTCCTTCTTGATCATAATCAGCTTTCCGGTTTTCCACTGGCTTGGAAACTGACCCCTTTCCAAACAAGCACTTAGGAGCCTCACTAGTCTGGGCCCGAGAGCCTTCACGGCTAGGACCCATGCACAGCCTGGAATGCCATCAGGCCCTGGGGCAGTGTTCCTGATGCGAGCCACAGCTACTTTCAACTCTTCCCGCGTCACCTTGGGCACGTCATCATTAATTATATCTTCCGCGTTGGGAACGTTACAATGGGAGACCATATTTGGGGGTATGTGCTGCGGCCTCGATGGAAACAGCGCACTCACCACATCTTCTAGAAGCTGTGGTTGGAGACTCCGGGACAATGGGGGAGCCCATTTTCGCAACTTGCCCCGCACCATGAGGTATGGGCGTCCCCATGGTTCTCGGTTCAGAGTCTCCAGCAACTCCTCGTTGGCTTGGACCTTTGCCCGGACAATCGCCAGCTGGAGGGCACTCTTCGCTTCTTTATAGCAATTATATAGTTCCGCCTCTTCCCGTTCGTCTGCCTTTGTAAAGGGGCGGCGGCGGCGTCTTTTTCTTCGGCACCTTGCATACCGGCGCCGCACCTGCACACAAGCGATGCGCAACTGCGCAATCGTCTGCGACCACCAGTACACTTGGCGCCTGGATGGTAACGGCCGGACTCGAGGCATGCCAGCGTTGCAGATGTCAGACATGTTCTTTCGGAACCACTCCGCCTCCTCGTCGATGTTAATTGGCCTACTGGGGTAGTCAAGCCAGGCCTTGACTATTGCGGCCTCCAACAGAGCCTCTTTGTCCAGCTTTTTTAGTGCCCAACGTGGGCCATCTCCAACGGCCTTCGAGTACAAATGACTTGGCCCAACTGAAGTTTGCGTGTAGATACTAAATCGAATGTATCGATGATCAGACAGCGTCTCTACTTCCTCTATGACGTGCCAGTCCTGGACAGTGCGCGCCAGAGCAGGGCTTGCAAATGATAGGTCCACTATAGACCCACCATTTTTCCGCACGCACGTCTGCACAGAACCCCGGTTTAGCAGAATCAGGCCCTGCTCGATTGCCCAATCCTCCACCAACTCCCCCCGCGCATTTGTAGCCGGTGAGCCCCAAGCCTTAGATTTTGCATTAAAGTCCCCTAGGACAATCACGGGACGAGGACGGCTACTACTGACGATCGAGCCCAACTTCAAAATGATATCTTCCATATCAACAAGGGAAATACTGGGGGCAAAATACACCCCCACAACCATAACCTTTCCCCAAATTGCTGCAACATAACCCCGTCCACGGGTTACGGCCTCGAAGGGAAGAGTGTCGGTTGCAGACCTCGTAATCAGTGCCACCGAGCGGTTCGTGTCACACACCCAGTCATCCCTGAGTGGCACAAAATAGGGCTCAGCGACAACTGCTACATTAATTGCCCACTGTGCCATACTCTGGAGTAAGAGATCCTGAGCTCTGGCACAGTGATTTATGTTAGCTTGAAGGAAACGATGTATAGCCATTACTGTGTGTCCATTGTCGCTATCAACTCCCCAACCCTCGGCGGATGTTCTACCGCAACAGGTGGGTGAACCGGCTGCGAAGAGCTGGTTGCCTTCTCTGTCATATCCGTGATACTAGCCAGCGGATGAGCTGGTTGTCTCCTGGCATTATTCTTCTTGGGCCTACCGCAGGTCTTAGATCCAGTCTGATGATCAGTTGGCTTACCAGATGCCGCACAGATAACGCAGTGCGGCGTAGCAGTGCAAATGCCAGCCTTATGTCCGTGCTGACCACATCGGAAGCATATTTGGCTGCGGTCTACCCCAGCAGTACACCGTGCAGCCGCATGTCCTTCTTCTAAGCAGCGGTAGCACCGATAGGGCTTAGGTGCAAGGAGTGCGACCTGCGCTGAGACCCATCCAACCATAAGCCGTCCATCCCTTATCTTTTTGGCTGCCACTACGGGACAGCTGACAAATATTGTCCCGAGACCGGAGACACTCCGACGTAGCGTGCCTGTCTTGACTTGATCCAGCGGGCAACCTCCGGCCTTAGAAATGGCAACGGTGACCTCTTCCTCTGTGACGGAATCATCCAGGCCCGAAATACGCAGATCTGCACACTTAATTGGCCTGGATACCTTTACATCATCCGGACCTAAAGACGCCCTGAGCTTATCAGCAAGGGCGTCTGCTTTGGGACCGCTAGTGGTTCCTGGTATCTCCAGTAGGCGACCGCCGGTAGCAGTTGTTTTGCACCGGATGCCCATTATGCCGAGATCACTCAATGAAATCTCGGCTTTCGCCTTTGCCAGAATCCCAGCATATGTGAGTCCCCGCTCCTCCGCTCCTGGCTGTAGAGTGAGAGCCACTGCTGTAGAGCGTGGGGTGCTGAGCCTCGCGGTCTGGCGGTTGGTTGTCACTTGCTCTTTCTGCTGCTGCTGCTGCTTCTGCTTTTTAGCCTGCTGGCGCGCCTTTCTTAATTTTTTGGCGGCGCCCGCAATCGTCCAATCCGCCTCAGGTCTAGTAGTGGATTCACGCATGTCTGTCCTAACAATTTGTACAGGTGGAGCACTCGTAGCACCTGTCTTTTTGGCCAGCTTAGCATCTTTCTTTATCTGCCTATTTGATTTAGGCCGCACATTTTCCTTTTGCGAAATAGCATTTGGAACAGTCTTCTTTTGTGGGGCAGCCGCCGCTTTTGCTGGTTGGGCATGAGTCGCTGCGACTTGGTCCGCATAAGTTGGCGCCGGTGTGCTGGTTCGGTTTGCAGCTAAGGGGGGACGCAGAATCCTCCCCTCAAGCACCGAGAACCGCGCATTAAAACTAGCCATCTCCTGACGGATCAAGCGAATCAATTCCGTCTCTTGTAACGACGGTTGTGATGACAACTGCGGTTGCGGTTGTGACGTTACGAGCGGAAGGCCCACATCCCGCCTGAGTTGCTCGCGACGGAAGTTAACCATCTCCGCCTTGAGCTCCTCGTGCTCTCTACGAAGCTCTGCCATTTGCGCTACGAGCTTTGTGTTCTGAGCCCGCAGCAGTTCCGTCTCTTCTGTTGTAGTGCGGGTCAAAAGCACCTGTGCACTTTCCAGAATGGAGGCCGTGGCTTCTTTAAGTGCCTTCTGGCTACAGCCACTTAGACCCTTCGAAACCTTGCTAACCCTTTTTATTGCTGCAACCGCGTCAGTCACTCTTTGGCTCAAGTCGGAAGCAGGTAGCTCTTCTGCCTCAACTTCTATGCCAGTACCGGCAGACGATGACTTCGACAGGCGAGAGACTCTCCCTTCTGTCACCTTTTTCGTCAGAGCCGCAATCTGCCGCTCATCTTCCTCTAACTTTTCGGCGACTGCTGCAGCCTTCATTGCAGCTGCAGCTTCACGCCTAGATAGACCGATACCAACATATTTGCCGGTAGTAGCGGGCCTACCTCTCCCTCCTCTTTTGGCACCGACCTTTGGGGCCGGTACTACTGTGTCGCTCAGGGCTGAGTCTGGTCCTGTATCTGCAACTTCTCTCGGACGTTTGCGTAAGCGTCTTGAGTTCATGTTGGTCGCACTCGCCACACTCATACGACTAGATACGCTGTCAGAATCCGACAAATCGCCAATTCGTTCTACTAGTACCAAAGGTACTTTTTCCCCCACTACGTCATTTTTTGTTTTATTTAAAGGAATCTCCATTTTGGTCCCACGAGTATAAAGCAAAACAGGTCAACCCGGGCAGAGGCTTAAATACCCGGGTAAGCCTACATACTGCTGGGGGCGGCAGGTACCAGCAGGTGGAAGCGCTAACGACCGTACACCCAACGGCCATTCATCCCCTCGCCGCGCTCCTGAAACTTGGGATTGGGTGATTTTTTATCTTAGAGGTGTCCTTCCTCTGGGGCCAGGCGGTTAAGCCAAGCCCCCCGACGGCGGCATTAAATCATGCCTCCATCCGCTGTCCGGCCAACCCGACTCAGCAGACCCGCCGAAATATTTGCTCCTCAATGATGGAGTAGACAAATGAACTCCGCTTAGATGCGCCTGCACCTTCGCGGTATAGTCGCGTCCTCACCTAATCGACTACTTCGATGGGGTAGGAGCAACCCCTCCAGCAGAAGTTAGCTCCGGACAATAATACTCCTCTTCCCTACCCCCCGCGAAGAGATTATTGTCCGTGACCCAGGGTGCACCAGGCCCAGCGACTGCTCTTCCCCCCGGACGTATCCGCAATAGGGGACCAGCAGCCGATAAGCACACGAGGAGGTCTTCTGCACGCACCCCGGACAGCGGTAAATGTTATAACAATAGCTGTCCTCTGCCTACCCTACTAAGTACGTGATAGAGTGTGCATCTCAATTATCAAAATACATTACTTTAATATTACAAACGCATATATTTAATATTATAATGTTAAAGAATAAAAAGAAAAAATAATATAATTTTAACATACTAAATTTATCTCATATAAGACTTGAATAAATAACAAAGCACGCTCGCTTAACTTACGCGTTGGAAAATTACCTTAACAATGTCTTATCCTTTAACGAAATAAATTACCTTCTTTGCTTTGAAAGGGAGCTTGCTTATAAAATGAATATTCCCTTAGCAAATTGTGGCCGTAATTTGATGTTACTCTATGCAACTATATCTGCACAAAATAATGACCTGACAAAGAAAAATAGGCTTTAATATCGACATGGTAAGATTCGAAATAATCGTCAAAAATATTCACATGTTATATTTCTGAATTACGTCATTGTAATTTCTTAGTATCAGGATTAGTTATTGCCGCTGGCTTTTCTTGTAGCAGCAAATTATCTCAGTAGAATCTACGTTATACGTATTTTAATTTAACATTTTATTTATCTTCCTCGGACTATAAAGTTATGTTAGTTTCTGAAAGTTAGTAGTATCTTTTGTTTCTAGTATTTAAGAGTAATTAACGTAACAGTTGTTTATACAAATAACTCACTTTGTGTCATCTATACGAGGTTTATACGAGACTCAAGTCATTTTATACGAGGAAAATGCAAAAGAGATTTTAAAAATATTTAAAATATTATACATTTTTCAGTGAAAGATGCAAATTATTTTAGAAAAGAAAACAGAAATTGAAAGTATCAAGACGCGTTGTTCAGTTCCTGTTCATTAACAAAATATTTTGTTAAAAATTCTAAAAAAAGAAACTATGCAGCAATCCTTAGATACAACGTGCGAGTGCCGGACCCATCGCATTGTAGGGAAATAGGCTGAGAAGAGCACTTCGGACTTGCGACTCAATCTCAGCCTTACCTAGCCAAATTCGAAATAATTTTACTAGTACGGTACTAGTACTCTTCTTCTTTTATAAATTATGTACAACGTCTACCAACACACGATTAGAAAACAAATGACGAATAGCTAGTGTTGCGGATATGGCCAAATAAATAAACAATTTCATACTCACAATGGGTAAAAAATATGCTATATAAAACTTATTTTTATAATGAATAAAGTAATGTGAAATCAAATATCTTGAAATATAAACTTGTTTGTATTGTAATACTACAAAAGATGATAAGTAAAATGCAAACATATACTTAGAAAAAAATCCTTCAATTATTGACATAAAAATAAATTTCACTGCTATAATCTTTGTAAACGTTTAAACACTATAATTTCATTCCAATTCCAGTAACTAAAATACTGAATTAAAATAAAACGTCTCTAGCAAAGTTTATAAATATACATTATGAAGCTCTCGCCTAAGAAACGCGAGTCCTTGAAACGTGTACTTTGTAAGCTGCTCAAAGAGGGCAGATCTATCGAGACCAATTAGCGAGATTTTCATAGAAATATGGATTTAGAATACCTACGCGCAAACAGTTTATTAGATGCTTTGCGTTTATACAACAATAACAACATATAGTAAGATAATGATGACGAATTTTCATCATTTGAAACTCATTTTCAACTGCATCGGTAGTTGAAAAATGAGTTGGTGAAATTTAACGTAAAATTATTTTTTTTTAGCTCTCAAATCTCTACAAAAAGATATTTATTTATTTTGTCACATATTTCTGGCGTAGCGAAGTGGCTACGGTCGTAGCAAAATAAGTGAATTAAAGGGCGTGATGGACGATTTTAAACTGGTTATCGGTGTCACCGGATATCTGAAGTATACATACATACTCGTAGAACATATAGAATTTGAGTGTGCATCATTTTGCACGCCTAATAAGATCTGTCATGATTTTTTTTACATATCTATTAAGACAAAAAATATACAATAATATAAAGCAATTCTTAAATTGAATAACAAGCAGATCTAAAATAGTTATAATCGAACGCTAAATCCTTAGACGTTGGCACCCCAGTACAGTCAATCCATCCATTGAGTGTAACATAAGTCAGATGCTATAGTTAGGCAACCTTTTAGGATTAAAGCTTAGTTAATAACCGCGTAACGGAGTACATGTCTGTTTGCACCCTAAAGCCAAAGTCGATTTACATCCCTAGTATGTAGAGTGTCACTACACTCGAGGCACACGTTTATGACGCATATACACCTACATTGACGATACCTGGCGTAAAGGTGTTTCACACTGAATTTTTGAATGATTTGTGAGGTTCTTTTATCAAAATACTGATAAGGAAAAATGTATCTTACTTTATATTTATGTATATTATGGTACTTCTGCTCTGATATGAAGACATGGTACGGCCTTGAATTTATATATATATATATAAATTCAAGGCCGTACCATGTCTTCATATCAGATATATATATATATATATATATATATATATATATATATATATATATATATATATATATATATATATATATATATATATATATATATATATATATATATATATATATATATATATATATATATGCTTAGTTCCTGCTTTCTCAGTCCCCATTTTCCGCCTTTTTTGAGGTATTGCGTGTTGAGTGGCGATGAACTCAACGCCGCGCTTTGCCTAGTTTCCGACGGCCCTCACGGAATATCTTGACACTTATTGTTTTCTCAGCCTACCCGGCTGTTAATATGGAATATAACATAAAGGTAATTAATATTTAAATGAAATTCTGTTTGCAAGACACAATTATATTTGTATCTTCAAGCAGCTCCCTACGTTCATAGCTTAATCAAAAAGTACATAGAAATATAAAATTCCTTCTTCCATTATCAACTGTAATAAATAACAATTCCTTCTATAAGCCTCATATAGGAAGATAAGCAGAACCTTCATTTGAGATTACAATGTTATTACTGAAGTAAAGTAACATATTTTATATATAAATTATAGTACAAAGTAGTATACATATTTATACTTATATAATATTTTATGAAATATTCGAACGTTCAAAATTTCCCACAACTCACTTAGTATTATTCTAAGATATTTAACAAACGTTTGCAACACAGACTCTAACAAAGCCTGAATCAAATCTAAGCTACACACTAGTGTATATGTTACAGTTCAATGCTGGCAAAGTGAGTATTTCGGCGAAACTTCAGTCAAAGGAATTAATAATATCAAAGGTAATATTCCTAGATACGATGTACCTGGAAATATCTGTTTGAGTTCTAATGCATCGCTACACTAGAGTATTAGGAATACTGACAGAAAATAGAAGCCAAATTACGTTTCGGTTTTCGAAATACATATTAAATTGAATTTGTGAATAATATCTGTTGATGTCGTCGTAGTGTATTTAGTTAAAAGTGTTTTAAGAATTTAAAAATATATTTTATAGCAAAAAATAAAGATATTTCCGGAAGTTTTTTATGGTTTTTGATCTGTTTTCTTTTGTCTTTTCGTAACTCAACACACTATGTATAACAGAATAGTGTTTTGACACTAATATTATCGTAACTCAAGTTACGTAGTTAAAAGGCTCTTGTAAAAGGAGATGATCGTAGATGATATAAACTATAATCGCGATGAATTTATATCATTTGTGGTTGTTGCATTCAAGCAACGATCTATATTAACAGGAACTACTCCGAAATATTATTATGAAGTGATTTATGCCATTACAATAACGACTTCGAATAAGCTTGAAATAAATAGTGTGTTTGTACTTCAACATATTTTTTACTATTTACTATAAACTCCTCCTGTGTTTCTAAATATATTATTTACTGAGATAAAAGTTCTTTGTTTTAATGTATCTTCACTAAGTGCATTAATCAATATGATTGACATAAATTAAATAAAACTTAAAACAAAACTTAAAACAAAATCTAAATGGACACATTCGTCATACATTGCCCCACTGACATGGCTGTATTGCACTCTTCTAAGCTTAAGTCTAGGACAGCCTTGGAATAGTAAAGCTTGTATTGTTTTTATATATATATCTATTTAACATAATTTTGTGACAATTCTAAGAACACTTAAAATATAATCAGTTCCACTATATATATCAGTTCCACTAGTTCCACTAAAACAAAAGATTTCGTTATTAATATATTTGTAAGATACTCGTACATCATGTTTTGTGTAACCATGTAAATAGGTACTTTTTTAACTCGCATATTTCGACATCGAAAAAACAAAAGCAAATAATTTTTAGTTTGTTCCAGATATATGTATTTATTATATTTTTATAAATATATGTCATTAATATATTATATATTGCGATATTGTTATATATCTATAATTCCATTGCTATTAATTACATCCTTTCATCATCATATCGTGCCTTGAGTACTAATTAGTACACAGTAGAATCATAGTTAACACCTACGGTCCTAAACATTTGTAAGTGAAACTCTTACAATTATTATTGTTTTTTGACCCTTAAAGAAAATAAAGCTATTTAATCGATGAATATTTATTAACTTTTACGATTAACTTTTAATTTCCACAAATCGACTTGAGTAATCTAATCAAAATTATCAAAAACCTTAATAATCAAAAAATAATCTAAATAAAGAAAAATTAGATTTTTAAAAAAATAATGTGGAAAGACCTTTAATCCAGGATATTTTGCTCGGTTGATGAGTTGATATTGGCGGTGACGGCCAACGAATGCACGCCCGGGGCAAAATAAACTGTGAAATGTACTCTACGCGCTAAAGCAATTATTGCCTCGACCGTACCGAGCGTGCGCTTTTCAATTTCATTATGCAGTTTTTTCCGGTAATGGACCGGACATATTATTCTAATCCCAGCCTAGTGTCCATTATCTTTACAAAGGGATTTAACATTCGTTGTACACCTCGCTCGTAAGCTTTCTACCACAGATTTATTTTATTCTATGCAATTTTTAAATGCATTATATTAATCTGGATGATTTTCTTTTTCTGTTTGTATGTGCGTACATGCTAATATCAACAAAGGTTAACAGATTTACATAATGTTCTAAGCATTTTATTCAGGTACGCTTCATTTAGGTTTTGTATTTTTTTTATTGAAATCGTGTCATAAAGAAAATAATTTATAACAATTATAAATATTTTGTTCTACCAAAATTGCTACAAAACACCAATTTTCTGAGATCAAA
Source organism: Dione vanillae (assembly GCA_037178615.1). Taxonomy (NCBI): domain Eukaryota; kingdom Metazoa; phylum Arthropoda; class Insecta; order Lepidoptera; family Nymphalidae; genus Dione; species Dione vanillae. The sequence continues at coordinate 1,838,394 of JAZFAU010000138.1, read as the reverse complement.
TCAAACTGATCTGATGAATGATCTAAAAGAGACAGATTAGATGAAATGAGGCTCAAGAAAAGTGCAGTCATTCATATACTCAGTATAATACTGCCTACAAGCCTTAAAGTTTGTACCACATAATACCATTCGTAATATAAATTGAAGTATAACGCTAGAAGTACTATAATAAACAGACGAAAGTTAGTTTATTAAATTAGTATTACTTGGTAATTAACTCCGAACTTCTTAACCCAATGAATGCCTGGAAGAGAACCTTTCCCTTTGCCTTTTTAAATATATAAATATTTAGAAACAATGTCTCAAAATATTAACAAAGCTATAAATATCGATTCTTATCTTTTACAATACAGGATTATTGATAATTCGGCGAATTTCTGAGGATAAATCTGTTGTTTTTACCCGTTATTAGGTAGCAATTATCTTAAATTTAACCATGCCACTACATTTTTACAATATCGATATTGTATATCGATATTGTAAAAAATAAAAAGTACAAATCATATAAAAAAAACAACTTCAAGCTCTTCAAAGACGTAAAAGTTCAAGATGGATCAACTTTTATTTAGTCGCCCCACAGATTAAAGAAGCCACTTTTATACCGAAATACAAATATAAACATGTGCAGAGCAATTCAGTCTAGGATATTATAGGACTACATTAGTTTGCAAAGACTAGACTATATAATTTTCACAAAAATTGAAGGTTGAATTGAATTAAATAGGATCAATGATTTTGTATATTAAATATAATGACGAAGATGGGTTTTTATTTAGTTACAGTTTATTCAACAATCAGTTATTTTTTTGTAAACCAACACAATGACGCTACTTCTTATAATATGTGCTAGTGGATATTATTATTGTTATTTGTATATATTTCAGAAGCACAATGCACGAAGGTAGGTTATGGGCACAGTCCGATCGAAGGGAAGTAATTATTTTCAATTCTTTGTTCTATTAACTAGACATTTATCATCCCCACCATGGACACGTGGAACTCCACTACTGTGCGGTTCCGTAGGAACTTTTCCACGTACCACACTACTGTGGACTAGCCTACCTGCGGCAGTGTTTCTAGATTGATACGACATGGGTACCTTCAAAAAGCGCGTCCATCTGAAAGGCGGCAACGCTCTTGTAACACCTCTGCTGTTACACAGGGCTGCTGCTGTGAAACAAAACCCACTAGAAACAAAACCCACAAAAATTGTAATCATTCACACAGCCTTTGGGGCGAAATTAATAACTAATTAGTAGAGGATGATTGTATAATTTGTAAGGAAGAAAAATTTATATTTAGTCTTTATTTTAATACAGTCAATTAGAAATTTTTATATACTGAAGAAATATTATGTGATTTTGTAAAACATTTCAAAACGACATTTAAATTAATTGAGCCGCGATAGAATGTCCGTAAGTATAATTCAAAATATAATGTTAATTACGTGAAAACGACTAAAATATTTAAACTAAATACTAACAGTGCGAATAGTAATCTACTTTCAAAACTTGTCTAAACTTTATTTCAGTCGATGGAATAGTTAGCAAGTTATAAGGGAAGTTTTGGACTTTCTTGTGCAGAAAAGGAGCTTACTGATATATGTGAATTTATTAGAACCGAAAATATATAAATTAACGTTTAATTAATTATTAATTAAAATATTTTTTTTTATTTTATATATTACTTATGACGTACTCTTTCCTTACGAATTTACGTAGTAAAATAATGCACCTAATTATAATTTAAAAAATAATATTTCAGAGCTTACTTAGGTATGCACTAAATAAAGTACTAATTTTTAATTTTTTTGATTTACATTTTTAAAATGTGAAGCTAAAAATCTATATCAGTTTAACTCTCACCTAAAAGTACACTTTTTAGATCTTAAAAATTCTTGTATCTTTTACCAGTACAATGGTACTGCATTATTCACATCACATTTATATACATTATTTCCTTTTAGTTTAAATTAAATTTACTAAATATATTTATGTTTATGTATATGTCTTGTCTTTGAGATATAATTTTATGCTTACGTATAATTTATGCATGTACATATTATTAAATGACACAAGTCCCCTATACTACTTTACTATCGGTTGCCTGGCAATGATCGCTTACAGCGATAAAGCCGCCTAAAATATATTTTATAAAGTAAAAATATATTTATAAATTATTTAGTCAGTTATTTTGATTTTGGCTCTCAACAAAAAAAAATATTATTAAAGTCGTAGGCTTGAGTCTGAAAGACATACATATTAAAAACAGTCCTCATTTTTGTACATGTTATATTTGTGTTTTTTGTTAATTGCTTACAATTACCTCGTTCTTTATAAATCTCCTCATAATCCACTGGGATTATCCTCAAAAAATATAATAAATAATAAATATTTCAAATGTTAAAATTAGAGACTTCACGTAAACTAGGCCACTAGTTTACGTGAAGAAATTTATATAACATTATTTTCTTAACAACAATGTTGTTTCTAAAATCCAGTAGCTACACATTCGTTTTCAAAGTAATCTAAAAATACTACAACTACTTGCTTTTCTTGATAAGTTTTTGATCTTTTAAGATGTATCATCTATTTGTATTTAATAATAATTATCTTTTGACATTATCTATTTTCTTACAAAAAATATTTAAAAACTTTTTCTATCTTAATACATATTAAAACTTATTTTTTACTTGTTTATTTATATGCATTAATGCATCCTAAATAGCTGTCCTAGATCAAAATAATCAAATCATCAGTTAAGCAACAAGTGGTACAGTGTAGAGTCTACACTCTAAAGTACTCTTTTATAGCTATCAATACTTCTTCTCTCTATACTACCAATGTAATGTTGAATGAAACCAGCAAATAACCAAAAAAAAGCCTTATCCATAAAACCCACATAAAAACCTTTTGAAATGACAATATTGTTACAAACAAGATAATTTCTTTTTCTCTTTAAGCTTAAAGCAAGCATTACAATAATACTGCTAGAACTTCCATAGAGTACAAATATCCCTAAAAAGTATAATTTTGAAGTTCAAAAGTGCTTTGAAACAACTAATCAACTGTCGAGATTTTTTTTTAAATAAACTTGTAAAATGTAGAAGCATATTTTTTTTAGCTTCTTGCTTTATCCCGCACATGGCAGGGTAGGCAGAAGGAACTGCAGGAACCGTGGGAACCTAGTGTTAAGATACTCCGTTGCTTAGTGTCTGCTTTCTCCGTCCCCGCTTTCCGCCTTTTTCGTGGCATTGCGTGTTGAGTGGCAGAACTCAACGCCGCGCTTTGCCTAGATTGCCAGAACAAAGAAAATAGAAATAGAAAAATCCATCTTCACCGACTGGGGATCGAACCCAGAAACTGTCGCGTTTCAGGCAGACGTTGCGTCTCTGCTCGACGACGGTCCTCGAGAAGTATATCTTAAGCAAATATCTTCTACTTGACATTTCTCATAGCGAAACATCGAATTACTTTTACGGATTACTTTTGTTAATACACTCACGTGGGTATCAAATAATAAGACAAACACTTCCTTAACGCTTCACACTTAATGCCGTACTTTACACTTCCTTCTTCAAATTGCTTCTAATTCAACATCATGTGGTCTTAGTGGCCAAAACTAAACCGTTAAATAAAAAATTATCAATGTAAAAAAGAAAAATTAAAAATATGCCGCCGAATTCCTTGTTAAAATTCTCTACGTGTCTCATTGATTGTCATTGATTTTAGTGAAGCAGTAAAAAAATTTTTTGACATTATAAAATTAAATCTGTTCTTTCTTATTTTCAATAAAATTTTCGATATTCATTCTATTTTGGTTCAACAGAGTAATAATAATTACTTGTTTGTTTAATATCATTTATTCGTCATTATAGAGATCAAATCCTAAACAACCTCGCTTACCGATAGACGCTGAACGCCATCTACTACTGGTTTTTCTAACATTTAAAACATATTACCAATTTAATTTAAAATAAAATTATTATAAACACATACTTATATCCATGTAATGAAGCGACGGCTCTAATAGGCCTACATTTTATAAACATTTAAAATTTTACTGCGAGCGTTAATTTAATCAATACGATTTTTTTACCTAAACTATTTTTGACTGTAGTTCCGATTACATAGTAATTTGATTTCAAAGTTTATTCAAACTTTATTTCAATCGATGGAATAGTTAGCAAGAAAGGAGGTCTTGCAGAAAACTTTACTGCTGATCTTAGTTCAGACCGGAAAACAGCTTAGAAGATTTTTATAATTTAGCACATGCAACAGATTGAAAGGGAAAAGTATGCAAAATTATATACTTAATTATAATTTTAAAATAACTTGTACTAGTTTATTATGTTTTTGATTATATAAATAAATAAATTAAAACTGTGGGCACATAGTACATATGGGCGCAAATCAATATATATTTTATGATTTTATTGTTAGAAAATATTTAGTATTAAAATTAATGTTTAATTATTTAAATCAGTAAAACCTATTTGTAATGTTAAGTTCTTTATGATATTAATTTTGAATATTGAACAGAAAATGTCAGCTGTTAAATAAATAAAAGGACTGTATTATGTAATGTCAATCTCTTCTGTATTAACTATTGTACGAGAATAAACCAATTGCTACCACTCTGTTATTTTACTATGAAAAATGGAATCTGAACGACGAAACCTTAGCGCCGACATACACATATGTAGACTCTATGTGTTTGTTATTTATACGTGCCTAGCTTGGTGATTAAAACTCTTACTTTTCACGCTGGGTCGAAATTCTTAGTTGCTTTGGACGACTTTAAAACTATAAAAAATGTTTGTTCAGATCAGTCCAGTAGTACTGCAAAAACAAAAAAAAACATTTGGTATTTAATGTTTTACTGTAGTACACATATACTCGAATCTGTTATTTATTAATTGTTTAAATTTACCTCTTGCGCGTTTGAGAATATCTTCATAATAAATTAGGATAATTCTTAGAAAGAATATCATATATTACCTTAATGATGCTTGAAGTGTTAAGAAACCTCTTCCTGGTTTATATTTGAACAGAGCAAAGGACCTTCTAGAATGTAACTTTTTTTATTTATAAATACAAGTTTCAAGAAAAATAGGTGATCACGCTAATGAGAAACGTGTGTCAAATGATTAAAAGATATTGAAATAACATTTTTAAAATAGTTTAATGGTTTTTAAAGTGCTAATCCTCACTGAGGATAGAAAAATACTTAAGGAAAACGTAAACATTTTCATTGTCATTGTAGAACGCATGGCTCAGTGGTGAGAGCGCTTGCACGGTTCGCAAGAAGGGCGCGGATTCGAGTCTCGCTGCGTTCAAAATTTTTACATGTTTTCCTTAAGTGTATAACATTTTTTTATTTGTTACTTTTTAATTTAGCAGGAATTAAAAAAGTGGCGAATAAAATACTACTTAATTTTAAGATATACGTACGATATTATGTTTTTATATAGAACAGTAAATATTGACATATTTTCCACAATTGTACTGTTAAAGGTAATACTTTTTTCAGTAACAAGCGCATAAAAAAACATAACAGCCTGTAAATACACAAGATATAAAAGTTCGTAGCATATCACTCGAGCTTGACTTGATATAATCAGTACAAATCAATACAAAACAGCTTATACTTCTCGAAATCGAATGCAGATTAAACTTATGTTAATTTACAAATTATTATTTCTTGTTTATAATCTTTGATAAGTAAATATGGGAGAGCAAGAATTTGGAGTTGAGGAGACTACCTCACATCACCACCTTTCGTAATTTAATACGTATAGAATTATATTTGTTTACTACAAATATATTTCTGTACGTTCCTACAATATATGAATAATTAATTTCATATTTACTGATTACTAAAGAGTTGTGTCGCCTGTTATTATTAATAACAGATGAACGCTCCTAGTAAATTATGACACCACGAAGTAAATATAAATCTTTTTAAAAAATATATGGAATAAAATTTAAAAATATAATATTATCTTAAAAATATAATTATAATATTATCTTTTTAAAAATATATGGACCTAAAATGCCTATATAAAGGCGTACGTAACTACATCAAAAACAAGTTCATTTAAAAAAAAATCAATCGTTAAATAAATGAATTCAAATTAGTTTAAAATGAATGAGTAAATCAAGGGTATATGGAACCTCCTAAATGGAACCATACATGGAACCTCCTAAACTCTTGACGTTGGTTCAAAATAGAAATTGACTTGTTTACTTTTTCTGATATACTATAAATTAAAATAGTAATAAAATATTATAAGTTTCAAAAACGTTTAAAAGTGTATAAATAAGCTTTCATATTTTTCGTTAAAAAATACAACTGAAAACTAATTTTGTCAATAATGAAATATCATTAAATAATAGAGGACCGTCGTGGCGCAGAGGCGCAACGTCTGCCTGTGACGCGACGGTTACTGGGTTCGATCCCCAGTCGGAGAAGATGGATTTTTCTATTTCCATTTTCTTCGCTCTGGCATCTAAGACAAAGCGCGGCGTTGAGTTCCGCCACTCAACACGCAATGCCTCGAAAACGGCGGAAAGTGGGGACGGAGTAAGCAGGGGCTAAGTAACGGAGTGTCTTAACACTAGGTTCTTATGGTTCCTGCAGTTCCCTCTGCCTACCCTGCCATGTGCGGGATAAAGCGTGAAGCTAATATTAAATAATACTTAAAGAAAAATATAAAAATTTGAACGCGTCAGAATTTGTATATGCTTTGTACAACTTGCTGCGTTTTTAAAGATGCGCCTTTGCACGGTTTGTAATAGGCGCGAATTCAAATTCCGCTGTGAACAAAATTTTATATGTTGTCATTGAGTATTTTTTCCATCCTCAATGCCGATTAAGACTTTGAAAATCATAACAATATATAATGAATTTTCTAAAATTGAATTTAACTCTTAAGAATTCTTCATCATGTCACAAAACCTAAGATTTACTATTTTAAGTATATTTGACACAATTTCCTAAGTAAATAAAATAAGTGTTAAAAAAGAATGTAAAAACTATTTTATTACTATTTATTATAATATACGTAGACTAAAAATTCTTATTTTATGATTTTTTTAACGTCTTTACACTTTAAACATAGACAACTTCAGTTGAAGAAATAAATATTTTTATTTCAACAAATATAATATTAAATATAGTAGCGTCCTTTCTTCAGGAAAATTTATTATTTTTTTTCCTTTTGATACTTTACTCGCATAATTGAAAAACGCCTGTGTGGTAATCGTAAGTTCAAATACTCACAAAATTAAGGTCCTATTAATTGTGATATAATTTTTGATTTTTGCAAATGTCAAGCAAAACTATTTTAATCGGGTTCGACTAATTGGTATAACAAAATTATACAAGTACTATAACTAAATTTAACAGTAGTAAAATATTTTAAGAAAATAAAAAATAGCTCGAATATTACCAAGTATTCTGCACCACAGACTTTCTTATTTTCGACTGACTCATGACTTCCTTAAATTACTTACTTTTTAGTAGTAAATAAATATATAGGATTTATTTGAAAATTATTATAAACATATATTTAATTTCCATATTTTAAACCGACGGCACTAATAGGCCTACCTTTTATAAGTTATACTAAAATTATTTATTTTAACTACGTACATATAATATAACTATATCTATATATAGTTTTTTAAGTGCACCTTCAGCAACAACTTTTACTAGAAAATTAATACTAAATATCGTTAAGTTCTTTATTTTTTTTAATTATTTCATATAAGGGTGATAATATCCACTGCTTGTTGCGTTTTTTTTTTGCTTATGTTGGCAAGCATGAATTTGGAATCTAGAAACCTACCCTCTATCATCACAATACACAAATTGTAAAGAAATATACTACTGTATGCCCTTATAATATTCATATTTTTTATTTATAATTAGAATTGTGTCTCTTGTAACTAATTACTTATTCATAATAGATAATCGCTCATAATAGATGATGACTACACAAAACTTTTAATGAATCACCTATGAAATATTCATCCTTATGCTGCTCTCCATCATCAATTCAGTTTCCTAAATTCCGTCCTGTTACTTCCATTTTGATGTTGACGACCTTCAAAATTTATCTGGCGAACTGTTACTGTTGTATACGCGAACCCTGTAATAATAATTGCCTATCCCTAAAACTGACGCTAACGCGGCTAGATCATGTAAACCTTAGTGTCTTTATTATTCTTTTTGTTTCCATTTGCATTTCTAAGAGAAAGGTTGCCTAAAGATTTCTAAGTCCTTTTATTTCTAATAATTAAACTTGAAGTTAAATAAATTTAAAAATAAACGTAAACGATATTTACGGTATAACAGAGTGAACAATATAGGTGAGGCTATTCGTAAATTTAACGAGAATTTGTATAAAGTTAGCAGATCAAGCAAATCCTTTGGCCTATTGATCAACCCGTAAATGTTCCAAGTAACTATTATTCGCTGTACAAAGCAACCAAAAAAATTATATGAATAGTCTTCAGTTTTAACGGTGTTGTTTTGTGTAGCCCATCTATCAATGATCTTGGTGTCATTCTGGACACTTTACTCACTTGCTTAGCACAGGCAGCCGAAATCTATTTGCTACTGGATCCCAAAAATGATTTTAAGCCATCTATCTCATGCCAATTAAAATGAAAATTAATCTACTCCATATTTTTAACTACGTTTACCTTTTTTAAATTATGCAGGCTACATGATCCAGACTTATCTAAGAAACAATTAAATATAGTGAAGCTTTCACAAAACTCATGCATTAGACTTATTTTTAATTTACGCAAATTTGATCCCATTTCTCTTTACCTTCGTCAGCTTAGAACACTCACTGTCTGTCAGCACTGTCACTTCTATTTTCCATCCTCTATAACCATCTTGATCTTTCTTTCCTTCCTTTATTAAATACTATAAGTTCTACGATCTTTTGGGGAAAGCTTCTTACTGACGTTCAAAACGTTGTATTCCTCTAAAAATTATCATTTACTTAAAATTTTCAAAGTAGGTTTTTTATATATTTATTGTACCTAAGTATATGTGTACATGTTTGTTTAATATATATTTTTTTACTTTATATTTATATGTTTTGTTCACAGCGGTATAACAATAATATATAATTGTAAGTAATCCCACAAAATTTCAGACTTAATAATATAATGTTTAATATACATCATCATTCTGTACATCTTCACTATATCTCCTACTACACAAATTTAATACTACACAAATAGCATGTTTTATTAGTGATACAATTCATTTTATATAGAAAAATATATGTTTCTTTTTGTTACATACATTTAGTTCAATTTAATTTTTGTTTTATTTTATTGGCACAGTTGCCTATTCACAAAACGGTACAATGGTTTGCAAATGGATGTCCTCCAATTGCAAAGATTGTCTTTAAGAATATATTTAATGTTATTCAATACTTTTACTTTCTATTTTTACGTATATATATTTTGAGTATGTGCAATAAAGTATAAATAAATATAAAAAATGTATATAAGTGTCTCCTTGATATTCCTGGCATTCAAACATCAATGTATGATGACAGCGCGACTAATTGTGTCACGTTCCGAAAAAATACTTGAAATTAGGTTAAAATATATATAATATTATAGCGTCGTGAGGACCGTCGTGGCGCAGAGGCGTAAGCGTCTGCCTGTAAACGCGACAGTTTGTGGGTTCAATTCCCGATTTGTCTATTTCCATTTTCTTTGCTATGGAAACTAGGCAAAGCGTGGCGTTGAGCTCCGCCACTCAATACGCAATGTCTCGAAAAAGGCGGATAGCGGGGATGGAGAAAGCAGGGACTAAGCAACGGAGTGTCTTAAAAAAAATTATAACAATAATAATATAGCGTCGGCTCTAATAGGCCTTCACTCAAAACTTAATACAAAAACATATACATCCGAAATTTTGTCATTTTTCAACAAATTCATTTAAAGCATAAACAACCTGAATTGAAAATATAAATATTATCCATTCCTACTGAAAATTATATATCGTGTGGTTCTTTCTTGAAAATTTTAAACTAAAATCCTGCAGCAGATTACCCGGAGACTAGACGCCTGAGTCGAGGTGTGCGTGGGTTTTTAATTGTCTTTGATCTAAAACTTACTATAGAAAATGCATCCCTAGGTAGTACGCTGTAGGGAGGAAAGCTTATTGTATATTTAAATTGATCGACAGATTAGCTATTACAAAGTACATTTTATAAGTCTTTAATTATTAGAATAATAAGACAAAGGCTGTAAAACGCTATTAAAAGGCTAAATTAAAAAAGTATCAGTCAAGTGCAAATCAGAGTTAAAGTAAAAAAAATTACCTAGATTAGAGGACCGTCGTGGCGCAGAGGCGCAACGTCTGCCTGTAACGCGGCTAACGCGACGGTTTCTGGGTTCGATCCCCAGTCGGGGAAGATGGATTTTTCTATTTCCATTTTCTTCGCTCTGGCAACTAAGGCAAAGCGCGGCGTTGAGTTCCGCCACTCAACACGCAATGACGGAGTAAGCAAGGACTAAGTAACGGAGTGTCTTAACACTAGGTTCATATGGTTCCTGCGGTTCCCTCTGCCTACCCTGCCATGTGCGGGATAAAGCGTGAAGCTAAAAAAAAAAATTACCTCAAATTTACAAATATATGTTTATATTGATAATTTTCTATGATACACTAAAATTTAATTCACTGATACCTATTTATATGTACTGTAAATTAAAATTCATGTTAAAATAAAAAACAAGCTTGTAAATTTTGATAAATTTGAATTAAATGTTGAATTTCTTATTTCAGTTGATTTCTGTGTTACGAAAATTTATGAAATATATTTGGTATATTTTCAGCTAAATACCTATACGTGATATGGAAAAAAAAATATTCATGACATACGGCCTTAAAGACATATAGACTAAAAATAGACTTTGTATCTTTGTCAGGAAAAATTATCTTCCACCTGATAATACATCAACATAGTTTAAAGTCAACAAGGTTTTAACTGGAAATCAAAATGGCCTACAGCAAAGCCGAAAGTAATCCCACTTCGCCAACATATCAAATACGGATCACCATTAATTAATGGAGACACAAATTAACGCGTTACACACATACGAGTACGTGACGTGTCCAACGATCGTATTACAGTCCTAACTAAGTTAGCGACTGTACATCGTAAAGTTACGGTAACATTGCTGCATAATTTTGATGTCATTTCTATTACAGTTAATATGATTAGTTAATGTAAAACAGTATTGAAAATTTGTCGTAGAGTAAGACAGCTGTTTAAGGGGGCAATCAATCAAATTTGTGGAAAAACATTTTTTTTGCTTATAGTAATATACAGTGTTTTATGTTTCAAATTTACGCCTTGCGTGGTAGCAATGTGCATCTCTTTTGCGTCCGTACGTTACGTCCATTCCCATCAATTTACTCATATATGCACTCAATATTTCTTGGGCTTCTTACATGAAATTCCTACATTATCAAAAACAAAGTATTAATGAAATAATATTTTGTTTTTGAGATTGACTAAAGCCTCCTCCTGGGATTCACTCTTGTAATGATACATATTTGTGGGTATTTTACCATTTCTGAGGTTCTGTTTCTCAAAATAATTAAACAAAACCAGATATCCCTCTAAGGAACCCACTGCACTGTGGGATATTTTTTTATATTATACTATACAATTTATTTTTATCACAAATTTATCAATACTACTATCTACTTTTTATATTATACAATTTATTTTTATCACAAATTTATCAATACTACTATCTACTTTGACTATTAAAATCTTTTCTCTTCTTGGCTGTTGAAATTCATGTATGTTTTTCTTAAGAAGCCTTGAGCAAAAAAGTAATATACATATATTTTAACAAGTGATTTGTAAGAATCTAGTAATTTTTAGTAACATATTTAAATCAAATAAATAAGTAAATATGTATAATATATAAATAGTATAAATCATGTAAGAATTTTGACGCAGCGTGATGAAGAACGCATGGTTTAGTGGTGAGAATGCTTGCACCGCTCTCAAGAGGTGCGGGTTCAAATTACACTCTTTTCAAATTTTTACATGTTTTCTTTAAGTATATTTTACAATCTTATTTCTAATTACTCATTCCTCTTCTTCTTCTTCTCTTCACATATATCAAACGTGCCAGTTGTGTATGTCGGCGCTAGGCCAGGGTTTCGTTGTTCAGAGTCCATTTTTCAGAATAAAATAACAGAGTGGTAGCAATTGGTTTATTCTCGTACAATAGTTATTAGTGAAGAGCTTCACGATACATAATTCAGTCCTTTTATTTATTTAACAGCTGACATTTCTGTCCAATATTCAAAATTATCATCATAAAGAACTTAACATTGCAAATAGGTTTTATTGATTAAATAATCAAACATTAATTTCAATACTAAATACTTTCTAATAATAAAATCATAAAATGTATATTGATTTGCGCCCATACGGCCATACTGACTCCAGCGCGTCCCTTGCGCTGCTTTACATTACAAATCATTCCGAGTTTTAGCCAACACCCAACGCATCACCCATCTCAAGATCCAACCAACTTCAAGGCATCTCTCACATCGAGATAACATAACCAACTTGTCAAGCGTCTCATATCGAGACATAATCAGTATGTAAAGCATCTCTCATGGCGAGAGGTATCAGCATAGTAGGTACATTGCCAACAAGACCAGGATTTGGATACGCGTGGTGGCTAGCTAGCATCATAGGAAAGATATTCAACACAAAAAATAGAACTTTAACTTATCTCAAAATCACCAATATACAAATCATGAAATTACTTAATTTTTTTTTTCTTTCTTTTTCTCTTTTTCTTCTTTTCTTTTCTCTCACGTAATTTCTCTTAATGATTCCTCTGCCCATACGGCCGATCCAGCCAAGACTCCTTATCTGCTTTTAATTGTTTGCCGCTTCTCAATGGTGGGTGTCATCACTCTTGGTAGGTCTTCCACGGAGTTATTTTCGACGTCCGACACCAATCCTCAAAAACATACAATAATGTCAATTAAAACAGTCTTATAAATTATTTTCATATATAAGGAACCCTAATAATTTTCATATAAGAGCATTCATTTGTTAAAGAATTATTCTAAAATTATTTAAATTTAAAATGTCAGAAAAAACAAATGAAACTGTATTTCAAATATTCAAAATGACTGTTTCAGCAAAACTACAAATAAATAAACATTAATCTTAAGATGATATGGCATTTAAAATTACTCAGATTCATATTCTTTATTGGCGATTACGTAAAACAATTCTATATCAATATTAATTAAACATTATCTCTATGCAATATTATTTTAAAATTCCATTTAAAATTCCTTTAAGGCATCTAATAATAAGAAAATCTTTACATCTAAAATAATGCGTTTTATTACTAAGAGACCGCTCGTCCATCCTTAAATAACCAAAAAAATCTAACTACACGCAAGTCGTCTATCAGTTTATTATATTTTTGTAATTATAATGCCACAAGATATTTACTGGTGGTACTATTTGAAAAGCTTATAGTTAAAAAGTGCATAGCTAATTGTAATTTTTATAATGGCGTTATGTCAAAGCTTAATTCTATAAAAAATGTTTGTTGTATAAAGGATATATGTTTTATCAACTTAACTTAGCTGTTGGCTTGGTGTGAAGTACAGCGGCACCATGCGTGTCTTCTGCAGACTTGAAGTCTTCACTTGCTCCCTCGTTGTCGTGCAGTGGCTGCAGAATAACCCTCATTCGTGTGTTCATTTTGCTGTGTGTATTGCTGCTGTGTCCTCCGATGATTTTTCTTATTCTTTTATTGTTCTTCGTAAAGGAGTATCGTTTTATTTTCAATATCGTAGTTCAAAGACAATTGCCATGGTATTGTAATCAAACGGAACTATGATCTATGAGGCTGAGATCTATCTGCTTATGATCCAACGAGGCTATGTCTATCCTACAAATGCTCCCATGAAGCGGAGATCTATCCCACCGCTGCTGTCGGCGCTAGGCCAGGGTTTCGTTGTTCAGAGTCCATTTTTCAGAATAAAATAACAGATGGTAGCAATTGGTTTATTCTCGTACAATAGTTATTAGTGAAGAGCTTCACGATACATAATTCAGTCCTTTTATTTATTTAACAGCTGACATTTCTGTCCAATATTCAAAATTATCGTCATAAAGAACTTAACATTGCAAATAGGTTTTATTGATTAAATAATTAAACATTAATTTCAATACTAAATACTTTCTAACAATAAAATCATAAAATGTATATTGATTTGCGCCCATATGTACAATTCGCTTTAATTTCACTTAAGATTGACTATTGAATGACACATGACATAAGAGCTTTACTATATAAATAACCGCAATTACCAGGGATCACAATGATAATCAAGAAACATTACAATTCATTAATGTATTAAATGTTATTTTTAACATTACTAATTACATAGTACGTTGTATATTATCTACGTTTCTATGTATACTATTCCTTACAAGTCAACATAAAGCTGTTAGGCGTTGTCGTGAAGCTACTGAGTTGATATAATTGACATAAGACTGATTGTCAGGACGTCATCCTTGGGCGTTTGCTTCACTGCGCGGCGTAATAAGGTTATACAGCTTGGGAAGTTAGCGCCCTCGGATTTGTTGACAGTATATCCAATTTAAGGCCATATGATAATATTGTAATATAAGACATTTTAATAATAATAAATTAATACTTAAGAAAGGTAAGGAAAATTGGTAAATAATTCATGAAATATTTGTACTACACTAAACTACAAAATCAATAGTATAAATTTATTCATATAATTGTACAAAATAAACACCGATTAATGAGATCTTTGATTTTCCCTATTTTACACAAATAAAACAATTTAAACGGATTATTCGCGTGTAATATCATTTATTTAAAAGCCCTAAGTTCCAACGCTTTGCACGGTTAGACTGAGATAGCATTCGTCTGTGATTTGACATAATTATTAATCAAACTACCGCCAACGGTTATTGAGTTGCCTCGCGTACTTCCCTTCAATCCTGCAGAATGAACTGACTGTATCCTGTATGTATATATATTCTTTATTGCGCAATAATAAATTTAAGAAATATAAAAATAAATTTTGGTTTACAAAGGCTTATTTCTGACAAAAAAGAAATGTATATATTGAAATGTATTTATATAAGAAAAATATTAAATTAGATATACGAGTATAATGAATACATTTGAAAGTATACACATATATACATACATACAAACATATATATATATATATATATATATATATATATATATATATATATATATATATATATATATATATATATATATATATATATATATATATATATATATATATATATATATATATATATATATATATATCAAAAAAATTAAATTAAATTTCAATCAACAAAATATATTCACCTCAGCCATCGTAGTATTCAATTTTAATAGCGCTATACATTTACATGATGTAAGAGTGGGACGACTGTGCTCCGACACGCCCGCTCACAGAGCGAGAGGTCAGGCCCGGGCATTCCCAGGAAACCAGCTATCTGCAAATACTAGATGCACACGTCAAAGGATAATTAAAATCGCGTAAAAGCGACGCCGAACAGATATCCATTGCAAAGTTTTTCTGGAATTCGGCTTTGATGCTATAAAATTCAATATTGTCGTGATGTGAACAACAAAACGTTCTGGCGTAAACAAAAGTTTTTCAACGAATGTATTTGTTTTGTAATGATATTGAATGCGTTTGTAAAATTATTTCTATTTTAACGTATTATTTAATATTTTGCCTACATAATAAAATTTACGTACATTTATATATATGTAAGGGTTAAAAAACATCATGCTAATAATGTCGCTTTCTCCATATATGTCTGTCCATCATTCAGAATGAACTTCTCACGAAAGCTGTTTTGATCTCCTGTTCAGTTCAACTATTGATAAATATGTTTGTACTTAGTGTAAGAAATATTAAATATTATAATTGATACATAATGGTAATTTTTTTTTTCTTCTCCCTTTATCCTGCACGTGGCAGAGTAGGCAGAGGAAACTGCAGGAATAATAGAAACTTAATGTTAAGACACTCCGTTGCTTAGTCCCTGCTTTCCGCCTTTTCGAGGTATTGCGTGATGAGTGGTGGAATTCAACGCCCCGTTTGGTGTAGTTTCTAGAGCGAAGAAAATAGAAACAGAAAAATCCATCCATAAACACTACGTCTCTACGCTACAACGGTCCTCAATAATGTAAATTGTACAGGATATACTCCTCTCATAGTATTATTTGTTAGGAGGTACAAAGTACCTGCGGTTGAAGTTAACTTGGCCATTGGAAACGTTTTATATATTTTCTAGTTAAATCTAAATAGTCAAATAAATTCCAAATTGTCAACAGTCAAATGATCTAGTCAAAGTAGTAAATAGATCAGTTTGATAATAATTTAAATTGCTTAGATTTGTGTATTGTAACATTACAATATTTACAATTTATTACAATATTATAACATTTAAATATTTATTCTTAGTTTTAATAAATAAGAATGTAAAACAATATAACTCTATTTAAAGTTCTTTGAAAGCTGTTTTCAATTGCTGTTCGTTACAACTTTAATTTTTAAATTTTCTTCCTGCTAGATACAATCGCTTCCACAACATTTTTTAATATTTTGCAGTATTCCATAGTGGGCAAAGAGAACTTTATATTAAGAGACTCCTCTGCATATATATCTAGTAAAGTAAGCATACACTTAAGTAATTCTGAATTGCAAATTTATAACAATAAAGATAATATTTTAACATAAAAACTCTTTAAAATACTAAATCTTACGTCCCAAATGGTCTATAATTGCCGTTATAAAGAAATGGGGGCACATAATTCGTAATTGAACAAGTGAAACGTTGATTGATTTGGCGCCGTCGTTGATACTGCTGATGTCCACAATACTTGTTCAAACATGCAAACTTGTATGAATTTATTTTATTCTTCACCAATACAAATAGCAATACCAAATGTGAGATACGTTTACCTTATTTGATTTCGGAATATCAAAAGCTCTTTGCTCTTACTATACGTAGTAGTCCATTAAAATGTTACATTTGCTTTGAATTTATTAGAGGACACAATTTTTTTTTGGGACATGTGGAGGGGTCTATAGAAGCTTAACCTCTCAAGTTTGTGGGGTGATTTTACCAAGAACTAATAAAACCACACCGTCACAAATATTTCAATGACTAGTGATTTAATTAAATATTTTACCCATAATACGCATCAAAGATATTGTTTATAAAATGTATTAGATCTAAATGTATATAATTAAAATATATGTTTTATATATATATATATATATATATATATATATATATATATATATATATATATATATATATATATATATATATATATATATATATATATATATATATATATATATATATATATATATATATATATATATATAAATATATATTTACAACAAGTAACTGTTACAAAACAAGCCTTGGATGAAATGAGTTGTGATAAAACGAAACACTTCTTTTCGCGAACCTTTCAAAGGTTCAAGATGGACACTACAAGTGAAAAATTCCATTATTAAAATTCCATTATTTCGGTGACAACGAAAGTAGATGTTCCGATTAATATTATAAATGTCTGAATACCACTCCTAGTTTTCATAGCTTTCCTCTGGTCATATCTTGCCGAAAATTGTTCTAGTGTTATTATAAATATATTAAAACTACTAAATAAATAGCTTCATATCTAAATAGCTTTGTAAATGGCCACTTTTTGATATCATTCACATATCCGCTGTTTTAGTCATATTCAAGTAGTAAATTAACCTCGATTCTCACTTTTCAACTCAAATGTCCATAATTAATGTATACTACATTATATCTTCACATTTTAAGAGAATGTGTGGATTGAAGATTATGACAGAAATGTAGCTTTAGGGATCCACTGGAACCAGATAAATTTTAAAAGCTTACATTATATTATATATACAACCCTTAATGTGTTTTATTATAGAACTGATGATCAATAAGAAGAAAACCTTTTAGCTTGTTTTCTTTTAGTAAATGTAAATATACATTTCTATTACATTTCTTAT
Organism: Dione vanillae; assembly: GCA_037178615.1. NCBI lineage: Eukaryota > Metazoa > Arthropoda > Insecta > Lepidoptera > Nymphalidae > Dione > Dione vanillae. The sequence continues at coordinate 1,820,238 of JAZFAU010000138.1, read as the reverse complement.
TTTTTGACGCTGAATGTTTTTCTCGTCTAAAGCTTTTTCTTTTACATTAAAAATAAACTAGAATACCTGTGCTCGCTTCTAATAAAGCGATGTCGTCGACTTTTAAATGAAAGCCATAAAAATTACAGGTTAGACAAAACTTATAAATTCTTACTTGTATTTTATTTTCTGAAAAAAAAAACAACAGTGTAGTAATATAAAAAAAATAATGAACATTTTAAATGCTTACATAAATAACACTTGCATAGGTTACAATTAATAAAGTAAATCGAAATCATAGTAAGCAAATGAAATACAGTCTATTTTAAGGTAGGTCAGTGCGATACGAAAAGTAATGAAAAAATCGATTTTAAACTTGACCCAGAGGTACACGTATGTAGATACTCGGTGCTACCCTATTGGCTGTAGCCAACCGTTCTACATCCCTAACGCCACGTCATGTCAGTTGCATTTGCAGGCGCATTTATGATTTACTTACTTGCAAATGTCGAATTTAATCACAGAATGGGCTGTGGTGCAGACAAAGCATTTTAAATGTCTCGTCACGAAATGACAAATGCACCCGTTTAAGGAAAAAAAGTTAAAAAAACGTAAAGTCCAATTTATTCTTTTTAGCCTAGGTAGGATGGCATGAACCGAATTAATTATTTTTAATAATTTCATTGATTTTGATAATTTATCAGATTTATTACATGAATATGATCACCTTTTTTTTATATTCTTGTTTAATTTTAAGCAATAACCTTTAGAATAGTTTACCGATAGTTATTATGCATATAGCATATTTTAGGTTGTCATAAACTTCACTATTAAATTTTCAGCTTCATTTTATACCTTAACACAGCAGAGTAGACAGGAGTTTTAGATCACTTCTTTTTCGGTTCTTTCCACATTTCGTGACATTGCTTGTTAGGTATGTGGTTGATCTCAATGCCGACTTAAATAAATTGTTTTTTGATTATAGATTGCTTTACATTTAATATTTACCTCCCTTGATTTATGTTATAGACACAAGACTGTGCACATTAGATATACAGGTATATACGGGCAAAATCAAGTATATAAACTTTATATTTTAAATTAACATTATTTTTATAAAGAATGTTTTAATCCTTTTTTCAAAGTATGCTTTGTTTTGAAAAGAATGCGACATAAACAATTTTTAGGGTTCCGTACAAAAATAAAAAACGGTCCCTTATAGAATCACTCGTGTTCCTGTCCGTCCGTCTGTCACAGCCAATTTTCTCTGAATCTACTAGTCGAATCAGGTGAAATTTGGCAGGATAGTGTAATGCCCTGGCCCGAACACAGATGTGTAACGTAAAAAATATTTTTTTGAAATAAGGGTAATTTTCGGGGGATAAATTAGGTAATTAAAAAAAAATTGCGAATCTTACTCTTATATATCAAATGAAAGTGCTGATTATCAGGATCTCGAATACATTTTTTTAAATTTTTTAAAATAAATAATTTCAATGATTTTCATAAAAAAGTTGACTATTCCCCCCCCCCCCCCTAATCTTCGAAACTACTGGGCCGAAAAATTCGAAAAAATTACTGAATATAGTTTATGGCTTGTAGATTACAGGAAAATCTATAAGAATTTCATAAATTGAAAATAAAATGGTAAATTCGATAAAAAATGTTTTTAGGGAAAAAACGTTTTCAGGGGAAATATTTCACTATATTGTGTTCGGAACCCTTTCCACGCGAGTTCAACTCGCACTTGACCGGTTTTATTTAGTTATCTCCGCAAATGCCACGTAAATCATGTGTGATAAAATGTAACAGTAAGCTACCGATGATGCACTCATGCATGTTTAAGTGAAGTTATAAATTTTTGAAATATAGGTTCTTAATGCTAAATTTTATAATTCTAGTTCAACAGAAAGTATTCGGTATATCTCATATCCTTTGATTGTATACACTTGATTTTTATTATATCCCAAGAGGTAATCGATTTAATTATTTCATAATTGTGTGTAACACCTGAGTGACAATTTATAACTATTAATTGCTAGTAATCGTAACAAGAAAGTGCAGCGGCTCCGCCCCGCCACTCACAGTGAATTCCGACCAGCCTGCGGCTTTACAGTCGTCGGTGAACTCTCTGGACAATGAAATGATGATGAACAGGTAACGTATTTGGTACATAAATCTCTCAACACAGATGTGTTTTTAATAATATCATAGGATAGTCTCCAGCAAGCCACAGCCCACCGTAAAACGATAGTCGCTAGAAACATTAATATTTCTACCACCATATATTTGAACCACTTTAATATGTATTGGTTTTGCGTATATTTTGATTTACAGGATATTAACTCGTATAAGTTTGTACCATATAGCACTACATAATAAGTGATAGTACCTTAATACTTTGTCTTAGTCGTACTGCCTCCCTGATTCAATATTTATGTCATGCAACTGTTGCTATTTGGAAAACTTTGACCTTTCATACCTGATATTTCTCTATAAAATGAAATTGTAATTGTTATACATAAATATATATTAAAATTATTGCTTTATTTGTTTATGTAGCGTATACGTTACACCTCGTGAATCGTCAATACTTTCGGCCTACGCCGTGTCCCTGGTTATTTTTTTAGAATTCTACCCCTGTTTCCTTAATCTGATTAATTAACAAGATCAGATTATTTCAGTTACCAAGTCAAATAATGTATATGAAAGAAATTTAAAATGATATCATTATATAATCAAAATGAATAAGAAATATTTCCAATAATTGTGTTAATTTTACAGTCACATACGAAATCAAAATGATCTATATGTTAAGTATATGCTGGAAAGTTGTTAAATGAAATGCATTTAAGCTGCTTTCACGTACAAAGCACCTCGTAACAGATGCACGTTCACGAGTTGCGTTCAACGGAAATTTATTTTAAATTTTATTTGATGAATTATACTGTATCGTGTAATCCTCTTACATGCTATTAGTGTTATATCATATCATAGTGAATAAAGCTTTAAGTTGCAATTCTCCAAACGACTGTACAAACGATATAATATGTATGTATACAGTTATAGAGTGTATGTATGTATCTATAGAGACGCTAGATTAACTTATTTATTAACACAATTTAATTTTTATTATTTATCATGTAATTATATTTTTTTTACAAACCATTTCGAATTAGTGTTGTCGTCAATAATTATTACCAGTGGGTTCGATTGTGTACATGCGATTTGTTTTATTAGCTTAACACCCTTTTTATTTATGGCGGTCAAAACGTGCCAGTTGGAACAGAAACAGAGTTTTTGAGATAAAGAGCAAGGGAGAAAGCACGTGACAAATGCAAATCGAGTCAGCTAGCGTGTGGAATTTGTTGGCTACATTTTTTACCAATCTGCCTTTTCGAGATTTTTGAAATGGTATCAAAAGTAAATCCTACGTCAAAAACTCCCCTCGTTTAAGAGTTCGCAATTATAACGCTTCCACAAGTAATATATAATGATTTACAAAATACATTATTATTATTTAAAATATACTTTTTTTAACAGAATAAGTACTAATTTTTGGTAAATGTTTATTGTCTTTACAGTTTTGCACAACAATAATTTTAAGATTGAAAAAAAATTAAAACCCTTTCCTAAACTACTAAAAATATCGATTACGTGCAAGTTCCACACTAATTAAAACCAAATAGAACGATGGTTCTAAGTCAACGGAAAATAAAAAAATATAAAAATATGCTTGTATATACAACGATATATGAAATAAATTTGTTTGACGGACAGACAGACGGGTCGATATGTCTAATAATTCTATATAACTTTTATAGGATCAGTATCCTATTAGTGTTCTGTGTATTTATTCTTTTGAGGTATAGATTCCTAAAAAACAAGTGACAAAGAATTGGAACTACCATATAGATATTTTCACGTTGCAGAATAGTGTTCAAAGTGCTTGAGAAATATAAAATAGAGGCAAAGTCATATTCAAATTTAAATTTTTATTTAAGTTTGTTCCGAAGTTACTTAACTTACTTTTAAATTCCCAAACTAAATAACTTTTACACATTTTTTGACTTTTACCCTAATGCTTCTCTAAAACAATCATGCAGACTTGTGAAACATTTACGTACATATACCATACGATGACATGAGGGGTTGCATGCGTGAATCAATATTGTTAAATTAGTGGGTCAGTAGTCTATTAAGGGTTAGCCAATTTGTGATTACTTCGAAATGTTTCCTTTTTTTTGTATAAAATTTGAAATGTAATAAAAATATTGTCTCTTTGAAATATAATTTATTTATTTTTTCGTAAATATTAAAAAAAAAACAATTATATTAGAATAATTGAAATTTTACTTTTATCGTCGGCAGTTTTAAATAAAAAATATCGATCAAGTCCAAGTCCTACTCGCTCACTTCCATGATTGCATGACTGCCATGTCTTTATAATCATTCCGTTGAATTCGCAATAAAAAAAAAATAATAAGAAACGACGAACGATTGCGGCACCAGTTGGTATAAAATTAACTACACTACAAGTTTGTGATGGCTATTTTAAGAATAAATTAATTAATTTTCAATTTTCTAAACCCTTTGGTTTTACTATAAGTTCTAACTTATATATAATATTACCGGAAAGAATCCTATAGGTAGGTAATAAAAATACAAAAAAAAGCATAAGCGAGCAGATCCTTTAATTGCTTTGACTTTCAAAATGTTTTTCTGTGTTTCAAGAGATAAGTCATATTTTGCATCAATGTTAGCTTTGTTCCTCCACATGCTTAGAAAAACTGGTCATAACAGACAGAGACAGAGAGTTCAGAAAAGCAAAAAACGTGTAGGGTAGAATGTATATTTCTGAAAGTACCTACATTGTTAATTTTATTTTGAATTTTGTAATATTTTGTAAAAAAAAAAATATTTTGTAAAAAAAAAAAAGTGGGTTTTACGGGCGAAAATTTTACGTGACAACGTCTTTTTCTCGGTAGAATATTTATTGATATGATTAATAATTATAATATAAATTGCACAAATTTTAACTATAGAAAATATATTTTGTTTACTAAAACATTGTACATGTGTCAAGTGATACGCGCGGCGGACCGATCATAGTTCGGTGACAGTTGACACATCGTTACGTTACCTTTTTCATATGTGACTCCGAGCCGCAACCTAATTTAAGACGTTGTGACGTCAAAAAAAAACATCTTTTTCGCAGTTAGGACCTCTACTAGTTAGGGACTACTATTTTCAAATCTAAGTAAGGGAATGTTTAACAGGAAGTAAAACATGTTTTTAGTCTAATTACTTATTGCATCAGTTTAGAGTGCAACCTAGGTGGCAATATAGCTAAATTCGAGCTATTCAGGCTTTTCGAGCAACTTTTGCCTACACTTAATTTTCCAAAGCAATAGTATTATATTTATATTATTATTTTATATTATATTTGTTGACACCGTGCTCTTTGGCGGAAATTCATGGAGAACTGCAAAATTTTTTTTCTAGACGGCAAGTCCTTAAGGGTAGTCACCAAGCTTACTACTTATCGATGTCGAGCAATCTCCCAGTCGATAGTCGAGGGACATCGAACAATAAATACCTTATCGCTTATACCAAGATCAATCAAACATATATCTTAAGTACACTCTTGTACAGTAAGACCTACGGTTCTTACTCCAAGCAAGGATTTCTTCGAAGCATTCTTAGCATCACGTAGAAGGAGAGGGTAAAAAAGCCTAGTATCATTGCTCTCTTCAGACACAGACGTTTGCGATAGTAAGGAGGTTGCTTTTGTTTGCAGATTCTCTTCCCCAAGTTGCATTCGCGAAACTTAATATAGAGCGTCCTAGATTACGCTTTAGTAATTGCGCAAAACGAGATATTGTTGTATTTAGTATAATAACTTATCACAATATAATTGATACCATAACACGGCCTTGTTTTGTGTACTAACCGAATAAAGATCCAAAAAGAATAACCGTAAGACGCGATTTCTCCGATTTCTTCAATACATGTGTAATAAGATAGATGAATGTGACGTTAGAGGAATGGTCTTTTACACACTGACACTGCTTGAATGCAACGCAAAGGCCTGAAGAGACGATTAAGGGACGATTGACGAAAATTTTACGGATTTAATTATTTTCGATATACACATTTCCTACTAATTTTATACCTTATTTTATAGTTTCCAAATAAACTACGTGATAGTAAGGTATACAGATAAAATAGATTCTATCCAGGATATATTTTAGTATAAGTATACTGTACTTTTACACTTCTATAAAACGGCAGAATTTGTTTAGTTGAAATTGTTTGTCTCAGAAACTGTTGAGTAAACAGAAAAAAATTAATATCACTACCACAACATTTATTTCACAAAAACATTTAGTAAAATTACAGCATTAATTTCAATTTTGTATAAGAGCCAATATTTTTATATCCTTAGTTTTAAAGAACAAATTTATTCTAAGACAGATCGTCCGATGTACTTGACAATAGAAATACATTTCAAAACTATTTACACCAGAATAAACCATATATATATACATACATCTATTCTAAGATGCAATTATTAAAAACATTCAAGTTATAGTCTTGATCACTATAATTATCACCATGGGTGCCATTAGAGTTGTTAGTACTTAATAATAAATACTAACCCACAAGTCTATAAATTTACCTATATTAATAAACAACATATACACAGATATGTTTATATTCTCACGACATCAACATAGTATATATCAAAATTTAACTTAATTTAAGTTTATATGAGTAGGATCAACAGCTATATACATATATTATGTACAGTATGCCTTAGTCCACACCTATATACGGATCCAAGGCCTAATTAATCCTAATCGTTCCTACAATTTTATTGTATAATCTATACACAATTGCGTATTTCCCGGCCACTTATACAATTTAAAAAATTAAACGATCGATATGACTTAAATAAATTATCTACAAGTAAACATTATGTAGCTAATTGAGACAAGAAACGCGGTTCAGTAAATTTATATCGCTATTACTAAAATTTTTGTAATTTTGTAATTGAAATTTGTGATCTCACCGTGATTTTGAAACTTAATTTCTATTAAAATGATTTCAAAGTTTTTATTAACTAAACGCTAATACCAATCATCCAATGGCTCTACCCTTTATACTCTTCATGTAGAAGATGGGTAGCCGCATAAAACTGTTTTTACTACGTAACATTACAACATTTGAGTTTTCTGGCGTTCAATCTAATATAATGATACTATAAATAAACTTCTTTGCGTATTTATTTCCAACAATTATGTTGTAAACTAGACACTGTGAAAACTATACACATTGTACATGTCATTTCTTTACTCATATTTCTGTTTCGTACACATTGTACTAACTTTTCTTACTTCACTATTCTGAATCAAATTTTTTAAAGACTTTTACCAAATATTCTTTATAAGAATAATAATATATTATACAATATTACTTATTAATAATTATTTTATATTTAATTATATATGGCTTACCACTTAAACATTTTTCTAACATGAAGAGAGATTTAAAACTTATTTTTACATACTACTTGTTTGGAGCACCTGAGACTCATTAATACTTAAAATTAAGCTTAGATACTAACAATTTATTTTTTTAATTAATCCGAATGAAGCATTATAACGGTCGTAATCAAGCTTTGGAGCTTGATCAAGATGAAACTACCATAAAAGTGATTAAAACTAATGTAATGATTTCATATGACATTTTTTCTCGATCGCTTCTCAAGTTATTCTTTATTCTATGTATTTATGTATGTATGTGAAAATTTCTATTTATATAGCTCTAGGTTAGAATGTTTTGTAACTTCAGGTGCTTTCTTATTAACTCACATTTGCTATTGCATTCATTTTGTTCGTACTTCGAGTACCTTTTATTTGAGTTTTATTGGGTCGTAGGTAATTCTTTTTAATTATTTTTATTTTTTATGTTCATATTTTTTACATATAATAATTATTAATTTATATTTCTATAAAACTAGATATTAGTTGTTTCAATATTGATTTGTGTAATTATTTTGTCGGGCATCAGGATTTCTCTGATAGTACTGTTGTAGCATGAATTGTTGTTGTAGGTTCGGTTGGTTGTATGGATAGTACATTTGAGCTGCGTGTGTTGCATTCGTGAATGGAGGTCTTTCTGTATTCCTTATGGGAGTCCTTGGCTGAGGATATGGGGAAGGTCTTCCATTACTTCTGTTTGGATGACGATACACTTTACTTTGATAGTTACGGTAATTCTGATTTTGATAGTAATGTTGCTGCTGCATTGCTTGAGATCGTGGTGTACTACAGACCTGAAATATTTAAATGTTGCTATATAAAAAGTTTTGTTAATTATATGATCTCAAGCTTATGTCGCAAACTTACTCGTCGAGTATTGTCCTGAATTTGTGGATTAAGTGAAGATTGGTCTACAGTTATATCGTTGGTGAACGAAATATTTTGATTTAGAGCCTCTTCGAGGATGGTATGTTGAGGAGAAGAGTTGCGTGTTTTCTCACGTAAATCTTTCTGCATTACTGGATTTGTTACACTCTGCTCCCTTGAGACTATATCTTGTCTTGGTGTAATCTCAACGTTATTTCTCAGTGGAACTCCAACGTTATTTAAAGTATTTTTTTGCGTTTGATTTTGTTGAACGTCTTGCCTCACAGCTTCAGTTGGCTTTGGTGGTACAGTATTTTCCTTACTTTTTTGTGCTTCATTTACAATTTTAACAAATTCTCCCAAGTCTGTTGTATATATGGGTTCATTTTCAAGTGTTGGTGTATCTGTTTCCTCACAAGTTAGTGCTTCTAAAAGACTTTGCATAAATGTCATAAACAACTGTCTCTTTTTTAGAGAATATACAAGAATCTGTCTATTATCTTTGGTCTTTTCCTTAAATAAAACTTGGCATGTGTTGTACAGTTGGCCAAAAAAACTCTTAAACTGTTGACTATAAGCAGCGATATCCTTGAAAATATCTCCACCAGCTCGAGTTTGGCATAAATCTTCAAACGTTATTATATCATCTGTTTGTGTGGATTTTTCATTACGACACTTAGGGGGTAAGAAGTAGTTTATGAATTTTTTTATAAAATTACATGATTGACAAAACCCATAGCGATCTGCAACCGAGCTTGAATTATTGCAGTAACCACAATAACATTTTCTATTACACTCAGCTATGAACTCAGGTGGTTGTCTTTCAGTTGCCGGCCTTTCTGGCACTGAGTTGATAGTCACCTCAGCTGCGCTTGATTTTTTCGTCGCTTCGCTCTGCTTTTTATTAGTTTGTTGCTCCATTGATATATTTGAACTCATAATGATTGGCTTGGATTTTATTTCTTTGTGTTGTTTTTTAAAAACGTTATGATACCTGAAACAAAACGAATACAGTTTTTTCTGAAACAATATATATATATATATATATATATATATATATATATATATATATATATATATATATATATATATATATATATATATATATATATATATATATATATATATATATATATATATATATATATATATATATATATATATATATATATATATATATATATATATATATATATATATATATATATATATATATATATATATATATATATATATATATGAAAAACATAAATATATAAAAATGTAAATTATAATTTTCATACTTACACGTGAATCGGTATCGAAACAGGCAAAGACGGTCGCTCTTTTGATTTAACCAAATTTTTAGCTTCTCTCATATTTATTTATTTTTAATATACTCTCACATACTTGCAATAATATGATAAATAATATATATATACTACCGTATAAGATAATATTTTTCATCATAGTAAAATATAACAATGTTTAGAAATAAGCACTAAAGGATAATTATTTGAAAATCATTCCAAAAAAGTTTTATTTATTTTTAACTTTTATTTTGTAACGAGAGACATGAAGCCAGGCTAGAGGTTGGATTACGACTGCCGGATCTCATTTACGCGAGCCCGGGAAAGCTGAGCTATGGGGCGTGGCCTTAAAAGTTGACGCAACAGATATCCACCAATCAGGAGCATACGATGTAAGCTTTATGTTTTCGCGCTCTTTTTACCTTGTAATACCAAAAATAGTAAAGGAGCTGCGTTCTGTATATTTATTTTAAATAAAATATTAGTAATAAATTTATAATTAAATTATTAATAACAAGTGTATTTTAATGAAGTTTCATACAAAATAACTCAACATAAGAAAATCTTGTGTAAAATGAAAAAAAAAAATGAATTATATATATTAAATAATTAAAAGTACATTATGGAATATATATATCCTATCAATAAAAAAAAAACAAATAAAAAAATACATCATTAAAAATTTAATATAAAAAAATAATAAATAATATTAACTAAAAACGTCATTTCCTAGACCATTAAGTATAATTATACAGAAATTGCACTGTCCAATAGCATAAGGGCGGGTCGAGTTTCAATTTCAGCTATTTTTAGACAACCTATCGAGAGCTCTGGATTCTGTAAGCTCCACCGACACGTGAATTGTATATACACGTGTAATAGTTCTGTATATATATTGTTTTCTGAAAATCGATAACACTGTCACTGAAATACAATAACAGGTTAATTGCAAATTCAATTTACTTTACTTGGAATACTTATTTAGTAAATATTGGCATATATGTTTATTATTGAGGTAGATGAAATGATGCATTTTTTAATTCAAATGTCTATATTTACGTTAGTCTTAGTTTAAGTAATTATTAAAATACAACGTTTAAGTCAAATTCATATTCACTTAAAAAGAATATACAAAATGGTAGATAGCATTTAATAAAACACAATTGGTAAAGAAACATGTAGGTATATGTTTAATTTGTAAACGCCAAGTTCCTTTTATTTTGTTATAACTTTTAATATATTGTTTTTTCTTATACTTAATCAATTAATCTTTTAATATTTCTTTCTTCATGTAGGTACTTAGTCACAATTATACAAATATTAATTTATAATTATAAGACAATAAACTGGAGCGAACTTATAATTTCCAAGGTGTCATTTAAAAAATTATTAATAACTACAAGTTTAATGCTATTACTTATAAGTTTAATGCTATGCACATGATAATCCCTTTAATAATCACTTTTTACCAAGAAAGCTACTCTATCCGCCAATTAAATTTGAGTCCAAGACATCAAAAAATATCGTTAAATCAATATTATATACCTAATAGTAATATTTATGAAAGAAAATCAATTATAAGCTGAGAAACCTTCAAAATATTTGAAAATTGCTTTTTTGATTAACTTCTTCAAATCTCTCTTTAGGAATCCATAGATGCAATATCTTATATTCATAATGTAATAAATATATGTATACCTAATTTCGAAGGTAATATTTTTACATACTAAGTTTACTTAAAATATTATATAAATATTTATATTGAAATTTTTGTACGAGCTTTTTAACCATATAACTATAGTATAAGTGTCTCCAAGATGTTATTACGTTGTTGATTTTACGATTTGCTTACAAAAAAGGTCTAAGCGAAATTTATTATTGAAATTCAAATATTTTTTTATATAAGTCCGATTTCTCTTATAAGTATAATGATTCACAAGTATGCGGCTGTTATACTGCTTAGTTTTTTTTTTAGCTTCATGCTATATACCCTTCTGGGCTATATAGCGTGGATAGTCAGAAAACCTAGTGTTCATCTTTTACGTTCTACGCTTTCTGCCTTTCCAGACGGTACGCCTTGAATGCTCTTTAAAGTAGAGAAAACTTTTAAAGCAACGGAATCAACGCCGTTCTTGATAACATAACTACATGTTCGAGATTTCAATGAAATTCCCACTAGAGAGCACTTACAAAATAAAAAATGGCTACTCCCCGTTGGTTTTTAATGAAATACAACGGAATTTCTAATAATTGATTATTAAAATATCGAAAAATATAAGAACATTTAATAAAATAATAAATATTTCTCAAATAAACAGACGTGCGTGGGTATCAGTCGATATTGTAAGGCCAATTAAGGTATTTATTTGTAGAGTTCGCCTCGCGTTCACTGCACCAATTAAATTCGGCTTAACCACCCACCCACTTCTGCAGTAAAATAGGTACTAGGCAATAGCAGAGTATTATACACGTGTTACATACAGTAAGCTTTACAAATAGTTGAATGAATGTAAAAACAAAAAAGTGATTATTAGTGAGTTATATATCAAATAACTCAAAAGTTTTTTTATTTGTTGTTAACACTGCGGTTATTTAAAATACGGGAACATCAAAGTCAAAGTCAAAGTCAAAACAATTTTATTCAAAATAAGAAGTACAAGCTTCATTTTTTGAACGTCAAATAATTAATTTAATTTACCACCGGTTCGCTAAAGTTAATGCCTCAGACCTGAGAAGAACCGGCGTAAGAAACTCAGCGGGACTTAATCTGTTTATCTTTTTATTTTATTTTTTTTAACTTTTTTGATATTTACAATTTCACAATTCCTATTATTGACAACGATACTCTTGAACTAGACTGGAGCGAGCATTTCATTCTCAAGATGTGTTATCATTTATGAAATTATTAATATGGTAATAACCTTTAACACACAAACGTCGTTTCACAACTCTTTTAAATTGTGAAATAGAACAATCTTGGACGTTTTCTGGGATCCTATTGTAGATGATATTTATTCTAGTTACATGCGATGCGATTGGATGCGATTTAGTTTAGTTACAGGCGCGGTAAGTTTATGCCTGTTTCTTGTATTAATATTGTGTACATCACCGATTTTGGTAAAATCGTTAATATTTTTTTTACATACATTAAATTATCAAAGATATACTGTGATGCAACGGTCAATCTTGGCGTGAAATTGCTTTCAGTACTGAGGCGGACATGCTCTAATAGCTCGATGGCTAAATAATAATCTATAAGAACTGAACACGACTAAAACTAATTACTTACTTATACATCTTTTGCAATTTCGTTAATTAGTAGCATTAATATCTAATAGAATCATGCTTTACTTTGCGGAAGTCCATCTTAATTCAGAAAGGAACTTATATATAGCTACTTCCGCTATACAGAAGCGGAAGTTAGCTATATATAAGTTCCTTTCTGAATTAGTAGCATTAATACAAACTAAAATAGTCAGTTAAAAAATAGAATTTACCTTAATGTTGGACCACTCAATTACCTGGCAAAAGAGTTCTACTAATTTTTAAATATTTATTTATATTCTTTTGTAGTGACTTCTAAGAGGTTCGAGTTGAGTTTGAGTTCTTCTTCTTGTGGCTGTCCGGCTTTTTTATGGTTGTGTAGAAAAATAGAGTAAAAATACTGTATATACATATATATCACCTATATAATTTCAGGCAATTTCAATCAAATTGTTTGACTATTTATTTTATGAAATATGAAAAATAATAAAGGATCCAGAATTCTCTCGATCTCTGATCGAATCGGATTTAGAAAATAACTACTAAGTACTTTAAAATTGTACGTTAAATATGCAAAATGATTTACAAATTAGTTTAATAAGTACATCCGCAGCCATTTCAATACTGATTTCATATTCAACAAAACGTCAATGCCAAGCGCCACCTTTGCTGGGGTTTGCATATTACCAACAATGCGTAGTAGTCATTTTAAGTATAGACAAATCTTTTACTGGCAAAGCCATCGTTAACTTGCACATAAAAACTATACACAATGAAATAACCAATGCGTATAATAGGTACTACACCTAAGTTGTTAGTTACCAAAAGCGTATTCGTCAGTTATATAGCTATTTGGATGTGATATCAATTGATGTCTGATGAAGTTATAAACGAAACTCGCAGTAATTAAAACGTGAAAACCCAAAACTGTGAAAACTTGAAATATATCGTTTACAGACTGTAGTGATGTTATTTTCGATGGATAAAATAACTAAAAAAAAAGAATTTACCTATGAAATATCATGTCGGTGGAGTGCATTAGCCGATATCGGGATATTGGAGAAAAATTAAATTATTCCAGTCGGATAGTCCCGACCCTCGTCGGAAAATACATATATTGATTTTAAATTCATACACGCATTACATTTTACATTGGACTGTGCTGATAATTTGTTTTTGCGCTTTAATTTTACATTGTCGTAATTTACAGTTCATTATGGCAATGATTGTACAGTATTCAGATTCTGAATTTGACGATGTGAGACAATTACGTTTGGTATGCTTTTTGATGAAAAGTAGAGACAAAACATCCAGTTAAGTTTAAAAATCACTACATTTTATACGTCTATTTTCACAGATGCCTATGTGTATATCTAATGAGTCCACAAGTAAAACATTTAAATACTTTTTTTTTTGTTTTATTTATTTATTTATATATAAATACAAAGTTATATATTACATTATTATTATTTCCTTCACAGTCTTAAGCTCTTTAGCTTGTCTGACCATTGCACATTCCTAGATTGTTTAAAAAATATATACAATTTTAAAACTATAATATTAACATATCGTTATAAATGCTAAAGTTAACATTCTCTAAGTGAAGTAAATCGAATCTATGACAATATATTAATAATCTATGACAATTATAATCAAATCTATACAATTATATATTTACATTACCTTTTTTACATTATATTTAATTTTTTTTTTGAGTTTTTACTCATAAACAAAAACAAATAGGCTTGAGGTAGTCACTTATACATTAATACGACAAAAATATGAGGTATATCGAAAAAAGTAATTATGCGTATGCATCAAGCATGTTGCTACCGCATGTTCACTATTTGATCATTTATTATTATATTATGTTTTATAAATGTTACTAGATGCTTATAAGTTTTTAAAGTTAGTATTTATTTAAATGTTGGATACGATATGTTATATTTTATATAAATCAGTCATTAAAAAGAAAATATTTTTTTATTTATTATTTTTTTTAATATTACATCAGGTAACTGTATCTCTTAGTGATTTCGGTAGTTCATTAATTAATCTTGGTAATATGAAATTTGTTGTTCTTTTACCATAATAATTATTGGCTCTTATTGTTTTAATTGTGTTATTTGAGATGGACCTTGTACGTATTTGATGTTGAACAAAGTTTTTGTTAAATCGGAAGAAGTTTTCTTTTAGTAAAATAAATTTAACCTTATCATAAATTGATAGTACATTGCAATATTTAAATAATTTATCTTCGTCGTGGTTATATGTCTGCCTCACTGAATAGGGCACGATAGTTTTAAGTGTTCTTACTTGTATGTTGTAAATTTTACTAAGGTGACTTTTAAATGTTCTCCCATAGCTACCGAGCCCATAATCAATTATGCCCTCCATCAGTGCTGTATATAATATTTTAGTTTAGTTTTAGAGTGCAATTTATTTTTAATTATATAAAACTTTGCAGCCATAAGGCGAATCTTATTACATACATATTCTATGTGTTTGTCCCAATTAAACCTTCTGTCAATGATAACTCCTAGATATAAATGGGTTTCTACTTTTTCAATTGCCTTACATTTACATGCGCTTACATTAAGGTGCATACAGTAAATGTGAATCATGGAACAGCCCAAGGCTCTGTACTAGGACCTCTTCATTATCTGGCATATGTAAATGACCTGCAGCATGTAATGAGTGAACATAAACATACTTGTTTAAAAAAATTACAATGGAGTTCAGTCCATTACTTCTGATATCTCGAATTTACAAAATTATGCGTCGTTGTTTTAGCTTCACGCTGTTTTCCCCATATATTAGACGACAGAAGAAATCTAGGAGAATCCATGTCCTGCTTTCTAGGACTGGAGACATAGGATTGATTCCGACAACAAGGGAAGAGTCGCGTTCAGTCACGCGGTCACGCTGAGCCACGACGGCGAGTGTTTTTGAAAAGTATGAGCTATAAATGTAATATTTTTACACTTTATTATTTCAATTTTAAATATTTTTAGTTAAAATTACAATTTATTGAATTATTTTAGTCATACGTTACTGTTGCAGTTGAAACATTCGCATTCGCAAAGATTTCTGCAAATGTTTTGCGAATAATAAATATCAGAAAATTAAACATCTGACGACGATAATGCATTATTAAAATCGAAATCAGTTTACTTTTTGTGTTTACTATACAAAAAGTAGCAACTTAACCTCGTAATCACATTATCAGTCTTCTTTATATCTCATGAAACAATTTCTTTATTGCACTATAAACAAATAAAAACAAATTCTCTCTCTTCTAAAAAAGTATTATCAGTTATTACTTAGGTTTTCAATGTTACATAATCATCTACATAAACAGAAATGAAAATAATTATGAAACAACTACTTTATAGGTACTCTTATAATAAACTATAAATAAAACATTTTTTTGTAACTATAAAGAAAAATAAGTAACGACAGAATGGACACTCCAAGTGCTATCTTGTAATAATTAGCGCCAAATTTAAAAAAAGTACTGAATATTCGCATTTCAATTGACATTGGCGAATGTCGATAGCACGGTATTATAAGAAGAAAATTAACAGAGGAGGGAGAACTGTCATTGCGCAGAGGCGTAAAGTCTACCTGTAACAGTGTAAACGCGATAGTTTGTGGGTTCGATTCCCACTCGAGGGATATTGGTTTTTCTACTTCCATTTTCTTCACTCTGAAAACTAGGCAAAGGCGTTGAGTTCCGCCACTCAACATGCAATGCCTCAAAAAAGGGACTAAGCAAGAGAGTGTCTTAACACTAGGTTAATATGGTTCCTACTTCCTGCTGTTCCCTCTGCCTACCCTGCCATGTGTGGGATAAAGCGTGAAGACATCAATTGTCAAGCTGAAATGAAGATCAAATATCCATGTCGATGACTTCTTCAAGCATAATATAAATCAAATAAATAAGTTAACACAATCCATAGATATTAGCGTTTGTTTATGATTAATAATTTTGCTTTTTATTTAAAAATTCTCGCGTAATCTAAACTTAAACGGTAGGTACTTCTCGCTGACCTAGAGTTATAAAATTAGGCAATTTGTAACTTATGACACCAAGAAATGAAAAGGTCAAAAAATTAGAAACTTTTAGAAGTATTCCAGAATAAAAACCTTTACAAACTTATACCGTAGCTCATTTCATACAAAGTTACTGCCATTTTTTTATATGTAGTGTTTACCTCAGGGGAATTCGGTTCGCACTTTACCTATACTTTTTTCATTATTACGTTAATTAATAACTATCATAATATACACCTTAACGGCTTAAATTCTTTTTTCAGACGTGTAAAAGCCATCATCACTTAATAATTACCATCCGATTTTATTTCCGAAATTATGTTATTTTTTTTAATTTTTCTTGTTATGATCTATTGTAATTGTGGTTATACGTCAAGTATTTCAGATGTTAATTTTATTATATATCTCTTAATATTTACCACACTCGTACCACAGCTCACTTTTTGCCATCATTAAGATCACTTTGTATTATCATTGTATTTTGTAAATACTAAAAAAATATTAATTCGCTTATCAACCATCGCTTTAGTTCTAGAAAATAAAAAAATTAAAAAAAAAATATATAGATAACATATGAGTTTATTAGGATTAAAATTAATTCTATGTACCTACTATGTATTGACAGTAATATAATTAATATTTATGATTAGAACATATGGTAAAAGTTAAAAGGGTACAGATTAATAAGTGTCTATAGTGTTAATTATAAAAAGAAAAACAATTAATATTGTAAAAATATTTATCAAATGTAAAAAAATAATGTCTTAGATATATACAAAAAAAAAAAACATATATGTAAAAGAGATGTCCAGATAATTTGATTAATGTAATTAATCAAATCATCTGGATCATCAGAAGATCATCAGAAGTATGACTTGTTCCCTACCCAGTATTTAAACTATTAAAACAACAAAAACATAAAAAAATATATTTTTCACTTTCATCTAGTAATCTATTAGAATTTACCATTTTTTATAATTTAGCTTTCTTATTCTTATTAACTATTTTGTTGAGTATAACATGTGCTTCATCATACACTGGGTTAAAATGATTTTTCACTTTCTTCCACCATATTGAGATACCATTGAAATGGTCCGCTGGGTCATAGCCAGCCATCCCTGAAAGTAAATTAAAGAATTATAAAATTCATTTTTAAAGTGTAACTTTTTTTTTAATATATTAGAATTTATTTTTAATGTATTAGATTTTAAAATAACAAGTAAAAAATAATTTACTTGGTTGTTCCAGTTCACATGCTGCAAACAGATCGGCTACAGTAATTGTATTGCCAGCTACAAATTCAGTACCATTGTTTAGCCATTTAATTTCAAAAGTATCAAGAGCTGATACCATTCTCCTTTCATATCCTTGTATAGACTTCTCATCTGGTTTTTTACCACTTAATATAGGATCCATATACTATAAAAAAAAGAAGTCAAATTGTGATTAAAATATATATTAAAGTAATATATTTCTTTAAAAGTTATATTTTTTTTTAATTAATACCTTAGCTCTGAAAAACATTGCACAATGTAGCCTCAATCCTACATGCTGCCATTCTAAAAATTCATCTACTCGAGCTTGTTCTCTAGTATCTTTTGGATACAAACTTCCAGGTATTAAATTTTCTCTAGCCAGATACTTTACAATGGCAATACTAAAACCAGATTAACATTTATGAAACATGTAATGTGTTAACATGTAAATATATAGAAAGATTGTAATGAAATTATACATAAAATTCATAAATTTTAAAATGTTTATAATAATAAAACCTTTCACTCAAGACAAAGCCATTATGTTCAATAACGGGCACTCTTTGAAGCCTATTAAGTGCTGTAAATTCCTCTGAATAATGCTCTCCTGCAGACAAAAGCAAAACAAATATTTTTTTAACTATTCACCAATATATATTATGTTATTTTATAAATAATTATCTCTAATCATTACATATTAAAATTCGATAAATATATGCTTTTTTTGTTTCTTTATTTTTATATACTTATTATTTATTATTTACATATTAACCTTTGCGTAAATCGACGAGTTTCGATTCAAAATTACATTTTGCCGTATTTAGTAAAATGTACAAAGCTCTAGATGGTTGGGACATCAAATCGTAATATAATCTCATGACCATTGTTGAATATTAATTAATTTCAGTTTATGTAATTTTAAGTAAACTAAAGTTTGATCAAAGTTCAAAAAAGTAAATAGTAGTGTGATGACACTTGACAATTGATAACAGTAGTCAGTCGAAGTGTTGTTACATGGATGACCTTGATATTTAGAAAATACAAAGTACAAAATTATAAGTAATTAAATAATAAAGTTAATTCATTAAATTAAATAATAAATACTTAATAATGTAATATTTACTTTAACGTATATAAAATATTTAATTCCTTGTAATTTTCATTTAAAAGTAAAGAAGACATTTCAAATACAAGAATAATATTAGTAACACAAAATCCAATTCATTACCTTTGATAGTGATGAGATTTGTAATCGATATGTATATCACTTTAATTTCGTTAAGTTTCGTTTTTCTAGCAGTAGAAAGAAAATAAAATTTTAGAAAATAAATTTATAGTTAAATAAAGAAATATAAAAAAACAGACAGTTTCAATTTAATTTTTTTTTTCTCTTTTACTGAGAACATGAACATTATGTTTCCAATTATTTTAAATGGAAACATAATGTTCATATGCCGTAAGTAGACATTATTTTGTTGTTTGTTGATCAATAAAATCTATTTTTGTTACTTGACAGGTATTCATTTTTAAGAAATATCGATTACACAGTAATCGATTAATTTGTTGACAGTTCTTTGTGTTTTAGTGTTTGATATCGATTTATTAGAATATTTTGAAATTTATCCTTTCGAAGAACGTCACTAAGTATAAATTTAGATAGTAAATCGACGCCGCAAAACTTCTTTTATTCAATAAAATATAAGTTGAAACTATTTTTTGTGAAATACTATCGCCAAAATGGCATCATTAGATCTTCTGACTCCACATTTATCTAAAATTAAAATACCAACATCCCAGCAGTTGGTCTACAAGGATGAGTGTGTATATTCTTTTGACAATCCGGTGAGTTGCATTTTGTTTCTAACCTCTAGAATAAAATAAGAATTATTGATAAAAACGACATACAAAACAAATCATACAATTTATTTAATAAACTAGATTAATGCTTATATTTTAAAACAAATAGCGACATCCTTAATAATATGAAATAAGCAAAAATCAATTGAGATTTTATAAGACCAATTAAATTTTATAAAACCATAAAAACATAAGCAATAAAAAAATTCTCCAATATTTCACCGTACATGGTTAATGGTAGAATATATGGATGTTATGTTACTTTTTATAATTTGATCTTTTTCATCTATTTTGGGACAATTTCATTTTCTTTAAAGTATCTTGTGTTCATAAAATTTTTGACAGCCTGATATACATTTGCTACTATGTTAAAAAATGATGTTTTGGTACTGTGCATAGAGAAGGAACACATTATTAGTGATAAAAATGTATCAAACATAACTGGTGTCCAAAACAATATGTTATATAGAAGTTCTCTAGTTACATATGTCTTAGCATTAGGTCTATTTACTTGCATTATGTGAATTTTTGTCAGTATCACTACAGATATTGTTATTGGAACAAAATAGCTTATAAAAGCAAGTACAAACATATATATAAGTAAACTCTTATTGTCAGCAAAACAAATTTTTATACACTCATCATCAAATTTTGGCCTCCTAAATGATTTAGTTACATTAGTAAATTCAAAATCAGAATGATTATTGAAATTTCTAAGAATATTTAGCACATTACTAATAACAGCATTTAGTTGCTTTGATTCATTTACACTAGACTGCTCTCTTTCTATTATTTCTAAATAATTAAGTGGAGCTGGTATATATTTTAATAATTCTGATTCTGTTGTATTACTCCATGTACCATTTGTATAACAAGACTCCTTTGTTGCGTCTAACATTGACATACATGTATCTTCCAAGTTCCGAGCTTCACTTATAGACATCTCTTTAACATTCATAGGATACATAAAAAGTGTAATCAAAATAGGTATGATCCATTGCAGTCCAATTGTAATAAATGATGAATTCTGCCTCCAAAACTTTCTAATTTTGTTGAGTTTTAAACCTTTTACTGCTGTAATACTTGTAGAAGTTTCTCCAATCTCTTGTACTGTATCTTCTTCATTTTTTTTCTTAATATTATATATCATTCTATAGTGCATGTAATTATCTATAATAAGTCCTAAAAAACTGTTGACCAAAGATACCACATATGGCCCATAACTCAATAGAAGAGATGCAAAACCACATTTGACATCCATATTTTTTAATATACTAGGACTTATGACGGCCATCCTCAGTTCCACTTCATCCATTCCTATATTTCCAGGGTTGATAGAATATATAGCACGACACATAAATGATATACCTACACACATGAGTAATATGTTCTCTGACAAAAGTATATTAGAATACTTATTTTTATTTGACATCCAGCTTCTTAAATTAAGTAAGCTAATGCCAAAACCACACAAAATAAGAAAAACTCCTAAATATAAGTCAATGGTCCTAAACATTTTGCTGTTTTATTCCAACTGTCTGTGTACACAGCAGCTATGAGCCCCTATGATTTTGCACTGGTCCCTATGGCAATATGTTATCAGTATGCAAATTATAGGGGCATTTTAAAGTGTAATCTTTGTATATGATAGCTTTCAAATAGCTTTTCTTTTATTGTAAAAATATTGCAGTAGTATGAATTCTTTTTAAACTTATTGTATAAACATTACCAGTTTTCGTTATGACCCATACATAGCTAGTTTTTTATAGCTTAATAAAAAGAGGTTAAATGAGATTATAATATTATTTTTTTAAGTCTTCACGCTTTATCTCGCACATGGCAGGGTAGGTAGAGGGAACTGCAGGAACCATAGGAACCTAGTGTTAAGAAATTCGTTGCTTAGTCTGCTTTCTTCGTCCTCGCTTTCAGCCTTTTTCGAGGCATTGCGTGTTAAGTGGCGAAACTTAACGCTGCGCTTTCAGTCTAGTTTCCGGAGCGAAGAAAATGGCAATAAAAAAATCCACCTTCCCCATGTGGGAATCGAACCCACAAACTGTCGCTTGTAGAGGCAGATGCTGCGCGCCACGACGATACTATGAATTATTTTACAACAATTTTAAGACTTACAATTTTACTTGACAATTTTAAGTTGTGGGACAAAAAAAAACTATATTATAAATCAATAATATAGTTTTTAAAGAGAAGATAAATCAATAATATCTAAGTATAATAGTGTAATATTATATATTAATAAAATATAATAGTGTATATTTTTATACAATTATAATATTTTTTGTCATATTTTTTCAGGAATCAGAAACTGGCCTGTATGTGTCACTAACATCCTTTCTTGGTTTTGGTCGTAATTATGTTGAACAATATTTCCAAAAGACAGGCAATGCTGTCTTCTTACATATATTTAGAGAAAAGAAACCTGTGAGTATAGACATCCTTGCGTAATGCATTATCTTATGTGTTAATTTTTATTATTTTAAATTATATCATAAAAAAAGATTTTAAACCAGGATAGACAGATGTAACCTAATGTTGCAGCATCTCCACTTTTTTTGACCAACACCTGACAAAGACTGCATGTTGGATTATAGAAATCAATGGAAAGGAAAATTATATATTCTCCCAAGTGGAATAGAGCGAGATCCACAGCAATAGAGCTTCAAGATAGACACTGTAATACCTTCAATTAAATTAAATTATTTTTTTTAGATACCAGAACCAGAAAAAACAGGTGATGGTCCAGAAAAGAAAATTACCCGTTTAGCTATTGGTGTAGAGGGTGGGTTTGATCCAGATTGTAACAAAGCCAAATATACCTACACAGATCATTATAATGTTGTCATTTTACCTGGATTCCAAACATATCCTTGGCCTAATGACGATTTACCTGAAGTGGTATGTACTAAGAGCTATATGTTTTAAATAATTATTATAAAGTTATAGATAAATTCATATATGAATATTTTTCTATATATAAATAAAATATGAAAAAAAAAATAAAAATTTATAAATTTTATTGCAAGGTCCGTGGAAGTAAATAATCAAAAAATGTTACTCTTAATAGTCTGATATTTTGTATGTTTATATATATTTTAAATGTGCTAAGAGAGTTCATATGTATCCACAGTTGTTTTGTTATTACTGAATTTATTGTAGGTAAAAAAATCGGTGCAAGGGGTTCTAGAAGCAGAGTCACCTTTTAAAATAGCAGAGATGGAAGTTCTAAGTGGGACCTGGGATGGTGAGAAACGTGAAGTATCTGTGTAAGTTGCTCATAATCGAAATATATATATTTTAACACGTTGACGGACAATTGCGGCTATAGCCGTCAAAGCGAAGTTCACAATGTGGCATGATTGCTATAGCCGTCCAAAACGAAACGGTCGTTTTTAGACACTACGGCTATAGCAGCACAAATGTGCACTTACTGGTGTATACGTAGAAGCATAGTGTCGTGTTTTGAAAACATCTTTTTAGGTTGAAGTTCATATTTCACCTGTTATACGAGTTGCAGATTCAGTATGCACGTGGTTGTGAAGGGAGTAGTGCGATCGTGTTTTCTATTGAATTTATAGTTCTTATAGATACGTTTAACGATATTTATTATTATTTATATAACTATACTGGTATGTATTTGTTTATTATTCATTTTATACTTTAAACAGAAATAAAAAAACAAAATTTAGCATTTTAGGTTAGGGGTTGTCCATTAATCACGTGAGGCTTGAAAGGGGGGGGGGGAGGAGATTTGATAAATATCACGAAAATAACACAAGGGGGAGGGGGGGGGTGTAGTAAGATATCTCGTGTATTTATTTTTTCGTCTAACGCGCGATTTTTATTCTCTGCGTTGTGCGCGTAAATGATGACACCGAGTGGCTTGATGAAACCGATGTTGATTTTCAACAAAGCACAGCGCCAACAACTGACCTGCAAGATGCTTATCCAGTTGTTAGTGTTGAAGAATGTCTTGCTAATCCGTGGTCCGGGGACAGTATACATTAAATTTCCTGTGATTAAACTCTTCGTTTATTATTATTGTTATGACAGTAAAAAAAAACTTGCAACCTGGTGTAGACATTTTTATTATGGTCCTTAATTTCAGAATAAAATAAGATTATAGTTTATACCTGTATTTAAATTAAGATAATATTCAGAAAATTTTAAGATTCGTTGTAGGTACTAAAAATACACGTGATGTTGAGAAGGGGGAGGGGTGGTGGTCTTAAACCTCACTACGTATCACCAATGGGGGAGGGGGGGGTTAAAAAATGCTAAAAAAACATCACGTGATTAATGGACAACCCCTTAGGTTAACGATACTATAGGTTATACTGTTTACTTTTTTTTTTTGAGTTTTACATTTGAAATATAAATAAATAATGATAATGTAAATGATAAATATATATTATAAATATAATATACAATAAATAATAATACAAAATAAAATGTTTTATTCAACATTCTAAAAATCACAAAAACATATAGTGTCAATTTTCGAACTTCGCTTGTTCTCTAAAAATCACAAAAACATATAGTGTCAATTTTCGAACTTCGCTTGTTCCTACTGTCCGTCAACGTGTTAATAAAAAAACGTAAGTTTTAATTACTTAATTATGTTGAATCATAGCAAAATTTATTTAGATTTATTTTGAAAATTTAATGTTATTTATAAATTTAACTACTTCTTATATAGTATAATTTGTACAGTGATTTCTTGAACACAAAGTAGCACAGATTAAACTGTGGTATGATTCAACATAGCAAATTAAGAAACTGGAGTGTCTTAACATTACATTCTTACATATTATCAAGACACTCCATTTGTTCCGAGTTAAAAGAAAGTGTGAGATAGAACTTGAAGTAAAAATATAATATAACACTCTTTATTTCACAGCCATGCAGTGAGCTTAAACCAACTAGACAATGGTGTCAAGATACCCCCATCGGGATGGAAATGCGCAAAGTGTGATCTCACAAATAATCTGTGGCTAAATCTGACAGACGGATCAGTGTTGTGTGGCAGACGGTTCTTTGATGGCTCAGGAGGGAACGATCATGCTGTGAGTTGATTTGTTACTAATTTCTATAATTATTAATTGTATAAGATTATTTATAGGTTTCGTTGAAGTTAATAATCATAATATCATTATACAAGGTGTATCTGACACGGCGGCCGTTATCAAAACTTCTTATAGGGGAAAATATTTCAAGGCTATATACAAGAAACTAGTTAACAATTATCAATAGTTTAGGTACAAAATCATTTTTCCCATTTCACGATATTTATACGTGCTGTGTAACGCGTGAGGTAGTCGTAATTAAATACGAATGACGTATAGACCTCGTACTACAAAAATACTATTAAACGTTGTCAATCTGTCACCTTTCATTCAAAAAAATAACCTATTGAGAAAGGGATGTATCTCTTTCCCGCTGTCACAGGTTAGTGTACGCTTGCGTCATACTTCAGAAATGGCGTTTTATTTTGGAACTATAGTTTAATTATTTATTTGTTTGAAAAAAATATTTTTTTATTTTTGAAAATTTTACTTGTTTTATACTTTTACCAAGTTTATGAAGGCTAGTTAATACTATGCTTTAAATGAAAGTCGCGGTAACATCCACACCCTGTATATTATTCGTATATTATTAGTGCTTCAATTGCGCACACATAGAGAGGCGATTTTTTTGCCTAAAGTTTTACTTTTTTGATTAAACATATAGCCGGTTTTCGAATTTGCACAGTTGGATTGGTAATTGATTAAAAAAATTCTACATGTTAGCCAAAAATTGTCATTGTGTCAAAAATTCTATCTTTATACAAAAAGCTTTTCTATCCCTGAAAACTGATAAATTAATAAATTAATAATATTTTTTTAAACTTAAATTTACAGTTCTTTTAAATTAAATTTTATTAAATAAAATTTAAGAATAACAATCTATTTATTATAATCAATATTATTTTCCTTTGTATGGTAATTAGAATCATTTCTATATTATTTAACTATGATAATTAAAATTTTATTTTTTTTCTTTAATTTCATTTCGACTTTTTACCTCTCACCATTGTAGATAGAAGGAGACTAGTGTCAGGTAGAGAATGGTAACACTAGATGCCCTCTACCTATATACTCTACCTGATTTAATTGAAAAATTAATAATTAATAACTAACATGAACTATTTTACCCTTGTTTTTCCCCAGGTGGAACACTACCGTGAAACTGGCTACCCGCTAGCTGTCAAACTAGGTACTATAACAGCGGAGGGCAAGGGGGATGTCTACTCATATGCGGAGGACGATATGGTGGAGGACCCCTACCTGGCTGACCATTTGAAACATTTTGGTATTAATATTCAACAGCTGGAGAAGGTAAAAATATAAAAGGACTTTTTGTTTCTGTAATTTTGTTTTAAGTATGATGATTAAATGTGTTACTTATTTTTCGTTAAGTTAAATTGAGATCTTTGAGTGTAGTAAGATTTTTTTATTGCTTTATTTTTGTTTGGTTGGCAATAGTGTTTTGATTTGGATATAATGACGCTAGACGTGTTATTAATTTAAGTCATACTGAAATACTATGCTATATGTGAATATCATATATCCATGAGTATGGTTTGTATACATTTGACAGTTATTATATTGTATTTGTTAATTTTTTAAAAAAAAATGTCTGTAGCAATAAATGTATATTTTTATTATAGATAGAGAATAGATATTTTTATTAATAGGGCCAAATATTTAAGTAAACCTTAAATATTTGACCCTATTATTAAAAATATTAATATTAATATAAGCACAATAACCATATGCTTGTAAATGTAAAGGAATTCAAGTCTATTATAATCATAACCTATACCAAAATAGAAGTGTTATATTAAAAATGTCTATATAACTGTATTTTTTTTTCGTTTCACGCTTTATCCCGCACATACCAGTGTAGGCAGAGGGAACAGCAGGAATGATAGGAACCTAGTGTTAATCCTAATCCTGTCCTAATTCGAGGTATTGTGAAATATTTAAATATAAAACTTATTACCCTCTACAGACGGACAAATCGATGGTGGAACTGGAACTGGAGTTGAACCGCCGCAGTGGAGAATGGAGCGCCCTGCAGGAGTCGGGCACGGCGCTTCGCCCCCTACACGGGCCCCGTCTCACGGGTCTCAACAATCTGGGGAACTCCTGCTATGTCAATAGTGTTGTGCAGGTGTGCTTGTATTTTGTATAAAGAAAAATTATATGTGTTTGTTTGTTATTATTTATGTAATATATATTAAGACACATAGCTGTAGGGAAATAACTTATTGGAATTATGTATATAAAAAAATTAAGGACCGTCGTGGCGCAAAGGCGCAACGCCTGCCTGTAACACGACGGTTACTGGATTCGATTCCCAGTCAGGGAAGATGCATTTTTCTATTTCCATTTTCATCGCTCTGGCATCTAGGGCGAAGCGCGGCGTTGAGTTCCGCCACTCAACACGCAATGCCTCGAAAACGGCGGAAACTGGGGACGGAGTAAGCAGGGACTAAGTAACGGAGTGTCTTAACACTAGGTTCTGATGGTTCCCTCTGCCTACCCTGCCATGTGCGGGATAAAGCGTGAAGCTAAATAAAAAAATTAAAGATATTTTTTATTGTGATTTACAAACAGCCGCTGAAGTTACAGATTTTTAGTATTTTATATATGTGATGTGTAAAATTGTTATTAATTTTGTATTCTGATCTTGTTTATATTTTATTTAAGTATTTTACATAACATTTCGCAAATTACGGATAAATTTCAGATTTTAAGCCGATATTTAATGCTATCTACCAGATTAAGGCTAATTACTTTAAACAGATCTTTATATGTTACATATTTTTATCTGGGGCCTGTGATACCAGAATTTGAACAATACTGTACATTATTTAACATATACATATACTATACATATTTCCTATTAGGAATTTTATAAAAAAATGGTGAAATCGACCATTAATGTGCACAATATTATAAAATTATAGATAGATATTTAAGAAAATAATAATAATAATAAACCAAATAGTCTTTTTAAGGCTAATATTTAAAAAAATTAGAACGATATTCCAATATATTTTATTATTTTATAGGTGCTGTTCAGAATGCCAGATTTCGTCCGGCGATACGTGGAAGGAGCGCCGGAAATATTTTCCACGTTCCCGGAAGATCCTGCCAATGACTTTGATGTACAGACGTAAGTATATATTGCTTTTTTTTATTTTTTTTAGCTTCACGCTTTATCCCGCACATGGCAGGGTAGGCAGAGGGAACTGCAGGGACCGTGGGAACCTAGTGTTAAGACACTCCGTTGCTTAGTCCCTGCTTTTTTCCGTCCCCGCTTTCCGCCGTTATGGAGGCATTGTGTGTTGAGTGGCGGAACTCAACGTCGCGCTTTGCCTAGTTTGCCAGAGCGAAGAAAATGGAAATAGAAAAATCCATCTTCCCCGACTGGGGATCGAACCCAGAAACCGTCGCGTTACAGGCACACGTTGTGCCTCTGCGCCACGACGGTACTCAGTATGATAAATGTTATTGTATTTCGAATAATTATAAAATAGACCAACATTTTTCCTGCTTTCAAATTTTAAAACAAATTTGTTATAGGCAAAGTATATGTAACATAATATTAAAGAGCTGACTTAGCGTTATATTGAACAGTATTGTTAAACGGAAAATATTTTAAATATATTATACATTATAAATATATTGTATATTAAATTTATATACATAAAAATTAAAATATATTTTACATTTACAATATCGTAAACCATATATAGACTTGGGCGTGGTAGAGCCATAGTGGTCGCTAACAACCCTCAAATTACAATTTATTGATTGTTGTCCATAACAAATGTTAGTACAAACTACGGCATATGGCAGTCCTGCCGTATTTATTATTATTGAGATATTAACATTAAATAATTGATTGATTAATCAGCACTTATTTATATTTATATAAACTTATACAGAGTTTCGGCATATAATCGTGTTCGTGATAAGAGTACCTCCAAAATGACTGTAGATAGCTAAGTTAAGCCAATGTGTTCATAGAATCGTTAAAAGTTATATAGTTTTTTTTTTTTCAAAATCATACGGTAATCTAAGTAGTGAACGTAGTGCTTTAAGTTTCTAAATTTATGTGTATAATTATAACTTAATTACTTAATTAGTCAAAATAGCTAAAGGAACTGAAATGAAATTCAAAACAAGAGTAGATTATGGTCAAAAATAATACTTAATAAACTTTTATCCGACGGAAACAGAATGAATGGCATGTATTTACTTAAATTTTTCTATTTGTCAATGTTACTAAACTATCGCGAAACGTTGGCGGGAAAAGCTAGTTATATAATAATTATTTGAACCAGCGCCAAACTAGGCGTGGGTCTGGTGTCGGGGCGCTACTCGTCGCCGGACGCGGAGGGCTGGCAGGCGGGCGTGTCCCCCAACATGTACCGCCGCGTGGTGTCCAAGGGACACGCCGAGTTCTCCACCAAGAGGCAGCAGGACGCCAACGAGTTCTATCTACATCTGCTCAATCTTATTGAGGTGAGAGATCTCGCTCGTTGTAGGCTAGGCAAAGGAAACGTAGGAACCTTAGGAACTAAGTCATAGAGAGTTAATAATTTTGATCTTTTTTTTTGTCACGCTTTGTTCGTTTATCGCAGGGTAGACAGAGGTAAGTAGAAACCTGATGTTACGATAAGCCGTTCCCCGCTTAATAAGATCTTTGATTTATGCGATTTTTATACATTTCAAATAAAACAATTTATCCGGATTAATCGCGTATATTTACATATTTTTTGTGAAACCTGACGTTTCGATTATATCAAGTTTGATATAATAATTATATCACATAACAGACGAATGCCACTTTAGTCTACCCGTGATCACGGACTACTGCAAATTGTTCGAAACGTCGGGTTTCACAAAAAATATGTTAGTTGAGCGAGTGAGGAGCGCAGCGACGAGCGAAGCTCTCTGTTAGTAGGGGTCTATGCATTCTTTGTTCGCTAACTCCTCCTAGACCACTGAACCGATTTTGATCGGATTTGTTTTAAACAATCACTGTGATCATGAGGAGTGTCAACATATATAAAAAACTGTGATCGGACATGTCCTTGAGGAATAATAACATATAAGAGCTTCGCTTCAAAAAGTGTCTTTATTGTACCGCTTCCGCGCTCGCTCAATTAACAGGCCGGATGGGCTGAATACCTAGTATACGTTATTAATCCGGTTAAATTGTTTTGTTTAAAACGTTCCCCGCTTTTCACAATACGACGCATTGCATATTGAATGGTCGAAGCGAAATAAATGAATATTAGTTAATTCCATTAAACAGTGAATTGAATTCGCCAAGCAAGACGAAGTGTGTATCGTAACAAATAGTCATTACTAAGAGTGTATAGTATTAAGTGAGTAAATGTGTCGTCGGCCAGCGCCACAGCCGCCACAAGAGCAACCCGGCGGAGTGCCTGCGCTTCGCGGTGGAGGAGCGCGTGCAGTGCGCGCAGTCGCTGGCCGTGCGCTACACGCGGCGCGCCGAGCACCACCTGCCGCTGCCCGTGCCGCTGGCCGCCGCCGACAACGACGCCGCCGTGCGCGCCGCCGAGCAAGCGCGCGCCGCCGCCGAGCGCGCCGGCAGCCGCATGTAAACTACACTCTGTACTTATACGTGTTGGGTGGTTGGGTTTTTTCTTTTTTGTCGGTTATATGCGGCCAGCGTTAAAGTTTAGTTTGTGTGTTCGATTTTTTTGTTTTTTTTTTCTTTATGTATGGCCAGCTTTAAAGTTGATTTTGAATTTTGTGTTTGGTTTTGTTTTTTCCCATGTACGGTACCTTGTTTTTTTTTGGTTTGGTTTTTGATTATTTTTTCCCCATGTACGGTCGGCTCAGACATGAATCTCTTTTAAATGTCTTTTGTGTATTATTTTGGATTGTTTATTCCTTTTTTTAAATTGATGGCTTTCAAATTGATTTTGAATGTGTTCTGTGTATTTCGGTTCCTTTTTTCTTTTTTTTATGTACACCCAGCTTTAAAGTTTGGTTCGAATGTGATTTGTGTTTTGTGTGTTTGGTTTCTTTTTCCCATGTACGGCCGGCTTTAAAATTGAAAGTTTCATTTTCATTCATTCCTTCATTTTCATAATGTTGATTTTGTTAAAGTTTGTCGAAAATAGTGAATATCATGAAACGTCACTTTTGGGTCTATCTAAAACGAAACATTTTGATGCATTATCATTTTCAAGATATTAACTTTTTTATATTCATTATTTAATATAAAGTAAATAGTATGTTTGAAATACTTGTTCTTCATCGTCGTCGCTTATAACTTTGCTTATTTTTTTAAATTATAATTTTACTACAACAAAACATATAATTTACACCTCCTGACTCTATATTATTACTTATTAGATAAATTTATAGTTATTTTTCTTCTGCCACTGGAAATAGGCCTTAGAATTGAGACAACTATTAAAGCTTATCACCCACATATATGTTATATAGTATATATTTAAAGTTATATAATTATATTTGCTTTCAGAGATCCGTCCGTCGTGGTGCGTCCGCACATTCCGTTCCAGGCGTGTCTCGACAGCTTCATGAAGGAAGAAATTGTAGAACAGTTCTATAGTTCAGCTGTAAATAAGAAAGTTAGTGCTCGAAAGTAAGTTTAGTTTTTATATAATTAGTTAAATGAAAAAAAAAAAACTAAAATTTGTGCATGTCACTTAATACATGGTGAGTTCGAGAGGTAATTCTGACTATGTTTTAAATATTCCTATATCCTACCTCGATATGAATATCTGACGTCATTTATTTTTATTTTCTTTCCCAAAAAATTTCCACCGAACCAGAACTTCTTAAGATTTGAGAAATTAACCAAAAAATCTTTGTAATATGCAAAATGACAGTTGATTTTTATTATTATATTTGTTTAAGTGTGAATTTAGTTTAACAAAAGTGAGATAGTTCTAAGTATGCCATTTGTGTGAGATGAAAGTAGATTGAATTGAATTATTGACGATTTATGGTCAGTTTTCAGCAAAATGCTGAAAAAATTAACTGTATGTTTTACTACGTAAATCCCTGTAACGGTATTAGGCAAAGTTTTTAGTCATTCTCCTTTTATGTATTAATGTCGAAAAATATATTATAATTTTAATATTCTGTTCACTAAAGTGTTAAATGGTTTTTTTACAGAATAACTCGTCTCGCCACTTTTCCAGACTATTTAATGATCCAACTAAAGAAGTTTACTATCAAAGAAGATTGGACTCCCGCCAAGCTTGGACGTGGCGGTGGATATGCCTTGGGAGGTTTGTGTTTTTTTATGTCTTCACGCTTTATCCCGCACATGGCAGGGTTGGCAGAGGGAACTACAGGAACTATAGGAACCTAGTTTTGAGACACTCATTTGCCCTTTATCCCTGCTTTCCGCCTTTGTGTCGGATCTCAACGCCACGCTTTGCGTAGTTTCCAGAGCGAACAAAATGGAAATAGAAAAATCTTTCCCTAGCCCGTGGTGGCTCAGTAGCGACTGCAAACAACATTATGACTTTCGGTATCACGGAATCGATTATTCCCTGATGCGTTAAAATATATGACAACATATGATATTAATAATTTTAGCAGATGATGAGAATTATTAGGTTCTTCTTGTCTTTTTATTTAGAACGAGAGCAAAAATATAGTTAAAATAACGCTACTACGGCTACAAAAATATAGTTAAAATAATTTCACTCATTCACCAACAATAGTTTTTATATAATAAATAATTTAATATCTACGTACAGGTTGATCTAAGTTGTCTCCGAGGAAGAGGTGTCCAGCCCGATGAAGTGTTACTGCCGGAAACGACGGACACCCCCGCGCCGGTGTACAACGAGGACTGGATGGCTAAACTTGTGAGTTTTAATATACATGTTACAATTAGAGAGATACATTTAGTTTTGGTAGAAACCATTTTGATGTGTCATTTGGTATTTTTACATATCGCTGTTCCAGAAGAACAATGACGCAACTGCTAAAACTAAAATTTTATAGGAGTTGTTCCACCTTAAACTTTAAGACTTTGTGATACCATTACGCATTAAAACTCAATTTGTCAAAAATTTGCAGTTACGTCATTGTTCTTCTGTAACAGCGATATATACAATTATATATAGCGGCTATCTACTATGTATATGTCTGCTGTCTTTACTTCTACCATTATATAGTATAAAAAAATCACTTTAAAACTTTGTAACGGATTTTAACGCGTTTTCTTTAATAGATGAAATGATTCATGAGAAAGATTTGCTTATTAAGAATACTGCTTATTTTTAAGATTTCTAATGTGTTGTATTTTACTTTCAACTGTATGTCGCACTTTCAACAGTAGTCCTAAAGAAAATATGATCATATTGTGTAATGCTAAGCTGTGAACGTTTTATATACCGGTATTTATAGTATATTTAGTATCTTCTTTCTCTCTTTAGTATCTATAGTAATTGCACTAGTATAGAATAAAGAGTGGTAGTTATAGTAAAATACAAATATATGATTTTATTAAAAAACCATCTATTCCACATATAGCAGGTTAGATAAAGGGGACCTAGTGCAAAACATCTGCCTTTTGAGATATAGCGTGTTGAGTAGCGAAACCCAAAGCCGCGCTTTGTCATAATTATATAAAAAAAAATTATATATACACTTACTTAATAATCTGTAAGATTACTTAATTTCCAGCTCGACATGGGTTTCCCGATCGAAGCGTGCAAGAAGTCCCTCTACTACACCAACAACTCGAGCATGGAGGCGGCCTCCAACTGGCTCATGGAGCACATGACCGATTGGGACTTTGAGAATAAGTTTGAACCCCCCGGAACACAATGTAATATAGAATGTATAGTTACTAGTTATATTTTATTGTTTAAAAATTTAGTATTATAATAGATTAGTCTAGAAAATTACTTAATAAAAACAAATGAATTTACTTGGCACTGAGTGTGAATTGTTAATAGTGTGTAATATACTGTAATATTATTATTTAGCCTGTCATTTGAGTTTGAATAAACTAGACTAAAAAACGCTGCATTAAGATGAAGTGTAGTGTTTATTCAGCCGCTCATTGCAACGTCTCGAATTAGGGCAAAAAGTTGAAAATATATAATAAAATAAATATATAGGATTTCTAAAATATATAGGATTTTTGTATCTACTCTAATTTCAAATTGATAATTTTGTCTTTTGAATTGAATAGCACATTTTTAGTTATTTTTATTATTCTTTGTTTCCCAGCAGCCGCGCAGGCCTCCGTGCCAGTGGACGAGGCGACCCTCCAACAGATAACCAGCATGGGCTTCACGTCGGCGCAGGCGGTGCGGGCGCTGCGGGCCACCGCCGGCGACGTGGCGCGCGCGCTCGACTGGATATTCAGCCACGCCGACCAGCTGGACGCGGACGACACGACCGCCGCCACCGACGGCGAGCCCGCGACTGCCGTGGAGGACCGCGGCCTCGGGTGTCGCGACGGGCCGGAGAGTGAGTTGTTTTTTTTTTCTTTTTTTTTGACAAGGGCGCGCACACCAAATGCGCCACCATTCTGACCCGCAGCTAGTATTATACTCGTATATTATATGTAAACAAGTAGGCGGGGCCTAAGCTGGTAGTGTTTTGTTTTTGGTTTTTGTTTTTGCTTTTGTCCCTCAGATGGCAGGGTTAGGCAGAGGGTACTGCAGGGACAATCGGAACCTAGTGTTAAGATTTTTTTTTTCGAAAAAGTATAAGTGCTGTTCACCGAAATTGGTTTTGACAGCGACACAGGATGTGGAGAGGAGGGAGGGGGGTGTATCTCTTGACTAGAGAATAAAATTAGCATGAATGGCTGCTCAGAAGGAGTGTCTTGAAAAATTTATGAGTCTGACTTTTGATTGGTTGACAGTCGACGAACAATAGTAACCATTGAGCATTGCTATTGAGTGTGTATACTCCTATAACTAGTTAAATAATTTTTTGAGAATTATATTATTATTTAATAATGTTAGTTATTATTTGAAGAATAAAATTAATTTAAAATTATTTTGAGTTCATAAAATCCACAAAGTTAAATATGAAAAATAGTAAATAATTATATGTAATGAGTATTTAGATTTTTTCTCTTTTTTAATTATATTTAAATATCTATATAATATAATTGCAGAGTACAGGCTGGTCGCGTTTATCTCGCACATGGGCACGTCGACGATGGTCGGCCACTACGTGTGCCACGTGCTGCACGAGGGCCGCTGGGTCATATTCAATGACAACAAGGTGCAAAGCAATCCATACTTATACCATATAATTTTATTTATTTATTTATTTATTTATTTATTTATGTACCACAGAAAATTATATAAATGAAAAATGTGTACAAAGGGATAACTTATCTCTAACAAGAGATCTCTTCCAGAACCCCTGGATCTAGTGGAGATTATTTGTAATAAATATTTTTGGTGTAGGTACAATATCAATTAGTTTTATATTATAAAATTCAAGTAGACTTGACGATAAATGAATATGTTACACACTAAATATAAATAAATATACCATTATCCAATATATATATATATATATATATATATATATATATATATATATATATATATATATATATATATATATATATATATATATATATATATATATATATATACACATATACACACATACACACACATATATACATACACACATACATACATATATACATATACATACATATAAAATAAAATAAACTTAAGTGGAAAGAAAGTGTTGCTTAACTGTGATTTTAAACGATCTAATTGTAATATTATTATGGAAAATATTATCTGGAAGAGAATTCCATAGGCGAGCGGCAACAACGGAAAACGAATTACCATAAGAAGTAGTATTAAAAAATGGTACCTCAAGAGTTTTCGACGCCACACATGCGCGCACTGGTCTTTCACGAGCAGGACAAAACAGAAAACGCTCATGTAGGTAACCAGGGCTACCATGGTTTAATATATTAAAAGACGCGATAATATGTGCAAGTTCCGGCGAAGTCGGATAGGAAGCCACTTTAACTGACGTCGATATTGAGAAATGTGATCAAATTTGCGCAGACCGTAAATGAAACGAATGCACAAATTTTGAAGTCTATCTAGTTTGTCAAGTAGCTCTTCATTCGCATCAAGATAGCAAACATCAGCGTAGTCCAGGATAGGAAGAAGAAGGGATTGTGCAAGTAAAATTTTTGTTTTGAAAGGAAGGAAATTCTGCAAACGTTTAAGAGAATGCAGAGAGAAATGGACACGTTTACTGACTTCGTTAATCTGAGCTCTCCATGATAAATTGCAATCTATGACTAACCCCAAATTAGTAGCTTGGTCACTATATGCAATTTGAATTCCATCATAGACAATTGATGGTACAATGTCCCAGTTAATTTTGCTACGTAACTGTCTGGTACCTATTATCATTGCCTTCGACTTCAAGGGATTAACAAGAAGCCCAAAAGATGCGGCCCAGTTCTTAATTTTTAAAAGATCATAATTGATATCATGTACGGTCGTACACAGATCCGATAAGGTGGCGTGTCTATAAAGCTGTAAATCGTCTGCATAGAGATGGTAGTGAGAAGAAATAACTTTGGTAATTTCATTAATGAAGATTGAAAACAGAAGAGGGGAAAGTACGCCGCCTTGCGGAACGCCAGCAGAAAGATCAGCCCAGTCCGAGGAAGCCTCAGCAGACTTTACCATCTGCCGACGACCACGAAGATAAGATTGGAACCAATCAATCACAGGCTGAGCAAAGTTAAGTGAGCGAAGGATACCAAGCAATACATCAAAGTCGACTGAATTAAAGGCGTTGCTAAAATCGAGCAAAATGAGAATAGTAAACTCTCTTTTGTCCATAGCAAAGCGAATGTCTTCAGTGACTTTAAGCAGTGCGGTGGAAGTCCTGTGACCAGAACGGAAACCGGATTGAAAAGGACTAAGGAGATGATTATGTGTTAGGAATTCTGACAGTTGCTTATGCACAACGTCTTCAAGGATTTTTGATAGGATAGGCAATATAGAGATGGGACGAAATTGTGAAAAAGAAGAGGGATTTGATATTTTGGGTATAGGAATCACATGTGCTAACTTCCAGACTGTTGGAAAGGTATTGGATTCAAAGGAAAAGTTTATAATGTGGGTAATAACAGGGTTTAAAGAGTCAAGGACAGGTGTTAACATATCCCGACTAATGTTATAAAGCTGAAAATTGTTTCATGGATCGCGCCTGTCTTAAAAACTACGCATTTTGTTTCATTTGTATATTTTATATGTGTATAAATTCGAAATATCTATAAAATAAAAATAATTCTATCATTAAAATTTATAATAATTTTAAATAAAATGTTATAAGTAGAGATACTAACTATATCTTACTAACAATTACATGGAATATACTATAAATAAACACATTCTATTCCATGATTTTTATACATTTTCAAATTTAAGTTATTTCAACCAGATTAATTGGGTATAATTTGGTATTAATAATTTCATTATTTTCTGTTATTACTTATAGTCTTTTACTGCAGACTGCTACAAAATGTTCCAAACGTATTTTGAAATGGTCTTTTTATTTATTTATTTTAAATATACACAATTGATCCGATTAAAAACATATATTTAATTATACAATACAAATATTCAATTACACATAATTGAAAATAAATCAAAATGTTTGTTTCCAGGTGGCTCTCTCAGAAAACCCTCCCAAAGATCTCGGTTACCTGTATCTATATGAAAGGCTGTGATGTTCATTGTGTGATCCGTCGACGAAAACCAACACCAGTCAGTGTCTGAGACTGCGATAACTTTGTTAAGGTCTACCTTATTATTATATTTGTATTTATATATGACTATTCAGTTGTTTTGAAATTTGAATTTATCATCATGTTTTAATAACATGTAGCTTAACTAAAGAATGTCTCGGCTATATATTATGTGATACAAGGAAATTAATTTTATGGCACATTTTGTTAGTTGTTTTCACTTGTTTAAATTGGAGGAAAGTAACTTTTTACATAACAAAGTTAAAAAGAGAACATTTTAATATTTAAAGAAAGAAATAAGTTTATCTAGAAATAAAACAAAAAGTTATTGTTTCAGTACATTTGCTGTCCTTATGAATATTAATAATAACTCAATTTTGTAAGGTTATTATTATAATTCAAAAAGTGTATGTACTAATACAGAATTTCTTTTCGAAGCTATAGACTTGCCGATAGACTGACTTACGTGTACTTTAGTAGCATACAGTCCTACTTCAATACAAGGTCTATTCTATTACAAGATCATTGTAGTGGAATGTTTTCTCGATATTTGTCAGAAAGACACCAAGGCTTGGCTAACATATTGTATGAAATGTAATAAATGTTTCAATTCTTATGCAGTTAGACTTGATCGAATAATAAATGTATCTATTTTTAAATACCAATATGGTAAAACATTAGAATATTATTTTTTTATTTAACATCTATTATTTTACAGTACATATAGGATTTCTTAATATAATTAGATATTTTATCAAGAAAAAGAAGTTCTCCATTATGTATCTATAAATTGTTACAAATTGTTATTTTATATATATATATATATATTATATATATATATATATATATATATATATATATATATATATATATATATATATATATATATATATATATATATATATATATATATATATATATATATATATATATATATATATATATATATATATATATATATATATATATATATATATATATATATATATATATATATATATATATATATATATATATATATATATATATATATATATATATATATATATATATATATATATATATATATATATATATATATATATATATATATATATATATATATATATATATATATATATATATATATATATATATATATTCTTTTATTTTTCAGTGTTTTAAAAATCTTTAGAAACTATAAATAACAACTAATTACATATGAAATTTTGATGATTTGTTATATATTACTATATTTATGTATATATTAATAAAATAAGCAAATATTATCGGCCAAGAAGCTTTTAATGGACATTACAAATAAAATTAAGTGAATAAACTAACTTAAGTGTTTACTAAAATTTAGTGTTGCTACAATATATCATAGTAAATTGTTAGAACTAATCTTGTGAGATTGCACTGTATACTGAATACTGTAAATCTTTGAAATTGATGTCTAATATGGAATTACTCTAGTGAATTTAAATGAATAGACAACGAAATAAAATATCTAATTACAATTTTTGTTTCCTTATCATTTGAAGTTATAGGTTGGTTTAAATTCTATACCATTCTTTAATAATATATGAAAAAATATTTTTACGTTACTTACCCCTTACTTTCAAAAACTGTACACAAGGAGTATACAGTTACTGATATGATAAAGATTTCTTTCAGAAATTTGTCGACCTTTGTTTATTACAAATCACTAAGTTTTTGCTACTTAAAAGTATTGTGTGCAACAAAAAATATAATGGTTGATATTTAAAGCAACAGTATGGTATTACTCTTTCAGTAACAAAAGTATAAAGAAATATTAAATAACAAGAAATGAT
This sequence comes from Dione vanillae, assembly GCA_037178615.1. Classification (NCBI taxonomy): domain Eukaryota; kingdom Metazoa; phylum Arthropoda; class Insecta; order Lepidoptera; family Nymphalidae; genus Dione; species Dione vanillae. Next base: position 1,780,450 of record JAZFAU010000138.1, on the reverse strand, counting down.
TAATAAGACAGCAAAATACAAAAACACAATTTTAGAATCATATAATATTAATATCAGTGTTATACACAGGTCACATAATACTGGTAGACCACATGTTATAGTTCTATAAGAAACTATCAGGACAATTTTACAAGTCATGTTACAAAGTTAACAATAGCCAGTGGATCTGATAAATTGGACAAATTTGCGGGATTCTGTTATTTGAGAACTAATCATCATAGAAATCTTTGTGTGAGGCTGATATGAAGAAGACAATAATTAATTCTTCAATTTAAATATTGTATGCTGATCAAGAATAAATTTAAACTTAATGAAATAATAAGACAATATAGTAATCTACTAACTAACATCAGTTTTCTTAGAACAATCACCTCATAGCTTTTAGAATGACAAAAGAATAAATATAACTTTAACTCACAAACTCAACTGCACAAAGAATTCATGGAATATTAAAAAGTTTCTCATCTCAATTTTATTTTAAAATATGATTATTAAATGAAATATGAAATAAACAAAGCTTGTACATGATTTAAAAATGAAAAAAAAGCAGCATCTATCTATAAGATTTATTTTTAAATTATATACATTTTAGTAAGCTTATTGTATAATTTTATCTCTTAAATTTATCAGTAGGTTTTGGTATATATTTCATAAATATTGTTTTCTCATCAAAGTAAGTATTGAATTTCTTAGGGCCATATCTTTGTTTAGGATCCTTTTTACAGTAAGATGGAGTTAAATTTATCATCAAACCTAAAAAAGAAATAATAAAATACTTTTGTAATACTTATTAAATAATTAGTTTCAGTAGTTTAATTAAATGATATACACATAATTTTAAAGAAAGATTGCCATAAACCAACCTGCTTTCTGTGCCATTGTGACCATTTTACCAATTTTCTTTTGCTGTCGTGAACATAGCTTTGTTATGCGACGTGGAAGCATACATCCATCTGACCTTACAAATTGACTAAGGATTAAAACATCTGTGTGTTTTACATCTAACTTTAAAGCACACATATAGCAGGTTTGACAGTTTTCTCCATTATGACCCAAAATTTCAGTGTTTTTAGGGCGTACTAAATATTGTGATCGAGGGGAAAGTACATTTACTCCTTCCACTACTAATGTCGTGCCTTCCTTACGTTCAATAACTGTAAAATAAGAGTTATTATAAAGTTATACGAGAATAAGAGTTAAATAGATTTTAAGGTTATGTTCATACTTAATATTATTGAGTATGTACTACTTACGTTCTTTTAGATTTAGTTGTTTAGTTGTTGATATGGAACGGGCAGAGGTTAATAATATCGAATTTCTAGTGATAGACTGCCCTACTCGAGTTAAAAAAGACATTTTTAATATACTTTACCCAATTATTTATTTATTCAAAGCACTCTGTCATTGTCAAATGTCTCGATCATAGATGATACCAGGGGGGTGAAACTCCCATACAAAATAAGTTTTAAAGGAAACTAGCGCCAACTCTCGCCCAGGACGTAAGAAAGTTTGATATTTTTTACGTATTACGCCACTAGATGGCATTAACAGGCAGGCAGGATAAATTATAAAATTAAAATTATTTCATTATTTTTTATTTTCTTTACTAATAATTTTATTACCATTTTTAATGTTATTTTATTTTTCATATTTTAAATAAAATTAGTTTATTTATTATAGTGGCAACATTGTATAACTACTAAAGTATGGCAGCATACTTAACGTTTTTTAATATTTGTGCTCGCTTTTGTGTTCTGGATGTTACTGAAATTTTCGTGGTGTTTATTTGGATAATTTAATATCACGTTGCCTTTTACTGGATACTGGATCATCCATAGATGATACACTAATACTGGTATAGATGCGCAACTCTCGATATTTTTCAATACAAACTTTTTTGTCCTGGGCGAGAGAGGGCGTTATTAGTACTAAAAAATTTCACTAGGTGGCAGTTTAGAATATCCGGAATTTTATAAATTTTTAAATTACTATTATTAAAAGAATAAAATAAATTTAAATCTGGTTGATATGAATATTGTTGTAATATACATAGTATTTTGCAAGACAAGTTTATCTTTTAATAAAATAAAACACTTGACTATCAGTTTAATTTTTTATTTCTTTTTTACAAAATTCATATGCTTATAGTTTAAAGAGGTCATTCATATTAAAGGTTGTTTATTTTCCACTTAAGACTATTTACACTTTTACACCAACTATGAGTAATTAATTTAATGTCAAGATTTTTAATCAATTTAATCAACATGACATGTCTTTATAAGAATGACCATTAAACAAAGCAAAGCAAATGTCTGATAAATTCAGAGATAAAAGAATTCAGCAGTTTTCTGAGATTCGTTGGGAAGTGTCTTGTGTTCTGAAATAATAAAAAAATGATATTTAAAGCCTTACAATTATATAAATAATTTGGCAACAATAATTTAACAATAAAAATATCTATTATGTTAACTAATATAATAAATCATAAATTATGAGTATTATAAAGTGAAATTTAATATAGATGTTTATAAGTTTCTTAGAATATTTACACTTTTGATTTTAGTGTCAATGGTTATCATCTCCGGTTTTATTCCTTTTAAACATTTTTATTAATATGGGCGAACTCAAATTTATACAAGAGTATAGTAAATAAACATATACGATGTGTATGTTAGATTACTAAGAAGTCATATTTAGTATCTCCATTATATATTATCCTCACTTTTAAATGAAAATGAATAAATATTTTACACAAAAACATATTTCGGCTAATTATCTTTAACGATATAATTAAAAAAACCTGTTGGTCACACTTACCATCATTACTGCAAACAAAATAACAAGTTAATCCGCAGACGTAAGAAATCAAAGATTCGAGTATCTTCCTGAGGTAGATCGTCAAAACAAGTATCAGAGTCCAGTAAAAGGCAACGTGATATTAAATTATCCAAATAAACACCACGAAAATTTCAGTAACATCCAGAACACAAAAGCGAGCACAAATATTAAAAAACGTTAAGTATGCTGCCATACTTTAGTAGTTATACAATGTTGCCACTATAATAAATAAACTAATTTTATTTAAAATATGAAAAATAAAATAACATTAAAAATGGTAATAAAATTATTAGTAAAGAAAATAAAAAATAATGAAATAATTTTAATTTTATAATTTATCCTGCCTGCCTGTTAATGCCATCTAGTGGCGTAATACGTAAAAAATATCAAACTTTCTTACGTCCTGGGCGAGAGTTGGCGCTAGTTTCCTTTAAAACTTATTTTGTATGGGAGTTTCACCCCCCTGGTCTCGATCAAATTTGGACATAGACTAAATTATGCACAGAGTATACCATTTCAAACATAGAGCCAAATACAAATCGATTCTATAAGTCAATCTTCTGTAATAGAGGGATTTATCATCTTTCACCTGGTTCTTTGCTTAAACCAGAACTTTGGATTGAATATTTTCATTATTATCCATTTAGTAACATAACATAACCAATTAATATTGTTTGGATTCTATGCCTTGCAGGGAAAAAAAATATCCTTGTTGAATATATTAAAGCACTTGTTTTTCGAAATACGAGCTCTGATAAGGTTTAATTAGTGGTTTTTAATCTCTTCTTTTACTTCTCCTACTAGTTCCTACTTTCACTGTGTACTTTAATTTTTTTAAATCTGTATATTTATGAACACTTTTATAGCTTACCAAATGTTTCAACTTCGTTTACAGAGCATAATATAGATGCTATCAAACCCATTTTCTTAGTATTTTTTTTATTATGGACTATTTTTAAAAGCTTACTAGCTTAGATAAATTTTAAGAGGATTATCAGAATTATAACCAAAATTCAATAAAAAAAACCATAGATGATAATGCATTTATTAAATAATATACATGATGACAATTTACAATAAAATTTAAGGGAATATCTTTTAAACAATAATTTGTCAACAAATAACAGCGGCACAGTTAAAATAAGCTTACGAACTGGCATTCGCTACAACATAAATATAAATTTATTTTCATACTAGACAATTTTCAGTATAATATAATATTAATATATAATCTGCATAAAGTTGTATATAAAATATACTGCAAAGCAGTTTTATCTGATGGTCTTATGCTATTGACAACATTGTATGAACATATATTTTATCTGTAATAGAAAGCTATTAGAAGACATTTTTAAATTATTAAATAACAGCATCATAATTTATTTATTATTTTTTCAGTTGTTTGATATAGCACTATTTAATTCTATATTATCAATAAATATTAGAAAAGCATTATTTATTTACTATAAAATAGATTATTTGTTTTATTTTATATATTTTTTGTATAAATAATTCAAAAATGTCTCCAAATTGACATTTGCTAGGATTCATATTTGTCAAAGGCTAAATGGACGGTTCACGCCAAGCAAGTCTGAAATGCACACCAAATGCAATACAATCCAATACAACAAATATTCTAAACATAACTTATTATTTACAATACAATAATGAAAGAAATGAATTTATTTGTATGACTTAAAAACAATAATGTTGACGTTAGCTAAAACTTAAATTAAATTTAAAAAAATTGTGCAAGAATATGAACGAATCGGGAAACATCGATTTTATTTTGCTTAAAGTAAACAAATGCTTGAGTTTTTGTTTCGAAAGGGTTTTAATATCGGATGAATACCAAAAAATATTTATTACTGAAATAATAGTGAAAGTTTCCCGCAATGCAGTGTTAACCGAGTTTACTTAGGGAAAGCAGCGAGGCCCTTGCTGAGGAGTCCGGCGGCTCCCTCGGCACCGTCGTGAGCTGCGTGGGAGATATTTGAAACCAACTGGAAAACGATATAATTTTATTATATAATTTTAATTATGATAACGGTTTTACTTACTAATGACCTACTCTTTTAAAAAGAATCACTTAACGGAATTATATTATTAACAACCTTTTTGTAAATTAACATAAGTAAAGCAAATAAATAGGTTCAATCCAAGTAGACAGGTCACCTATGGAATATGACGTAGTTATTTAGGTATTCTATTTTCCGCCCACGATTGTTTCGCTTACCATAATGAGGAAATAAAATATTTAATTTACTCGAGAACTGAATCCATAACTGTCGTTTTCACAGTCAGACGCTATGCAACTACGCTACGCTACGACGGCCTCTTTAGATATTACACTAAAATCTCACCGCGTCGCGTTTCTCGCTCAAAAACTTATCAGCATCCTTGATTTTGGAATCGACGACCTGTCCAGCGTTCTTCAGACCCTGGTCAGCCGCGTCCTCCACCCTCTTAAGGGTGTTATCGACAGGTGCTGTGGACCGCGTTGCTGGCGTCCGCTGCTGCTTTTTCTGCTGCCTTCTTCGATTCTTCTACGGCAGCATCTAGATAAGTTTATTTTTTTTTATTTAGATTGTGCTCTTTAGAAGTTACTCCGAAATAAGATACTATTGAATTAAAAAACAGTAGTTAAAGATAACATGTAAAAATTTGAACGCAGCGGGATTTGAACCCAAGATGGCGCGGTTTCAAATTTTAATTTGTTCTCTTTAAGTTTTTTTTTGTACGCGCAGTGCGGACTAACACTTTAAAAATCTTAAAAACATTAATAATTTTGAGATAATATTAAAACTGGTAAATATCTTATTTCAATCATATTTCCTATCATTTATTGCCTACAAATGCGATTATAGTAGAAGAGCAGGATAAATTTGCACAGATTAACTATTTTAAATAACTTTTAAGTGTTGTTATATATTTTAACTGGTCCATTTAAAGTGTAGGTACATTTAGGTACAAGTAAGTATAAGTGTAATTTTACTATATTATATTTATATCACTTGGGTTCTAGTTTACTAGTGGTAAAGTCAACACTTAATAAGTATATATGTGTGAAAACAAAAATGCGTGGTCTATAAAATTGCAGCAGGCGCCCATTTATGTAATTAGTCATTTAATAGTCTAGGGCTAGGTCCATATTGTATACATCACTCGTACTTTAATATGTAACTAAACTGTTTAAAATATTTACTTCAACAGCCGACACCGAGTTTATTTTTGTTAACTTCTCTTAATAGCACAGAAGGTCACAGATTATTTGTTAGTACGTTACGATACATGTGGAATTCCAATGATATTTGTATATTGTTTATTTTTTTCATTAGAACGTAGTTCAGTCAATGCCAATGTTATTATGGGAATAAATATTTGAATTATCAATAAATACTTTATGACATAATTTTATAATAGAATGCTTCTATATTTTATTCCTTTCATGCGTTTCCCTTGTCAATATAGCATATATTATGTTAAAATCAGTCAGGCGCGAGTAGTACTTGCGCATGCAAGGTTCCGTAGCATTTCACGTTTAAAGGTCAACAGTATGTATTACTTCCAAAAATTAACAAACTTAAATTCGCATTATTTAGTATGAAACAAACTAAATTTACAAGGTTACAATTTTTTTTTTGGATTTTTCTTCTTGTTTGTTTTAGAGTTTTTGTCCAAAACGTAAGAATGGAGCCTCAAAAGCTCTTACCAAAACATTTAGTTAAGTTAAAAGTTTGATGCTTTTTAAATGACTTCAAAAGAATTGATTTTAGAAAAATAGTCTTAACAGGAGGACAGACAGATAACAAAGTGACAATGTAAGGATTTTGTTTTTTTCTTTTGCGATACAGAATCTTAAATAGATTTAATAGACATCAATTATTTTTCAATAAAATCAGGATAATTATTGGTACGTTGTCAAAACGATTTTCCTTCAATTATGTAATTAAATGTATATTTTTTTGTTCATTCGTAGGAAAAATTTTAGCATAACAATTTGAAATACATAAATAAATAAAATAAAATTAAATAAAAAATGAAAATGAATGCTTACTAGCAGCTCTCTTAGCCTCTTCCTTTGCAGCTTCAGCAGCAAGTCGGGCCTTTTCCTTCGCGTCCTCTGCGGCCTTCAACGCTTGAGCCTTTGCCTCTTCAGCGGTCTTCTTTGTATTATCTACTGTCGTATTGATTGTATCTGTCAAAAATTAATATATTTTTTAACGAATACATATTTAAGAAAAAAAAAAACTATTATTAGTGAAAAACAAAAGATTTATTTAATTTACTGCAAATAGAAAAATCTAGAAATTATGCTATTCGAATTTATAGCTTTACAGTTTTATTTATAAGATTGTTAATATTCGTGATAAAATTCACACATTAATTCAAATAACGGAAGCGAATGAGGTTAACTGTTGCTTTAATTATATTGGTAATATATATCTAATAATTTTGTTTTTAACCAAAGTAATCTAACTTAAAGTACTTGACTAATTGATTTAATTGATTAATGAAAAAAATAGAAAAAAACATATATTAACATAGAAAATGAACAGTAAACAACATAAAGCAACATGGGATCATTAATGGAAAGTTCCTAGTCGAATCTATTTTAAAATTTTATATCAGTCGGTCACGGTCGGTCAAAATATACGATTAACAACAAGTGTTATGATATTTCGAAGTGCTATATATATATATATATATATATATATATATATATATATATATATATATATATATATATATATATATATATATATATATATATATATATATATATATATATATATATATATATATATATATATATATATATATATATATATATATATATATATATATATATATATATATATATATATATATATATATATATATATATATATATATATATATATATATATATATATATATATATATATATATATATATATATATATATACTTTCTGTCAGTAGTGCGGTGAAATTTTAATAAGCTTTTTGCGTATATTATGATAAAAGCCTCTTCAATTTACACATAAATACCCATTGATTCAGAAGTTTTCTCTACATTCATAATCGTAGATTTAACATCGTCATACTTGCTAACAATCGCTTCTATAAAATATTAAAAAAACATTCCCTTATTATTTTTAAATGTGAATCATATTTGTACTACATAAAAGTTGAAACAAAACATAACTGTTAAAACTAAAGTAAAGCTTTTACTTATTGCTAATTTTATATTATTTAATAATAACTTACCTCAAAGTCTTTATTAACCATCACAAAACAAAGAAATTGAAAAAGCGAAATAATAATATAAGCTACCTTTGGCGTTATCAAAGAAGGATTTATTAATAGCGTCAGCCTCCACCGAAGAATTTATATCTATAAAATAGTTTAAGAACACAGAGTAAGGAAAGTGATTAGGTGTACTACATGCATAACTTTACCTACATATTATACAACAAAATATTCAAAGGAACATACATATTTAAAAATTATTTTACGAGAATTAATGAAAACTGTAAATCTAAACTCACAACGCAAAATAAAAAAAACAACAGATACCTTTTGTGCCTGATACTAGCGAAGCACCCTTATCATATACTGAACCCGCTACACTCTTAGTTGAATCTACGGTGCTTTGAACTGTATTCGATACTGAATCTATAATAAGAAAACCCAATGAAAACAGTTCCAGTCAAAATAAAATAAAACACGAGTTTACTCTCAATATATAGTACCTTTAGCAGCTCCTAGAAAAGACGCACTTTTGTCTACAGCGGACGCTGCTACATTTTTTGTAGAATCTACAGTACTTGAAACGGTTTCTACAAGCGAAATAGAAAGTGATTTAAATAAAATTGTTTGAAGAACGTAAGAAATTAAATAAACAACAAGAAAATACAGTGATACCTTTAGCAGAACCAACTAATGATAAGCCTTTATCTACTGCTGATGAGGCAACATTTTTTGTGGTGTCAATTGTACTAGCGACTGTGCCTACAAAATGAAAAGAGGGACGTCGAAATATTTAATAAAATGATGAGCAATATGAAAATGAAAGCGATTCGATCATTTTAATATTACTTCTAAGTAAAGCTGAAGCCGAGTGTTATGTAAATGAAATGTTTTATACACTAACTTATGTAATTGTAATAATATTTAAAAAAAACAATTACAATTCTTTAAGTCAATATGAAAATATACTCGTAGGTTATTTGCATTGTACCTTTAGCAGCTTCTACAAGTGAAGCACCTTTATCAACGGCAGATGCCGCCACGTTCTTAGTCGTATCTACAGTGGTCTGTACAGTACTTGTGACAGATTCTAATGGAATTAAAAGGTCAATTATTCTTTATACTTTGATTATTATTATTTATTTAAATTTACCTATTTGTTTAAATGAAGAAACTATACCTTTAGCACTACCGACAGTGGCAACACCTTTATCTACAACTGATGCTGCTACATTTTTGGCTGTATCTACGGTACCCACTAAAGTATCTACAAATAAATATATATTGTATATAATTTAAATAACTACGATAGTAGGTATTATTATTTATAATAATATACATTATTTATTTAATTTTACCCTTAGCAGCGCCTACTAGAGATGCTCCTTTATCAACAACTGATGCCGCTACACCTTTAGTGGTATCAACAGTGGATTGCACAGTGTTTGCTACTGTTTCTACAAGCATTAAAACAATAATGGTATTTTGATGTAAATTTTACTAATTAATGAAACAATGAAGCGTCTTGCTATACCTTTAGCACTACCGACAGCAGCAAAACTTTTGTCGACGGCGGAAGATGCTACATTTTTGGCAGACTCTACAGTGCTTGCTACTGTGTCTACAAAAAAAACACTATAAATGTGATATCAAGCTGTGAAAGGTATGATTTTACATCATAATGCATCCATTATGTACCTTTAGCGACGCCTACTAATGATGCGCCCTTATCTACAGCTGACGCAGCTACATTTTTAGTTGTGTCTACAGTAGTGTGAACAGTGCCTTCTACGGTAGCTATAAATAAATAAAATGAAAGTTGCTAAGTATGAAGTGAAGTAGTATATATAATATATTATTATAATATGCATTTGAAATATAAATAATATACCTTTGACACCTCCGATCAAAGCAGTTCCTTTGTCAAATGCGGACGCTGCTACATTCTTAGTACTATCTAAAGTAGTTTGTACAGTGCTTGCTACTGTATCTACAATAAGATGCAACTTTAAAAATTATTATCATAACATAAATAATAAAAAAATATGATGCTTGAGCAAATTTTTTTACCTTTAGCAGTATCAACGTAGCCTTTTCCTGTCTCAGCAGCGGAATAAGCTGTGTTTTTAGTGTTATCTACAGTACTTTGAATTGTGCTTTGAACTGAATCTACAAGTAAAATTTATTTAATATAAATTTTTTTGATTGAAAATAACTACAAAATTTATGTGTTTTTTAATTTTTTTACCTTTAGCAGAATTCACATATGACTTTCCTGTATCAATTGTACTTTGGGCAGCTTTAATTGAACTATCTACTGTGCTCGTTACTGTATCTATAAATTTAAATTCACTCTTTGTTTTATACAATGCTAATTTTATATGAAAATACTGATATTATTCTTTTCATAAGAAGACTATGTATATATTTTTTACCTTTGCCAGCATCAATATAACTTTTACCCGTTTCAGCTGCAGAGTGAACCGCATTTTTAGTACTGTCTACTGTACTTTGAATTGTGCTTTTAACTGTATCTACAAGCAAAACAAATAGAATACAAAAATTACAACTAAATTACTTAGCTGCTTGCGTGCTTTCAAATATTTGTCTATTCTTTAGAGCTTTTTTACCTTTAGCGGTGTCCACATAAGACTTTCCTGTATCGATTGTACTTTGAGCTGCTTTTTTGGTACTATCTACTGTGCTCGCTACTGTATCTACAAATTTCGTATAACATTATACATGTTATTAAAAAAAATAAAAATAAGCTAATCAAGCAAAGCTAACTTGAGATAAGCTTTCAGTCTAACCTTTAGCACTATCTAAGTAAGACTTGCCAACATCGTAAGCGGAAAACGCATAGCTCTTTGAAAAATCCAATGCAGATTGCAATGTGTTTTGGGCTGAATCTAAATTTGTTAATAGGCAACACAAAAAACTATATTATATAAACATATAAAAGCACAACGTGTTGATGAAACTATTATACAAATAGAATTAAATGTATGAATTGAATTGAAATTCAATTGAATATTGAAATGAAAATCAATTGAATAAATTAATGAAAATGCGTATATGATAAACATAAAAGGTTTAAATGGATTAATTTAATTATAACAATTCATACACAACACTCGTTTAACACATGGTTAAAATTAATGCCACACGGGAAATTACGTAAACTTTATCTTCATTTGGTCTACCTTTAGCGCTACCGACATACGTCTTGGTTGTGTCTGCTGCTGAATTCGCAATATTTTTTGATTCCTCAACTGTTTTATTCACATTTTCCGCTACAATATCTATCAAATTATCATTAATCTCATATTTATTTTCATATCATTACGTTTTTATCATTATCATTATTTTTCTTTCATTATTAAAATATAATTTTAACTTTAATTTTATTTATGAAACGAGAAAATCAATAAAATTGTAAAAATAATTGAATATTATGAAACTATATTTATTTACCTTTGGCGCTAAATGCGTAATCTTTACCAGTGTCAACCACAGACTGAGCTGTCTTTTGTGTGGTGTCTACAGTACTTTGAATTGTGTTTGTGACTGAATCTACAAAATAATATAACTATTTCATATAAAAACATTAAAGAATAACTTTCAAAATCTAATTTAATTTCAATAAAAAATATTTAAACCTAATTAAACTTTTAATGTACCTTTGGCAGAGGTCGCGTACGATTTGCCTGTTTCAAAAGCAGATTGTGCCGTTTTTTGAGTATTGTCAATTGTACTTTGTACTGTATTTGTAACTGTATCTAGAAGATAATTAAATTCTTACTATTTATTTATTTTCATTATTATACATTAAATTCATAATTATTAAAGTCTTTTTTATGTAATCCCAAAAGCTATATTAATATTTTATACCTTTTGCACTTGCAGCGTACGATTTGCTAGAATCTATTACAGATTGTGCCGATTTTTGTGCGCTATCTACGGAACTTGCCAAGCTATCTAAAAGAAATAAATAATATGCCCTTATATATATGTTATAAACAAAATTCATTGCAGAATTTCACACGACTTATTTGAATTTATAGAATTTAATTTTATAATAAATGTCGATATACTTCATTTAAAATATACAATCCTAAGTAAAATACCTTTAGTAGATGTTGTATAGGATTTTCCAGTATCTAGCGCTGATTGTGCGGCTTTTTGTGTCGTATCGACTGTACTTTGAATAGTGCTGGTTAAAGCGTCTACAATTATATGTAACATATATTAAAGGAATCACTATTTATTCTATATATACATACATACATACATAGCTTCACACTCTTTCCCTAGTTGGGTAGTCAGAGAGAACAGAGTGTCAAACGGACGACACCTCGTCCACTGTCATTAGCTTCTTCATACATGCTCATTTTTACGTAACCTTCCTCCACTTTTTTTAATACTGGGTTTTCGTAAGTCAATAGAGATCTCCCCTTATCTCATACCACTTATTAAATTAAAAAATAAAACTTTTTATTAAATAAAAAATAATGGCATAATAAAACTACCTTTTGCACTCGACGCGTATTGTTTACTAGTATCAAAAGCAGACGCTGCTGATGATTTTGAAGCATCTAATGTATTTTGTAATGTACTTGAAACTGAATCTAAAATAATTTTAATAGTTAATAATTTGTATGAAAAAGAACCTAGAAATCTTTGACTAAGTAACTAGGATACCTTTAGCGGATGCAACAAAATCTTTACTGGCTGCTAAAGTAGATTGTGCTGTTTTTTGTGAAGAATCGACAGTACTTTGAACTGATGATGAAATAGAATCTAGAATACATCATATAACAACCGATTATTTATTGAAAATTGTTTAAACTGCTTTTAAATTAAACAAATTAGTATGTATACCTTTGGCGCTTGCGGCATAGGATTTACCGCTTTCAAAAGCTGATTGAGCATTTTTTTGTGTATTATCTACAGTACTGGCAAGTGTATCTAAAAACGTCAGTAAATACAACAGATTAAATATAATATTCTTCAGTGAACTTTAATATGATTTTTTCTTAATGAAAATACCTTTTGCGCTCGCTGCGTATGATTTTCCGGTTTCTAAGGTAGATTGAGCTGCTTGTTGAGTTGTATCTACAGTGCTTTGTACTACGTTTGATAATGTATCTACAGATTAAATAGAAATACATATATATACTTTTTTATAATAAAAATAATTGCACCAGAAATACTAATAATAAATAGCTTTAACTAATAACCAAACCAGTGAAAATAGATTTTGAATAGAACATGCAGAATTTAGTGAAACTAATACCGATATTAATTAACCATCCAATATAGACTACTAAGAAAGTGCATTCATGCACCTCAGTGCAATCATACATATGTATATGTCATGTGAAAAATTAAAACAATTCTTACCTTTCGCCGAGTTAATTGCTGATTCTGCGGCTTTTTTTGTGTTATCTACTGTTGTAGCTACAGTGTCTACATAAAACGAAATAGAAAGAAAAACCAAATTAAAAAAAATAAAAAATAAAAACTATTTTAATAGTAAACTACTAAAGTGTACTAAAAAAACATAAATAAATTTAAAAAGAAACGAATAAAATAGAAAATTAAAATTCACTAATAGCAAAAGACTACTTTAATGAAATAGTAAAAGAAAGTCTTACTAAAATAGCAACTTCCCATATATTTCACCTACCTTTAGTAGTATCGATGACTTTCTTGCCATCTGCAACGGCTTTGCTCGCAGCGTCTTCAGCTTTACCAGCTGCAACTGACACCTTCGCCAATTCCTTGTCCAGTGCGTCAATCGCTGAATGCTTGGCGTTGGAAGCTGTTAGGATTTTAATTGTATATAAAGTACATCTATATTATCATCTGTTTTTATATTATACGCTAGCAAATGAGCAGAAAGGCCATCTCATGTTAAGTGGACACCTGAGGATGTAAATACGTTGTCAACTTAATCAACCCCTCATTATGGGCTTCCAGAACTCTCACTCACCTGTCGAAACACAGCATCATTAATATGCTACTGTTTCACGACAGTATTCTGTAAAAGCGTGGTAATTACCCGGTTCGAGCCTGGCCCTTTTGAGCTACTGGTGTTGGAGTAGCTTGGCTCTACCACTTTCATCTTATCTCACGTTTGGTTTTATTAACTTCACCATATATCCCAGATATCCTTAAGATGAATAGAGAACCTAGAATATTTTAGATGTTTCAAAACAACTTAAAATTTTAATTATTTTATGCATTATTTTAGTACGAATGAACGATGATTAGAGAAAATGGTACTGACGAACGGACTATCTGACATGACTGACATTTAACAAAGTGAACTCCTAAGGGTTACGTATTTATTCAGCCACAAAATTTTACCACAGAATAAATAACGAAGTAAAAATTTAACTAAACAGTTTTACTATCAACAAATAAACATAATTTATAATAAAAATAATTATAAAATAAACATTTGTCTAGGTTAATGTTATAGGTGTTTGTGCAATCACATTTGCCCTACTTTAGGGTCAACGTTTCACCAAATCGAGTATTTCATGACAATTTTATCTTTTACACTTAATTCCAATGGAGGTTGTTGACTTATTAATTAACTTATTTATTGGTTGGTTTCGAGCTGATAGTATTATAATTTATTCGTCTCTATGTTTATATATTCACTGTTTATTTGTTGAATAATATTACATTACAATAAAACATTTGGCTGAATAAAGAGAATCGTTTAGCTTATTTTAGCTTTCAGGGTTACAGCTTTAAAAGAGCTTAAAAATTTAAAAGACGTTAAGTTTAAGGTCAGAGTTTAAAACTTTGCAACTCGATGGCGGAATTCAACGAAATTTAATATAACGAATGGACCGAAGCTTGTAATAAACAATGGACTTAATTTTATTTATACCTTGAAATCGTGTTATTTTTAACACATCCTATCTTTAATCCTTTTATATCTACAAAATATGTCTAGTTTTACTTATGACCAATACTTAAATAGATCAAACATTAGGTAGGTTATTTATTAAGTGGAAAACAAAATGTTTTAACACATATTTATTAGGAACTATTAGATATTCACGTATTGTTGTTTTTTTATTTTTATTTTAATGCCGAAAATCTTATAATTTATTATGCATAAGAAATATAAAGCAAACTGGATTTTGAAAACATAAGTTGGAATTTATTATTTATATCTATAGCAACTGGGCACTATTGATCGTGACCCTATTCAAGGCTGTAAACAACTTCGTATAATTTTATCGCATAAATTTATTTATATATATATATATATATATATATATATATATATATATATATATATATATATATATATATATATATATATATATATATATATATATATATATATATATATATATATATATATATATATATATATATATATATATATATATATATATATATATATATATATATATATATATATATATATATATATATATATATATATATATATATATATATATATATATATATATATATATATATATATATATATATATATATATATATATATATATATATATATATATATATATATATATATATATATATATATATATATATATATATATATATATATATATATATATATATATATATATATATATATATATATATATATATATATATACTTAGTCTGGCCATAAATACTGTTACTATTCAAAAAAGAAAATATTACGTTTGAATTTGGAATCTGTCCTTTTTATATGATTGCTTGATGTGTTTTCTTATTTTCGCGCCATTATATTGTTAAATATTTTGTTATATTAAAATGGAGTGGGGTGATAAAGAGAACCGAATCGCTGTGATTGCCTTACATAAAGTAGGTATGGAGAAAAGTGCAATTTTTAAAACCCTCCACCCGCTTGGTATTAGTCAAATGTTTGTTTACCGGGCTATTGATAGGTACAATGATACCTCCTCTGTTTGTGACAGAAAAAGATCTGGCCGTCCACGTACCGTTCGTGTGAAAAAGGTGATTAAAGCAGTTAGGGAAAGAATTCGAAGAAATCCTGTCCGTAAGCAAAAGATTTTATCTCGGGAGATGAAGATAGCTCCTAGAACCATGTCGTGTATATTAAAAGATGACTTAGGACTTGCAGCCTATAAGAGACGTACTGGTCACTTCTTAACTGATAATTTAAAGAAGAATAGGGTGGTAAAATCCAAACAACTACTTAAGCGGTACGCAAAGGGAGGTCACAAAAAAATTTTGTTTACGGATGAGAAAATTTTTACAATTGAGCAGTATTTTAATAAACAAAATGACCGTATTTATGGTGGAAGCTCTAAAGAAGCTTCGCAATTAGTAAACAGAGTACAACGTGGGCATTATCCCACTTCAGTGATGGTTTGGTGGGGTGTTAGCTATGAAGGGGTGACTGAGCCATATTTTTGTGAAAAAGGTATTAAAACGTCGGCACAAGTTTATCAAAATACCATTCTTGAGACGGTAGTTAAGTCTTTAACTAACACCATGTTCAATAACAAAGAATGGTGCTTTCAACAAGACTCGGCACCGGGTCATAGAGCTCGATCCACCCAATCTTGGTTGAAAACTAACGTTCCGGACTTTATCAGCACTGAAAACTGGCCGTCGTCAAGTCCTGACCTAAATCCATTGGATTATGATTTATGGTCAGTTTTAGAGAGTAAGGCTTGCTCTAAGCGCCATGATAATTTGGAGTCCCTAAAATGATCCATTCGGTTGGCAGTGAAGAATTTTCCTCTAGAAAGAGTTCGTGCTGCTATTGATAACTGGCCTCAACGTTTAAAAGACTGTATTGCAGCCAATGGGGACCACTTCGAATAAACATTGTATATTTTTAATAGTTATATATTGATGTATTAAACTAACTCACTATGAAAGGAATAAATGTTACGTATAAAAAAAAAATCGTGCTTTTCTTTATAACAATATTTATATATATATATATATATATATATATATATATATATATATATATATATATATATATATATATATATATATATATATATATATATATATATATATATATATATATATATATATATATATATATATATATATATATATATATATATATATATATATATATAAATAAATTATATATAATTTATGACAGCCAATATAATAAAGTCAATTAAATCCTTCCTACCAGAGTTAGCGGCATCTGCAGCAGTTTTCTCAGCCCCGCTGACCAGTTCGCCTGCCTTCTTCACTTGGTCTTCTACGACGTGGGCAGCCTCAGATACTTTCTCGGCAGCGAGCTGTTCGGCATCCTTCTTCTTTCTATCGAAGAGAGACGCAGTCTTTTCGCCGATGCTTCGGAACGCGCCTGGTAATTTTATTAAATTTCTTTAGTAATATGGCAAAACGGTTAATTTTACATTATTTTGGAAAATAAAACATTATAGTGTATGTATTTGTAGGTGCGGTTGACAGGACTTAAAATTATTTAGGACCTTTCGGTTATTTTTACTTTAAACTTTAAAGTCTGTTAAAGGCAAAGTGGGTTGCTCTTTGTGGCAGAATTTCAAATAAAGAGCTCTCTTTACAGTGATTAACAAAATAAATAAAATAATTGGATAAAATTCACGACAATCTAGTATACTTTCTGATAAGCTATATATTTTTTTATTTATAATTATTTTGAAATTATATTGAAATATATAATTATTATTCATTATTATAATTAGTTTCAAGTTTAAATGACTGGCTTTCGAAATCTATTTTAAGAAAGTGTCTACTAATCACTATGTGGCTGAGATAAGTTTAAAGTGACTTGGCCTGACCTTTGTTTGTTTTGTAGTAATATTAATTTTACCAATACCATTTTTAAAATGGCCTTCTTTGGATATAAGAAAATTTAAGCTAGAATTATTCGCTTTTCTAATATAGTAAGAATATGTAATCGCATATTAAACAATAACGAATATTCTGAAACTCTAACGCAGTAAAACAGCAACTGACTATAAATCAACTGCATTTTGAATAGGATCCACACTAGAGTAAGTAATTCTTTTTTACTTCAATATAGAAATGCGGTGTTTTGTTCCGTCACTCAACGTACAATGTCTTAAAATTGGATGAAAAATGGAGAATGAAGTATCTTAACACTACCCTCTCTCTCCTTCTCTACCTACCCTCTCTACCCTCAGTAGAATAAAATGTAAAACTAAATAAAATCCTAAGTTAGAAATTCGTCAGCACGTCATTCTGGTACTAATATTAATGATTTTGAAGTCTAAACGATTCTTGGTAATTCAGATGTTTATCAATTCTAGTTTTAAAATCAATAATAGGCCAGTAATAGTCTCGCTTAGTCACGGACCATATAAAACTAACTAATTCATACGTAACAAGTTATAGACGCATTAGGTACGACCTTCGCATTTTTATTGGACGTCTTATAACATCATATTATACTAAAGATATATATTCATAAAAAAACATACATCAAAAGATATATTAAATTAACATTAGTAAATTGTATAAAACAATTAAAAATAATATTTTTATAAAAAAAAGGATCGGGGACGGAGAAAGCAGGGACGGAACGGAGTGTCTTAACACTAGGTTCCCACGATCCCTGCAGTTCCCTCTGCATACCCTGCCATGTGCGGGATAAAGCGTGAAGCTAAAAAAAAAAAAGGAAAGAATTGAATATGAGGCGGTCAGAACGGTATCTAATTTATAAAAATATGAAAAACCTCTCCTCTCCAATTTATTTATAGTATTTGTAAGCTCTTTTCCATTTAGTTATAAAACTGGTTACATAAGACATTGCTACTAGAGGCTGTATTGATCTCAAAGATTTTATGCCCCCGTCCACCAGTTGTTCTATATAACTGAGGTAGCTGCATTATGACATATACAATGCGGTATCGTTGGTCTTAGATCGATTAGAGCGAATTTAAAACAAAAGTTTTTTATAATAAAATAGAAACATGTTTAAGTGACGTCAACTTCAGGATTGCCTAACACTGTAAAAAGGAACCACGCCCATCGTGACTTTTTATGCCATATGACACGCCTTAATTATTATAGAAGGAAGAAATGTTACTAATAAACGTTTGACAAAAATAATGAATTTTTGACACCTTTCGAATATAAAACTAAGTCTTTAATCCCATTTGGTTTCAGTCCCATTAAAATTAAATTTGTATACGTTTGGACATAAACTTTCTTTATACAGAACATTCTCCGCAAATATTATAAAATAGCACCTATTTACTGTACTAGTAGTGTATACTTTCTCCATTCAGTACCCATTTTAAAAGTGAAGAACGGAGTGACAGACCTCTAGTTCTATTTTCCCCGTAACATAAAGTAAAGTAAAGTAACATTAAATAAGTGTAGATATCAAAGACAGCACAAGTTCTGGAAATGTAAAGTGCGTGGAATCTTCAATTTACTTTTAGTATGTGTGTGTGAAAAATTCAATAATAAAAGTTTCGAACTCACCAAGGTTCTTGTCTGTCGGTCAGCGTGGAAATATAAATAACAATTATTTATTTATAGTTCAATACATTCCAACTATATGTTAAATTACTCTAATGATATATTAGAACCATGCCAAAGTAACTACTAGGAGTACTACTAGAATATGTTGAAATAGTTTTTCAAATGAACGTGGTGAAGTAAATTTAATAATCGTGCATTATTCTATAGATTAATGATAAAACGAGCTTACGATAATATGTATGCTATTTGATGCGTTTCATAGAAATATGAATCATGCTATATATATGTATACATGTATTAACTAGGTATATGTATATATTATTGAGTAAACAAGTAAGTATTCTTGACATTTTATAATACTTTTTTTAAGAAATACTATATTTACCAATTATTGGTAAACATAATGCGGTCCTTTTTTTAGGAATGAAAGAAAAGGGACATATTTAAATTGTTAAATATTTTTTTTATAGTTGACAATTAGTATAAGTCCGTATAATTTAATATCATAATATAAAAGAAATAGCTTTACAAATATTTATATATATTTATATATATATGTATATATATATATATATATATATATATATATATATATATATATATATATATATATATATATATATATATATATATATATATATATATATATATATATATATATATATATATATATATATATATATATATATATATATATATATATATATATATATATATATATATATATATATATATATATAGGTAGTTAAGTATTCGAAACATCCTTATACGGGAAGGGACCAGTGACCTCCACCTATTCACTAACCGGCTCTACTTGTAGCGAACTAAACTCTATACATAAATATACTACAACTACTTGTTAGGCTACATGCGATTTTAATATATTAATATGTTTAGAATGAAATATTCTTTAAACTAAAATATAAAAAAATATTTCCTTTCGATATCTCTATATAAATTGCGGCTTGATAATTTAGTATTGCACAATCCAAGCGTTTAAGGTAACATTGAATTCAGGTTTAAAAAAGTTTCGGTTTTTCAAAAAAAATTGAAACAATTTACTTCATGTAACTTGTTTCAATTATTTTCTATCTTTTTAGTATTATTTTTCTGTAGTATTATCTTTTTAACTATTCTGATAAAATGGGCTACCATATTTAAATCTGACGTACACATGTGATCATCTTATTGATTTTAAGTGGAAAATTTATAAATAAATAAAAATGATCTTTGAATTCTACTTCATAATGATAGCAAATATGTACTTAAAATATTATAATATGATTTATTTAACGAGTGAAGGTTTATATAACGAAAGTACATATATATTTAAATAAACATAAATTAATGGCATTCTTTTTGGCACGAAATGTTACAGGTTATTAGCACGAGTGGTGTCACACACGGTTATTGGCCCAATTGAACTAAAATAGAGCTCAGTTACACAGGATTGTTGTTAGTACAATGGATAAATTCACTCAGTCACTTAGATTTATATCGTCTTATACTCCTACGAAATTTGTTGTTACTTTTGTACAGCGTGCTACAGCGTGGGTACGTTGTATATCTGTCTGTGTATAAGGTTTTGTAACTATCTCGTTAACTATAATTGATATCGACTTTTTATCTCTACATATTAAAAACATGAGTGAGTGTCAGCGATCAAATTTTAACTGAATGGTGAAACAATTAATATTAAAGTATAACAATTTGGACATTGCAGGATTCGAACCCATGTCTCTTGAAAAGCGTCTAAGTTCTTTGTAATTACAGCCAAATATTTTAATCAAGCTAAGTCGAAATTTTATACGTTTTACAACAAATTTATGTCCATCTCTGTAAATATAATGGCTGTAGATATAATAGATAAATTGATACCAAGACATTCAGAAATTTACAGTGCCACGTCTGGTGGTACTCAAAGCAGATGGTGCCAGACATCGCCACAAAGCCCTCTTCGACGTTTAAATATTTCTTTCCTCATTAAAATATCTTAGCTCGCTAAAGTCCATTGACCGTTTCCTTAATTTGAACGCAAGCATCTTAATGCTGTTATAATAGACTATTGTAATCCAGTATGGTAATTGAAGTTTACTGAACGAACCAAATGGTAACATATTTGGCCTGTCTTAACCTCGGCACATAAACAATAATTGAAAATGTACATAGTTCTAGGTACTTTTGATTGTATTTGTATGGCTTTGATAATAATTTTGAATTATATAATATATATACTATTTTACTCACATAGTTTTTTTAATTAAACAGCGTATTAACATCTATAAAATAACATTTATGTATTCTGCTCTACCGTGCCAGGTTTCCTACTGAGTTTCTTACTCAGTCAAATATATTTTTGACACACATATCCAATTTTGCAATGTGCAGTGAAAACGCAATGTGTCTTATATGTTAACAAGTCTTAAAAAATATTCAATAAAACATTATATATTTATAACTGATAAATAATATAGTGTATTCTTTAAAAAAATAAAGACAATCGTAGTGTTGTAATTGTATAGCGTCTGTCTGAGTACTCACCATAGCTTTGATTCCTGATTGGTTTAAGGATTTTTTAAATTTTCTAAACGAAATATTTGAAACAAAGAGGAAAATAGTCCTCTTCCTCTCAGTTTATTCAACATCTTGAAGGATTTATTGCAAACCTAAAACAATCTTAATTGATTCTTCAACACTTTCACGTCACTTCTGCGATAATCTCGGCCATCGTGTGTAAATATTTGCAGTTTAAAAATATCTTGTGAGATAACATTATCCGTACTATCAAAGACTTACATAATTCTATATATAAAATTTCTGTTGGAACATTTTAGTCAAAGGCGTTTTGACAGCAACTTCTAAGCTAATGCAGCCTACGTCACCCATCATTCACCACATTTTAGAAATATCTCGCGTAATCAATAAATCTTCAATCTTTAATCTTTAAATATATTTTTTAAAATTTTACTGAGTCTTTAAATATCAGACCTGGGAAATACAGAAATAAGAACTCTTCATGCATACACATTAATCATGACATATGAAGAAATTAATTTTAGTCCTATGTGCGTAATAAAATGAGCCATTCATATAACGAAATTAGACCAGTAGTTTGAGTTTTCATAACATTTATCTCTAAATTGTACGTAATATGCAACAATGTATAAAAGTAATGCATTTTTACTGATAATGCTGCAGACACGGAAGCTTTAAATTTTTATTGAATCAATTAATATTTTATACTGCAGTACTCGTATGCAGCAATTTTCCTTTATTTAGCCGTGACCTGGATATTGATTTTGAAAATAGTATAAGCTAGTAACTAGTACATACTATGCAATACATATTGCGGTATATGTTCTAAGAATTTTGTTTGTTAATGTACAGTTACTGATTATTAACATTGGAGTCCGGCTTCAAGCCTCTGTCAAAAATAAAAAGTACGAGAAAATTTAAAGAAATATTCTAGAAAAGAAAAAATAATTCATCGAAGAACCGGGAAAATTTTAAAAGGTTCAGAAATATTTATAAAAAGTGTTTAAACGGAAAGATTAAAAAATTGTTAATATTTTAAAACATAATTTGAAACATAGTACATACCAATGTTGTACGTTACAGAATAAAATATAATATAGATTATAACATTATTATTAAAATAATATTTCCTGTATTTAAACGTTGTCAAGAAGCTATACTTAAAGCCACTTCCTTTATTTAAATATGAATACTTAATGTACAGCACCAATTAATATCTACTTTATCTTACAAGCTCCTATCAATAAGCCGATAATAACCGAAGCAGTTCTTAGAACTTGCCAACTAAGTGAAGGCTATGGAGACTCCCATTCAATGCCGTAAAACGCCGAAATTAAAAATGTCTCATTAAAAAAGTTATAATTTAGCTAACACTAATTAAGACTTTAAAATTAAGTTAAGAGTATATATTTATACTTATTTTATACTGTATACATAAAATTAATTGACATTACTTAAGCATTTACAAGGCAGACCAATCAATACGCCAATCCCAATCCTATTAAGCCAGACACTCCCAACGGCTTTCCGCGCCAGGTCGTCTGGCTCTAGAAACTATGAAATTGTTACTGGCGTCTGTACAATGTACTTACCTATATATATGGAAGTAATAAGGTGTACAAAGTAATATGATTTACCTACTTATGTTATATTGTCTATTTACTTTGAAGCCTTTGCATACATTTTATGTCTACGACTTTATTTCTTCGTTTATCTGTTTTGTGCGTATCCAATAAAGGATATTTCGTTATACTCTATTTATACTATTAGCGATGTCCTTCTGCGTCTGATTTGCTCTGAATTTTCTATCTACCCTGAAGAGTGATCAATCAAAGTCTGATGAACGGTTCCGTCTCTCAATGCACAAAGAGGATAATGAATATTTTTATGAAGACAAAATATTTTGAAATCAAAATTGGTTATCTCTCACAGTTTGGTGTTCTCTGCAATTCAATTAAATTTTCAATTCGGCACAGATATTTGTGCTAGCATCTTTTGGTTCATGAAGATATGTGTCAATCTATTCACTGTTTTTTAGTATATAGTGGTCACATAAATATCAGAAAATGTTTTAATGAGCTTAAAGTTAAGAGTTTAAGGATATTTATTCTTTTATGTTAAAGCTTCACTGGAATAAATTTTCTTAAAGAACGTAGGCTCAAAAATCACTATCTGAACAAAAAGCTTATATTCTCTATACAAAAGCTTATTAAGCTGCAAAATGTAAGTGTGACGTACTTGGCTAAGTCTAGCACACCTAAATTGTACAATAAAATACCGTTACGAATACCAGCGCCAGTATGTCTGGGCCCAGAATATAAACTAAGTATTGATCGTACCGTTGCAGTCGTTAAGCAAAGAGATTATTTATTTTTATTATAAAATAATTGTAATCTTTTCTACTTCGAACTTTGGGATCATATGCTTAAGGCTTACATCATTATTATACTGCCATATTAAAACGATAGAAATAAGTTCTTTTAAATTACCTTATTGATCTATTAGAAAAATAATGATAAAAATCGATATCAAAATAAAAGATATCAATATCTCGTAACATTTTGCTGATGCAAAATGGTGGAATACTGGACGACACGTAGGTGTTTACTTAATTTTTTTTAATTTTACTCAGAAGAGAGACACAAAATGTTGACAGCAATTATTGCCAATTACTAATAGGCAAATGGCGCCATATAAAGTACAGTTTTATTGTTTGCATAATGGACATTAACTTTTATATTTTAATACTTAAAATTACCAGATACACCGGCAACACCAAACTCTTCCAATATTCAAGGACAATACATTTAATAGTTATAATCAATTTTTTGATGTTTAATTTATAATAAAATCCATCAAAATGTATTGAATAATTTATATTCTATCACCCGGTGGAATATTAAATGACAAAAGATTTCAACTAGAAAGGATTAACCGCTACTTCCATATAAGATACGTGAGACAGATTGTATTACAGTTAGTTATGAATGGAGATATTGTTATGCGATATTTATATAATGTAAGATTGATCAATCGAGAGAATCAATACTTTGTTATATAAATAAAATATTGTAAATAAAA
Organism: Dione vanillae; assembly: GCA_037178615.1. NCBI lineage: Eukaryota > Metazoa > Arthropoda > Insecta > Lepidoptera > Nymphalidae > Dione > Dione vanillae. The sequence continues at coordinate 1,755,287 of JAZFAU010000138.1, read as the reverse complement.
GAGTATAATTTTCAGTACTATAATTTTCAGTTTAAATAGTAAATCAATATTTTATCCTAAAATGATGAGGATTTAAGTGATACATACTCATAAAGACGATAACGGAACAGGTATATATTAGAAATTATCGATTTTAAATTGCAAATCGATATAATCAACATTTTGTACTTTCATTATACAAAAACCAAAATCTCACAAACGACTTCCTACTTATTATTAAAAATAATATATTTTTCAAATAAAATTTTGTTTACTATATTTTTACAATATTAAATATTCTACTCGATATTTCTTAAACATAAATCATTCATGTTTCTATACCAACATCCATAAAAGACAAATGGAAATCATGAAAACTTGTCTCGATAAGTATCACAATTAAGATTAAATTATTTACGCCACTATAGATTTCCATCCCAAAGTTGTTTAGTTGCTTAATAACATACTTTAGTACTAACATACTTTCTTTTTTTTATCTTAATCGATGTGACAGAGAAATTGCGTTCGTTTTATGTTCAAAATGGTAATAGGTTAAATATAATATATAATGGTTTGTAAAATTTTGATATTCTATATATTATCTGTAGATTGCATGTTAAAGAACATGCAATCTACAGATAATATATAGAATATCAAAATATGTATACTATATTTTTAAAAAAAATATTATTGTACTTGCATAATGTTGTTAAAATGGCAAAGTAAATTTCAAATAAAATAAAATATGTAGTTTAGGTTATATATAAATCAGTATATTTTATTCTCACAACGGAACTGATGTAAACTGACAATGTGACGTAATTGACATTTTTCTGCTTAGAACAAAATAGGTTAAATTATGAAAAATATTTAATAATATTTATACAATAAGAATTGCGGTGGGCGTTCTAACAGTGTATCCGGTGAAGCGGTGACCTCATGCCTGTGATGTCATTACTCTCGAAACGATTTACTACCGGTATATTGCTTTGTATAACTGTCTATATAGCATATTATTTAACTGCGCACTTTGCACGGTACGGCGTTAGCTAACCACTATAAAGAACTCGCGTGTTTCATACTAATACGTTCTTACCTAGTGTTTATATGTATTTGTCATTCTTTTATTTCCTTATTTTATAAGTGACACAAGGTTAAATGAGTTTTTAATATTTTTTTAAGTAATGTTGTAATTTTTAAAAAATATATTGAAATGTTGGGAAACACATTTAAATTAATTTTGTTTGATTCTACGTTATTTAAGTAAAATGGTTGATCAATTATTAATATTATTTTACTTTAATTTTATTATTAATTATTTTATCTGTATACCATATAAGGGCGGACTTATATTACGCCAAGGTGGAGCCAGCAAGTTTTCACCTCGGTGACCTGTCAAGGACAAACGTTGGGTATTCGTAAGCTGTACGCTTCATAACTAACTTTATTTGATTCTTATACAGTTTAACTGGTTATAAAATTCCATAAATGTATAATTTAATTGTGTAACGATTTGTTAAGAATAAAAAGTACGGACTTCACATTCCGATTTCAGGTTTCTATGTTTATTATTTTTAGTTTATGTTATCTGTACCTAAGACCTTTTAACTTTGTTTACTTTATCTCCATATATAATTAGGTGCACACTGTCTGCTATTTACGTATAGACAACAAATAAATTGCTGATGGGCACGTGATTAATTATTATAATTATAATTAATACAACAGTAAATATTGTATTTGTATAAATGAAACGTATTAATAAACGATAGGTTAAAAGTCAGATGAGAAATGTGTTTAATACAAGATAAGTTTAAAATTACGTATACCTAAAGGTATTTTTAAATAGTAGTTAGTAAATTAGTGTATTTTTAATATATTTATAGCTTTTAGGTTTTGAACACAAAGAGATTATTATTTTTTTAAATATTAAGTACATAAGCGAAAATAATTGGAAACAATGTTTCTTGAATATAGATTACATACATACATACCTATTAGGTTTAACGGCTGTATTACTCACTCGATATTGATAAAATGCACATAAAAACAATGAGAGGACCGCGAAGGTATGTTTCTTTATTTGTTCTCATACTTACAATTACAATGGTAACGAGATTACGTATTTGGTATTCTGAAGAAAGAAAATTTTATATTTTTTAAAAAACTTATTAACTTAAAGGTATATTATATTAATATTTTCACGTTAAAATCTTTTAATATATAATAAATAGCATTTATATATTTGTACATTGTTAGAAGAACATGGTATTTATGAGGGTAGACCTTATTCTAAAGGTATTGCATAATAAGAGAAAGAAAATGTATACATACAAATGTATATAATATTAATTATTATATACATTTACTTCAGATCAGATCAGTAATATTCTGGCAATCTATAACATTTAAGTTAAAAAATAATCTCCATATTCGAAGTAAGTTTCAAAACATATACCGACAACATTCCATGATGGGCCAAGTCAATGTGTTGTCCTTTTTGCATTTGCCATAATCTGGTAGGTGGGAAAGAGACAACAATATAATTACCAGCCACCCAACGACCTTGATGATGTCATCGTTGTGCTTACAGAATTTGTTGTGATTGTTCTAGTTGTATGAAGGTTTTGTTTGGTGTAAACATAATCTGTATTACTTTTACGTGTAATCTTCTTTTTTTCAGCCTTTGTATATATTTTTTACTAAATTATTTATAGCCTTTTTTAAAGTATATTATAAAAATATAAGCATTCTGTATTTAAAAAATTTCTTATTAAATTAAAAAATATATTATTTTTTGTTTATTTCAATGAAATAAAATTACAATGTAATTAGTAACAATTCCATTGCAATAAAAATAATTTATACTAAAGTAAGGGCAGTATATGTCATGACCTTTGCGTGACCAAAAGAAGTTTTGTTTCTTAACATACACACTAGCACATGCGAAAGGTCATCAACTATTAATCCAAATTTATTTTGTAAAGCTTTTATACTTAAGAACAAGATAACTTACTTGTATATATTAAATATTTTTTAAAATCATTATTATTTTTGTTTTGCTAATACGTCTGACTTACGCGACCGTAAACGTTCTAAATTAAACGAAATGTGTTAGTGTAAAAATAAACAAAAAATCCTAGATATAACTGAATATTCCAATATGCTATATTATTGTATTTTGTGGACGAATTTTCCATGAAAAATAGAATTAATGACTCATAAATGTGTTCACATTACAAGACCGTGAACTCAGTGCCGGTGCAAGTGCACTGAGAACGCCTACATATATACGAGACGCTTCGGGATCGTTGCCGAAAATCACGAGATTAATAAAATTAAAACGACAATTAGATTTGGAAATTAGACGACATGTCTTTGTACTTTGAAATAAATTAAATACTTAATTTGTGTTAGTAGAGAAATTTATAGCACACGTTTTCTTGTAAATTTTAAAATTTCTAATAAGCAAAAGGCGGATTAGCGTTTACCGTTTTTAATTTAAAAGTAATATAATTTCGGTGATGTTTGATTCCGTCGTTTTTAAAAATCACATTAAGTTTATAAATAAATATATATAAACAAATATAAAATAATGCATAAATAGTGGATAACGACTTAAAATACTTGTAAATTATTATTATTAATTAACGGCATATAAGGCGACTTAGAGAAGAGCCGCAAACAGACTTAACACAAGCCGGAAAGAAGAGAATATTTGTGATGTAAGACACCAAAGTATTGATTGAAACGAATGACGCACACTTTTTCTTTAGCTTTTTGCTGCTCTAGGCGTAGAGATTGTGTAACTTTTTATATCTAATTTATTTTTCACTTACAATATTATAAAACAAATTCATGATAATTTTTTAGACATAAACTGAAAATTATCTTTTGCTTTTTGTATTTTATAGTAAAATTCTTGAAAAAGTGAGGTTTATCGAATCTATCAAGTAACAATACCATGTATTCAGATATCTTAAGATCCGCGATTTCGCTGTAGTTGTAAGTATTAATTTAAAGATCATTGGGGACCCCGACTTAGTTAGGTTAGAGGATCCCTGGAAAAGTCTTAGAAGCTCAATGTGAACAGAGTTTTACTTTACTTTAGAACGTTTTACTTTTTTCGAAGGGCGTTTTGCTTTTTTTTTATTAAATACTTAGGTAACACGATTATGAGACGTATAAGTTCCAAAATGAACAAAGAAACGGAATTGGTTTATTGATAGGAATTGGATACTTTATAATTTTGTAATTTAAGAACATCTATACGGAGGAGTGGCGTTCGTCTGGTTATTACTGGTGTTCTATCTACTCTCACGAATAAATTAAATAATTTCTTCGCTCTGATAACATGTCAAATGGCAGCATTGCGTTCAACACTCAATATTTCGAACACTAAGCGTCTAAAACAGAGTGTCTTGACACTAGGTTCCCTCTGTATATAGAAAGTTCTTTCTGCAATGTTCTGTAGTGTTGCTATATGCGCGAAAAAGCGTGAAACTATGTATTTATTAGCAATACAAAGTTAAAGTTATAATATATGTGTATTTGGATATAAATGATTATGACACACACATAAAGTGGATTTATAATCTTGGCTCGAATATAGAGCGAGTATGTGAGTCGTCGCTATTTAATGCTTCTGGCCATTTTGACAAAGCAAACTTAATTCATAGTTTCCCACTGCGCAGTTGTTGACAAGTTTGAAATTATTTGAAGCTATTGCGTCTTTTGTTAGTTATATTTATGGAAAATCTTTATTAACATTATGGTAATGAATAAAACACACGTTATCTTTCTAATGTTTTCTTATTAATTTGATTTTTATTTGCCTTTTATTTATTAAATAACTAAACATTTTTGTGAAAAATTATTTTAACGTATTACGTTACGTACGAAAGGCATTGATGACTCTTTTGAAGGTAATTAATTATTAACCTTTTATAGTTCTAGTATTGCCTTGAATTCAGACGGAAAGCGGAGGAAAGAGTGTTTTGACACAATGTACTCTCTCTATCTCTCTCTCTCTCTCTATCCTATTATATAGCGAAATATAACGAAATAAGTTATATTCATACACTTGCAAGGACTTGGAAATTCGTTTTTAAATGTTGAAGTTGTATGAATTATAATTAAGATATATACTCTTTAGTATCGTGCCCTACTTTAATAATTGAAGTCATTAAATATATATTTCTATTATTATTAAATAAATAATTAACTTGACTATCTGTTTCTAGAATAAACTACCTACATCTTAACTAGTTTATCATTATGTTGGAATCCTACACTGTTTGCAGACTCTAAAGGAAATGCCATTGTTCCCACATTTACATAAAAAGCTGTCTGTGTAAGCGATAGAAATCTACTATGAACTTTGTTGTATATTGTATTTTAATAAATGTACAAAAAATATATTTTAAATTTAATTTTACAGAAATGTATATTAAGTATATTTGTAATATATTATATAGTAATATTTAAATTTCTTTAAAATGTACGCTGTCCAAAAATATCTAGGTGACGTAACTTTACTTAAAATATTTTTTCGTTTTGACATTTTTTTTCACAATTTCTTGTGGGAAAATTTGCATTTAAAATATATTGAGAGCCCGTTATATAAAATCTACCGTACATTTATGCACACATTCTTTTAAAGACTAGTTAAGAACAATGTGATAATCGTGTATACTATGCAAACAAAAAAAGGGTTAAAATAATAACAATAAAAGAATTAATAAAAAGCTTTTATTTCCATACAACAAAATTTACACTCATAATTCAAAAGGTATAAAAATAGGTCTTTTTGTAGAGGGTCTATGCCTAAACTAGGTAAAACTTGGAATACAGGCCTTTCCCCAGACAATTTCTTATATACCTTTACTTATAAAAATTATATACAAATACAAAACGATTTATTTATATATGATAAACGTTTTCTTCAACTCTTATTTATCACTCTAACAACAATAATTTACACTAGAAGTTAGACGATACCTTGACATTTAATTACACATATAATTGTATTTAATTGTATTTGCCTCAATCTCGCGAATGACTCACCGAGCTAATGAACCATTCCTCTTATAACTCATTAACAAACGCCAGATACAAATTCCAAAACAATTGTTATCTCATAGGAATAGGACCCGATGAACGGTTGAATGCCGTCCTATGGCTGACCTTAATAGTTCTTAACGTTAATAACTATTTTAATTAATATATTATTTATTTAATTGTTGAATTTTTATTAGTTTTTATTAATTTAAAATTTTAATTAAGCTTATTCAACATAAGGAGTGTCAAATTTAAAAAAAAAAACGTAATTCACGTAATAGATTTGACAATCTCCCTATAAATAATGTAGTTTTTTTTGTTGACATAGAGTAAATATATTTTGTCAGATGACAAAATATGAATTTTTTAAAGGAAAAAATGACTACTACTTAAGAGTTACTTGCTGGATTCTTTAAATAGGAATATTGAAATTGTACGCAGTACGTGTATTATGTAAATACGTGAGAACAATCAGGAATTAAAAACTGAGTAACTAATATTAAAAGGACTAACACCCACAAGACAAAAAGTACGCTGCAATATATTACTATCTACAATGCAGATGCGCATCACGGCGACAGAATGCATATTATTTTGTTTAATTAACTAATATGTGTTAATTAAATATGTGTAATAGTAAAATATATAGAAATTGAATTAAAGTGTGATATCCTGCTAACTACAATGAGCTATTGAATAGGTAAAAATAGCTACAAGCTTGAACTGTTCTACAATGTAATTATGAATCATTCCAAAAAATATTAGAAACTATAACAAACCTTATTTACAATTGGCTATCAATATATGTTAACATATACAAGTAATATTAATAAAAAAAATATTTTTTATTTTTACATATAAGTATTAAATAATACACAAAAGAACTGAAAAAATGACTAAAAAATAAATATAGTCTTACCTGCGATTCCGCTGAACATTTTTCCTGTTATTTAAATTACCACAAATAATTAATTAGTTCACAGATAAACGATCTACACAATAGTTTTAAATGTCGCACTAATTTTAACTCTGCGCTATAAGCGTAATTTTATCCGCGACCTTCCGAATCGTAAGAGGACTGAAGACTGAAGTGAAGTGGAATTCGAATGCGGTCGAACTTCACTTTGCTGAGGCTTAACGATCAAAATTACTGAATCCAAATATACTTGTATCTTACGTCATGCATGCGTTCCGCTACTGCTAAGAAAATACATTTTATTTTTTAATGTCATGTTTATTTGGTGTCATTTTAATCATTTCATTTATATGAAATAAATGAATTGTTAGTATAATAATAATTTCAAATTAAATATACAAAGTAAATAAATTACATATATCTATATTCTAATATAATAATATATATATATATATATATATATATATATATATATATATATATATATATATATATATATATATATATATATATATATATATATATATATATATATATATATATATATATATATATATATATATATATATATATATATATAATGTAAATTTACGTTACTAGGTAACACTTATTTAAATTTATTAAATACATTTTTTATTATTTCTTTCAATGTTGAAGGTTTAATTTCTTATTTATATATGAGCAAAGTTTAAAATATAAGAATAGCGATTGCCATATAGAAAAAAGTAATGTCAATTGGTTGCTAAGCAACGGTAGCTTGTCAACAAACAAATTGTCACCTATTTTAATCGATGTTTTAGGCTTCTGTGACCGGAATAGCTATCAATGTATTCATACTGAGTCTAGGTATGTCGAAGGAAAACAACAATTTGCGCCTGCTCGGCTCTCCCGTTAATCTGACTTACAGAAACAAGAAGAAAGAAGATAGAAAAAATAATAGAAATCGGCCCAGATCTGCTTTGCAAAATTCTTGTGCTCTGGTAATGCAAAATAAGCGTTAATAGTAATCTACTACTAAATTTTATATTAAGTTCTTCATGTATTTCATAAAGTATTTGCCTTTTCCACATTAGATTACTCGTAATAAGTTAAATTTTGGAAAATATGTACCTTTGAACATATGAGTCAGCAAGCATCATAATATTTATTAAACTTATTTAACAATTTAATAGCTATTATATAATTTTGTCATATAACTATATTACTTATATATAAAGTTCATTATAATAAAGTTCATTATATTAAAAATATTTTTAGGATGTTCAAGAAAGATACAAAAGACCATTTTCAGCAGACACCAAAGATCGAGGATCATCTTCAAAATCATTTTTGAAGCCCACAGACTTTTTACAAAACTATAAAAGTAAGCTGTAAGATAAAAAATATCCTGATTTAATTAAAAGTACAAATGTAAATTATTAACATATATCAATAAATAAATATATTACTTATATTTTAGATTCACCGCTGACTGTAAGAGTTTTACCACCTACTGAAGAATTATTAGCAAATTCTAAAGTATATACAAATGCTGCACCAAAAATTAATCGAGATATTGGTAGTAACGCATCTGATTATGGCTCAGAAGATACATTTATAAGTTTAGGCACAAAAATTAAAGCTAAGGCTCAATCTTATAAAAATAAGAATCAAAATGCCAAAAATATGTTAAAATATAGAAATATTGCTAAGAAAGGTTGTAGGTCCATGGAAGTTGAAAATGATACAACAAATGATAATAGCTATGGTTTAGAAGTAACAATCACAGAAAAACCTAGATCACCATCACCTTGTAAAAATCGAGATTTGTTTGCATCAAGAGCTTCATCACCACAGTTCAGAAATAAATGCTATGAATCTTATTTTTTATCACTAGAAGAAGATGCTAAAACTAATAATGCATTGCTCGGTAGAGTTTCCTTTGCCCCTAATATAGAAACTGAAAGGAATATAGATAATTACTCTCGTAAATTAAATTTAACCAGGCAACAACTGTCTTTAGTCGAAGAAGAATCAACACAAGATCTTGAAAGTATACCTTCTCAAAACCTGAGAAGCTTATCACCAAAAATACCATGTGATAACGAAAAACATGAAAAAAATATGGAGCTTTTTGAAGCAAATGCTAAATGTGATGTAATATATCCGAAAACTAATAGTAATTATATTAAAGAAACCGACAACTATAGCAATTTTTATAATGATTTCCATACACTGGATTCTTATAAGACTAAACTGTCAAGTACTATTCACACAGATACGTCATCAAAAGACTCAGGCTATGCTGATGGCGGGTTAAAAGATGATAAATTAACTCATGATTCGCTACCTAGATCGCCGTTACCTAAAAAATCTATTTTTATGGATAAACGTGATGTTCCGAAGAACTTAGATTTTTATTTACCCAAAGAGAACGGTTGTGAAAATTATGATCCAGATAAAACATGGGCAGAACCTTTAAGTCATAGCCGCTTACTGTATAAAGATTTCTTTTTGAAAAGACCAGATCCAAACACAGTGCCGCCGCAAAATTCACCAACGAAAAGTGACGTTCCTATATCAGAAAATAAGGAACATACTGGTGAAAAGCCTGAAGCAAATCAAGTCTTAGAATATCCTACGTATCTTCTCAACAGTACAACGAAAGCGTATACTTCCAAAGTTATTGAAGACTATAAAAGAGAACTGGAAGCTATAAACAATTTACATGAGCTTACATTAAAGGATATTAAAACGGATGCTGTGTCGCCCACTCCTCTTAATATTGTTGAATTGTTTGAACAAAATAAATTTGCAGAAGATAAAAGAGAATCTAGTGAAAATTCACAAGAAACGAATATAAGTGATGTTCCTTCAACTAGCGATAAGAACTCACTGGACACTAAACAAGACATATCTAAAGTCACCACAAAAGAACTTATACAAAATTATCTGAAAGTAAAAGGCGATTGTTCGAAAGATGTGCCTAGAAATTTGAGAAAATATGACAAAAAGTTAAATAATATGAATTCAAAATATGAAGAAAACTCAAGCTATAAGCAATATTGGAATAATAGAAATGCTAAAATTAATATAAGCAAAAGTAACGTACCAGTTGAAACGAGACAGGAAAATAATACGTTGACAAATCGTATACCATTAAGCGCTAGAATAGATAGTGTTCAAAACGATAAAGATATAGAATCATGGATGTCTTTATCTATACCTTCACCACGTATGTTAGATATGGATAATTTCGGGGATAAAAATGAAGAACCAGCAGTTCCTGATTCAGAAAAACCAATTAGTACTGACAAAAAAATTGAAAATGGGAAAATAATTGAACGTGAGAAAAAAATTGAAAATGAAAATAAAGTAGAGGCGCCGATAAAAACATCTCCTAAATCACAAAAGAGTAAAGAATTAAACGCAAAATCCTCAGTTTTAGATATTTATTCGATGCTAAAAGAAATAGAAAGTTATGGAGAGAATCCTGTGGCTACGGCTGTAAATAAAAATACTACTTCTGAACCGGAAGTGAAAGAAGATGAAAGATGCAGTACGCCTAGAGACAACTTTATGTAATATTTTATTTAATTTTTACTATATATTATTATATTTCAGTATATTTTTTATTAATCAATGTAAATTTTTACAGGGAAATTTTCGAATTTTTGGAAAAAGTTGAACAAAGTGCAAACGATGCTTTATCGGTTGTTACTAACACAACTCCTCAAACTATACCGAAGTAAGTTGTACTTAGTTTGCATATGTTCAAAATAAATGTTTTCTCTCAGTAAAGGAGGTAACCACTTATGCTATTAAGGGACACTGCATCACTAAGGTCAATTTGTATTTTGGAATGTTAAAGCGATAAGTCATAAGAGTATGGTCTAAAAATATAATATTGAAATCCATTGAGTTAATCATTAACAGGGACTTTAGTTGACCTTTTCAAATTCTATATATACAGATAATGTTTATGAAGAAAAGACTAATAAAATGCCTTAACTTTAAGTCTATCGCAATAGATATAATCCTTTAATTTGCAATGAGTGACTGCGTAATACATATATTGAATTGGATTCAGATTGGAAGCGCTTCTGAAACTGCCGCAAACAGAACTTGCACAGCGACTAGTGACTGCTTCTCTTCAGTTAGAAGAGAGGTCTTGTTGTATTACTCTACTGCAAGAGAGCCTCGCCAACCATAAGGAACAGGTAAAATACATTTTGTAAAAGTACAATATTAATTTAATTATCCAAATTAACGGTGAATAATCGATAATCTATCGATTTATATTAATAAAATATTTAAATTGGAAAATCAAAATAAAAAAATATTTATTTTTTCTATCTTTTTTATTCACTACAAAAAAATAATTGTATATAGTATAAAAATTGCAATTGCAAATCCCTTTCCTCTATAGCGTTAGGGCGTACATTTGTATGAGTGATACATATTATTACTTTGTACTTATGTATTTAAAACAGGTATTTACTATTTGTAAAATCGTCATTTTCCTCTGATTTTGTTCCTAATCTTCTTATTTAATGTAACGTAATGATATCACATTTGTTATTAATTTAATTTTAGTAATGTGTATGTAGATTACCAGCGCGTGTAATATCGATTCTGTGTAATTCGTATTTCATTATATTTATTTATATATTATTATTATTGTAGTTGAATATAATTTCAGATGATATCAAAAATAAGCAATTTGGAGAAACAATCAAATCGAAATATTGCCAAAGTGAAGCAGGAATGCGAGGAAACTATTAAAAGACATCAAAGTTTTATCGATCAGGTATGATTATTACATTATGAAGCAATAATAAACTGTAGTAAACGTGTTATAGCCGACAATTTCGTTAATGTGGACTATCGACTTAAAACTTTATAGCCTTTTCCACTCTCTTCTCTCTTTGTGCTTGTTACACCCAGAAACCGGCATGATTGATTTTAAGATTCTACGCACATTCGGTTTAAATGACCGAATGGTAACTTCAGTAACCAAAGATTTTTTATGTATACCGAATCATTAATATAAGTTTTCGGATCTTTTTTAAGTTTTTATGTCATCTTAACAAGTTGCTCAAGAATATAAGGCAGTTTCATGATTTTCTTATTATATTTATATAACTGCATATGGAGTTTTAAAATAACAGTTTGTACAAAAGAAGAAAATAATTGAAAGTTTACTCAACAGTGGAAAATACGGCTGTTCTCATAAATAAAATGATGACGATGTTTATATAATAGAAACATCGTCATCATTTTATTTATTAAAAGTAATTAAATAGTAAACCGTAAGAGGACCGTCGTGGCGCAGAGGCGCAACGTCTGCCTGTAACGCGACGGTTTCTGAGTTCGATCCCCAGTCGAGGAAGATGGATTTTTTTATTTTCATTTTCTTCGCTCTGGTAAACTAGGCAAAGCGCGGCGTTGAGTTCCGCCACTTAACACGCAATGCCTCGAAAACGGCGGAAAGCGGGGACGGAGAAAGCAGGGACTAGGTAACGGAGTGTCTTAACACTAGGTTCCCGCGGTCCCTGCAGTTCCCTCTGCCTACCCTGCCTTGTGCGGGATAAAGCGTGAAGCTAAAAAAAAAAATATATAGAAAAACACAACTTCAATGTAACAATTTATTTTAAAACTGAATATATTTACGTTTTATTTACAGCTGATAAACGATAAAAAGACATTAAATCACCGAATAGAGCAATTAGTAGACGAAAGACGCTCGTTAGAAGAAAGATGGAAGCGTTCAGCGCAAACACTAGAAGAACGCTATAAGTTGGAACTCCGTAATCAACACGACAAAATGGCCGCCGCGCAGCAGGTCATTGTTTTTAGCTTTGCGTTAGGCTTTTTGTGATTTATATTTATTTTCTATCGGCTTTACACAAATGGATAAACATTGAATTGGTTTCCAAGAGTTTATAAGCTTATCCATAAAGATATTTTAAAAAAGAAATATTTGAAAAATCGATATGCTTATTTGTGAATTATAATATTTATAATAACTCCTAATTACACACCCAGAAAAGTAAAATAAATACAAGTGGTCTTATTGATTAAATAGCAATATCTACCAGTCAACCAAAGAGCAAAGAAATAGCAAATTAAGAAAAAAAAGTTACAGTGTATAAGTTAGGAATTAATAAAAGTGATATAAAGAATAAAATGAAATACATATTACATACATACATACATACATATGTACACTTACATATGTACATACATACGTATATACACACATACATGCACACATACGTACATATATAATTAAAAGGAGAAACAGAGAAACAGATGATTGGAGAATTAACAGTGCGAAAAACGATTCTTTAAACTAAGCTTAAAATTTACAAAAAAATGGTATTATAATTATATATTAATGAAAAGTAGTATGTGCCTTTAAGTTAATGTTGAAATTAAAGTATATATAAATTAAATGCTATAAATATTAAATCAATATCACGAATCTTGCTACAAAAGTATAGAAATTATTTAAATATAGAAAAAAATATATATGTATATATGTTTATTACCGTTACTTAATTATTTAAACACACAATTAGTCTTTTAAAATGTACTCCTTTATAAAAATAATAGCAATTACTCTTTTAAGCAGAATGCTCAATGTAAAAAGGATATTTTTTTTTTAATTTGACAGTAATAATTATGTATATAATTTAAATTGGTCAGTTTTTTTCATACATACATTGTTTTTTAGGGTTTGTTATATAGTATTAGGTAAGTAATAGGAAAACACTTCAAATTGCAGAAGCATTTTTATTATTTCTATTATTAATTTTGAAATGGAGGTCATATTAATTAATTAATATTTATATTAATGAAAATAAATAAATATATGACTTTTTATGTCATTTATTTTAGAATTATTAAATGTGCTTGTAGTATTGTTAAGAGCATTATACAGAAATATCTCAAAGATGAATTAGACATTCTATTTCTAATTATAATGTTATCTCCCGTATGGTCTAGTGGCTAGGATACCTGGCTTTCACCCAGGAGGCTCGGGTTCGATTCCCGGTACGGGAACTTTTTTTTGCATTATAGTGAGTTGTTATAATTTACATATTAAATTGTTTTATTTTGTTTTATATGATATCGTAATAAATCGCGGACTAGTAATTTAGAAAAATGTGTTTTTGTTTGTTTAACATATATGTATGTAGTACTTTTTTAATATTTATATAAAATATGATATGATAGTTGAGGTATGGGAGAGCGGAGTTTAATCACTGAGGATCATGTCCAGCAGATGATGCAGTGCTTATTGCATCATCAGAAAGCGAGTTGCAGGCATTGGTCACCATTCTGAAAGACGGGTGTGAAACTAATGGTCTAAGCCTGAATGCAAGTAAGACAAAGGTTCTGGTATTTGAAAGAGACGAGGAAAGGACAGATTGCAAGATTTTCGTGAATGGAAATTTATTAGAACAAGTGAATGAAGTAGTATACTTGGGAAGTATGTTAAGTAGAGATGGTAGATACGAAATGGATGTGGAAAGACGTGTTGCTGCCGGTAACAGAATGAACGGTGCCTTAGCTGCGTTGTTGAGACGGCAGAACGTCAGCATCGCTGCACGTTTGGCCGTACACAATGCAGTTTTGGTTCCGACGCTGTTATATGGCAGTGAAACGTGGGTATTACAGAAGAAGAATGAAAGAAAGATGAATGCTGTGGAGATGCGATCTCTTCGAAGGATATGCGGAGTCAGCTTAGCTGACCGAATCCGCAACGAAGAGGTACACAGGATGGTAGGTACCAGCGAGGATGTCACAGTAAGAATGAAGAAGAACGTGCTCAGGTGGTTTGGGCACGTCGAAAGAATGAGTGACGAAAGAATGGTAAAAAAGATATACGATGGAAAAGTGTGTGGTAAGAGAGGTAAGGGGAGACCTCGGTTGGCTTTCGAAAACACAGTATCGAAGATACTGGAGGAAGGTCACGTAAAAAGCATGAGGACTCCCCGGAGAGCATGCATGAAGAGGTTAATGACAGTGGACGAGGCGAAAGAGGTATGCAGGGACCGCAGCGTTTGGCGCTCCGTTCTCTCTGACTACCCCGCTAGGGATAGAGCGTGAAGATATGTATGTATGATATGATAATGAGGTTATAATTTTTATTTTATGTGTGTAAAAGTAATAAATATTTTTTATGTATTATTTCATAGTAAAGGTATATATTTAACAATTACTATATGTTAACCATCTCCCGTATGGTCTAGTGGCTAGGATACCTGGCTTTCACCCAGGAGGCTCGGGTTCGATTCCCGGTACGGGAAGCTCTTGTTTTTATATATTTTAAACATTTTTTTTAAACCTATTTTAAACGACATCCTAGATATATATTGGAGTTACATCTACGTTAGTTACGTTACTTAATTATTTGAATACTTAATTAAAGTCTTTTTAAAATTTGGCTGTGTTACTTCTAGTTTTTTACACTATAGTTTTTTTTACTCCTTTTTTATTCTAGGTTGCCAGACAACGATGGGTGCGACAAAAGGCTGAAAAAATTAAGGTAACATAACAAGTGTAAATTGGGTATTAGACGTAGGGAGAGGCAGAATTAACCCTCGAAAAGTACCAAGCACGAGCACATAAATATTGCCATTTTTCCATAATTAGTAATTTCAAACTTAAAAACTCGACTCCGTCCGGCCCTCGGTTACACGGATCCGCGATTATCCGAAGTAAAATAAGTATTTATTTTCGTTGATATGTACTTGTGGTTTTAAATAAACGTATAATGTTATACGTACATATACATATGTATGCTCAAAACCCAATTACCCGATTTTATTAATATGTACATAATTTCATTTATCCGAATATCTTACAAAACAATTATTATGGTTAATCGAGTTTCTACTGTATGTCAATCTATATCTAGGTATTAAACCTAATATATAAGAATACAACGAGTACTTCAATAATATACCCACTAGATAAATATTCATGGAAAAATACTTGCGTTCACATGGCTTAACGGTGAGAGCGCTTGCACGGTATGCAAGAGGCACTGGTTTAAATCTCACTGCGTTCAAATTTTAAATGTTTTCTGTAGCATTTTTGGTATGATTTTCATAAATTATAAAAATGAGTTGCCGCATGCGGTATTTCCGGACAGATACGACCTGCAGACCTTCAAAAAAAGAGCGTATTCCCATTTAAAAGGCCGGCAACGCATTTTGTAGCTCCTCTGGTGTTGCAAATGTCCATGGGCGGCAGTATTCACTTACCATCAGGTGATCTGTCAGCTCGTTTGCCACCTATATTATATAAAAAAAAAAAAAAAAAAAAATGTAAAAAAAATTCATCATCACATGTAAAAAGTATTCATCTTGTACAAGCAAGCAAAACTAGTAATGATTATACAAAAGTGCTCCATTGTTTCTATTTAGGAACTAACCGTTAAAGGTTTAGAAGGAGAACTGAGAGAGATGGCGGAGAGACAACAAAAAGAGATATCCGATTTGAAGATGTTCCACGCGGAACAAAATGGCCGCCTTACTGCCAAACATGCAGCGGAAATGGAGGAGTTGAGGCGCAGTTTGGAAGAGGAGAAAGAGAGTGCACTAGTGAAAGAGAGACAGCTAGCTAGTTCTAGGTTGTTATTAATATATAAGTATATATGCATATTTTTGGTGTGTGTAGTTAAATTATTTATAACTCCTGTACAGTTTATAGATTTTAGATGGAAAGACTAATGTATAATTTTGTAGCTTTTTTTTTTAATTCTATTTTTTTTTATTCTAGAAAGGTCTCGTTTCTTATTTAACATCAATTTTTTTTTTTTATAATAATAAAAAAAGTCGTAACATGGTTATTCTTGAACATATTTATTGCAATAGAATGGAAAAGCAAATTCTGGAGCTGGAAGTAACATACCAAGAGCAACGAACACGCCTCGTAGCGGAGATGAGAGCGGAGAACGAGAAAGTGGCGGCCGAGCTTGCGGAGAGAGAGAAAATGCAAAAGATGCAACTTGGTAAGCGATTCATAGAATATTTTTATTTTTTTTCAGCTTAACGCTTTATCTCGCAGAGCAAAGTAAGTAGAGCAGAGAGATACTAGTATTCTTTCGACTTGCACGTCTTGAAGTGAATGAGTGAAGTCAGTGAAGTTAGGTGGAGAATTTTAACGTCTAAAAGGCATTAAGAATTTAAAAGTAAAAATTTGAGGTTTATTTTTACGTGCAAGTGAATGGAATATATGAAACTACCTAGAAACCAATGAAATTTTCTTAAATAGTTGTGGTTCACAATTTCAGTTGTTAAAAATCGTAAAATTCCATTTTTTCCCCTTCTCTATGAAATTTCGGGAAATCCTCTCTTATTACTCTCCTTCGTTCCTTAAGTACTCTATATACCAAATTTTAGGCTCCTACAACTAAATAATGAATGAGTAATATAACGTTAAAGTTTTCACGAAAACGTTAAATTTTGAATATCAATAGTTATCATGAAAAATATTTTTGTCACTTTTCGTACTATTCTTCAATATGTGTTATTAATATAAGTATGTTGTATGTTTCTATATTGTATTAATATTAGTTATTTGTACATTGTAACTATTTTTGTTTCAAAGATAAATGGAAAGAAGAGCAAGAGAAGCTTCTAGAAGAAAAGAGACAGCAACTAGAAAAGAACATGGAAGAAGAGAAAAAGAAGTGTGAGGTATTTTTTTATATAGCATTGAACAAAATATCGAGGTTATGTACAATTAATTCAAATTTCGTTAATATAAAAAAATATTTTAGGAAATTTTAAAACAAAAACGCGAAGCACTACAATTAGAATTCGAGCAATACAAAAAAGAGTATGAGGCAGAACAACAAGTGTTGTTAAAGAAGAAAGTGTCGGAGATATCTACTCAGCATAAGTTAGAAAGGGACAGAGAGATAGAGAAGGCGATAGAGAGCATGGAGGCAGAGGCTCAAATAGGCCGGAGAGAATTGCAAGAGGCTTTGAGGTGAGGATGGTATTAACTTTTAACCGTTTAGATGCGTATATATTAATAAATATAATTAAAGTTAGATTATATAAATTTAACACAAAGGAAACATTTTGTTACAGTAAAGGAATATAAAAATCAAGCATTTTTGTACGATTTTCATGTATAGATTTAAAAAAAATAAATTTGGTCCTACCTATGTTATATGTCCAATACTTAACTATATATTCTAACAATTCTTTAGGTAAAGATGGCTGACTGATTTTATTATATACTGCATTTTATAATACATTTGTATGGGTTTTAATTTAGTAATATTTTATTGTTTTTTATAGAAGGAACAAAGAACAATATGAAGTGGAATTAAAGGCGCTCGCGGAAACAGAACAAGCGACTCTCAAGCGATATCAGGACGCTCAGGCTAGAATACGACTTACTGAAGATAAATGTAAGTATAATATAACGGTGAGGATATGATTAAAGTAAGAGAAAAATGATGCTTTCCGATGTTTCCGCTTATGCTAGAATCCACCATAAGCGAATCTAGCATAAGCGATTAGATCGATACAAAGAAAATAGCAATAAAGAGCCTAGTTTCGAATAATTTTCTTCTGAAGATGAGATTGACATGCTTTCTTATAACAGAGGAAATAACTAAATATTAATAAAAATATAAATACTCCACAGTTTATTTATAAATATAATTTGTTTTTAATATTTTGTAATATTACTGTATATGTTGCCAGGCGCGGAAATGGAAGTGACTGTAAGCCAGCTTGAAACTAGAAATCGAGTGTTAACAGAGGTAAGTTAGCTCTTTGTACAGCCACACTTGTGTCCATAGTAAAAATTATAAATATAATTACGTAAATATATACTTATGTATTTATTTACAGTATTATTTCAATCTAATAATTATGACAAAATCTAAAATAAATAGCTATCTATAATTATTCATGCGTGTTTTCTAGAAAAATAGTCAGTTGGAAGCGAGAACAGAAGAGATAAAAACTCAATGTGAAGAATCGTGGCGTACTAAAGTGGATCAGCTACACGCAGAAATAGCGGACTTGAAGAAAACACACGAGGAGCAAATGCACCAGTTGTACGCTAAGTAAGTAATATATGTATACATACGAGTATATATGTGGCGGTAACGGCGAGCTTAATTTCAAGCATAGTATTAACTTGCCTTTATAAACTTGTTAAAATTATAAAAGTAGTAAAATTTTCAAAAATAAAAAAATATTTTTTTTCAAACGAAATAAATAATTAAATTATTGTTCCAAAATAAAACGCCATTTTTCAAGTATGATGCGAGCGTACACTGTACTGTCAGAGCGGGACAGAGATATATCTCTTTCTTTTGGTTATTTTTTTGAATGAAAGGTGACAGAATGACAACGTTTAATAGTATTTTTGTAGTACGTCATTCGTATTTCATGATGTCTACCTCACGCGTTACACAGCTTGTATTAATATCGTGAAATGGAAAAAATTATGCTGTATCTAAACTAATAATAATTATTAAATAATTTTTCATATATAGCCTCTAAATATTTTCCCCTATAAGTAGTTTTGATAATGGCCGCCGTGTCAGATACACACTGTATATTATTCTTAAGTGATTTATGTCCTCTTCCTCTTAATATTAAAAAGTACTGGTCGATTAAGTTTTTATACTAAACTTGGATTTTTGTATATTAACTTTCTTTAGCTTCTCATTTTATCAAATATAGTAGTTAGACGTAGAGAGGGCTTGGTCTCAAGAGTTTACGCGAGACTTTGACGTTGGTATTGGCTGAATTTAACACCGCACTACATCTTGCTAGTTGAGTCAGACACTATCCAACTTCCTCTACATAGCACCATTCAGATGGGAAGCGGAGAGCGGAGTGTTTAGCCCTAGGTTTTTTGTACTTAAACTTTACTCGTGCTGTTTGGAGGAATTAGGTATAAAGCTGTGAAAAGTTCTTTTTGAAGACCGCCGTGGCGCAGACGCGAAACGTTTGTCTGAAACCGCGATGGTTTGTGGGTTCAATTGTCACTCGGAGAGAATGGATTATTTTTTTAGTTTCACTCTTTATCCCGCATATTGCTGGGTAGGCAGAGGGAATTGAGAGAACCATATGAACCTAGTGTTAAGATACTCCGTTGCTTAGTCCCTGCTTTCTCCGTCCCCTCTTTCCGCCTTTTTCGAGGCATTACGTGTGGATAAAATGTTTCACTTCCATTTTATTCACAAAGAGTTTACGCAGATTTTGCAGTTCCCGTTACCTATCCTGATATAAACTGAAAAAATATTCTTTTTCAGAGTAAAAGTGGCCGTGGCAAGAAAAGATTCAGCGATACAAGCACTGACGCGAGAGACCGCCAAGTACCAGGAGAAGATAACTCTACTGGAGCAAAAGCTCCAGCAGCAGAGAAAGGATTTTCTTAAATCCAAATAATCAAAAGTATTTATTTTATATTGACTTACCAAATGTTTCAAAAACGTACAATAACTTCATATTTATATTTTGTTATTTTGCTTTAAATTATGACTCATTTTGCCTTTATATGTTGGATGGTCCAGAAAACTTTTTGTTTCACGCTTTTTTTGAGCGACCTATTTATTTTTCTTTAGAAAGGTATGTTAATACGTAACTGATGATAGAGCCCATTTCAAAATGTGAATTGTAAATATGAAAATGTTGATTGCACTTTATCCATTAAATGATATGTACAATTTTGCGTAATTTGAAATAATTCTGGATAATTTTGTTATTGTACTTTCCAACGATATATGAAATTCTTTTTACTATTGTACTATGAGAATTGATATTTAATATAGAGAGAGATTTGTTTGTGCATCGTTTGTATTAGGACCATTATATTGTCAACAAGTGCATGTAAATAAAAATAAATACTCAATTATTACTATTGTTTTTTTTTTGTAGTTAATTAAATAAACTTTAAAAACACAATTCGCCAAGATAAATATTTTAGTTCAAGTGGGGAAGGGGGTCGTATTATATAAATATCTATACAAAAGAGATTTCATATGAAAACAAAAATTAAACTGTTAAATTATACTATAAAATAAAACTTTTTATTGCCTGTTAAATAAAAAGAATATACATATATGTATTGATATATGTAAATTCATTTTTAATAATTAAAATCATATACCAGTTCACTCTGCCTACCCTGCCATGTGCGGGATAAAGCGTGAAGCTAAAAAAAAACATATATGAGGAGTTAAAATAAAACAAATATTATGTATAAAGACTTAAAAAATAATAATATTTATTATATGTATATTTTTTAAAACAATAAGAATACCTTCTGGTAAACAACACATACGTACGTTATTACAAATCCCTTAATGGAGCCAACACGATGTACATAAAAGTACTAAAACGCGTTAATTGTAATTAAATTACTATAAACATTTATTATATACAAGCTATTTAAAGTTAAATTGAGACCATATTTTAAGGCACGTATCATATTTGTAAATAAATATGGAAGACTTGCTTTAACAAAAACGAAACAATATTGGACAAGCTGCCAAAGAAGAGTTATGAAAAGTAGATCTAATTCAATTCATTCATTCTTCTTCATTCAATCCAGTTAGCAGTACAGTTTTGTTTGAAAAAAAAAATATTTATTTAGCATAAAAAATGCCGAAGCACTAGAACCCGCGCCTCTTGGATACCGTTCATTCCGCTTTAATCAATAAGCCATACGTTCTTTTTTTTAGGCTTTTGAAATTTTAAATACAATTGTTTTCAAACAATGTTTTAAGATAAACAACTTCACCAAGGTCTCCACATCTCCGAACTCGACGAACCCTGTACAGGTGACTTAGAGCTAGTGTCTGCTTCAGCCTTTTCTTTAGGACTTTCCGTTTTATGCGAACTAGATTGAGCTAACGATTCCGCTGTATGACTTATAACTGTCCTAGGAACACTTCTTAGAACTGGTCTAGAACTTTCCGCAACAGCCGGTATCCCTACTGGTAACGTTAATTTACGTTCACTGTCTAGATGGCTTGGTAATCTATCTGGAAGCTTACGGAATGCTGAAACTTTTTCCGCAGTCGTTTTTCTATCTATATCTTTATGAAAATTAATATCTATTATATCACTTTTCTCCGGTGTAGTTAATTTCTTTTCACTTTCCAGTCTTATTAACTTTGGCACTGGCCCCAGCGTATCTGCGTGTCGTTTAAGCTTTTGTCTAATGGAATAATCGACAGCGCGCTTTGGGGACGCGTCAATTCCAATTTTATAATTTTCAACGTCAATCACAATCGACAGAGGCTCCATGAACTTTTTGTTTCGTAACGCTTCCTGTTTTAACGTTTCCGGCGATATCGTTGTGGAGGACACTGTCGCTTTTTGTTCGGGACTCGAATCTTGGTCCGACGCGGAATGACTAGGAGGCGTGGGAAATGGAAACTTTTGCACTGGACGTGGTGGAGTTTCGAGCTCAGTTGAAGAATCACACGCCGAGTCACAAGACAAAGGACTCAGCGGTGGACTTGTTGGCTTAGTTGATTTCACATAGTGAAAAGCACTAGGTCTCTCATCATCTAATCTTAAAGGATCCGGTATTAGAGGTGGATAATCTGAATGTAGGCGTTCAAATCCAGATATACAAGTGTTTAGATGATTCCCAAGTCGATATCGAAGTCCAGTCGGTACATTTGCCAGTCGAGAAAGGTATCTCCGTACCTCTACAGCGCAGTCTCCGAAGCCCGCCTTAAATCTGTGTAACACTGCAGGGTCAGCGGCGATCGCAGCGGCCAGTTGTTGTCTTTGCAATGTCTGCAAATGCTTCACGGTAAGTTCAAGGATATCCGCCTTCTCCAATTTGGAGTGGCGAGCTGGCTGTAAAGAAATGAAAAAAGATATTAGATACAATATTCTTCTTTTTTCTGTTTTGTTTTGTCAATATATTATTAAATATTATAAATTGAAATACAATTTCGAAATATATATAATTGTTTTATTTACCGAGTCTCTGGTATAATTTAAAGATAACCTAATGATAACAAGATATTATTGGATACAAATACTTACGTCTTTATCCATAGCATCCATTAGAAGATCCTTTAATTCGTTTAGGCAATTATTAATACGCGCGCGACGTTTTTTCTCCATAATTGGTTTGTTTGTCTGCAAATTCAAAATCACACGTTAATTGGCACAGAAACTAGTTACACAAAGTGCGATGTTGGGTTTTAACGCTCACGCAACATCCCAGGAGTGTAGAGATCGAGTGACATTATACTAAACTCTCCTTTCAAAATATAAGTGAATTCATAGAAGAAAAAATAAATACTTTAATTTTCCCACATCATTTCCAAAATATTAATAATAGGTATTCTTATTTTATATTTTTGCTCCAATTTTAACATTACATCAATTAAATATTTAATATATATTGTTAAATATTAACCTTTCTTAACTCAGCCTTGGACAAAGTCTGGTTAGGCTCCGACATAAACCCGCTTTGGGAATCGTCATCTTCACTGCACGGCATTTTTAAACTGTTCACTAACATTAATGTCACTTAACAGATCCTTCCCCGACGACGTCTCACAATTAACTGACGTGCGACGATCGTGGAACAATATTTAAATTTGCCCACCATATTTGTTCATCCTGTTTCAAAAATGTTCGAAGGAAAATATGTTGTCTCTGTCTAACATATGAGAGTAAGTGCTGGGAACTGTATCGGAATGTTTTGTTTTCGTTCCGTCTCGCTCTAAACGGGGACCTGCTACGGAAAGGTGCTGCAGAATTGTTGGTAGCGCACACAACCTGAAGCAAGTTCGATTTTGTATGCAAATAAGTCATATGACATATTTAACTTTTATTTTTTTTAATTAAATTGTTCATTTCACTTAAATATTAGAATTATTGTTTAACAAATCATCAATAATGTTTATTTTTAATGCTTACATTAATTTTTATATGCCATTATTTTAGCAAATATTTATTTATCATTATTTTTAATAAAATTGAATATTTCAACCATATTACCAAGCTTTTCCTTAAACACAAAAGCACTCATTTATAATATTTTATAACTATTAATCTAACCAATACAACAAAAAAAAATACACACAAAAACGATGAAGCTACAATTTTGATCCCCTCATTCAATCGACTATGGGAATGTATGACCATTGACATGTTCATCAAAAATTACAGTCTCCCTCATACTAAAATTGACGAAAAATAACCATACTTCATTGATTCGCACCTTTCCATGAAGTACCATATTAAATTCTTTCATAATATGGCAAAATAAATTCGATACTTGGAGGCAGCGTAGCGTAAAAGGTGAGTACAGTTTTTTATAGGTTAGTGTAGGAATTGGGTTCTTTATGGGGTGTCGCGCGGTTCTCACGCTGTGTGGGAATGTAGAAAGGTGCAAGGGTTCATTTTCGGACCTTAGATGTACTTACGTTTGTTTGCCATGCAGTTAAATGTTTATAATATGTGTATATATTTTATTACGTTTCAGTGTATTATCCTGAATAATTAATTGTTATTGCTTTATAATGATAGTGGCGCTTATATATATATATATATATATATATATATATATATATATATATATATATATATATATATATATATATATATATATATATATATATATATATATATATATATATATATATATATATATATATATATATATAATCTATTAATACATAATATATAACATTAGTAGAAATTATTATCTAAAAGAAAAAAAAATAAAACAAATAATCAGTATTATTTTAATAATATATTTTTTTATTTTAATTAAATCATATGTTATCTGTTTAGCATTTATAAGTATACTAGGATTTCGTAGACAAAGATAAAAAAA
This sequence comes from Dione vanillae, assembly GCA_037178615.1. Lineage (NCBI taxonomy): Eukaryota > Metazoa > Arthropoda > Insecta > Lepidoptera > Nymphalidae > Dione > Dione vanillae. The sequence continues at coordinate 1,730,485 of JAZFAU010000138.1, read as the reverse complement.
AATCAAAATGAGTAACTGCTTGAATGAATTAAGTAAAGTCATTAACATTACACCATAAAATTTAATTAACGGGAATCGAGAGAGTCTTATCTTCACAGTTTCTCACATCCAATTTAAAATTGAACATTACCGAGATCGGGTAACTATTAGACGCATACATTTACGTTTCACTAGTATTCTACCCTTGGTTTATCTCAAAATAAAATGCTGAGGTTGTATATTTAGGATTTGTTTCAGTTAAAAAATAAGTTTTGTAATGTACTTTATTAAAATAATTTCGTCTTATGGTATAATTACAAAATTTTCAAAAATAAAACAACCTAGGTCTTGATGTCCGAATTCGGTAAATGCCAAATTTAATTAAACATTTTCAAGCATTTAGCCATAAAAGTGAAACAAACTGACAGACAGTTCATTTGTACATATATAATATAGATTATGTAACAAGTCGCTGACCGGACCAGGTGTTCTCATTGACCTTTACTATCCCACATACCGACATGCATAAGTTTTATATTAATATTCATTTTGCTCATTTCTCCCACGGTCTTTTTAATGAAAACCATTATATTACTTAAATTTATAAAGGGAACTGCTTCAAATGTCCACTGTATTTAAAAGCAATAAGAGTACAGTACCTCGACCAGAAGGGCACGTGTAAAATTGTTAAAAGATGTTATACAACTTTAAAATTTACACTTAAAAAGTGTAACATAACCTCTAATATTACTATACATAAAGCTCAAATTGCTTTTTTAAGTAGAATTTTCAAATGAAAGGTAAGCCAAGTTCAAAATTGCACCAAAACATAACACAAACTATAGTACAGTCATTTAGAACTTTAAAAGCTTTATTACTATAAATATAAAGATCAAATTAGTTAAGAAACAGAAATATTTGTGCAAAACTTAAATTTGTTTCAACATGCATCCGAATGTGACGAAATCGCATGCAATCGCGTGATGATCAATGAAAGTGAATAGCCGTTGTCACATGTCGTTGACGCGTTAAAGGGGATCAGTGGGAAAATATGTATTGTAATTGGCCTAATTATTAAATTCTGTTATACACGTAGTGTTCATTTCAATATTATTGTAGGGAGTAAAATTATTTCGTTTTGTGTAACAATATTTTAATTGGAACATCTGTTTGGTTACGGTAATAGACATAACGATATGTCAGAAAAAAAATAAATATTCAAGTACTAATATAAATGTACATTGTTAATACGCTTTTAATTAATTTAGTTAAAAATGATTAAATATTAACATTTTTAACAATATCGGCCGAATGAAATTACGTCTTTGCTAAGCTATTAAGAAGATTTTGAATAAAAGAAAATATAAAGGTAGTTCAAATTACCGTCACTAAACTAAAAAAAACCGTGAAATTAACATAAAAGTAATGTAATGTTACAGTATATAGGGCATAGGAACAATACTCAATGTTATTGAGTATATTATTAAAAAAGAATTAAAAAAACCCATAGTTAACGTAAATACGCTTATCTGTACATCACTATGGTATATAGATAATTAACTAACCACAGATTAAGTTGTTCAAATAAATATTCAATTTTATGTGTCAATTATAGCTTTATTAGGCCCGTTATAAAAGATAGAAAGATAGCATCAATAGATTATCTGTAATATGTTCAAAGAAACGGAAGCGATATTGAATTATTTAAAATCAAATACAGTTACGGTGTCTTAATAATAAAACGTTTAGATATAACTGTTAAGCTATAGAAAAGTTTTTAAACAGATTTAAGAAATTTTTTTCGTTTCTATCTACTGGTTTTTCAATAAAAGTGTAATTTCAACTAGTTCTTTTTCTTCTTATTATTAATTAATAGCGTAATCAGCTATCACTTTATTAATTATGTGGACCGTCGTGGCGCAGAGGCGTAAGCGTCTGCCTGTAAACGCGACGGTTTGAGGCTTCGATTCCCGCTCAGAGAAGATGGATTTTTCTATTTCCATTTTCTTCGCTCTGGAAACTAGGCAAAGCCCGGCGTTGAGTTCCGTCACTCAATACGCAATGCTTCGATAAAAGGCGGAAAGCGGGGACGGATAAAGCAGGGACTAAGCAACGGAGTGTCAGTGTAACACTAGTTTATCAATAATCAAAGAGCTGTCGGTAAATATGACGGTTGTGGTAATCATTTTCTTACTGTGGCAAACATTGCAATATTAAATATGATTTAAAGTCTAAAATTAGGACGGAGGGTGAAGAACGGAGTGTTTAAACTGATAACAGTTCTATAAAGATATTCAGATAAATAAAACAAAAATAGCTTTCACTCAATAAAATAAGAAATAACAAAAAGAACAGTCATCGAAAGTGTAAGTAAAAACAACAAAATGTTAAGATTTTCTCACATTATATCTTATATTAATCCGAAGGGTCGTGTGAACCGGCCTCGGTAACGGTCCTTCCTTCCGCCCTACAGCGGATATGTTTAAGGGTGGCTATTACTGTTTAGATAGTAGGATTATATTAATTGACTTTGGATTTCGATACATTAAAGGATGAAAGGGAAACGGAAACGTTTCCCTAAGAAAAAAATTTAAAAGTGAACTTAATTTTATTTGCAAATATTTATGTTTATTTTTGTTTAATTTATTACCATTTTTTTTAACTATGTACAATATTTAGTATTTATTTTTTATTCATTAACTTATAAATAGATGTTGATACGTTATTTAATAACTATATGTATAAAATAAATGTTAAATCTCTTAGGGTTTCTGAAATATGATATAAAGCTATACAGTATAATGAAATTAATCATATATAAATAATAATAATAATATAAATTTTAAATAACAAAATAATATATAATATCCCAATTGTAGTCACCCCAACCTGATTATAAAGTAAATATATGGTAGTAAAGGCAAACTTATAGGTCAACTCCGATCCGGACTCGGAATGTTTACCGATTACTTAGCAGGGAGCTTATATTTAAACAAATTTATCTATATTTAAGGGAAAGGGATTGGATATGACTAATTATTTCATAATCTTATTAGTAGGTATGTAAATTGTCTCAAAAAATATAAAAAAAATTTAAATATATAAAATTATTATATTTATATGTATTTGGCCGTCTATAGCACACATAAAATTATTTATAAAATAGCATTTTAGCATATAAGGAAATATTTAATTTCCATAATCCCAAAACATATTACTAAGCTTTCGTACCAACATAATGGATAAATATTACACTGTTTTTTTCTTGTTATTGTAACCAAAATATATAAAGAAGATGTAAATAATAAAAAAGTATCTAGTACAGTATTAAATATCCATTGCAAGGAAACATAGATCATTCTAACAATAAAAGTACACAATAAATAGCACCCCGTTGAAAATCAAATGTAGAGCAAATATTACAATATAAAATATATATCTCGTACAAAGTAACCATCATTCTCACGTTAATCTTTATCGTCCAAAAGAACATACTTATATATCTCCAAATATTTATCAATCAATCACATTACAAAGGTATTTTTTGTGAATACTCGGCCTCGACCCGGAAATCAAGCCCCGGATGTGGCTTTTTCATTCAATAAAAACGAGTTGATAGCTTAAGGGAGTTTTTGTGTCACCTGTTCCTATGGGAATGTCTGTGAGAATATTAAAAAATGGTACACATTTTACGATTTTAGGACTTTTTGTTAATTTTATCCAAATTTGATCCCAACTTCCTCCTTTATTTTATAACAATTTTAAATGTGTATTATAAACTATTTGTCATAGAAAAGTGTCAGACTTTAACCATATAAGACATTCCCCAATTTCTGTCTGATTTGCGTGTTCAATTGCGGAACATAACACCGCCGTTTCTTTTCTTGCCAGAGCGACGAAAAAAAACAATTTATTTCCCGGGGCGGAAATCGAACCCATAACCGTTGCTATAACAATCAGACACTGTGCCGCTGCGATGGACTTTTTTATGTTTTTAAAATTAAAATCTTTCAAAATAATATTTTTATACTTAATATATGAAATTTTGTTTCATCTAATTTAAATACCTCAGTTATGAGTACCTATATCATTTAAAGGCCCCACAAAGACCACATTTTATAGCATTTTTATGCACATATGGCAATACAATAGCTACTAATAAAAAACCATAACAAAACAAACATATTACCTGTTTCACAACAATTATTTATAACAATAGGTGGTGTTAGGTGTTGAACAAGGTGTATAAAGAAAGCTACTGACACTGAGACGCCATCATAAGTTTGAAGCTTTAAAGAGGAATCTATGGGTTGATCGGAATAAATATTTTAATATATAATAATAGGAACCAATGCTATCCAGTCCATTTTATTTAGGTACTAGTTACATTGAGTTCCGTCACTTACACACACGTGAAAATGAAGAACAGAGTGTCTTAAGCTCTTATATGGGCTATAGGTATAATGTGAAGCTAGTTTTATTTCTTTTTGTATCACTGTAAATGAATCTCTTTTACCTTCATTTAATTTGAATAGCTCGCGCATTGGTTTTGTGAAGTCATGGAATTATAAAACTTATATTCTAAGAAATAATATTGAAGCAATGGCTTCTAACGCTGTTTCTATTTACAGGTTTGTAGTTAGTAATGATTTATTAAATGTGTTTATGGAAAAATCATTTTGTTATAATCTCCATAAATAATTTACAGAGTAACCATTATAGTCTTTTGTTTCAAGCAACAACATATTACATTAATTTTATATTCTCTCTGTACTCTCTCTCTCTCTCTGTCTCTACTCATTAATAAAAGGATGAAAAGTGAAAAATGTTAAGTAAACAATGTGTTTCCCGTTACTGCTACTACGCGGCGATGGCTTTCCTCCTGACCCTATATTCCCACGCTCCCGTAACAGGTGTGGTTTTGCCATAATATTTACAAAGCAAGCTAAATTAAGCTTTATTTCTCAGATTTAAGAGTATTTTTGATAATTTTATTATAATATATTCGTAATACAACTTTTGCGTTTCAATTATAGCTAGTTTGCGGAGTTAATTACTATATAATATGTAATTACGTTTTATTTATATTTAATTTTAAATACATACTTTTTTTTTTCAAAATATTTTTCTGTGTGTTAAAAACTTATGCAAAATTTATTGCCTCTTGTATCGATACTTCTTTTGTGATGACAGAAGAGTACAGAAGAGAATATTATGCAAAATATTAACCAAGCAAAATAATATTGTACATAATATATATAAGTATTTGAAATCACGAAAATCACTTAAAATGTAAACAAAAGCTTTTTGACAATGTAGATGCTTTACATTTTCAATTATTTAAAAAATCTCGAATGTTTTAACTAAGTCAAAGTTTCATTGTTTCTATGATCCGAGAGCTTTCCTGAGAGACTGGAACTGCATTAATTCTAACTTCATACCTCTAAGGGAACTTGAGAAAAATGGTCTTCGCTGATAAGGTTGACAACAGGCTAGTTTCCAAAATTTTAAAATCGAGTTCACAGTTTACCTTATCATCTATTTAACCCTAAAAAAAAATATTTTGAAAAAATAATAATATTTTCTTTATTTATTTTGCATTCAAAAAATTGTATTTAAATTTGTCTCGAAAACGCACATAACTGTCATGGCGTCTTGTGTGACGTCACTCCGTGCAATCGCATCGTAACAGTGTTGAGTTTTATCCATGTTTTATCAGATTCTTATGTTATCTTACATCAGAAATGAATACCTCGTATTACAAGTACCACAGTGTCCCACTGTAAAAGCACAGTCATAAAAACGCCAAAAAATATTTATTTACGTTCCAAATGATAAAAAAATAAGAAAACAGTAGTTAAAACTTGAATAAATTCTGATGAACAAAAGTCACTGTTCACCGCAAAGAATCTTCAATTTTGGGCAAATTACTGCTGTTTGCCTTAATGAATCCTGTTTCCATGATTAAATATTATTGTCTTCTACGAATTTACTAACAACTGCTGTATCAATTTGAAGAAAATTACTAGAAAATGAAATATCTAAAAAATAGCGCGTTGTATTTACAAGACGTCAACAACAACAATGTAGGGGTGAACGACATAAATCGATTTATCATAAAATATCGATACATGCACGCGATATATCACTTCAACCCAATATTATCAAATCAACTAATATCGATATGTACAATCGATATATTTCATTCGATATACCAAATGTCGTGAGAAATTAAAATCACATGCCATTCCTTTTTGTACTGATGCTTTATTTACGCAGTGTTACCGCCAGTGTGAAATTGACCAGTAAGTTAGTATTGGTAGAAAATGGGTGAGCCTATAACACTGATAACGATATAAAGGCAAATATTCTCCGTGAGGGCAGTGCGCAGCGATCAGATGCCAGGTCTACCTACATTTTGGTAGATCTACCAATTTTTACTTCAGTCTGCCTATCTACTACCGTACCGACCTAAAATTTACCTATTTTTTTAATTAATTTAATTGCTGAAAAAAGTATGTAGTTAAGTATAAAGTTTTATTTTTAATAAATTAAGTTAATTCGTTTCTTCATCCTAGCTGTTTTTACTTGCATTAATCTGAAACGTATGTAATATTGTAAGAATAGTTAAATACAAACAAATTTCTTACAATATATTGAAAATATCGATATATTTGGACAATATATCGCAAAGTATCGATAGAACACTACAATATATTATATCGAAAAAAATATCGATATTTTTTTTATACGAACATCTCTACAACAATGGCGAGCGAGATGCACGGCGTGACGTCACGCTTTTTTATTGGCGTTCATTGTCACGTGACATAGACCCTAATTTCTTTCGATTCATTTCATTAAAATAAAATTAATCAATGGATATTTTAATAGAAAACAGTATTTTTTGATAAGTAAACATCATGTTCATATTATAAAAATTAAAATCTATCAAGTATATTCTCAGTGGAAACAAGCCTACTAGATGGTCTTTAAGGGTTCCATTATTTTTTTGTGATTCTCAGATAAGGGGTTGTCCATTAATCACGTGAGGCTTGAAAGGGGGGGAGGGGATTTGATAAAAATCACGAAAATAACACAAGGGGGAGGGGGGGTGTAGTAAGATATCTCGTGTATTTATTTTTTCGTCTAACGCGCGATTTTTATTCTCTGCGTTGTGCGCGAAAATGATGACACCGAGTGGCTTGATGAAACCGATATTGATTTTCAACAAAGCACAGTGCCAACAACTGACCTGCAAGATGCTTATCCAGTTGTTAGTGTTGAAGAATATCTTGCTAATCCGTGGTCCGAGGACAATATACATTAATTATATTTATGTACTAGTACAATACATGTTTTTCCTATGATTAAACTCTAAAGCTTTAATTACAGAACAAATCCAACAAGAATGAACTAATTTAACTGTACGTATTGTTTTTTTTTATATAATAAGATTTTTTTGCACATTTTTTTTCAGAAATGGCGCCGTATTGACGTATGTCAAACTATTTTTTTTTAATTGCAAATCAATCACCCGCGTCCACTCAACCTAATTCTTAATCCGCTTTTGCCCATCACTATTCTGTTTCGTACAAGAAATCAACTTGTGGGAAGTATTCCGTAATGCATTTCTCAGTTGCAAATATTCCTTTGTTATTGTACACCTTTGCTGCCTTTTGTGGGGCTCTTTAAATTTGCGGACCCTTTGAAAAGGATACGGGATTTAAAGGAGTCATTATCGAAGGTTGTGAGAATATGGTCATGATTCGTAAATGTAAATTACTTTTATTGTAAATGACAACTATGTATGGAAGTATAATTTTTAATGTAAATTCTCACGAAAAAATACAAGGTTACAAGATTTATTGAAATTTGATAGTATGAAAAATAGGGAAAATGCTGGAAATGATATTTTATGTAATAAGGCAAAACGATTAAATAAATTTTAATTACTTTATTAAAAAGATAGTTTCGAAAGATAGATCGTCTTGTTCAATCACAGAACTGACTTCTTTTCTCAATTGGAATATATAATTTGTCTAAAAGTATTCCATTTTAGACTATTGTATGAACGATCGTGGAACACAATACCACCATTTTTTTATTAGATATATTATTATATAGTGCGTAAAACTATGAGCTTTTACTTTGATATTGAAAGTTTACACCTCACATTAACATGGAACTTTATCTCACTTCCTAAACATGTCACAGTTTTAGTATATATATATAAAGCAAATTAATAATATCTTTTAATTTTTTTTGTATTGCTGTGTTATAATTTTTTTGTACATATATAACAATAATGGCATATATCATAATTATTTTGTAAAATATAATTTTGATTTTTAACTTAAATTTTTTAAATTTGATAAAATAAGAAAAAAAAAAACAAAATATAATTAGACACTTTATTGTTAAAGATACAATTATATAAATGCTTTTGACTACAATTACTAATGAAAATAACACGTCATATTTTAATAACACTATTCAATACGAGTTTGTTTAAACGAGGTCCTATTTATATTTAAAAATATTTAAACATAACAAGAAATGTAAAATGAAAAATGCAAACATAGACTAATAAAAAGTTATTAAACATTTTTTTTTTAATTTTAAAACAAATCGCTAATTATCGATACACATTGAAAAAATCGAAAAGCGAAATATAATTTTCATATTTATTAAAAAAATTATTCAATAATTTTTATACAATTAAAATTGTCTTTATATAAATTAAATTTTTGGTTTGTTATTACATTAAAAGTAATTAATTAATAATCTGTATACACTTTTGTTGTATATTTTTACACTGTACTTTGCTATGAGAAAAATCCAGTGATTCATTTAAAAGAAAGATCAATAATTGAAAGCAAAACAAATTAAAATATTATTTAAAAGGAAATTAATTTATTATTTTTGTTTTTCATGTAGTTTAAAAAAGAACTACATAAATATAAAAAAAACAATAACAATTAAAATCTTAATCTAGACACTGGCACTTATTATCACAGGGTTTTTTTAAATGCGTTATATCCAATTATAAAGGTGCATTCACACTCAATTAACATTCAAATGAAATTAATATTGTTAATATATAACAATTATAAGGGCTACAAAGTAAACAAATACATTCAAATGAACAATATTAGAAGTATTTGAAGCTAGTATCAAAATGAGCTTCAACATTGTTAAAGAATCAGGATAAAAAGTGTTTTAGAGATATAGGTTCGATTCTTTCTAAATAAAAATAATTATTTACTAAAATTCAACATGACCTATTACTATTTATTTATTAGAACTACAAGGTGTTATGTTTATGATTGTTAATAGAATATTAATTATTAATAAGGAAGTGAAAGGAAGACATATTCTTCATTAAAAATATATATATATTTTTATATAATAAAGTGAAACGGGAATGGATATTGTTAATAGCGTGCTGTATTAGTACTTAGTATTGTTAGTTGTAAATTAATTTGAAAAGGCTTTTAAATATGCCACAAATTGTCTAAGTATGAATTTAAGTTTTGACATTTTTCTATATTTATTAAAAATAAATTCAATATAAATATACAGAAAAAACAATGTATGCAAACCAAATAAAAAGACAATTAACTATTAAAAAAAAACAATACAAAAAAATTGAATTAATAATTGTCATTCATTCAAATATAATTTGTCATGAACGCTTCAAGAAATATTAAATTTAAAAATAATTTAATTATTCCTATTTACATTAGTTTGTTCATGAATTTAGAATGAATTTGTATAATACAAGAAACATTAAAAATATATATATTTTAAGATATTCACATATATTTTAATAGCTTTTGTGCTTGTCCATCTACTTTAGAATTAATTATACGATATATTTTAAAGAAGCTCTAATTTTAAATGTCATTAAAACAAATGTATAAGTTCAGTTTATTAAAAATAAAAAGTCTACTAAAAAACCTGACTAAACAAAACTTGCATGTTCAATATAGAAGTAAATTAGGAATATTTACTATTTTTTTTTGTCTTCACGCTTTATCCCGCACACGGCGGGGCAGGCAGAGGGAACTGCAGGAACCAAAAAAACTTTGTATTAAGACATTTCATTGCTTAGTCCCTTTCCCTTCTACGTCCCTGCTTTCCGCCTCCGGGGCATATTAATAAATTGATTGTAACATTTTTGGAGATTCCTATTTAAATGGTTTTTAATGTACAAGCAACAGTAATAACCCAGTGTTCCCCTCACACGGGCACGTGGCCCACGTACTGCACGGTGAGCAGCAGGTCGAGCAGGTCGCGCGGCTGCAGCCAGCGCCAGGGCAGGTCGCGGCAGGCCGCGCGGCCGCCCGCGAGCCCGCGCGACTGCACGCTGTACAGCAGCGCGATGGCGGCCGCGAAGCACAGGATCGCGAATATCTGGAACAGGCTCTTTAGGGGGTCCCTGTGGAAGAGACGAAGAGCATAAGGCTTAAATAAAATATACAGAGATTTCGCTGCTGTATTTTTCCTTTCTTCTTTCACCGCTTACAAATTAATTATCAAATTACACTAAACCAGACCCAACTAAAACAAACACTAACCAGAACCAAACTAATGGTTAGTTCTATATGAAGATATTAATTTTAAAAATACAGATTTAGACATTAATTTTGATGTTTTTCATGGAAAGTTGTATCAAAATAATGCAAACACTAGTTGTAAAAATTTCCCAAGCATATAGAAATTTCAACTTGACACCATAAAAAAAATATGTCTAACATTCTAAGGAGGAACGGAACTTATAAAAATATATAATGTTAATAAGTACATTAACCGAAAGTGTTCTAAATGTTACCATAAATATCTCCTCAGCTTTGGATGTGATCTGTTACGTTTCACGCAGTCCAAGCATGGTAGGTCCGTTTGTGTGGAAATGGTTGATTGATCTGTAATGCAAAACAATATTTAATATAATTAGTATATGAAATTATGATGCATAATTATATATGAACGTTATAATTTCAAAAAAGGGTTACCAAGTTACCAAATTTTTACATTCACAATTTTAAAAAAGAAAGTTTTTTTTTTATATAAATGATTTGTCATTACTAATTAATAAGTTCCTATTTCATATTGTTAACGAAATATTAATTTTAATTTCATGGTCTGTACTCATGAAACAAGCAGAACCAGAAAAAACAACATAGTGTTAAATAATTTGATAACTTTCCATATTGAATTGGATAACCGTATGAATATATAATTTAAGATTTAATGTCAGTTAGTCTAATTAATATTTCTGAGATTTATATTCATAATTTTTAATATTATTAAATAAAAACAATAACGATTAACATTGAACAAACACAAAAACTAACTACAATCTATACATTAATATACTAAGACCTTACTAATCATACTACTGATTTACAACTTTTTATGAAAATCAAAAATAATAATTAAAGACAACACAATTACACATATAATAGTAACTACGAAAATAAATTAAAAAACATAAACAAAAACTTGGAGACTTACTTAGACATTGATAGAAACTGTATTTTTTTTATTTAACCTATCGCTGTAATTGATAACGATTTGCATTTGTTCTTTTTTGTCATCAAGTTTTATCATAATGCAACATAGTGTCAAGACACTTCGTTTTCTCCACTTAAAATAATTCATTGTCGCCATGTGAACCATTAACCACCAGTGAACCATTTACATAGAGCCTCACGATGGCTTCACTAAATAAATTAAAAGACAAAGTAGTAACATATTTCTTACGAGAATAATATATACCTACAATTTTTTTAGCTTCACGCTTTATCACGCACATGGCAGGGTAAGTAGAGGGAACTGCAGGAACCATACGAACCTAGTGTTAAGACACTCCGTTGTTATTGCGTGTTGAATGGCGGAACTCAATGTCGCGTTTTGTAAAGAAAATGGAAGTGTAATAATCAATCTTTCCCGAGTGGGAATCGAACCCGCACTCCAACGGGTTCACAGGCATACACTACGTCTCTGCACCACAATGATTCTCGTGCTTGGTGGTTGGTTAGTCAGATAACGATATACTCAGTCAATTAATATTGATATAATCACTTTAGTAGATATTACGTTCACGTTGGTACATATTGCGTTGTAAAGCAAAAAAGGACGAGAAACAACGAAAAATATAGATAAATGTTATTTACATAACAATTTACATGTACGTTTGTATGTCTATATTTTTATATTCATATATGTATATTATAGTGTATGTTTATATATTTATGTTTATATAATTCTCTACTATACAACTAATTTGACAAGACGAGGTTGACTGGGAGGGAACGCTCTTCGCGGTAAGCTCGCCTTTCGTACATATATTTTTATAAGCGTTTGAAATAAAGTATATTATAATAACAACGCTTACGGTGAGCCTCGTTATGTTAAGGTAAATGGAAATTGTTAAACGTTTTTCATTTATAGAAGAATTCGATGAGCAAATGCAGAAAAATTATATATTATAAAATGGTGAAAATATAACTTAACTTGTCAAGTTAGAAACAGTCTCACAAAAACAGTTTATCTACGTTAAGTTTAAGAGTTAGAGGTTAAATTAATTTGAACTAGAACTAATATTTACAATAATAAGGTCCAAATTTTATTTAGAATCTTGGATACCAAATACAAACCATATATTCAAGAGTCAGTTACTCTTAAAGGCTAAAGCAATTCCCAGACATTTGACATTATAAACAATTCTACGATTACACGATGACATATACTAATCTATACTAAACAAATGCAACACTAGAACCTCCTTACAAATAAAAATAGTAAAAAAAACATCTACCAATAAACTACATATTTGTCTATATATAACAAAATTACCATAATCCGTCTGTATTTCAGCACAACACGTTTCACAAAACAATTGTTCGATCCCTTTCACTTTCTCACATTCTATTTCTAAGGAATTAAGTTTAACTTTTAAACCATCCACAACTGACTTGAGAAAGCCATTCCTCTGGTTGCCTTCATCGACGAAACGTTTTAAAACATTTAAATTTTCTTCATATTTGTCTAGAATGCTTTGCATTTCTGTCAAATTATTATTAGACACATTGAGGTCTTTTTCCAATTTCTTTATGTGCCTATTTAATCTGTCACATTCATTACATTTGGTACAATCTATACAATTATTAATATTATTATTGTTATTATGAGATTCTACATCAGTTTGAGTTCCTATATTCATTACTTCTATATCTTTGAAAACTTCTAGAACATACATACTAGTGTTCGTAGATTCATTTTTAGTTTCTACTTTAAATTTGTTGGATTTCTTTAAATTATTATTTTTATTTAAATTTAAATTACTCATACAAGAATCTAATATCTTACTCTCTTCAGTTTGAGTACCAAAATTAATTGCTATATTATCATCAATAACTAATTTATTACAATTTTGGCACCTGTCATCTGTCATTTGATCTGTTTGTGTACCAGCTGTTACAAGAGAAGTGTCAACGAACTCAGATGTTTTTTCAAAGGGTTCAGTACAATTTAACCCGGTTATGTCATGTCTGGACAAATTACAGAAACTCAATCTTATTTCATCGAACAGAGACATATTTGTTGCTCTTCCTTGGTCTTCTTTTAACGCTTTAACAAATGCTTCTTCATCTAGCAGACGACCTTCTATGGTGGAAATTAATAATGTTTAAAAGCACACTAGTGATCATATTTTAAGTTCAAAACATAAAAATTAAGTTTAAGATAATTTTGTTATTTATTTAACATAAAAAAAATAAATAAATAATGTTGTATTTATAAATATATTATTATACATCCTATAAAAAAACCTGGTACTTTGGCTAATTAATACATTATTTTGAAAATACAGTTTTCTAGTATATAATGTTAATTAATAGTAACATTTAATAAATTACTAGATAAATATACTTAGAAACATGTATAAACTGGAATCAACACCAATTATTTGGTCTCAGCTGAAATTACCAATACTTAAGAACAGATTATAGATGGTAAAAAATTGTAATATTCCCCTTAAAGAGACATAACACAAGAATAATGAATTAAAATATATATATATATATATATAAAATATGTAAGTGGCGCTACTTGGCTAACTAAAGCGCTCACACTTGTTTGTAGTACACATTTGAACTGGATAGTTTTTATTTGGATAAATAAATGATTTCAATTTTTTTTAAATCAATCCTAAGTGGATTCGAAAAGATATCCAAGCACTTTCACATTACATATAATTAGAAAATAATAGCAAAATCGTTTAGCATAACAGTGAAAATTTAATATTAGCCAAATTAAAAAAAAGCATTGATTCCATCTTACCCTGTACAAATCTGCTCTCTGCATTGAGACTGTCCAAAGCAGTCAGCATCTGATCCTCCGTGTAGCTGATGTCTATGGAACGGTCCATACGAAGATGGGTTTGGTTGGATTTGTTCAACATATCTTTCAGTTCCATTTCTAATAGCATCTGAAAGGATTTTTTTTTTCAAATCAATTTAAAAATTATTCAATCAAATTATTTACTTCAAAATAAGAATACATACGTCAAAAAAATTACCACCACTTCACTAAACTATTAACTCTGGCATTAGCCAGCAATCAATTTACATAATGAAAGTCCATCCTACCTAAGAAAGGAACTAATATGTAGCTACTTCCGGTATGCAGCATAAGTCATGCAACGCCCGTGAAGTAAGCAATGCGAAACACAACTACCTACTAATATACTCTCTACACGTGTTTCACCACTCAACGGGGCATCCTCAGGACATGTTACACTAACAAGACAAGACAAATATGGACAAGGTGTCCCTAGTAGAAGTAGCTACATATTAGTTCCTTTCTTAGTTAGGAAGGCAATAGTTTCGCGAAGTAAGACCTGATTCTATTAGATATTCCATCTCTTTCTCATTCCCCTACTTTTATCAGCACTCTTCATATATATCGTTATTATTTTTAAATAAATAAAATATTTTTAAATTATTTTTTTTTGCCACTCGTTCATACATACGAGTACATACACTCGTACACTACCCCCTCACTATCTTTTATCAAAAAAAAAATGTGTACATATTATATTTAAATTTCTATATAGTAAAATAACAAACTAAATATTAAAACAGAGAGATATGATGCTGGAGTAGGCTGTTTTATATCCAACCTTCGTATTTATACGTTCAAATTTAATTATAGCAAAATATAAACCACATGAAACTAGTGTTAAGACAATTCGTTGCTTAGTCCCTGCTTTCTTCGTCCTCGCTTTCCGCTTTATTCGAGGCATTGTGTGTTGTGTGGCGGAACTCAACGCCGCGTATAGCAAAATAATAAGCTCAATAACAAAGAGATATGATGGAACAGGCTTCTTTACAGTAAAATAACAAATTTAACAGTAGAACAAATAGACAGACAAATGTCACAGTAAGAATGAAGAAGAACGTGCTCAGGTGGTTTGGGCACGTCGAAAGAATGAGTGACGAAAGAATGGTAAAAAAGATATACGATGGAAAAGTGAGTGGTAAGAGAGGTAAGGGGAGACCTCGGTTGACTTTCGAAAACACAGTATCGAAGATACTGGAGGAAGGTCACGTAAAAAGCATGAGGACTCCCCGGAGAGCATGCATGAAGAGGTTAATGACAGTGGACGAGGCGAAAGAGGTATGCAGGGACCGCAGCGTTTGGCGCTTCGTTCTCTCTGACTACCCCGCTAGGGATAGAGCGTGAAGATATGTATGTATGTATGTATGTAACAAATAGACACAAAGCCCACCTTCTCGTTGAGCAGCTGCTGCAGACAGCGCTCGTGGTCGCGCAGGCGCGCGCTGAGGTCGGCCCGCTCGGCGCGCAGGCTCTCGTTGTGCTCGCGCAGCGCGGACTGGCGGCCCGCGTACAGGTCGTTGATGCGGTGGCACTCCGCCTTCGACACCGACAGCTGCTCTTGGAGGGTCAGCTTCTGTTGGCCGGTGTTTTATGTTTACTGTACTATGTTATAGAAAGCTAAAAGTTAAAGAAAAAATTACATTTGACGACCGTCGTGGCGCAGAGGTGTAGGGTTTGTGGGTTCGATTCCCATGAGGGAAAGATGGATTTTTCTACTCCCATTTTCTTCGCACATGAAACTAGGCAAAGCGCGGCGTTGAATTCCGCCACTCAACACGCAAATGTCTCGAAAAAGGCGGAAAGCGAGGATTAAGCAACGGAGTAACTTATCACTATGTTCCTGCAGTTCCGTCTGTCTACTCTGCCATGTGCGGGATAAAGCGTGAAGATATAAAAAAAAAACACGACAATGTGAATGTTACTTGGTTTAAAGGCCATTTTTATTTTATTTTTTTTTATTTACTATAAAAAATCCATTAAGGACCAGAACTTATCTGGCAGGTACTCAATGGAGATTTGTTTACATAGATCTCCAGTATTTATCTACTAAATAGTAATATTTAACAGATAAATGCTTATTTAAACTATTTTTAGGTACTTTCTTTTTTTTAGATCCACGCTTTCATTTACCTAATAATCATAAAATAATCAAAATTTTCGATTACCTCATTTTCCAATACCGCAACTTGTTCAGTCAGCACTTTTGCCTTTTTCTTTGTAACATCTAACTCCCGACGGCTTTCATTTAGTTTTTGCTCCGTATAGCACAACCTTTCACATATCTCTTCATAGTCACGACGTATGTTTGATAAACCTGTTGATTCTTCACGTAGCCTGTAAATAGAAGAAAAATGTACTAAAACCTAGAAAATAATTACTTTGGACTGATCTAGTACGCAGAGTGCAGCAACGTTTATGAGTTTTCGTGACAGTTTTACTAAAAGTAAAACTCACGAATATAGGACTAAGGCGAAAAATAATATTTCTATTCATATTTAATATACTTTTAAAAATCTGATTTAATATTACTTTCATTAAGATCATCAAATAACCTGAAAAAAAAAATACTATTTATGGACGTATTACATTAATTTCATAAGTGTATTTCCTCAATGAAAACCAAGAGAAAGAGTGTCTTAGCACTAGATTCTCTCTCGTCTCTATATAAGCTAAACATAGTGTAAATAAAAAATAGAAATATATTTTTATATACATACATATTAAGATGATTCCTAAGAGTGTCTCGCTCAGCTGTAATCGCTGCTAATGCCTCTTCGTGATGTCGGTCAGAGTAATCGAGCTGCGTACGCAATTGCTGGGCGAGGTGGGTCTTCTCTTTTAACTCACATTGTAATTCTTCTAGTAGTTGGAAACCTTAGAAAAGCAATTAAAAATTACGTACAAACATTACAACAACAAATTATTAAGAGAATTTTTGAAGTATTACAATATAATATGTATGTAATATTTTTTTAACCTTCACGCTTTATCCCGCACATGGCAGGGTAGGCAGAGGGAACTGCAGGGACAGTAGAAACCTAGAGTTAAGACACTCCGTTGCTTAGTCCCTGCTTACTCCGTCCCCGCTTTCCGCCGTTTTCGAGGCATTGTTTGTTGAGTGCCTCTCAACTCAACGCCGCGCTTTGCCTTAGTTGCCAGAGCGAAGAAAATGGAAAATAGAAAAATCCATCTTCCCCGACTGGGGATCGAACCCAGAAACCGTCGCGTTACAGGCAGACGTTGCGCCTCTGCGCCACGACGGTTCTCAATTTTTATTTATATATATTTTTTTTACATTCAATAAGAAAACTTATATCAATATCTAAACTATGTTTAGGTATGCAAGTAATATATTGTGTTTTTGAATTTCTTATCTTATTAAGCTATAGACTTATTTATTTAGATTTTTCAGAGAAGTTTTTTGTTTTCAGGAGTTGCGAACAGATAATTATAATAAATTTATAAATATTTAGGTAAAATCAAATCAATTGAGTCTTTAATCGATAATTAAATCTTATAAAACTAGCGTTTCATGTACATTTTGATAATTCAACACTATCTGACAATTAAATTTAAGCATTTATAAATAATAGGAAATATTAAAATTTCTCTTCATCCATAGCACACATACTAGTTTTAACAATTTTTAAAGAAATTTAATCTATGACCCTCATTCTTCTAATCCTTAACCACAAAGCAAAAAGGGCAATTAAAATTATCACAAAACCGTTACAAAATTGCGTGTTACGTAATTAATATTCAACTATGACTTATTCTTGAATATGTTTACAAATAGATCTATTTCAGTACATGCCACATGTGCTGACATAATCTTGTAACATATGCCACGCAGAAACACTGTTATATTAGTATTCATATCATTGTATAAGGCTGTAAGGAAATTAATTTGAATATATTTGTTATTTAAATTATTTCATTATCTTCTTGGAGTCTATTTTTATAAGGCAAAAACAACTAACATATAGCATTTATTTTAAATTATATTAACTATTTTATAAAAAATAAGTGAAATTCAATTCAATATGATAAATAAAAAAATGAAATACAATCCTAAAAGAGTTTGACTTATCATAACTTTATCTTTTATGACTACAAGAATACTGTGCGGAAAATAATCTTACCATTACATTCAAATCCCATAAACCTTCTAAGAAACTTCCACATTAAAGAATAAAAAATTAATATATTATATATACCTAAAACTAATATGAGCAAACACAAAAATTGATATAACATATTGAAATACATGTTCACAGTCAAAATAGAAACAGACTGAACCTTTTGGCTGTTATCAGCTAAAATTTGCAAGAATATTTGCATATCAAACATGCTAAGTAAATATTGGCACTAGACATATGTCAGGAAATTAGTGCACAAATGTTTACACAAAGTGGAATAAAATGTTCTACAGATAGGTTTAATTTATATTTCAAGGATTTTGTTTGGAGCAGTTAAAAATTTATCATATACGTTAACACTTTGATCTAGAATCATTATCATCATCGAATAATATAATTATAAGATTGTTATAATAATATTTCATACAATTTAAAGGACTTAATTTTTTTTAAAGTCGTCTTGTATTTATTAAGGAAATAAAAATATTTAGTAGCAAGATTTTAATGGGCCTTCTTCATGTAAGTAAAATAAAAGTATAATGTTTGTACTATGTGTAAACCAACCTAGCTGAATTGTCTTGTTAAATCAAATTATTTGTTGTTATTATCAGTGTGATATAATGAGCATTTTAAATATTCTATAAAAATAAATTATAAAAACAAACTATAATTGTAAACTATACTTAAGTATAATACTAAATAATTGATTATTGTAATAAAATTAATTTTCCTCTTATACTAATTACTATATCATATATAACATAATAAAATAAAATATGTCTGGTTACCCTTAACTTATGTAGTAGATTATACTGGTACTACTTGCCGATTTTGAAGCTTTTTTGAATAATAAGCTCTTTATTATATATATGTGACACAAATGCTTAATCTCTAACTAGTCAGTAAATTATTTAAAAACAATTACCATAAATATGAGGAAGCACAAATTACATTAACATTTTTACTTTTTAGTCATCTTTTTGCTATGCTAGTGTAGATAAGTTAGTTTTGTAAATATTTATCGACTTTTATAGAAAAAATAAATTCTATTTAATATAAAAACTAATTTGATATTTGTATCCAGAGAAGTTAGTTCACTCTAGAAACTTGGAACTATATGTATATAAAATAAAAGAAAACTCACCGTCAGTAGAAATACCAGAGTCAGAATCATGTGGTGCCTGTCCACTCTTTAGATTAAAACTGAAAGATAATAACAATATTGTTAGTTATGGAATTGAAAACTTTACTCTATTTAAATTAAAACATTATTATTTACCTCTCTTCCAGATCAGTTTTTATTTTTTGACTATCACTGTACTTATTCAATGTAGCCGCCAGTTCTGAGACATTTATTTCGGGGTTATTTTGATCTGGATCCAGCAGAGATCTAAGATAACTGTACTCTGCCCTAAAAAGACAATAATTTAACCACTTTTATGAGGAAACTAAGTGAATTTTAATCGATAATAATTCATTAAATTTATTAATTATACGTTAAATGACATTAATTTACTTACTTATTAGTTTTTATGAAAGGCGCGAACTTGTCCATCAGAACATTAACACGCAATGTACCATTATTATCAGCCCCACAATAATTAAAAATCTGGAGTGCGGTGACGATATACTCTAAAAATGAAAATAAACACAACTCAATAATGAGGAAGTATACCAACGCAGAGTTACATTAATAAACGTTTTAAATTACACTTACCGTCGGCACTTGCATCGCCGTCAAAATTCATTATTATTTTCAAATCTTTAACAACAAAATACCTTCTAGATATAATTTAATCACGTAATAATTACGCTTGTACGTTAACGGTTATTTGTTTATATTACATTAGTCCTAAATAAATTTGTAACGCTTCAGTGAAATACAAAAATAGTTTTGTAATAAAAACGGTTTAACATTTATAGTGATGTTTGTCAAATAAACATGAATCAAATAGTCGATATCGATTAATAGTTACCTATTCAAAAAAATAAAGTACTTAGTATTAAAATACACTTTAAATATATTTAATATTTTATTATCATATTTATATTTCAGCAATATATGCGTGTTAAGCGTTATGTTTTAAATTTTATAACATACTATCGATATTTATTCTTGCATTGCACTAGTTCATGCACTAGTTTGCCACAGAGTATAAATATTGTAACTGATTCCCAAACAGATAATAAAAAGGCTTATATGATTTGATAAAGAAAAATTTAACATATTTTGGTAAATAATTGAGATAAATTAATAGATTTTACATTTATAGAGACTTAATACAAATTAAAACGTCACGTATGTTTTAAGATATAATTTCTTAAAAGATATATTAAAAGAAAACTAGATAACTGAAAAGTTTGAAGCAGTATTTGTTTCCCGTTATTTGATCTTTTTTTGTTTATTTAGTTTTAGACAAGTGAAATTATAATTAAAGTAAGTTGCTCCCCTATTTTTATTTTGCATAAGTTTGCATTAAACTTGCACTTTTCATTTAGAACCAGTTGTAAATGAATTTTGAATTGAGGCAAAGTTATTGTTGTAAACAAAAATAATTTTATTTTTTAAAATGCTTTTTTGTTATAAGCTTCCGACTCATGTATATTTATAACGAAAACTTTGCCTACGTAAGATTCATGATACAATTTTGAGAAAATAAAAACACTTTTTATAAAAAATAATAATTATAACAACAACTAAATCCTTTATAATTCAAACTAAAATTACAGCAATCATAACTAAGTGACTTGAGAGTAAACAAAATATTTTTTTTTTACGGACGGACGGCGGGGACGGAGAAAGCAGGGACTAAGCAACGGAGTGTCTTAACACTAGGTTCATATGGCTCCTGCAGTTCCATCTGCCTACTCTGCAATATACGGGATAAAGCGTGAAGCTATAAACAAAATATCATCTTAATAAAAGAACACATTACAAAAATTAAGTTTTTATTAAAATATAAATATCTAAATGAATAAATTACAATCTTTTACAAATTATACAAATAAACAAACAATAACATTATCGTGTTCTAATAGTATTAAGTACTTCAACGAGTCCACTGTGTACTCTCAACGCGGCTAGTCTTGTTTCTATCATGGTGAAATCGCTTAGTTCCATCTGAAAAATAAAACCATTTCCTGTAAACATGGTGTACAATAAATTATATAAATATCTAATAAAAGTAAATATATGAAAGTTATGTTAAATAAGTAGCATATCAATTTATTTAATGTGGAAAAAGTTCTTTTAATCAATCGGAAGCAAATAATATGAAATTTATTGTTATACACTGGCCCGGTAAACGAATATTAAATATTTTTATATATTATACAAAAAATGACAATCTATGTAAGTGTATATATACTTATATAGAGAGATAGATAGATAGACATTTTTTCAGTCTAATATTTTATAATATTCACCCTTCAATATCCATGAATGAACTACAACACTAAAAAGGAACAATGTATGTATATTTTTTAGCTTCACGCTTTATCCCGCACGTGGCAGGGTAGGCAGAGGGAACTGCAGGAACCGTGGAACCTAATGTTAAGACACTCCGTTTCTTCGTCCCAGTTTTCTCCGTCCCCGCTTTCTGCCTTTTTCGAGGCATTGCGTGTTGTGTGGCGGAACTCAGCGCTTTACCGAGTTTACCAGAGAGAATAAAATGGAAATATAAAATCCATCTTCCCCGAGTGTGGATCGCACCCACAAACCGTCGCGTACTTAATACTATTACAGGCAGACGCTTACGCCTGCGCCACGACGGTCCTCGTCGTGGTATGTATAATACAATAAATTTATATATAAATTTCGATTGCATAAAAAAGATTTCCTAAAGCAACTTAAAAGTAAGTAGTTTTAAATTAATTTACTTATAAAATCAGTTAATAAATTATACATACTCCATCAGGAGGATCTCTTTCTCTGGATGGAAACCGACCATACATTCGTTCACAAATCGCACACAATCCACACCAAGTTCTGTATTTAATGGAACGCTCGTTATTCTGCAACATATTAATTTACATTACATATTATATTTTCAAACACTTACTATTATCAAATAATTTTATTGCATATATTTGTAGTTTATTTTTTATCTATGACTTAAGTAGCACAAGTATATTTAACACAAAAACATAATATTACTTTATAAAATATATATCTACAGTTTTATATTTTCTACAAAATCCATAAAAAACAATATATTTTCCTCTAACCACTGCAATAATAGAACATTTGACATTAGTACTAATATTTAATACTTCTAATTTATATAATTTTATCATCTATAACAATTAAAAACCTCATTCGCATCGCCTCCTTCGGGTGTATGTTTTCTTATGCCAGTGTCTAATAAAGTTAGTTTAATTTCATCTGGGATATTCTCGTCTTCTTCATAGTGTTGCCACTCCATGATACTCTCGAACTGATTTGTCTGTTCCTTTGTTAGTATTCCGCCCATCATTAGTGTTAAGCCTTCATGTATGTCCTAAAAAAATTAAAAAGTATAAGTGATAGGCGTAAATAAAACACAGCAATGTGTACTATCTTATAATTTTTTACTTACTTTCCATATTTATAGAAAATATTTTAGTTAAGTTTTTATTTAACGTCAATGATTAAACCCATATAGTAAAAATAAAAACTAAATCAAAGAAGAAATACGTATTATTAAAAATAGTTATGTTTTGTCTTGACGCACATGGCAGAGCAAGCAAAGGGAACTGCAGGAACCAGTCGCTTAGTCCCTGCAATCTCCATCCCCGCTTGCCGTCTTTTTTTGAGGCATTGCGTGTTGAGTAGCGGAACTCAACAACGCGCTTTGTCTAGTTTCAGAGCAAAAAAGATAGAAAAAGAAAATCCATCTTCTCTGAGTGAGAATCGAACCAACAAACTGTCGCGTTTACAGGTAGACGCCTCTGCGCTACGACGTTCCTCCATATACAATATTCTTAATTACCTTTAAAGGCATTCTATATCCTTTCGGTCTGAACTTCCTCAACACGGTCAAATAAAGCAGTTGTTTTGATTTCTTTATCGACACAAATCTCGCGGCGTACTGCATTGGAGATAAAGCTATGTAGACAACAAAAATGTTTGATTAATACAAAATAAATAGTATATCGAGGTCACACAAGTCAGGTAAATAAATATGGTCTAAATTAGCGTTTTTTTTAGCTTTTCGATTTATTCGTTTAGCAGGATAAGAAAGTTGATGGTGTAAATTCGAAATTTGAACGAATATGAACCCCTTACACATAAACATGGGTCACATGTTCCTTTCCTCACCCTACAACGCGATAATGTATTATAATTCTATAAAAATAATAATTCACGTGAATCAAATAGCTAGCAAGTAGCGCACATCATCAGTGTCTTAGATATTATTTGTACATAAATATTATATTGTACGCACAACTTACAAATTTTCAGATATATTGTAATTATTACTAAATCATATATATGATCAAGCATGGTAAACGGAAATGTTACCAGTGATCATACCAAATGTACAATTGAAATGTGGATATATATCTCTTAATACAATAATTAATGAGTACTTATTCATACATTTGTATGTGTAATTAAGTAAGTATATATTATAATGTAATAATATATAGCCATAAGTTTTTTGTGAAGAACTCGCTTAATTAAATCCTAGTACATAGCAAGTCCCACAAAAAAAAAAAAAACAAATGTAAAAGATATTTTTTTATGTTTGACTATTTACAAAAAAATATTTCTAGTATAAACGTTCCCACAATCGGCATTTGAACTTGCAACCATCGTGTATGAGACACAAACATAAAACAGCTGCCCAAATTAAAAAAAAATACATACTTTCCAAAGCATTCGAATCTATGGGCAAGCTGAACTGCGCGTTTTGTCTCGAAAAGACCCTAGGTATATGAAGCCAGTCTCCCAAACTGACCGCCGGCACTCGAAGTTCGCGGAGAAGACTTTGCATTTCTTGTCCATATTGACGTTCTGGACGTGTTCTCAAAGCTTCTTCTAGTACGTAACGACGCTGGAATGGTAATTTTAGTATATATGGCTTAAGAATTACGTAATTCAAATTGAACCTTTAGTACATTTTCGATAAATATAAAAATTATATTGATTATTTATTTTATGGTCCACTAAATAAATAATCATATTAATATTAATATGATTATTTGTTTAGTGGATATTTATTTAATTAAACTTCTATTTAACGTAAATTAGTCAATAGATAATTCAAACAGAGGACCGTAGTGGCGCAGAGGCGCAACGTCTGCCTGTAACGCGACGGTTACTGGGTTCGATCCCCAGTCGGAGAAGGATTTTTCCTATTTCCATTTTCTTCGCTCTGGCATCTAAGGCAAAGCGCGGCGTTGAGTTTCGCCACTCAACACGCAATGCCTCGAAAACGGCGGAAAGTGGGGACGGAGTAAGCAGGGACTAAGTAACGGAGTGTCTTAACACTAGGTTCGTATGTTCCTGCAGTTCCCTCTGCCTACCCTGCCATGTGCGGAATAAAGCGTGAAGTTAAAAAAAAAAAATCAAACAGTTTCTTTCAATTTATGATGACAGGCCTACTGTAGTAAAAATATCGAAAAAGCTCATAGCGCTATAAGAAATTATAGGATATAAAGGCAAATAACTTAATTATATTGGTGTTATTTATTTATTTATTTTTGTTTTTTTTTTGTCAGCTTCACGCTTTATCCTGCACATGGCAGGGTAGGCAGAGGGAACTGCAGGGACCGTGGGAATCTAGTTATTTAGTTACCTAGTGGTGTTATTTAATACATATAATAGAAATAAGTTTTATAAAAAATATAACAATTTCGACGCGGCGTGACAAAGAACGTATGTCTTAGTGGCCAAAGCGGTTGCACGGTCTGTAAGAGGCGCGGCTTCGAATCCTGCTGCGTTCATATTATTAAAAAATATGTATATGTTTTCTTTAAGTATTTTTACATATAATCGTTTAAGCATTCAAAAGGTTAGGTTATTTATTCAGTTTTCCAATTTACGCCTTATGTTCTTGCCATAGAATATTAATGTAGATTCTAAAATTTTCCCAAATACGGTTACAACTCACAAATACGTAAATATAACCGTTTGTTATCCAATTACAGTTTATTTCTGCTGTTAAGTAAAAAAGTATATGTAAATTTAATTCATATTTGAATTATTAATATATTTATAAATTTCTTGATTCTACAAGGCCACCTCTAATTATAATTTACTCACGTATTATTCTGTCTTTTATAATTGGTATGTTTATGATTTAATTATGAATAGTGAAATCAAAATAGTACAAATATAATTTTAGAAATAAATTCTTAATCTACTTTATTAAAGCAATAATTGCACGCAATAAGTATTATAAATATTCAGTTTATCGGTTTGCAAATTAAAAAAAATATATATATTAAAACGATGAACAGAGCATTTTAACATTTGTTCTGTTGTTCTCGCTGTTTATATATGAAATGAAGCCTGAAGTTCACAGATTTTGACTTATTGCAATTATTTCTTTGTAAAAAAAGCCAAGCTACACTAACACCGGTAGCTCTAAAGGGCCAGGCTCGAACCAGGTAATTACTATACTCTCACAAAATACCATCGTGAAACAGCAGCATATTAATGTTGCTGTGTTTCGTTAGGTCAGTGAGAGTTCCGGAAGTCCATAAAGGGTTCTGGGTATTTAGTTGGTAACGCATCCAAGGTTGTAGATGTCTATGGACGAGGGTGTCCACTTCTTATCAGGTAGCCCTTTTGCTTGAAATATAATAATATAAATATAAAAAAATAAGAAATAATACAATATAAAAAAACACACTATTTAAGCCCAAGTGATAATATTAAAACGTTGATTATTTAGCATGTGGTCGAGAGGAAATTGGCGTAAATTTTTAGAACAAAGTAAAAAAAAATAAATTTATTAATTATTAATGTTATTTTATCTCTTAAAAGACCGTAGGGATAAGCTGATCTAAGCCAACAAACTTAGGTTCTTAAAAGATATACATATAAAGACAAAACATGTCACAATTCTACAAACCTTAGTATCAAATTCTGTTTCAATAGACTCTTCATCGACATCTCTATGCAGATACTTTAAGATATCATCGTCGAGGAAGGAATCTGTCTTTCTAACAACACCCGCCTTGATCACTGGTAGGACTATGTCATCTTCAGCCACTTGGACGATAGAGCCTCTTGAGCTTGGGTTTTGAGAGTCCGTAACTATACCTGCGATCTAAGAAAAAAAAATTATATAAAGACAAAGGTGTTCTCTACGAAAAGTAAATACACATGCGTATTTAAGAAAATAATATAGATATTTAAAAAAACTTGTGTAACACTAACTTGAGTTTCAGGATCTTGTTGCGCCTGGGCCGCGAGTCCCGCTGACGTTAAGCGATCGCTCCCACCTGCTCTGCCCTTTCGACGACGCTTTCCTCTTCTACGTAGTTCTCCGCCAGCTTTGACATGATAATATTATATATATGTACATCCATAGAAATGATGAGAAGAGAAAAATGTTCTTAGAAACAATTCCTTAGAAACTGTAGGCTAACCTAACCTATATTCAGGTTCAAGAAGCTTTCTTGAAAATTTAATTCAATTCCTTACACTTTACAAGTTTTTCTTTTCCGAATTCCAATTTTAAATTATTCAAATACACGAACAGTTTCAATTCTCGTCATATTAAAAATGTTGAAATTTTTCAAAGGAATTACCCTATATAAGAAGTTCTCAAGCCAGTAGTCTTAAATAAGGTATTTTTCGTGCTACTGCTATTTATTATTTACAGTATAATGCTACTTTGAGATTGTTATACCTCTTTTTACTATCTTTTTTACTCACCACTGCTACCATAGTTCGAGCCGTCGAATTATATTTATATGTAATTGCGTGTTGAGTATCGGTCTTTCCAAAGAGAAAACAAAAGAAAATCATACTTTCCCAAATGGGGATCGAATTCACAACACACAGTTACATTCAGATCATTCACACTTCCACGATGGTTAACATGATAGTCAAAAATTTTAGATAATATTTGCCACATTATATTACATATATATTACCATCGTCAACAGCACCACCTTGTTCGCTGCCGTCCTTTTCCTCCTTCTCTCCTTTAGATCTTTGGGAAGATGGAACATCACTTTTCTTGCTTTTAAGAGCTTTTCCCAAGTTCAAAGCTTTAAGTTGTGTCTGAAATATAAATACATTATATTAACCAAAGCTTTTTTTATTATTATTATTCTTTCTTTATTTAAATATGAGAGCTCACAAATGAGAAAAATACACAAAAGGCGATCTTATGGCCTAGTAGCAATCTCTTCCAGATAACCTTTAGGGCGAAAAGAAATATTTTACACTAAAAGAGGTAGGTAAGAAAGAACTATGAACTATTCCAAGTATACATAAACAAAGACATGATACCTATAAGACAATAAATAAGATTATCTAGTATATTATTTCAAATTATACATAAATATATATATTACATACATATACAAAAATATATACCTACACGAACATACATACTTATATACATAAATACATACATATATACATAAATACATACATACATACATACATATATACATACATACAATACAATACAAACAAAAGTAATCTAAGAACTTGTCGACAATTGAAGTAAATGATGTTTTACGGCCTTTTTAAACGAAAATAATGATTTTGCCTTACGGATATTTGTAGGCAAATTGTTCCACAATTTAGTCGCTTGAACTGTAAAAGACTGATCATATATTTTCGTTTTATGAATCGGAATGCGTAACGTTAAGTTGCGTGAAGATCGAACCGCATTCCCTGGCGCAGCGATAAATTCAAATTTATCCATCAGGTAAGAAGGAGCAGTAGGACTGAATAACACACAGTACAAGAAAGTAAGAATACGTAAATTCCGGCGACGACGTATGGGAAGCCACTTGAGCTTTGAACGAAAGTAGGATACATGATCTACTTTTATTTAATCTCTATGTAGGTATATTAAACAAGTTGATACACTGAACATTTGTTTCTGAGTATTATAAAATTGAAAATTAAAATCCGTCTCTTTGTGCTTTCCTACTACAATTTATAGGTCAAAATCCTCCTATGTACTTCACTCATAAATAGATTAGTTTTATATTTAATAACTATATACTTTTGACTTTTAAGTACTGTCTACCTCAAGTTTCTTGAAGAAATCATCACCATCATAAACTAACGTATTCTCTCTTTTTATAAGCTTTTTTGAAATTTTGACGCTTGGTAACTTTCTTTTCTTCCGCCCAGACGGATCCAAAGGCGTTACTGGTAAGACTAGATTCGACGCCACTCTTTTTCTACTGGTTGGTGCATATTTTATTATAATTTTCGTCACATGCATTATAGGACACTCGCAAGATGGCGAAGAAACAACTGGAGTTGCTTGTTTTGGTTTACGCTTCGCATTTTTCGACTTTGTATTAATATAAAAGATCCTATCTTTTGGTTTTTGTTTCCTTATTTGCAATAATTTTGATTTTGATATTAGAAATGGTAGCATTTTGTTGTAATTAATATAAATTATTAATAAATAAAAAAGGCTAAATCAGGCAACGTTACAGAAACTAAATGAAAATCGTACCTACTATCAGTTTTAACGTCAGCAAGCCATCGATTAGCGCTTATCAGGTGTAAAATAATAAGTTTACTTTTACGCTTTCATGCTCTATTAAATCTTGAAGCAGGTAGTAGTATTCATTCGTTACAGTGAAAAATATGAAATTTCAAATATCAAACGATGATAAAAGAAATCTTCAACATCGTAGAAAAATCACTCAATCACTTAAATTTAACTTAAATTAGTAATATCTACATGGAATAGAATCCTTTTAATAAATTGACCTCATTTACTACATAATTTTTAGATAAACATGCGTTAGACTATAGACTTTTAGCTACAAAGTGCGGCGTTGAGTTCCGCCATTCAACACGCAATGCCTCGAAAAGGCGGAAAGCGGGGACTGATACGGCAGGGACTAAGCAACGGAGTGTCTTAACTCTAGGTTCACATGGTTCCTGCAGTTCCCTCTGCCTACCCTTCAATATCCCGATAAAGCGTAAAGCTACAAAAAAAACTTTTAACAGTTAAGTATACCTTAGAAAGGCATCATTTGAATTAAATATGTATTTTAAATTTAACACATAATTTGTAATTTATTACTAACAACAAATGTACAAACCTTCTTGATACTCCGTACAGTGACTGGTTCTTTTACACTTCTTTTGGACAATACTAGAGGAGACGCCAACGGCGGCAATTGCTCACACTGACCGTTGACAAGGCGATTGTGGGCACTGCCCGATAGATTAAGCGAGGGTAGCGTGGATCTATCATTGGCACTCGCTGTGTGTCCCGCAGTCATTTCTGATGTGGCATAGCCGTGATAGTATACAGTCTCCTGTAGAATTAGAAATATAATAATAAAAGTACTGTCGGGGAGCACAGGCGCAACGCGGCTTATGGGTTCGATTCCCATTTCCTTAGCTCTCGCAATTGGAAAAGCGCGGCGTTGAATTCCGTCACTCAACCTCATGCCTCGAAAAGGCGGTGCGCAGGGAACGGATTGTTTTAACACTAGGTTCCCATGTTCCTTGCGGTTCCCTCTGCCTACCGAACAGGATAAAGCTAAGAAAAATAAATACATAAAAAATTATAAATATGAAAGGTATGCGAAAATGCTTTTAGAGAATAAAAGCTCCCAATACATTTGATTGACCGATAAGTCTGACAAATGTCTACAACTGCCAAGCAAATAAACAAGCTTGTCAGCTAAACCTACTAGTAAACATATAGATCTTAAGTTCGATATCCAACAAGAAACAATATTACCTCTGTACGCGTAGATATATTTATTATGACAAGTATAGGCACCAAACCGCATAATGCAGTTGTATTAAAAAATACTTAAGGTAGTCGCGCATTCAGAGCACCGTAACCATTTTATGATTGTAGGTCAATGGATATAAAATTTACACCATATCCACATGTTATATTGACATTTTTTGCGTGTATAGTAATAATTTTTTATTTCTCGATTTTTCTTTGTACGCATAACTTATTAGGTTATGTCAAATTTCAACTGTAGGCTTCATGTTAACCTAGAGATATAGGTTTTGATCATGTAGCTGTTTGATGAGCAGCATATATAATACAATTGCTGCAGATACAAAGAGAAAACGCTAGTTTATTTTGATTACAAAGATTTAGATGTGTTTTTTTGTACAAATATACCTGGATAAATTCAAATTCAAGTCATTTTTTCAAAATAACTTTACAAGATTCATACTTTGAACGGAATATTAGCACTCGTTCACTAAAAACGCCTGATCTGAAAAAAATCGGCACAAAAAACTCAGCGGGACATTTTTTTTGACATTCATTTCAGGTTCCTTGCGATTATGAAATTAATTTTCCTTAACGTTCACTGAAGTTTGCAGATATATAGGTTGACAACAAAGTGATAATTTCCGTTATTTTTTTTTT
The DNA here is from genome assembly GCA_037178615.1 of Dione vanillae. NCBI lineage: Eukaryota > Metazoa > Arthropoda > Insecta > Lepidoptera > Nymphalidae > Dione > Dione vanillae. The sequence goes on along the minus strand of JAZFAU010000138.1, from coordinate 1,699,407 downwards.
GAAAAAAAAAATAAAAGGATTTCTCTACAATTAAATACCTGACTGTGACTTCTTCTCAAATCCAACACAATCGCAGTTCTAGGATGAGGCTGATCAGGTGTCAGGCATCTTCTCGATCCTCGGGACTTACCGCTTGCTAGAGTTGGTGCTGGCGTGTGAGGCCGAGAATCTGTCTCTGTGTATCTATGAACAAAATGTATGTAATAATTATTTATCAATATGGATGATTGGATAAATTCTCCTTCTTCTCTATATTTATATCGTAATGAGCGTGCCAGTAGAGCACAATTCACAAGAAGAATTAACAAAGAGTATAACATTACACAACTGAAGAATGCATGTTTTAAAAGAGATCCAGTTAATGGATAATTTTAAAACCTTCATATGTAAGTATTGTACGTTTAAGACAAGGTACATAACAAAAGACTTTGATATGTTACGAGTTTCAATTGCTAGTTAATTATGACTTAAATTTCTTCACCTTTTATGCTACTGTAGATTTGACACCTACCTTCTAAACATGTCTTCTGTGACAATATCATGCGGTGTTCGGTTTTTTTCTTTTTCATTGTTATCTTGGAATTTACTTAAATCTTCGTGAAAATGATGGTTTTTGCCTTCAAACTAAGAAAAAGAAAATTATTTATGTTAAGGGGATTAAAAAGAAACCATTTGTATTTCAAATTATAAGACTTTTTGCTTTATATAAGGACGCGCGCGGGAGATGCCATAAACTTTAAAAAGTGAAATCATAGTAGTGCACAAAATTTTATGATACGCGAAGACAGCAGCATCGATAACTCTTTTTATTTTGAGGCAGATGGAACATAGTTTTGAGACACTCCGGCTTCCGCTTCCCGCATTTCGAGACGTTTCTTGTTAAGTAGCGGAATTTTTGAAACCAGAGTGAAAATCAAACCTAAAATCGTCGCGCTGCTAGTGCAAAGGTAATGCTTCTGCTGTGTCACGACAGCCCTGCTGCGCAACGCCGAAATTGTCAGATTAGTAGATAAATAACGATATTAAATTATCTTTTATATACCTATGTAAAACTATTTTCAAATAACTGTCAGTTCCTAATATATAGTTTTCTCCTCAAATTTTATGTGTTATTACCAAATAAATAATAAAAATTGAAAAGGAAATGTATAGAAAATAATGTATTAAGAATCCTGATAAAAAAAGGGAACAAATTACCCACGCATCCTTAGCTCGTTTAACAAACTCCTTAGCCGTCATGTCAGCCGGGTGGTTGCACAATACGGAGCATCCTTGCGAGAAGGGATTGTATAGGCCAGCGTACGGCCGCAGCATAAACGGGGCTGGCGTTACTTCGCATCTTAGCTCTAAATTGGCCTGAAATTAAAAATAAGACCACAGTGATGTTACACAGCATCTTTTGCCTTTTGCTTTCTGTTCTATGCTTGTTGAATCATCAATCTCAGTGAAAAGTATGACTTCCTTGAGCGGGCTAAGAATGCTACCTCAATACGTTACGATATATATATATATATATATATATATATATATATATATATATATATATATATATATATATATATATATATATATATATATATATATATATATATATATATATATATATATATATATATATATATATATATATATACGAGTATATATATTACGCCTATGGTTAATTTCTAATAATATATTGATTGAGACAAATTTTGTTTACCAATAATAAATTTGAGTTAAAATTTTCTTGGAAAGACATTACTATTAGATTGAAACGTTTTATTAGCTTGGCTCTGTGCCGTCAGCCGTGAACACTTTTTCACACAGTTATATGAATATTAATTTCTATAAACACCAAACATGAGTTTATTTAAAAGGATTATATAATATTTTGTTGTATATTTAGTTCCAGTAATATATGTTAATAGCAACTGGTTTATAAATAGAACTATCAAAAAAGCATACTTTATGCTTCTATTTCCGGCCATTCTTCAATATTTTTTGTTAAGACTACTCGCAACACAATTTTAATGAGAGATATCGAAGAAGACAGTTAAAAGTTGGAGATATTTGAGAAAATATTTATATTTGCAGTGGTTAATTGAATATCGTACGCAATTAACATAGTGCTAGCCAAAATAAATGAAGCGATATCATATATACACGAATCGGAAAGAGTTGAAAAAAAAAACGATAAGATAAGTAAGAGAGTAAGATAAGTAAGATAACGTAAGTGAAATTAAAAAATAAGACTAATTATAAAAATTTATTACTTACAAAGCCAACTTCCTTTTGCTTGCCACTCAGTTTTGGCACACATGCTAGCAGTCCAGTATTACTTGTTAGACCCATCCTTTGTTTACATAAATATTAATAAGAAAATATCGATCTATCAATCACTTAGTAACGTGAACGAAATGTACGTATAATTTGCAATAAAAAATATTGATTGTATTTTATTGACAGCATTATTCTTCTTTTTTCTCAATTCGTTTAATAGACTAAGTTTTTATTTGATTTGTTTTTTTTTCTACGATTTCTTTACTTGTAGATATACAAGTAGATTCGGTTGTTATTACAATCATTATATTGAATGCACAAACCTTTTGCTGGTAGCTTTGCTTTTAAGTGTAGGTAATTTCAATTTTTCTTTAGGTATATTCTCACCTATCTACCGAAAGAACCTATTCTAGACATATACATGTTTTTTTATTAATATTAATTTAAAAAAACATACCTTTCTATACAATCACGATATTTCGTACAAGCTTTCAACCCCTGTATTATTACTTTAGAGCTGCTAACAAAAAAGAGGGATGCACAAAAAGTAAGAGGTAAGGTAACTCTCAAAACAAGTTAATCCTAAATTGTAATTTTAAATACCCGAACAAAATTATGATAACAGAAAACAAAATCAATAACAACATTCTTGATACCAAATTTTACCTGTGGTTCGATAAATTGATTATGCAATACAAATCGAATCTTTCAATCCAATTTCCTGAGATTAGCCATCAAAGAAACAAAAACATTAATTCTTTTAGTATAAATTATGTATAGATAAAATTACGACTTTATAGAATGTAGGACTAAAGTCAATGGGGCTTAAGAGAGTAATTAATAGTTATAAGTGTAATATAACCCATCTTGCTCTAATTGCAAACAAGTAATAGAGATTTTAAATATCATTAAAAATAAAAAAAAACGTAAAATTAACGACTAAACGCAAAAAGATCTTTTCAACACAGTATTTTCTGAGAATTACTGCTTCAACAAAATAAACTATTTTATTTAATAAAATTAAAACATAGCATACAATTAGCTGCAATTTGTATTTTAAGAACACAACTGAAATTATTCATTTATCTCACCATTGGATCTAACAAAAACAAAATAATGAATTTTTCACATATATTATTCAAAAAAATTTACATAAAAGCACTAAGACATCCATTTAATCTTATTGTCTAAATAAATGAAGTTATAATCCGACACGCAATCTCTTAATTAAAAGATATAATTCCTCTCTAAAAATAATACTCATTCTCTTTTTTAATATCGAAAAGTAAACGGCATTATAAACATAACACCTAACAAGCGACATTTTGAAACTTTACACTAGAATATTCTATAATTTTAACTTTTATTTCATTACTAACAGAATCTATTTATTACAAAAGGGTTTTTTTTATTATATTTTACAATATAGTGCAGTAAAGGTATTTCAATGTGTACACTGGGTGAAAAATTACTAAGATTAATTTACAATATTCAATCCACACTCTACTGTTTGCGACATAAGTGTTCGGTAAACTAAGACCCACGTGGTTCTCAACCACAATATGTATCGTACTATAAATACCTCTTATTTTTACAGTACATAAGTTGTATATTATTATTTTATTCGGAAACGTTATATTTCGCCATTACGGATTCAATATAATTTATTAAGAAAGTAAATAAAAGAGACCACCAATGCCAGTTCCTTGTCCCGTTATTTGTATGATGATTCGGCAAAATCAATACATCTGTATCATTATTATATTAATATAATAAATTAAATAATTGATATTGAATTAAAAAATAAAGTAAATATACTTGTGTAAAATTTAATAAGAAATCAATATAAAATTTGGACTAGGCCACTTCAGCAATGACAGTCTCGTATTATCATCAAGTATAAATATAATATGTTTAGATAGACACTGCTAATATATTGCCAACTTTTTAAAATCATGAGTTATGAAATGCGCTAGTATATAAATACTTTGTACTTAACAATATTTAACGTCGGCAATAAATTTGCAGTAAAGCTAATATGTCGTAAACTAAACAGCTCTGTGTTATGACTGTTCACAATATTGTGCCACGATTGTTATTGTACACGTATTTGTACGTATTTTAAGTAGCATTTTAGTTTATATATCGGAAAAAACCAATTATCAAAGCGATTCTTAAGAAATTAAACATATAAATATATGACAAGTAATCAATCTATTCCAAGAATTGCTTTCTAATAATTATATATTATTAAATATAATATATATTCATCAAGTCCAATTCATTTTATTAATAAATGCATTGCGATGAATTAATGTACAATTTAAGTGTTAATTGTACTATTATATTGGCAGCACGACATAACTCGCAGCCATAACACAGTTAATTACATTAATCGAGCTCTATACGAATTAAAAAAATATATTACTATCATTAATGGTCGAATGAGCTCACGATCGCAAGGTCGATGCCAACATATATCCAATGTATCAGAACTAGACTGCACCTAAATATTTGCGATTTTTACAAACTTCCCAATTTTACATTTCAATTGATATGTGATTGTAATTAGCTTTGTGATTGTGTACTTGAAATCAATCGGTTGAGAAACTTATATACGTAATGTACACTCTAATGTAAAAACACAGGTCATCGCTATGTTCAAGTACACAAAAAGGCAAGTCAATGAGAAGGCAAGTTACAGTCCCTACTTTTGTTATAAAATTTTTACAAGTACAACGATTAACTTATATATAACACATGATGAACTTAAAATCATGTTTACTCCTCGACAGTAATCGCCGGAGACGAGCGGCCCATCCGTCAGAATGTAACCAGCACCCTTAAGCTGTATAATCATTAAAATATAAAACAATAATTTAGGCTAACAGCACTCTATGTAAACCGCGTGACTCATCTCGTCAACTTCTACAAATAAAATTTAATTATGACTAGTCATTATGAAATAAATTTGAGCATGGAAACAAGCGAACTACACGACCATGCGACTATAAAAATATTATAAAAACTTAAATACTTAATTTTAAATATAAATTACAAGTATCGTCACACGTAAAAAATAAAACAGTTCTGCTGCATTCCCGGGGGACACTACCTACCTACACTTCCGCAACAGTTCACTGCGTAAATACACTGCACAAGATATGCCGTGCTCATAGGTCTGCCTCACTTCACTCGATGACGACGACGGTCGCGTCTGTCACGTCGGGCGGGAGGCGCGCGCCGCACTACGGGCGCGAGGCACGCGCCGCCTCCTCTAGCGCACGCACTTTCAGTTCACGCTCACGCTGTTGACGCATAAAGTCCTCGTGATGTGCTGGATGTAGGAAGCCACGCTCTCGCTCCAGCAGCAGCTGGCGTTGCAGTTGCTCGTGGGCCGCCGCCTGCTGCGCCAGCTGTTCTGCATATGGCCGGCCCAACAAGTCGGGGTGCGGCAGCGGCCGATACGGCGCACTCGCCCCCAGTCCCAGTCCCAGTGCGTCCTGCTGCGCTTGCGCCGCCTGCTGTCCAGGGTGTAAATGCAAGTGTGTGTGCGAATGTGCGTGCGTGTGAGCATGAGTGTGTGCGTGGTACTCGGGGTTTATCCCCGCCATTTGTAGCCTGACCATCGGGTCTGCGGCTAGAGCTAGCCTCTCGGCAGCCTCTAACTGTGCAGCCGCCACTCCTGGGTGAGGATGATGCGGGTGATGGGGCGGAGCTCCTGAGACCGGGACTGTAGGTGGAGGACCACCCGCCCCAGGAGGTGGTATACCCAGTCTTTCGAGTCTTTCTCTTTCCAACTGTGAAAGTGCAGGACCATGACCAGGAGGATATAGTCCAAATTGTACAGGTATTGCGCCCTGGGGAGGTGGAGGTGGCATTCCATACCGTCTATGCATTTCCATCCAATGTGGATCCAGAGCTCTCGGGCCGACGTTGTTTTTGAGTAATTCTTCTTTTAACCTATCATTAAGTTCTCGCTCGCGTAATTCTCTTATTTCTCTATCTCGTTTTTCTCTTTCTAAGTGTTCCAATTCAAGGCGTTCTCTAGCTCCAGCAGCACCATACATGGAACTCAACTGATATTGAAGCATAGGATCCATACAATGTCGAGGCATATTGCCAGGACTAAAGCCTGCATGAGGCCTAGCATATTCAGATAATTGTCGTAAAGCTGGTGTATCGGGATAGCCAGGTGGTCTTGGAAATCTGTCATATGGCGAAGTTATAGTTTCAATAGCGCCTCTGGAAGGAGGTTTAGTTTCAGGTTTTTCAGGTGTCGCTATTTTCCTGTGTGTTTGTTGAGCTATCTTTTCTCTTTCTTCTCTATCTCTTTCAGCTTGCTTCCTTAATCTTTCTTCTCTCTTTCGTGCGAGTTTCGATTCTGGGACTGGTTTGAAGATAAGATCGGTTCGAGTACATGAATTATAATCTCCTCGGTTCCAATGCCTTAAAAATATTGCAGATTGAGATCTGTGACATTCAGTATCCTCAATCTTAGGTTCTGGACTGGGTCCGTGAGGAATGTGTGCTGGGCTTGGTATTTCCTCTTCCTCGGGCTGTGATTGTGTTTCAAGTTTTAACTCAGGGTTTTCATCTGGTATAGGTCGCGGAGGGCCCCGTAGATGAGGATGACCATGAGGCAGTTGATGAGGAGATCCCGATCTCGCATGAGATGCTTGCAATCCAGCCGCAGCTTGTGCATGTAGTCGCAAGCTTTCTATAGAGCTAGGTCCAGGTCCAGGTGGTAATCCCAGACCTAAACCGGGGTGACCCATAGAGGGTGGCTGTATCATTAAGTGATTTGAATTCCCCGGTAACATTTTTGGATGATGACGAAGAAGCATAGAATCCGCTGGCGAGAGTCGTTCCGGATGGTGTGCCAGATGATGTGAGTGGTGATGAGTGTGGTTGTTTGTTAAGTTAACGCTGGCCGACGAACTTGTAGTTTGAGACACACTGGCAGACAAGTGGAGTGGGGAGCTAGAATGCGAACTGGTTTTTTGTTGAGTATTAATTTTATGTTGAATTGATTGTGATGAACTACTGGAGGTAGAGTGGGATATAGAAAGCGTGTGATTAGTACCCCCACCTACGTGGCTTGGTTGTTTTTCTGTACTTGTGTGTACAGCACTGTGATGACTCGTTGAGTGATGATGAGTCATTGTAGTCTCGTGCAATTGATGTCTTTCAGTTGTTGCGTTTGGATTTCGTGGATCATCAGAACTTTCGGAAATCTCTCTCAAAGATCGTGTTGTTACTGAAGAACTGGTACTGTGATGAGCGCTAAGCATGGTCGTGGATTCTATTGTCGACGGTTTCACTGGATCATGTCGTCCTGGAGTACTAGATGCAGGGTGCATTTGTGGAATTGGATGATGTTGTGGCAGAGGTCCATAGGGATATGGATACGGCATTGAATATCCTGGATGAGGGTGAGAATAGTATGGATGCATAGCATGAGCTGCTGCAGCAGCTGATAATTGAAATATAGAAGACGGATGAAGGAGAGGATGATGAGGATGGTGGAGTGGGGAAGCAAACGGATGTGGAGGGTGTCCAGGTTGTTGCCCAGAGTGGATCATTGGGCCAGCCATTGTAGCTGGAATTGTTAGAGGTGTCGGGTTCATTAAATTAAGAGCTGAATGGGACACTGGTGTATTAGGCTGTACAGGTGATGCCGAAATTTGTCTTGCTTGAGATGGGCTAGTCATATGTCTCGAAAAAGGTGAAGTTGTAGATGAAGGACGTGGATGACCAGGTGTCCCATTATGACTTGCCTGACTTTTAATAGGTGTAGGAGTGTGTGGACTTTTAACTGGCGGGACAGTGCTAGTTGCATCTGATACACTACTTTGATTTGTTGATACTGGTGTTATATGTGGTTGATGAAGAAAATCTGGTTCTTTCTTTATACTTTCTATTCTTGGACCAAGGAATGCACTAGGCATACTTGAATTTTCATTCTGTGGTTGACTAGGAGGCCTACTGTTGTTTTCTACACTTGATATTGACTCTCTGTCTCTTTCTGAACTCAAATGCTGAGCAATAGCACTCCCAATTGGATATCCAGGGACTTTGACTTCTTTAAGTGACTGCAGAGGATCAGCAACATTTTGAGTGGATAAGTTAGCTGGCATATTATCAGGAACTTCTTGTTTAATTTTAAGATCCTGAGGCATTGATGAATCATTTTGATTAGATTGTTGAGAAATGAGATTTGAAGCAGAATGACTGTGTGTAGGAGGTACTTGTTGAATCAATGGAGGCAAGGACCCAGGTTTTTCTAATCCTGGATGAGGTGGATGACCATACAACGAAGCTGGGATGAAGCCATAAGGACCAACATTAGATCCACTTCCAACTGATATAAGAGGACCTGGAGGTAAAAGGCCAGTCATTGAAGGTTGGGTCAATGATGGTGGAGGCATATTTTGTATAGACACTGGAGGGTTATTTTGAGCTTCAGTTGACCTAACCCCAAGATTTTCAGGTCGTACAGGTGGTTGAAATATTGGAGGTCTTAAGCTAGGAGTATCTAATTTTGGCATTGGTTGTGTTTTTAAATCGGTTGGCTGCTTGTCTTCCACTTCGGATTCCTGAGATTTTAATTCTTGCACATTAGCAGGTGAAATAGGTTCTGTATTAGTTGTAGCTGGATGCTCCATGTGCGGCGGTGATGATGCTCTAGTATTTGTTGGTGAAGGGCTAATTCTTTGCATATTATCTAGACGAGGTGCACTAGGAGAGTCCACTTTATTAGCAGTTGATATAGTTGCAGTAAATATTTCTGGAGTATTTTGATTTTTCATTTCTGTTGTGTCATCTCTAGGCTCTAGTTTTATAACTGTTTTCAAAGGGTTTATAAGAGGATTATGTTTATTAGGATCAGTTGCAAAATTAATATTAGGCGGATATGGAAATGATTGCATGCCACTTCCAAAATCTTTTGTATTTCTAATTATTGAATTGTCTTTTGTCATATTTGCTGGATTAAATATATTACTAGGTACCCCTTCAACTTTGATACCATGGTTAATTTTGGTATTAAACATGTTATGATTATCTTTAACAAAATAATTTGTGTTTTCTAAGTTCAAAGGTTTACTTGACTGACTTAAAGCATGTCCTGAGAAATTATGAGCCAATGGATCCTTCTGGAACTCATCCTTCTGTAAATTAAGACTTTGCTCTTCTGTATCTATTTCTTCTTTTATTTTAATTTTTTCCATTACTTCCGTAGACATTGGTGTCACTTTGGGTATAATGAGTTCAGTCTTAGGAAACAGAGGAAGAGACCGTGATTCCAAATTCTCTGAAGTTTTCATTGTACTTAAGTCAGTTTTCAAATCTAATATGGCTCTATCTTCTTTATCAGAAACTACTTTAAAGATAGGTGGCATAACATCTTTCTCTGTTTTTATTGTAGGTTCACAATTTTCTGTTTTAATCTGTCCTTCTACTGGCTTTTGTGGTTGTTCAGGTTCACGTTCTTTATTTTGATCAGTATTTTCTTTGTCAGGTTTACTAAAACTAAAATCACATGCTTCTGGTTCTGGTTCAACAGTTTCAGTATCATCCATCGCAGGGAAGCTATCGTTAGTTAAGCTTTCCGATGGGCTCTCAGGCGCATCAGCAGCCTTCTTTTTCTTCATTTGCACATCCCCATCCATTATGCCTTCAGGTTTGGTATCATCTGGAAGACGCTTTTTCACTTTAGATACATCTACTTTACCGTTGGTCACTTTCTTTTTAATATCTTTGCTAACTGGAGAAGATAATACTTTCTCTTGTATATTATTATTTGTACTTTGTGTATTTGGTTTGTTGGATTTTTTAGATTTAGAATCATTATCACTCTCATCTTGACCTTTCTTACCATTAGGTGTAGTTTGTTCTTTAGACTTGTTTCTAGTTCTCATTCTGCTTGGTGAATCATCAGGGTTTTCAACTCTTCCATTATCCACTTTTGCTAGATCACCAGCATCTCTAGAATCACTATCGTCTTCAGAATTTTCATCTTCTGTGACAGAACTCATCTCACCTGCCTCTTTAGGATTAGGTGAGGGTCTAGAACCATTTGTATCAGGAACTGAAGGTGTTATTTCAGGGGTTTGTTCCTTAGGTGTTCCAGCACGAGAGTTTCTGGTATTGCGAACACGTCTCAAAGATGCCTGTCGACGACGTCTATGAGGCCTATTGCTACTGGCACCTGGGGTCTTTTTCCATAAATAATAAAATTCAACTAGTTCAGCTGTATCTTTATGGGGTAATAAGTCCTTCTTTATCTTAAAGAAATTTTTACCAAACTGTCGAATACCTTTAACAAAACGTTTAGTTTCTTCTTCTGACCATTTCTTTTCAATTCCTTTTGGGACAGGACACTTCACAAGTGCTTGTAATGCTCTACCAGGATCATATCCAGAATCATGTAATACATCTAGGGCATTGATAGTAGTATCGTCACGACTAGCTGCAACACAGCCGTCATCCGGTGATCCTCCGTCACACATACCTGCAAATGCTGCCATTGAACGAGCAGCTCTCAAATACATAACCAAATCTCTGTCGGTAGCCTGCGCGGGTAACCATCGCAGTTCCTCACCACCGGGACACGGTTCGTCGGGGCCAAGTGGACCGTTTGTTCGTATATCAGGAAGGCAAGCGTAAATATCCTTATCTTTTACAGGTTGGGTCGGTGTCACTTGAACCTCCCCTTGGTTCTGGGCCATCGTAATATTAATTACTATTTACACTGCGTTGTAATCTTTCACTCACATAACATAAACACTCACAAGTTTACATAGTGGTCGATATTAATTTTATATTAACACACACTTTAGTTCTGTTTTAGATGTATCATTGATAGTCCGTAAGACAGTAAGTATACCAATATACATAATTATTACTCCTAATGGCCACCATTACACGATGCATTGTGCTTCTATTTAATAACTAATACGACATATATTTATGAAAAACAATAAATTTTGTTACCCATATCGATTATATATCATTTATATTTGTATTTTTTATTTTATTTCACTTATAGTTTAGCAAATGCTATCTACATGCTACCCTTTTGTTTAGCTTCACCTTTCTTTGGCTCATACCAAAGACAATTTCATATCTATAAAATGGCTGCCACGATAGGACTTTTTTAAAAATTGTTCCTTTACGCAGAAAAAATTTTGTTAAAATATATATTCACTATAAAAAAACGACTTAAGTAATACACTTTACGAATAAAAATGTATTTTTTCATATTATTGTTTATAAAATCTTAGATGAACTATGTCATTATATTTAATTATTTTATTTTTTTTCTTTTATGATGATCAAGATTCAACTAAATAAATGCGTACAATGAAGTTTTGTATTAACAAATGTTTTTGTCTATATTCAATGCACTTAATAATTAATTATGAAGTAATTAAAATATAAGTAATTTAAGCTGCAAATTATATTATAAAATAAGTAGATTTGACTATAATTTTTGTATTAAAACACAAAATAACCAGCAAATTATCCATGATACTGTTTAACTTACAGCGTCTGTCAATATTTGTTGACAGTGCAGAGCATTCTTTAATCTATAATTTGTTTGCTGGTTCATAAAATTGAGATTTGAGCGTTCTTGGTTCTGTAGAACTTTACAGTGTATCAAAGCATTTGCTATTTCTTATTGTTTTGGAAGGTGCATTTTCATGAAAAACATATATACAAAATAACAAGTCGTATAAATATTTAGTTTTGGCGAGTTGTCCCAGTGTGTGTTACTAAATCAATAGTAAGAAATGGTATCCGACGAGTCAGATGATGAACCTCTATCTAATTTGGCGGCCAAGAAAAATTCCGGAGATTACGATTATCAGCCGCCAAGTGATAGTAGTGAGGATGAACCTAAAAAAAAGAAAAAGAAAAAGGAACCTCCGGCAAAAAAGTTGGGAGTAACAATAAAATTAAATAGAAAGCTAAACTCCCTTGTCGGCCCGGCTGTAATAGAGAGACCGTCTGATGTGTGGCTTTATTTAAAAGATCTTAATCCAACAGGGCCTTACAGCTGTTTACTATGCTCAGATTGGTTTATAAATAGATCTAAAATGATTTTACATTATGCTTTAAATCACAAGAAAGATTTTTGTGGTATTTGTAGGTATGTTTAAATTAAAATGTTTAAAAAAAATATTGGTGTAGTTATAGTTATCCACTTTATTCCTGTGGACTGTAACATATCGTCCATACAAACTTCACAGTATTATCCTATGTACTTTTACACAAACTTTTTACACTAGTTGCAAAATTAGAAATACAAAAGAAACAAAAAAAAATTATTGCACCTTGGTTAATACAAAAGTATATTTTAAACTAAATACCCACCGAATCAACGTAAATTAAAACTAAAATTCCATTTTTATTAATTAAGTTAAATGACTCTAAAGATGACACATTCATATATCAAAACACCAATAGTTGACACTTATTTGTACCAATAGTTGACATGCAAGCTTGAATATATTAATCATCAAATATATTATAAAATAAGCTTAAAATGACATAACTGAATATTATAAAATTCTTTTTATTAGCATTAACTGAAATCCTTGACTAAGTATTAAAAGTTTTATAAGAATAAAATTTTAGTCATGTTCCAGTTCCTTTGATTTTGAACTTCTGGCCTTTTATAGGTGGCATCTTGAAAAATCCGACCGCCAAAAAACATACCCCAAAAGTTGACACCCTGTTTACTATTAGGGTGTTTTATTATTGTCACAATTTTAACAGTAGGTACTTATATTGTTGAAAATAGTGTTGATAATTGCATAAACCTACGCTTAGGAGAATAGGTTTCGTTACTGCACCAAAAGTAGACCTGCATGTCATCTTTAGGGTATTCTGACTATTTTCGGTACCAATTGTAGACACTTATGATTTTTTAGAAAAATAATATCAGAACAAATAATGAATTGTTCTAATGTTTAGAAAATATAAATGTCAATACAAAACATAACAAATAACAAAGCAATATCTTTATAAAATTTATTAAAATCACTTGTACTGCTGCAGCGTCTTTAGCTAAACTCATAAGAAATGGCTAAAAACGTGTGACTTCGTCACATTGCTCGCAATAATTGATGCTATTTTAACTTTTTAAGCAAAAGACCGTTGTTATGGTTGTGCTATTTGATTAACAGGTGAAGCAACCATTTTCTGGTACTAATAATTGTGACATACAAGTAAAAATATTTTTAATATTAATCTTAATTGTGAAAGTGTCATCTTTTCGTACACTGTCCACCATTGGTGCTTTTACCTTATTTAAACAAAATTTAGCTATCAATTTAGTATTTATTATATTAATTTATTATTAATTATAATAAAAAGATTGTTTATTCCAATAAAGTTATATTTTAATTGATTTATTTTCACTTGAATTTTACAGATATTTTGTCCCAGATAGGAGTGCATGGTGGGATCACGAGAAATTCCATTCACCCTGGCCATGTTCACAGTGTGTAGAAACATTTCCTACTGATGTTCAGTTACGTGTTCACCTCAGCTCTATACATAATTTAGTGCATTGCCGCCTCTGTCACTTCAGAGTAACAGCTGACGACGATTACAGTTCTCATTTGTTCCAAAAACATAATGTTACCAATGCTGCTTGTCAGAATGATGAACAGTTTTGGCAGGTAGATTATGATGGAGATGATAAATTTATGTGCTCACTATGTTCAAAGCCTGATTTACTGTCATCCACCTTTTTTGCTCATTATATGGGCTTTCATCATTTCACTCTAAAATGTTTGACTCATCTAATTGCTGGAAAAAATACAGCATTTACTGTTGATGGAGCTGATGTTACTGATCGCTTTGTAAATGAACAGCTAAAAGGACATGTAAGGCTTGGTTATGTAGATTTGACACCAAAGACGGATGCACAAAAAGTTGTAAAAGAAAAAGTTGTGCCAATTGAAATTGTTTTACCTGAAGTTAAACAAGAAGTTGTTAGTGATCATGAAGAGCAAAACAAAGTTGCCCCTCCAGAACCAGACCAAGTACCTGTGCCTGTACCTACACCTACACTTACACAAGCACCTGCAGTCACAGCAAAAGATGACAATGTACCAAAAGATGACAATACACCTAAAGATGATAATGTAGCAAAAGATGAAAATAGCCAAAGTAGTGATAGTATTTTAGATTATAAAGGAAGCGAGGACTATGATGTTACAGTCACAGAAATGATTGTCATTGAAAGATCTTACTTTGACTATGTTAACCAGTTGCTGATAAGTGTAAGTGAAGACACTGTACCGCAACTATCTCACATTGAATATGACAAACTCAAGTCTGATATGTTAAACAATGTACAGTGTCCTTTGTGTACAACTAGACTGGAAACAGTGCAATCATTTTCAACACATATGAATAAAGTGCATAGTGTGAAAACAGTACCTCTGTACTCATGTCGAGTGTGTACAGCTTTCTTTGATACATACAATGAACTGGCAAATCATACAGCCTGTGAGTTTGCCGATTTTGATGATTTGTGGATTTGCCAATTTTGTGAAAAGGAATTTGATAACCGAGAGGCAACAAGGCAACATTTAACAGAACACTGGACCTTACTTGGACTATGAAAACTGTTTTAGTCCCCACATAGGGTTCAAATGTAAATATTGTTCCACATTGTTTTGGAATGAGCATGATAGAGAAACACATCAGTTGAGGGTCCACTTCCATAAATATAAAGAGCACTTTTATAAGTGCGACATCTGTGCAAAAACTTTTGGTGATAAGGTTAGTAAATGATTTCTTTAACACTACAAAGCACAGTATATTTCTATACATAGAGGGAGATAGACTATAATGTATATTTTTTACTTTTGTAATTTTTATTTTTTAAACTGACATTAAATTATGATTTGTGTAACCAATGTAATTAATTAATTACTCAAATATTTAGGCAGCTTGCTTAACTATTTTATAACATTATTTTTCTTTAGATTACACTTACTTATACTTAATTTCTAGGTATGGTACATACACCATTACTTAGAAAAGCATTGTGAGGACGAAGATAAAGCTTACCTTGTCAAGTGTTGCCTCTGCTGTAGTGTCCTTGAAAGTGTGGAGGAGATGAGAAGTCATTTTGCTTCAAATCATGCTGAAGTTCGCAAGTTATACTGTTCCCTTGAACCTTGTATGTACAAGCCATTGAGCCATAGGAAGTCTTTTAAGTTACATGTAAAGGTGAGGGAATGTGTTAAATTCAAATAATTTTATTAAAAATAAAACTTAATTTACCTGAAGTTCCACTAAAATTAATGCTGATACATTAATGTTAGTCCTAGACTTGAGGTCCTGAAAAGAAGAAAAGAAGTTGTGCTTTTCTAATATAATTCTTCTAGTTATATTATGTAATTGCTTAATGGAGATAAAAGTGATACCACAAGATGGCATCTGACTTTAAATACTATAATTAATATAATTATTATTTTATGCCTCTGGTTTTATGTACACATTTATATTTCTTTAACAAACAAGTTTTATGAATATATTTATGTTATGTTTTTTATTTTGTAATAATAATCATTTGTATTACTTTATTAACTATTTGAAGAAATATTGTTTTGTTTTACCCTTTTTTCTGATAATAGTGTGCTGTTAGGATTTCTGGGCAGGATTTTTTTAATGCGTTTTTATTTATTGTACTTTCTGTAGGTTAAAATTAATGGAGAACTAATACTCATTTTAGGTAATTCTTCAACTACACTATAAATACATTTTTTGTACAGTGCTATTGCACTAATTTAAGAAATAATTTATTTTACTCATATTCTGTTGGGCAACAAAGTTTATTTGTATTATATTGTATATAATAATCTCAGAAAGCCATAAATAAAGAGAAGAAGAAGAAGAAGTATATATTAATTTATAACTAATTATTTCAGATGGTACACGGCACACCAAAACCAGAAAAAGTAGTCCATTGTAATGTGTGCCAGCGGGAGTTCCAGAGTGCACGCGCGTGTTCCACACACATGGCCCAAATACATGGACCTGGCAAGTTTAAGTGTAAACTTTGCAAAGAGGTGCTGCAGACACTTGATGAGAGGTTAGTGGGGTTTGTATGTGATCTTCTTTTTTTTTTTTTTTTTTTTTTTTAGCTTCACGCTTTATCCCACACAAGGCAGGGTAGGCAGAGGGAACTGCAGAGACCGTAGGAACTTAGTGTTAAGACACTCCGTTGCTAAGTCCCTGCTTTCTTCGTCCCCACTTTCCGCCGTTTTCGAGGCATTGCGTGTTGAGTGGCGGAACTCAACGACGCGCTTTGCCTATTTTGCCAGAGCGAAGAAAATGGAAATAGAAAAATCCATCTTCTCTGACTGGGGATCGAACCCAGTAACCGACGCGTTACAGGCAGACGTTGCGCCTCTGCGCCACGACGGTCCTGTGATCTTTTTATGTCTGGTATTTTGTAGAATAAGTGGGTATGTTCTGGTTCTTTGTCAGAATTTAAGGTAATGTATATATCTAGTATCTAGTATGTAGCCGAGTAGCTAGGTCAAAGCTAGTGTCAGGTTACTCAGTTTTCGGTTCTAATTCATATTGAATGCGGAAAACATGCACCAAAGCCTTGCTAATATTGTACCAGAGTGGAGAAATTAAAATAATTTATTTGAATCAGGATCCAATCTACAGATACAATATTTTACAGTTAGATGTTATCTGTTCAATTTATGTTCTGTGTTATTGCATATGAGTCAGAGTAACTTTTTTAGTCGTTTCATTTTTAAATTATATCACAAAATTATATTATCTATTTTAAAAGTAATATAAAGGAGCAGTTTAATAATATTTTAAATGGATTTTATATTATATTAATTTTGAATTCATCAAATTTTCTTTAAGAAAAGTTTTGAATTTTATAATTTTGAAAGGTCATGAATTTTGTAGGGCAATATTTCAAATGTTAATATTATATACTACTTTATTAAAAATTCCAGAAAGCTCCACTACCTCCTCCGCCATCCAGGTCGTCATCCGTTCGAGTGCGTGGACTGCGGCAAATCATTCCAGTACAAGTCATCACTATATATGCACAGACAGGATCATCAGCCGAACAAGCAGACGTACACGTGCAGTTACTGCGGAAAGACATTTGCGGTTAGTGTTTTTTATACTATATAAGAAATTATGTTGTTGAAGCTGTGCGCTATGTTGATAAGAGTGTATAATATTTTCGAGAAAATATTTTGCTATTAATATTTTTTAGTGTGTAAATTCTCTGTAACTAAAGGTAAAATTATTAAGTTTTCTTATTTACTAACGATAAATTACTTTGTCTACTGGGTTTTATACTTTCCATTTGGCACTTTATGGGTGCTTTCATCAGAGAAGCAGAATTACTTACGTTTTTCTGGTCGATATTAACAATCTTAATATAAAGTTATTGTAAAGAGATTTAATATTAGCCTCTGATAGTCTAGTGCTAGCTGAGCAAAGTGAATGAATATTTGGATATGTATCTCCACCTCTTTTCCTCCCCTCTCCTTCAACAAACGAATCCTCTTTACACACACTCATAATATTATCTCCTAAATTAAAACACGCAGTTTTAGAGAGTGTAACTATACACCAAATTTATATAAATACAGGACAAAAAATTACAAACATCTAGCTATTAAATAAATTACAATTTGTCATCTAAATATATAAAAAAATAATAATCCTAAACCGAAATCAACAGAAGAAGGACTCGTACCGCGAGCACGTCCAGATCCACGAGGGGCCGCGGCACGCGTGCTCCTACTGCCCCATGCGGTTCGTGCAGCGCAGCAACATGCTGCGGCACGAGCGCCGCCACACGGGCGAGCGGCCCTACCGCTGCGAGCACTGCCCGCGCGCCTTCGCCGACAAGGGCGCCTGCACCGCGCACACCAGGTACCACCACCCCGACCCGCAGTTAGTATGACACTGGCATATTATGTTAACAAGTAGGCGGGGCCTAAGCTGATCGTGTTTTGTTTTTGACAAGGGCGCGTGCGCCGCGTACACCAGTTTATGTTAACAAGTAGGCGGGGCTTAAGCTGATCGTGTTTTGTTTTTGACAAGGGCGCGTGCGCCGCGTACACCAGTTTATGTTAACAAGTAGGCGGGGCTTAAGCTGATCGTGTTTTGTTTTTGACAAGGGCGCGTGCACCAGGTACCACTATCCCGATCCGCAGTTAGTATGACACTGGTATATTATGTACACGTGCTACACAATGTGGGCGGGGCCTAAGCTGATCGTGTTTTTTTTTTCTTTTTTTTTTATACCTTTTATCCCACACATGCCGGGGAAGGTAGAGGGAACTGCAGGTGCCGTATGAATCTAGTGTTTGGATACACCGTTGCTTAATCCCTGTTTTCTTTGTCCCCGATTTTCGCCTTTTTGCGAGGCGTTGCGTGTTGATGTTGGGTAGAGGAACTCAACGCCGCGCTTTGCCTAGTTGCCAGCTCGAAGAAAATGAAAATAGAAAAAATCATATTCCCCGACTGGGAATCAAACTCAGAAACCGTCGCGTTACAGGCAGACGTTACGCCTATGCGCCACGACGGTCTTTTTTTTGCTATATTTTGGCAAAGGGAATTATTCTTGTGTGTATATAAATATTGTCTGTGGTTGGTGGTTATTTTTTTAACTCTTGGTCCTGGAGGATACCTATAAGGTATTTTTATGATTTTTAAAGTGTTAATCCACACTGAGGATAGAAAAAATACTTAAAAAAAACATATAAAAATTTGAACGCAGCGGGACTCGAACCCGCGCTCTCCTGCGAACCGTGCAGGCGCTCTCACCACTGAGCCATACGTTCTACATCACGCCGCGTTGAAATTTTTATATGCTTTTATACAACTTATATCGTTGTTAGCATCTCTGTAGGGAGGAGAACGCGGCGTGATGTAGAACGCATGGCTCAGTGGTGAGAGCGCCTGCACGGTTCGCAGGTGGGCGCGGGTTCGAGTCCCGCTGCGTTCAAATTTTTATATGTTTTCTTTAAGTATTTTTTACCTATAAGGTGTTGGTTGCTAATCTTTATTCTATTATTAGCAAGTTGAATTGAGTTTGTTTTGTTGTAATGCAAAGCAGTTACGTTATGTGTTATCTGTTGGTGTCAAGATCAAATGATATATTGAAAATAATTAGACATATTATTCATTATAAGGAAATATGGAATTAATTGTGATTATGATCTCGCGGACAAACTATGTTGCTTTCCATATAAAAATTTTATAATAATTTAAAAATATATATTTAAAAAGTTAAAGCAATAATAATAAAAATAACACAATCAACTGTAAAAGTACTTTTTGTGATACAAATCATTATTAATTTTAATTTTATCTTTTTAATCAAAATAAGACATTATGTAGAATTACTATAAGCTCTTACAAATTTGTTACATTTGGTTTAAATATACCAGTAAAATTATTTGCTAAATGTACTTAATTAAACTTTTTAATTATTAATACTACATCTAATATTATTATAACAAAAGGAATTATTGGCATTCTTCTAAAAATAATAGATAACTTGAAATTTGCTTTGAGTCTGGACCTCAAAGCATGCAAAAAAAAATTTATTTTGTAACCAAAGACAGCATATGGATAACATACTTATAATACTTTTAATAGAAATACTTTTAAAAATAGTCTTTCTTTGTACTGAAGAACACACAAAGAAGATTATAAAATTTAAAATTAAACTGCATATAAAAATGCGACGCATATAATTTACTTGGTGGTTGTCTACAGTCTTCACCGTCCTAGATTGAAAAACGACGGTTTAAATTTTTACATATCTACCTAATTTTGTAAAGCATTGTATCTTGTTACTACAATGCTTTACAAAATAATTAAAACGTTGTAAATTATCTTTTTAATTTTAAACTTTTATTGAATTATGCAACAAAAATCACAAATAATGCGAAGTAACAAAGAAGTTCGCGCTAACTAATATGATAAGCTCCAAGTAGACAGTACCATAGACTAAAATCAGAAGTCTTCACACTAAACATTGTTTTGTAAAATACAGATAGTGTATATATTTCTTGTCGGTACTTAATACATATGATATATTAATAAATATAATATATTAAGAATTCAAGGTAACCTAATTATATGTTAGGTAAAAAATATAACTAAAGAAATACGTCTGTCAGGACAGTCGCTAAAAAACAAAGTTAAGCTAGACGGTTAAGTTTAAGCTAATCAAGAAAGAAACAGTATGAACTAGTGTAAACCAAGCAAGAAAAACATCTGCCTATAACCACGACGGTTCGTGGATTCGATTCCCACTCGGGGAGAATGAATAATACAGGCGTCCCTCGTATAACACGGTTAATTCGTACCGTGCTATATCGAAACCGTGTTATTCGAAACAAGGTATACCGTGTAGTATCGAGACCTTGTCTTGTGTTATATCGAAACCGTGTTATACGAAACCTTGAAATAATATAAATAAAGGCAATGTGTACCGTGTTATATCGAAACCAAATCTTAAGGTGTAAAATTTTATGATAGCTGAAATTTCGTTCCAAATACTACATAAATGAAAAAGGAAGTTACCTTCAAGTTTTTATTAAGAAAAATAAATGAAATTCAATTTTATGATGAAATACAAAAATTAAAAAATACAACAAAAAATATATTCAATGACTAATAATTATAATTACATATTATAAAACAAGTAGAAACAGCTTATTACGATTACAAAATTAATTTTCATCATCACTCTCATCAGAAATTACAGCTAATCTTCTTTTTTTTCTCCAGGTTGGTTGAAACTCCTCTTCACTAGTTATTTCTCCATCATGACAAAGGTTATCTGACGTAGTAGCAACTACCTGCCTATTTCGATCTTGCAATTCTGTCAGAATTTCTCTATAAGGAGCTAAAGAGCTATTCAATTCTCTTTTAAATTTTCCGCTACGTACAACTGAAGGATCTTTTTCAACGAAAAATGTTTCCAATTTTTTAGCTAAAGCTATTCCTTCTTCCAGATCAATTAAATTTAAATGAGGAACCGTTGTAATATTACAAATGTTTTCCGAATCATCGGGGTAATCGAAGTTGGAGTTATTTAGTAGTTCAATTAGTTCTTCCTCATTCAAAGTTTGCTCTTCAAATAGTTCCCGAACATCATCAATGTTCATATCAGAAAATCCGTCCCCTTCTAAATTAGAAGCAACCGATATTATTCTGCTAAATTCTGCTTCCTCAAATAGGACACAGCTTCCTCTCTGGACCATTTGCGGTAACAAAGGTTTCCAACACGCATGAAGTGTAGACTGTTTTAATTCCTTGCAAGCCACATCTAAAGTTGTGACACAATCTAAAATAGAAAACTCTTTCCAAGCTTGAGTAAGCGTAACATTTTTATCGTTTTCCAGTCTTTCAAAAATTTTTTTGGATGCTAGTCGTATGTAGTATGCCTTGGTTGTTGCAATGATTCCTTGATCTAATGGTTGGATCAATGACGTACAATTTGGAGGAAAAAACACAATTTTTACGTTAGGATGATTCAACTCTCTACTATGGCTACCTGCATTATCAATGAGCAATAAAACTTTAAAGCTCAAATTTTTTTTCTTCAAAAACTTTTCTACTTCTATAATAAAACAATTTTTAAACCAATCTTCAAACAAATTTTGCGTCATCCAGCCTTTTTTATTTGCTCGCCAGAAGACTGGTAGATGAGACTTATCAACGTTTTTCAATGCTCTGGGATTCAAGGAACGATTTATTATCATTGGTTTTACTACAAAATTTCCTGATAGGTTACTACACATGTGAAGGGTAACACGATCTTTACAAGTTTTATAACCTGGTGATTGCTTCTCATTTTTTGAAATAAAAGTTCGAGACGGCAGTCTCTTCCAATATAAAGCTGACTCATCGGCGTTGAAAATTTGATCTGCTGAATACTCTCCCTCTTCAATAATTCGCGGTATTTCCAATATAAATTTTTGAGCAGCTTCTACATCTGCTGAAGCTTGTTCTCCTTGCAATTTTACATTGCGCAAAGAAAATCTTTTTTTAAAATTTTCAAACCACCCTTTACTTGCCAAAAATGATAGGTTTGGTTCTTCTTTAGAAGAAAGTTCATCTTTCCTTAAATGTGTGTAAACTCTGAGGGCTTTTTGTTTAATAATATTTGTACTCAAAGGGATTTTTTTATCTAAACAATCTTCTATCCATATTATAAGAGCATGTTCCATTTTTACGATATTTATATCTCTTTTGCGGGACACACGTTTTGCACCTTGCGAGCAACCAAAGGCAACATTTTTTCTAATTTCGCTTTCATTTTTGAATATTGTTCGAATAGTAGCTTCGTTTAAATTTAATGATTTTGCAATCGATGTAGGTTTTTCTCCGCTTTTTATACGATCTAAAATTGAAATTTTTTCTTCGAGTGAAATAAATTTTTGTTTAAATTTTTGCTTCTTGATCTTGTCAGACATTATCTAAATTTAGGGTCCAAAATAAGATTTACAATAAACGTTACAACTTCATTTTTTACATACCTCAAATTAAAATTATTATGCACTTATAAACTTGCAAAAGAAGGCTTTTTTACTACGTACTTTTTACTTTACTTTCTAAAATGTTAAAAACAAAGCAAGCTAAAACTTTATCAACTTCATTTACAAAGGACAAAACGCAAATGTACTTTCACTTCTCAAAACGAAATGAGATATTTTTTTGTAGCAATAAATTTGTGGTATTCCCCTTATTGAACGGAAAAAAAAATTCAAATTTTCAATGCATATTTGTTATTTATTTCAAAACCCTGTTTTACCGTGTAATATCGAAACCGTGTTATATTAATCTCAATTCTTGTACCGTGTAATATCGAAACCGTGTTTTACAAGTACCGTGTTATACGAGGGACGCCTGTATTCATATTGTTCGCCCTTTAAAAAAATCTAAATGCTGCATTAAGTTCCGCCACACAACACGTAATGCATCGAAAGCGGATAGCGGGCAAAGGAGTGTCTTATCACTAGTTTCCTACGGTTTCCTCAGCCTACCCTGCCAAGTACAGAAAAAAAAATTTACACCGCTTGAAGCAAAACAAGAAAAACACACTATAAATCGATTTAAGACAAGGAAGAAACGGGCCTCGCTCTAGGAAAATGTCACACCAACATTATTGTTTAGAACATTGTATATATGCAGAGCTCAGCTTAGGCCTCGCAGATTGTACCCTTTGTACTGCTAACGTGAATTGATGAAGGTATATTTATATTTATTTTTCTTCTGTCTTCTTCTTTAACGGTTCGAAGAGATGCCTCCCTTGACTTCCCTATGGGAGTACAACTTGCTGAGTAATAAATAAATAAGTAAAAAAACGATTATTTTTGGTTTGTTCACTTAATGAAGTCTCTGTTCAATTGTGTTAATTTTAATATTTCTTTATTGCTTTATTATATGTTATGTTACAAGTTTTTGCGATACATCGTTTTTATCAATTCACGTTTTGCAGTGGGATGTTGATATCGATATTAGTAGGATTTTTATTAAATATTATATAGGATTGAGTTAAATGAGCGAGTACAATTAGAGAGATTTACAATTATAATGATTAGATCGGAATTGTTTTTTTTGTATCGATATTGATATCGATATCACATGCAATATACATTGAACATATTTTTAATAATAACGAAAATACTTACAACTAGTGCATCTGATGCAAGTTTACACGTTTACCACTAAGAAAATTTTATTCATCGTATTGCTAATTCTTGTGAACTCTTCTCCGTCGTTTAAAGCCACTCCTGGAATCAGTATTTTGGGTCATAGCGTTTCAAATGTCTGTAAGGCCAATTTGGTCTCGAGGCTTAGTGTCACTAACAAACCAAGACTTCATCCCCAAACTGATTGACCCTTCGGCCTTTTATAGAGTGCTGTTTCGTCTCGGACATTTACATTATATAATCGATAGATATTATTGTCTTTATATATATTTACTTGTAGATCCTAGCTGTACTTCTGTTTCAGAACACATTCTAAGGATAGGAACTATGCTTGTCTATACTGCGGACAGACATTCGTGCAAAAGTCGAAGCTGACATACCATATTAGAAAACACACTGGAGAAAGTATGTATATGATTTATATATTATTTTTTTATCCTACGTGATAGTGATGTACCGAATGTCTATTAGAGAATTGTTTAATGAGATATAATGAAGACTGATAACATGATTACGAGGTTAAGTTGCTGTTTTTTGTATTTAAAACACAAATAAAGTAAACTGATTTAGATTTTTATAACGTATTATCGTCGTCAATTTTTTTTTACGCGAATGCGAATATGTAAAACCGTGCGAATATTCGCGAATGTGAATGCGAATATTCGTTACATCACTAGTACGTGAGATCTGATTGAAACATTGACTTTACAAAATGGTGGAAATAATAAAATTATAACTTTACTTAGTTAATCTATTAAAAATTGATAACTAAACATTTACGCATAATGAAATGATATGAATTGAAATATATTTAAGGGGACTTATAATGACACAAAAAATGTAATTTAAATACATACTACAGACTATTTTTAAGGTTACGTGGCTACAATATATATAGCGTATAATACTATAATAAGTACTGAACCGCTTTTGATGAAACTTAGACTGGTTCTTCTTGGGGTATATCTTTGTGACCAATTCACTAACAGGAGATTTGACGCATGTTCTTGGAAGCCTGAATATATTATCATACATATATTACATTATTCCTATAATAACTGTGTAAGTTATATGATGTTATTTTGTAATGGATAATGTAAACTAATAAAAAGTGTTGAACTAAAGTAATTGGTTAATAACGTTTTTTCTACCAATTTGCAAGCTAAAATATGGTATATATGTAATGTCATATGTATATGTACAGTATATTATAATATTTTCTTATATATATTAATATTTTTATTTTATTTTTAAGATCTGGAAGCGTGCCCGGTGTGCTCGAAACTGTTCACTAGCGCGTGTTCTCTGCGCGAGCACATGAAGACGCATTTGACGAAGCGGCAAATTGTCAAATGTCCTCTGTGCGGTAAGATTATTATTATTAACTATTATTATTTGTTTACGCTTCACGCTTTATCCCGCACAAGACAGGGTAGGTAGATGGAATGACGGAATGACTGACGTGTTAAGATACTCCAGTTTCCTGTTTTCACTTTTTGACATAATCTAAGTTGTAGCAAAATAAACAATTAAATCTTGTTACCAGAAACCGCGGCGTTAATTTCAAAGACAAACGGTAAGCGGAGTGTCTTAAAACTGCCTACCCTGCTAAATAACGCGTGAAGCTAAACAAAAGATAGAATATATAACAAATAAATAACAAAAAAGTGAGAATTCCCATTCGGGGAAGATGGATATTTTATTTTTCATTTTCTTCCCTTTGCCGCGTCGTTGAGTTCCGCCACTAAACACGCAATGCTCCGAAAAGGACTGGAAACGGGGACGGAGAAAGCAGGGACTAAGCAACGGAGTGTCGGAGCACTAGGTTCCTATGGTTCCTGCAGTTCCCTCCGTCTACCGTGCCATGTGCGGGATAAAGCGTGAAGCTAAAAAAAATCAATACATAATACTGTACTATCAATAAAATCATGAAATGTATATTGATTTGCGTCCCATATATACGTATCCGTTACTAGACAAGATAAAGCGTGAAGACAACAAAAATATCGATACAAAATACTTTCGTGACAATAAAATCATAATATATCTATTCCCTGCCATGTGCGAGATAAAGCGTGAAGACATAAAAAAGAGATAATATCAATTATCAATACAAAATACTTTAGTAACAATGAAATCATAAAATGTATATTAATTTCCGCCTATATATACCAAATTATATACTTAGACAAGGGCTACGCGGACGAGCGCTACATGCTGCGCCACCTGCGCACGTCGCACACGCGCTCGCAGTTCAGCTGCCCCATCTGCACCAAGCTGCTGACCAGCGCCGCCGGCCTGCGCCACCACGTCATCACGCACAGCCCCCTCAACACTTTCCGGGTAAGTTTTAATTTTGTTTTTTTTTTCACGCTCTATCCCGCATTTGGCAGGGTAGGCAAAGGTAACTGCATCAACCGTAGGAGCCTAGTTTTAAGACGCTCCGTTGCTTAGTCCCTGCTTTCCCCGTCTCCGCTTTCCGCTTGTAATATGCGGGATAAAGCGTGAAGCTACAAAACAAAAAATTGTTTTAAATTCCACCTATTTTTATGCTAGGGCCACACTAAGAATATTTATATCGGTGGATTTATGACTACAATGTACCTCTATTATCCTACTTATAGTAATCAGCACAATAAATATGGTAAAATTGTGCAATCTGAAGTTATAAAAATATATTATATTAAATTATGAAATAAAGTGTCATAGGGATACATTGTAATGAAAAAACATTGTAAAAAAATGTAACATATTTATTTGTTATACATTAGTTTATTTTCCACCTCACAGTGCAAGTGCTGCCCAAAATCCTACGCAGTGAAACGAACGATCATCAAACATCTGCGCAAACGCCACGGCCTCAAAGGAGGGGACTTGAATCTAAAAGACTTCTACACCCGTCTAGAGCCGAGAGAATGTCAGCTTAAATTGGACGAAACAACAATGACGACAATATTCGGTCCACCCAAGAAACCCGTACCCGAAGTACTAATAGCCGACTTTGTAACATTCTCCAAGAAAATCTCCTTCGCACAGAATGTGGAGAATAATAACACTGATGACACAGAAGATGATAATGAAGCTAATGAAGGAAAAGACAGTGATAATGATAATGATAATGACAATGATAATGATAATGCAAGTAACAGTGAACCAGAGGAGGCGGTGCCTAGAATCAAGCAGGAGGTGGTCAGTGGTGATGAACTTGAGCCCACGGACTTTGTGAGTGTCAAAATTGAGCCCATGGAAGATGATAATGCTGATGACTAATCATGTTAATTAGTTTTTTTGTAGTTTGGACTTAATTGTGATTATGTATTTGAAATGTGGTGTTGCAAAATTTTCTGTATTTAATTTTTAATTTATTTGGATTTTATCAAGGATAGTTTTAGGTTTGATTTAGACTTAGAAGTGATGTTCAGTTTTATTTTATTTATATTAGCTTATATTTCAAGACATTTAATGCCATAACTCAACATTGTGGCTTGTCTTGTCAGAAAGCAGAGATGAAATTAAGGAGTTACTTAGTTGTTTAAATCTGGTTAACTAGCCTAACTAATGGGAGATTTTAACAAAATTGTTTAGTTCTGATTTATATTTGCATTTCTTAAATTCAAATTAATATGTATTGAATGTGGATTTAAGTGTAAAGATTATTAAATAAAACTTACACAATATTTTGCAACAACATCTATTCTCTTTTAATAAGATTTGATTGATCTTTATCTATTAAAAATAATGTTAGTAAATAATAATAAATTGCACCATTAGAAATTTAAATTTTTTAAGAACTTAAATATTAATAATGCAATACTTATTATAAGCAACACACACATTGTACATGAAGTCAAGAATAATATATTGTTTTTTTTATAACATTAGCCTTCTTGATTGAGTATTTCTATGTTATATTTCTGTAATATATAATAATATATAAAAGTATTATTTCCACATTACAAATATATGATTATATCAGATTTATTGATCAATCATTTTGGTTTGACCGTGAATGACTCGATAGCTAGTATAATAATAATAAGGTTAAGATAGCTAAAAAGTAAGTAATTTTTTTCTTAAAGGATCTTAAAATATAGCAAAAATTTTCTAAATACTGACAAATGAAAATGTGTTTTTTTAAGTTAATGTTATATTTCTTATAAACATAGAGATGATAAAATATGCTATATTTGTTTTTTTTGTTATATTGGTTAGCCAATTTGTTAGGCACCTCTTCTTTCTCTTACATCTTCTTCTAAGAGATTAATGACATTAATTTACTATGTAGTTATAATGTAAGTATAAAATATTGAATTTTAAAATTAAAATGAATAATGTCGTTAATAGTTTGCTATTATTTAAATGATTTATGCATAAGTGGTGGTTGATGTAAGCACAAAGAGAATGAATAAATACACTTTTAATGAAATTGTTTTATTTTTGTGTTCACGGTTTTCATTTATTTCCAATATGTATATGGATATATAAATTAATTTAAAATCAAATATTAATAGACTTGTGTCAGTTTTATTAATATAATGGCTATGACTCACATTTATAGTTTTAGTTTAATAATATTATTAATTAGTGAGAACGAGAATAATTGGTTTTAATTACTTTTGATGTTGGCTAGTGAGCTATGAAAATTACCAACAGCCATTGCTTTCGGTCATAATTACATATATTGACCATTTAGTATTATCTACGGTAGTGAAGTCACTGGTTATATATAATATTTTATACACGTTAAAAGGATTATTAATTAAAAAAATATACAGTGTGTAACGAAACGCACTCCAATCAGCTGTAAAAACATTACTGACAGCTGTCAAAAAATCATGGTAGACTTTGGACTCGCGATATTATCGCAATAACAATTATTTTTTTATTAAAAATACCATTAATCAATTTAATATGGAATAATTTTAATAAATTGCCTATATTTTAATAGAAATTAATTATTTATTGTTAAGTAAAAATGTTTAATCCAGCAGTAACTGTGCGTCGTATCGATGTTTTGATTCGTATTTTGAATGGTCGCAAAACTATATTAAAATCGAATTTGGTTCGTGCTTATTCCAGTGAAGGAAAAATTACAATAGGAAATGTATCCAAGGAAATTACATCACCTAAAAAGATTGAATATGTACCCAGGAAGTACTGTATGTTACTTGTTTACATTTTTTATAACCTAGAATAACTTTCTTAAATGTGCTAATTGTTATATGAGTCATATATTAATTTGAATATATATTTAACAATAATAGTAATGCTTAATTTTAATTTATTTTTGTAATATTTCTTATAAAAAATAAAATAATAACAATATTAAACCATATTACTTGTTTCTGTAATATTTCATAATGTTATGTAATAATGACATAAATAACAAACGCTTTAAATACAAATATAAAACGCATATAATATATACTCATTATTTTGTTACTTTTAAATTATATTAAAAATATACAAACTAATATCAAGTAAATATTTTTTAGTAACAATTGAAGATGAGGAATTGAAATCCTTATCACAAAGTACTCTTCGCAATCTAAGATGGATGTTACAGAAAGACATATTGGGACAGGATATGTTTCTGTTAGGTCGACCAGGACCTAGCAGGTACTTTTTGCATGTTTTTATAAGTATCAAATTTTTTGTTTCTTTACTAAATAACATTTCTTAATAATATATCTATGCCATCCTCAATCATGTGTTTAATTTGTTGACTAAGCTTTACATTAGTGAGTTTTTGTTTTGCCCTGATTTATGCAGAAAATAATATTATGGTAGACAAATATATTATTATGATACACTTTGTAGGAGGAAAGTAGCTTTTCAGTATTTAGAATTGACTCAAAGAGAATTGGAGTATGTAGCATTATCGAGAGATACAACTGAAGCTGATTTGAAACAGCGAAGAGAAATTCAAAACTCAACTGCCAAATATTTTGATCAGGTAATGTATATTTTTATTCTTTTTACTATTATATTGTTTTTTCTTGTGATCATTGTTTAGTTATATAATAATAATGTTTTTCATTCTTATTGTTCTAATCTTAACATATATTTTGCTGAGGACCGTCGTGGCGCAGAGGCGCAACGTCTGCCTGTAACGCGACGGTTTCTGGGTTCGATTCTCAGTTGGGGAAGATGGATTTTTCTATTTCCATTTTCTTCGCTCTGGCAACTTAGGCAAAACGCGGCGTAGAGTTCCGCCACTCAACACACAATGCCTCGAAACGAGCGGAAAGCGGGGACGGAGAAAGAAGGGAAAGCAATAGAGTGTCTTTACATTAGGTTCCTATGGTTCCTGCAGTTCCCTCAGCCTACCCTGCCAAGTACGGAATAACGGCGTTAAGCAAAAAAAAATATATATTTTGCTATGTCCACTACTTGTTTGTTTTATTTTTTTAAATTAAAGTTATTTATTTACAATGGTGCGTATGCTATTTAAATTGTTTTATTAAACCATTAATTTAATCATGCTTGTAATTTTTATTAATATTGAAAATGTAACATAAGACCATTTGGTATCTAAGAGATTTTATTAATTTTTATTATATGAGGCTTAGCTTTAACATCTTCTATTGTTTCTCTAATATTTTTTATAGAGCGCAGTTCGAGCTGCAATTGAGGGTAGAGTTCTTGTAATAGAGGGCATAGAAAAAGCCGAACGAAACGTGTTGCCAGTCTTAAATAATCTCCTGGAAAATAGGGAAATGCATCTTGAAGACGGAAGGTTTTTGATACCTGCCTCTAGATATGACAAACTGCTTAAAGTAAGTAAAGCTTAACTGTTTTAAAAAGAGAATCATTATTATTACTAATTCAATAATTAAATGAAAAACATAACTTTATTCTTTATTTAGAATTTATCAGGATCGGTCGAGTTAGGAACTAAAAACAAACCCTATTGCCAAATTTTTGAGATAATACGTGTTGAATGGTTCAACTCAACGCGTCTCTTTGTCTTGTCATCAGAACGAAGAAATTGAATAATTATTCTCCCCTTATGGGAATCGAACTTACAACTGTCGCGTTTAAAATAAGCCTTTGACGTCTCCGCGTCACGACATTTATTTTATACAATTATTCCATATATAATTTATATAATAATTGCCCTGTACTTACTTGTAATAATTTCCGTGTGTAGAGCTGTGCTAATGCGAATTCAATTTTATGTGGACTTGGCAATATATATTTATAATAAACATATTCTCGTTTAAGAATAGGTAAAAATGAAAACAATCCTTACAATATTTTAAGTTCGTACTATTAATTATAAAGAAGTTTCTCAAACATTAAAAATTTTACTTGTTATGTTGCGATCTTTAAGCTGCATATCTTCTTGATAAAACTCACTGACATATATATGTATGCATTGCATTGAAATTCCAAATAAAGCAAATTTATGTCCTGTTACCTTATTTTGTAATGAAATGTCAATACTATGGATATAACTAGCAGATAGAGAAAATTTATATATTTTTTTTTCACTATTCTTTCAAAGGAACACGGTATAGATGAAATGTCAAAATGGAGATTGGTTCGTGTTGACGAAAATTTTAGAGTAATAGCCCTTGGACTACCGGTGCCTAAATACGTGGGCCAGCCCTTAGACCCTCCGCTACGGTCTAGGTTTCAAGCCAGAGATGTTGCAACTATAGGATATGGGGTAAGTCTTTTGTTTTTCATCTTGTTGTAGCATTTATACCTTCTTATTGCTCTCTTACGATATTCAACGGCTTTAGACGCTCAATAGTTTCGATTGTGCGTTGTCTGTTAGCCAATCATTTAGAAAAGTTTTTGATTTAGACTTACTTTTGGTATCGTTTTAAAGGCCTTAAAAAGGCGGATTGGTGAAAAATATAGCCGATTTATGGACTTGAACAATTTTATTGATAGTTGATTAAACAAATTTTATACGTTAACCAGTTAGATTTGCTTGAACAACATTTGCACGCGCTTTTTGTCAGTCTCGAAAATTCTATCATTTAATAAAAAAACGATTTCTAACTTTACCATTCCTAAAGAGTAATAAGCTACCAAAACGAATGTGCATGTGCGCGGGGAACCCACTAGTACATATATTACATATACTAGTATGATAACTTAAATCAGACTGATTAATATGTTACGGATGCGCAATAGTGTCTATATTTTAAACCAACTTGAACCAAATGTCCAACAATTTTGAAACTTTTTACTATTATTTATTTAATATTATACACCTAGTATTGACATAAATTGGCTAGTTATTCGAGTATGGTTTTTTATGTTGATAGAAGTATACTAAATGAATTGTAATTTAAACCTTTTGGCATGTTTTACTTTTTATCTATATATACATATGTATTAACTTTTATATATTAATCTATATATCTATATATTTGCAGCAAAAATATTTGATTATTTTATATCTGACTAGTCGGTAGGCACCTGCGCACAGTAAATGATGAGTTTTGGGGGACATATCTACGTCGTAGGGATAAAAGGATAAACCTTTATCAAAATAAATGTGAAAGCTTCATAAAAATATGAAGATAGAAAAACAAAGGGAAAACAAATATTTTAAAAATGATTTTTGTGTGTTAGTAAATGGTAAACAATTATTAGAATTTAAAAATTAGCTGTTTAGAAATCATATGCAGGTTTTTTTTTACAGACAGTCAGTCACAAAGATTAAAATTTATGTATTTGTTCAGATGCCGGGTACAAAAGCTTTATCGAGCTTTTAACGTTTGATCGTGTTCTTTGAAAGATAAGTCACAAAATGAAGATTCATTATATTGAAGTACTGCATGAGGGGAATTTACTTTATGTATACTTAATAACTAATTGTATAGCGTTTGAGCGAATTTGTATAAGAATGTAGCAAAAAGAGAACTTTTCTTATCTGTAACTTTTATATAAATGGAATTCTATTATATTAAATAATTTAGTTTTCAAATTAAGGAAGATTTATTTTTATCTTTTTCATTTAATAAGATAATGCATTTATTATATTTATAAATTTTATTACATTAGATACTTATGTATATAGAGTTACATAATTTTAATAACTTTATAAGATGGCTAACTTTATAATACTTATATAATATATTACCATAATCATTGGTTTCAGCTTAAGTTACGTTTTTAAGCGAAAAAGCGTAAGCGTATTTAAGATATCTGCGATAAAACACTTTCGGCCATACTATTTGAGGTCGAATTAAATTTTTTATTTAAAGATTCTGGCATAAATATATGTACTTGCTTCTTCGATTTGCCCACATCCGGTATTAACTTCTTGCTAACCATTTCAGCGTATTGTTTCTCCACAGCATTTCTTTCCGATACCATTTTTTGTCGCGTTTCCATAACACTAGCTCTCATGTCTTTGACCTTTTTGTTTTCCTTTAGTTTCGTGTCATGTCGTAGCGTGCTTTTTGCGTTTCGTGACTGTCGCGCGTAGTTCTCGATTGTGTTAGCCGATGTTGGCATATAACATTCTTGCCGATCGATAAATCCACTTGTCTTCGAATCGACCCTCACTTCCTTCGCTCTCAATTCTGTGACAGTTTTAGATTTAGTCAAATTACGTCGCTGTATTTCAGGCCAGCTGTGTCTCGGTTGGGACATCCTCTCCGCATTGTCCACTGCCAAAAGATTAACTTTGCCAGCTAAGTCTAGCCATTGAAGAACTCGATCTGATAGCTCGGTGTTTTCTTTAGCCTCATTCCTTGCGGTTCGATTACTTTTCACAGCTCTCATGTTATCTGTTTCTAAGTTAAGTCGAAAATTGTTTAAATCGCATAAAGGAAGTGGAGATGCTTTTATAATGAATTCACTATCAAAATTATTCACATCAGAAAGGTTTAATTTTTCTATACGCGGCGTGCAATCGGTTACTTGCGAAAACTTATCACTTGTGATGACGAGGTTTAGTTTCCTCAGACAATCTCCTAAATCGTCGTGGTGACTTAATGCGCTGACGTTTCTCTTGATGGTTGACTTGACGCAGCTAGCTGAGGAATGCGGCCTCCGCCTTTTTGCACAAAGCTTCAGGAATTGTGGATCGTCGTGCGTTAGTATTGCGTGTCGGAATCCATCCACCCACACAGTCCTAATGTACATAGGGCGCTGGGAGGACTGCCAGAGCGCGGGCATATTACACCTAACTCAGTCTAGAGTCTAGATTTTAACTCTTTTGAACACGCGATATGTAATGTGTGTTGATATTTGTTTTTCCCTCATTATTGATTGTTGTTTTTTTTAGATTTTTTGTGCAATCTGTAACAAAAATACCGTTTATTGTCCTGTTATCATGAAAATATTTTGCTTCATATATTGATTGATTTATTTTTTTACAGTTAAATGGAGTGGATATTCTATTTATTTATTTTACTAATTAATAAGTTCTAGAAAAGTGTTAGGTTAGGAAACTTCTTTTTTGGCTTGAACCTTCGACTTGGTACATAACAGGGTAGGCAGTGGGAACCGCAGGAACGGTGGGAACTTATTTTTAAGACATTCCTTACCCCGCTTTCCACCTTTTTGAGACATTGCGTGTTGAGTGGCGGAACTCAACTAGTTGCCAGAGCGAAGAAAATAAAATATCCATCTTCTCTGACTGGAAATCGAACCACAAACCGTCGCGTCTACAGGCAGACGCTATACCACTGCGCCACGACGGTCACGCCACAAGATACTAGAGGATTACCGCCTTTTCATTAAATTAACACGTTTTAAGAATGTTAAAGTTAGAAATCATCATCATTTTTTTAAAAAAATAGCAAAATTCTAACGCGTAGAAAATGTTTAATTAATTGAACTGTTCATGTTAAAAAATCGGATATATTTTTCACGAATCCATCTTTGCAAGATCTTTAAACGATACCAAAAGTCAAATAAGTCGCCTCTCTAAGTGTCCGCAATTATAACACTTCTACACTACTACAAATAATATATATAATGATGATCATAACTTTCGAAGAGTAATATGATAAGCAAAAGATAGGTCTGTGAATAATTTAATAAATTATTCCTAGAAAATAATTAATAAATATAAAATAAATTTAATTTTAATTTAATTTACGTTAACATTACTTACAATAGCGTAAGCCTGCGTAAGAGAGAAGCTACTTTCAAGGCTTTGCGTCTTACGTTGTCTATCCGTATTTTTGACAAATACGCGCCTCAAATAACAGCAATGGCTATACCGCGCTATGCCTTGAATGGGCAAAATAATTCTAATAAATAATTTGTTACCCTAAATTCCGTATATAGCAAAGTATAGAGTAAGAGAGACAAAGAGTGCTCTAGGTTAGTGCTAAGACACTATTCTCCGTTTTTTATTATTAATTTTGTATGATCACCACTGACTT
The DNA here is from genome assembly GCA_037178615.1 of Dione vanillae. Lineage (NCBI taxonomy): Eukaryota > Metazoa > Arthropoda > Insecta > Lepidoptera > Nymphalidae > Dione > Dione vanillae. Next base: position 1,664,027 of record JAZFAU010000138.1, on the reverse strand, counting down.
TGGAGCTTTTCGATAACACTAATTTTTAAAAAAGGTAAAAAAATGTGTTTACTCAGGTTTCCAACTTACGTTAGTTATGTGACAATACTCAACGCCGCGCTTTGTCTTATTATCTATAATACTAATTAAATAATCCATCCTCCTCAAATGGGAATCGAACCCACGATCCTCCCGTTTATAATCAAACCATGTGCCACTGCAGCTCTGCGGATAACTTGATGTATTACATTATCCATTCGGCGATACTCACACTCGTAACTGATTGAATTTACCACAAGTCATGCGTGACTCTGCATAATTGCTAAGTAACTGGAGCTTATGAATGAATTGGAAAAAGCTCTAGTTACCGACCAATTGGTAAAAGCTTTTCGTGTTATTTTGAATTTATAATCGTATAGTATATTAATTAAGTTATTTAGAATAAAATATATAAATAAATATTTTAATTTAAAACTTTATTAAGGACTAAATAGCTAAGTATAGAAGGAGAAAATAGTTTTAGTATCATATAAGACTAATTATTATATATATTTATATATAATACGCAGGATATATTTTTTTGCCATGCCGTACTTTAATTTTTCACTATTTTGCATAGTTTAATTAAATAATTTTCGTCTTGATTTATAGATAATTATATTTTATTCCTTTAAATGGAAATCGCCTCCTAAATTGTGGCGTTTACAGTCAAACGTTGTATCTCCTCTGTATAGCGTAGAAAATATATAAAAACATATAATAAACACATATGTGATAAATTAATATTATGCTAGAGTCGTATATTAGAAAGAGCTGTTTGAAATAATGAACTATTCTCTTTTGCCAACTCTGGTAGTTAAACGTGGCGTGGAAACGGAGTGTCCTGACACTAGACTTTCTTTCCTGCTATGTTTAATTTGATTTCTTGAAAAGGTGGTAAAGTTTTTGAGGTTCTAAAAATGAATATTGTATTCATATTTTGAATAAAATGATTTGAATTTGAATTGAATTTAAGAAAGAAAATCAGCTTTTAGAAAGTATATGAATATTAATTGTAGTGCAGTGGGATTTGAACTGGCACCTTTTGAAAATAAGCAAAACTCTAAATTCAAATAAATTAGTTAACATTTCTTATAATTGTTATATATTTAATTTAATTACTTGATAGAGTATAAGTCTGATGACAATACTAAGATTGATCCATTTTTATTTACACATTTTATAACAATAATAAGTCGTTATATATTTATATTTTAAAATAAATAAAAAAACATATCGTTACGTATGCCTTAAAATTCTGTTCAATACTAAGATAAATAACTAAACTGTATTTTTTTAATATTTTAATACACACTACATATATCACTCTCGCGGACAAGACCGTTTGATTTTTTTTTGAAAATTTAGTTTTTTTGTAAATGTGTATTTGATGTTAACTCTTATTTTACTTACTTAAAAGTAGATTTTGTGAAAAACCTTTTTTATTGCTCACTTTCGCTCTACATAGCATTTATCTGCTAAAATTCAATATTCTAGGTAAGGCTGTATTGTTATTTATCTCTCAGAAGGTTTCCAGTCACCATAAATCTAAATATACTTTCAAATTAAATGTATATGAAACAAAGTTATTCATTGGAATCTACGTCGTTACGTATATCTGTGTCGCGACTCGCGAGTGACTGGACGCCCCCCGTTACAGTTGCGAGTTTTGTCCTTAACTCAGGTGTAAAGGCTTTGTCACATGCACTGTGTTGTCATTGTACTTAATAGGTTTAAGAAAAAAATCTAAAGAATATAGAGAGTTGTTAGTTATCGAAAATTTAATAAATCATACGTAAATCTTAACTTAATATTATGTGCAAATGTGTGCGCTCTTGTATGTGTATTGTGTGTGTTAGTGTGTGTGAATGTGTATGAATGTGCGTCACTGTATAAATTAATTTATAGATTGAATAATTATGTCATAGTCACTTAAACTTAAGATTGAGATAAAGAAAAAATATAATGAAATTAAAAATAACGTGTTTATAAATAATTATAATTGTAGGGTATGACAGACAGAGTGAACCTAGAGTTTATTCTTTGCCTTGTCCGACTTTGAGGCCCAGTCAACGTTAAGTCATGGTACTCAACTCCACATCTTTTCTTATTAGAGCTAGAAATTAAATTAATTTTGGATAATTAGAAACCCAATTGGAGATCGATGATTTTACAATCTTGTACACAGTCTAAAAACCTTTAATCTCTGACGCTGTCGCATTACGATGGTTTCACATCCACAAATAAAAAATGTCACTAATTTTCATTTCTTAAGCCACTATTAAATTCTAAGCACATAAAGAAAAAGTTATTTTTACATAGCGTTTGTGGAAACGACTTTAGTTTGTCAACTTGCGGCGGTTGAATTACATCATGCAACGCTAAGGATTTGCATATTTCCTTTCATAAAGGGGGGACAATTATAAGTTTGGCAACCTTTTTTGTTTTTGTTGCTTAAAATAAAATTATTTGCGTATATATCGCGTGAATGAAGCGATATTTGATGATACTTATTTTTTGTTTTATGTTATTCGACTTGTGTTCTTTGTTTTTGTACTACATTTTTCCGCTGTGCTGGAATAATTTTCATGAAATGTTTTATAGCGGATACTGGATATTTATTGAGCGAGTGAGGAGCGCAGCGACGAGCGAAGCTCTCTGTTAGTGGGGGTTTATGCATTCTTTGTTCGCTAACTCCTCCTAGACCACTGAACCGATTTTGATCGGATTTGTTTTAAACGATCACTGTGGTCATGAGGAGTGCCAACATATATAAAAAATTGTGATCGGACATGTCCTTGAGGAATAATTGAGAAAAAACCAACAAAATTCGATTTTCATTGAAAATGCATTGGATTAGCTTGCGCGTGCAATTTCTCTATGGCCAAACACATTGTGAACTTAATTTATTGAGAAACCCTTTGAAATTTGCTAGCGCGCGCCATAAACAGAGATTTCAATTCCCCAGCATAACTCTATAGTACAATTATCACCCCTCATCCCTCAAGGACATCATTTCATGAAATGCGATATAGCTACCACTTGGACCTAATTTCCATGCAAAGTTTCATCGAGTTCTGTCAAACGGCCTCGGAGGGGACAGGCTACAAAAAACGGCGAAGTGAACATATAAGAGCTTCGCTTCAAAAAGTGTCTTTATTGTACCGCTTCCGCGCTCGCTCAATTAACAGGCCGGATGGGCTGAATACCTAGTTAAATATTGTTAACAACGTTAAATGTTGTTAAGATATTCATAATATCTTTTATTTATATATCTTCGTTATTACATATCTAAAATAATAAAGATTATGATGGAATAGATATACGAACATACTTCAACGAATATATCTCAAATAAGTGCTAATTCTACTACAATTTTACGTTTTATACCAGCGTAGGTAGAGAGTAAATAGTGTCATAAAACCATTTTCAACTTACTGTTTGAATTATGTATATGCGTATTTTTATTTTTCTATTACTTATTATTTTCATAAAATCGTGTTTGTAAAAAATATTTAATATAGGTAATATTTTATGTGCTTATTTTTCTGGTGTGGTCTCACATAAATACATTCATGAATGTCAAAACATTTTTCAGGCGATAAACAAAGAACGGCGAATACTTTATAATTTTCTTTCAGAATATACTGCGAAATATATGATATACTGCTGAATATATTCTCCGATAATATACACTAACTTGTCATAATTGTTTATTAAAAATATATATATGGTATCTTATATAAATATATCATCCAGTCCTTATTCCAAAAACACACGATAACACGACAGGAGATATTACAAATTCAATGATTTTACATAAATTTGGTCTCAAACTGTTAGTTTGCACGAAACATTAAGTTTTATGTGCTCAAATGAGTAGTTTGGTTTCCTTCGAACTTGCTAATAGCGATCTGGTGATAGAGCGATGCTATCTGCGTAGCCGAATTTTAGGAATACCATTGTTTTCCAAATGGATTTCTATTTATAAACAATATCTAAACATAGTATATTTTATATACTATATGTATGTTTACTGTATATACAGTGTTACTTGTGAAGTTGAGGAACGTCGTGGCGCAGAGTCTGCCGGTTTTGTTTCCTGCGATGGTTTGTGTATACAATTCTCACTTGGGAAGAATGGATTTTTTTATTGCCATTTTCTTCGCTCTGGCATCTAGGCAAGCGCGGTGTTTAGTTCCACCACTTAACACGCAATACGAAAAGCAGAGAACGGAGTGTGTTAACACTAGGCTGCAACTTCACGACGTTACTAGACTCTTAAGACATGACAGATAGGCCGAGCTATTGTCATCTGAGTTATTGGAAATTTTTTTAGAACGAAGTGGAATTAAAGGATGTTTCACATAAGAATAATACATAAATATTATTGTAGATTTTATATTCGTAAATGTAATACAACCTCTACATAATAAATGTAACTATATTTTTTTAATATTAGAAGAGTTTGTTTGATTGAGCGCGCTAATCTCAGGAAAATTTGTTTTTTTTTTAGTTCGAACTACGATTTCTTTATTCTATCCACTATAGTAAAGATAAAGTCATTTTATTAACTATCGTTGCAGAGCAAAAATCACTACGCGTAACTGTGACGGTCACACTTAGGCTGGTTGGTGAGTTCGATTTCCACTTGGTGATAATAAATTGTTAGCATTTTCTTCGTTTTGGTAACAAGATTATACGCGGCAAGTTCCGCCACTTGCACTTGCAACGCTTCGAGAAGCGGAAAGTAAGAAAAGATTTCCTCTGCCTATTCTGTGTCCCGCACAAAGCAGTGCAGGCAGAGGACGATTTCTTTTTTTTTTATTAATACAGCTTACAGGTAAAAAAAATTAAATTGTGTTCCAGCAATATCGCGTTTATGCTGCAAATTGAAAATAGCACTAAAGCCTTGCTAAATGAAATGTTACTTCCGTAACGACTTCCCGTAATTAATATCCGTGGGTAGTTGCGGGGAATAGTTTCGATGTAGGTTTAATGGGTAGAGACATGAAAGGCGTAAACGTTCTTGTATCGCTATGTAAATTGTATTTACTAAGCAATTCTAAATATTGCATGCTTTCTGGTTATGTTACTTTAAAAATATACGACATACATTAGAAGACATGAGGGTTGCGGGTTCATAATCTCGACTTACAGACTCAAAGTGGGATATAATTACGAAGAATTAATTAATTTTGCTTCTTAAAGATTTGTTAGAAGACAATTTGTCACATTAAGTTATTACGAAGAGTTTTGTGTTACCTACTCTGCAAAAAACTTAACCTTAAAGTTAGAAAAAGAGTGCCCAAGGAATAACTCATCAATTATTTTCAATAAAAGTATTGTATTAATTAAATTATTAAAATTGTTTTCAAAATTTGTAATTTCTTGTACATTTTACGCTGTAGCAACCAAGCGCAAAAATTGCAATTGAGCGCCGTTGCCGTTTCGTCGATTGTTAAATAGCTGGTAAATTTGCTTACCAGATAATTAATCGAAGAGATAGATGGTAAAACAAAGAAAAAGTATAGCTTAATTTATCTGGTAGATAGCAATAATTACCACCTCACTTTCGGAAATAACCGTCACCGCTGATACCTATTATAAATAATAATTCTTAACAATTTTATTTGTCCTGAATTATTGTAATCTTAAAAGCGCCTTGTTTAAGTATTTATATAAATATTTGATCACTCAACTCAAACCAGTACTATGGTACTGGTACCATAGCACTGTTTCATATGGTTAAAGCAATAAGCATGGAAAGCTTATATATATTTATAAAGACATAATATATATATATATATATATATATATATATATATATATATATATATATATATATATATATATATATATATATATATATATATATATATATATATATATATATATATATATATATATATATATATATGTATATATATATATATGTATATATATATATATATGTATATATATATATATATATATATATATATATATATATATATATATATATATATATATATATATATATATATATATATATATATATATATATATATATATATATATATATATATATATATATATATATATATATATATATATATATTATGTCTTTATAAATATATATAAGCTTTCCATGCTTATTGCTTTAACCATATGAAACAGTGCTATGGTACCAGTACCATAGTACTGGTTTGAGTTGAGTGATCAAATATTTATATAAATACTTAAACAAGGCGCTTTTAAGATTACAATAATTCAGGACAAATAAAATTGTTAAGAATTATTATTTATAATAGGTATCAGCGGTGACGGTTATTTCCGAAAGTGAGGTGGTAATTATTGCTATCTACCAGATAAATTAAGCTATACTTTTTCTTTGTTTTACCATCTATCTCTTCGATTAATTATCTGGTAAGCAAATTTACCAGCTATTTAACAATCGACGAAACGGCAACGGCGCTCAATTGCAATTTTTGCGCTTGGTTGCTACAGCGTAAAATGTACAAGAAATTACAAATTTTGAAAACAATTTTAATAATTTAATTAATACAATACTTTTATTGAAAATAATTGATGAGTTATTCCTTGGGCACTCTTTTTCTAACTTTAAGGTTAAGTTTTTTGCAGAGTAGGTAACACAAAACTCTTCGTAATAACTTAATGTGACAAATTGTCTTCTAACAAATCTTTAAGAAGCAAAATTAAATAATTGTTCGTAATTATATCCTACTTTGAGTCTGTAAGTCGAAATTATGAACCCGCAACCCTCATGTCTTCTAATGGATGTCGTATATTTTTAAAGTAACATATCCAGAAAGCAAGCAATATTTAAAATTGCTTAGTAAATACAATTTACATAGCGATACAAGAACGTTTACGCCTTTCATGTTTCTACCCATTAAACCTACATCGAAACTATTCCCCGCAACTACCCACCGATATTAATTACGGGAAGTCGTTACGGAAGTAACATTTCATTTAGCAAGTCTTTAGTGCTATTTTCAATTTGCAGCATAAACGCGATATTGCTGGAACACAATTTAATTTTTTTTACCTGTAAGCTGTATTAATAAAAAAAAAAGAAATCGTCCTCTGCCTGCACTGCTTTGTGCGGGACACAGAATAGGCAGAGGAAATCTTTTCTTACTTTCCGCTTCTCGAAGCGTTGCAAGTGCAGGTGGCGGAACTTGCCGCGTATAATCTTGTTACCAAAACGAAGAAAATGCTAACAATTTATTATCACCAAGTGGAAATCGAACTCACCAACCAGCCTAAGTGTGACCGTCACAGTTACGCGTAGTGATTTTTGCTCTGCAACGATAGTTAATAAAATGATTTTATCTTTACTATAGTGGATAGAATAAAGAAATCGTAGTTCGAACTAAAAAAAAAACAAATTTTCCTGAGATTAGCGCGCTCAATCAAACAAACTCTTCTAATATTAAAAAAATATAGTTACATTTATTATGTAGATGTTGTATTACATTTACGAATATAAAATCTACAATAATATTTATGTATTATTCTTATGTGAAACATCCTTTAATTCCACTTCGTTCTAAAAAAATTTCCAATAACTCAGATGACAATAGCTCGGCCTATCTGTCATGTCTTAAGAGTCTAGTAACGTCGTGAAGTTGCAGCCTAGTGTTAACACACTCCGTTCTCTGCTTTTCGTATTGCGTGTTAAGTGGTGGAACTAAACGCCGCGCTTGCCTAGATGCCAGAGCGAAGAAAATGGCAATAAAAAAATCCATTCTTCCCAAGTGAGAATTGTATACACAAACCATCGCAGGAAACAAAACCGGCAGACTCTGCGCCACGACGTTCCTCAACTTCACAAGTAACACTGTATATACAGTAAACATACATATAGTATATAAAATATACTATGTTTAGATATTGTTTATAAATAGAAATCCATTTGGAAAACAATGGTATTCCTAAAATTCGGCTACGCAGATAGCATCGCTCTATCACCAGATCGCTATTAGCAAGTTCGAAGGAAACCAAACTACTCATTTGAGCACATAAAACTTAATGTTTCGTGCAAACTAACAGTTTGAGACCAAATTTATGTAAAATCATTGAATTTGTAATATCTCCTGTCGTGTTATCGTGTGTTTTTGGAATAAGGACTGGATGATATATTTATATAAGATACCATATATATATTTTTAATAAACAATTATGACAAGTTAGTGTATATTATCGGAGAATATATTCAGCAGTATATCATATATTTCGCAGTATATTCTGAAAGAAAATTATAAAGTATTCGCCGTTCTTTGTTTATCGCCTGAAAAATGTTTTGACATTCATGAATGTATTTATGTGAGACCACACCAGAAAAATAAGCACATAAAATATTACCTATATTAAATATTTTTTACAAACACGATTTTATGAAAATAATAAGTAATAGAAAAATAAAAATACGCATATACATAATTCAAACAGTAAGTTGAAAATGGTTTTATGACACTATTTACTCTCTACCTACGCTGGTATAAAACGTAAAATTGTAGTAGAATTAGCACTTATTTGAGATATATTCGTTGAAGTATGTTCGTATATCTATTCCATCATAATCTTTATTATTTTAGATATGTAATAACGAAGATATATAAATAAAAGATATTATGAATATCTTAACAACATTTAACGTTGTTAACAATATTTAACTAGGTATTCAGCCCATCCGGCCTGTTAATTGAGCGAGCGCGGAAGCGGTACAATAAAGACACTTTTTGAAGCGAAGCTCTTATATGTTCACTTCGCCGTTTTTTGTAGCCTGTCCCCTCCGAGGCCGTTTGACAGAACTCGATGAAACTTTGCATGGAAATTAGGTCCAAGTGGTAGCTATATCGCATTTCATGAAATGATGTCCTTGAGGGATGAGGGGTGATAATTGTACTATAGAGTTATGCTGGGGAATTGAAATCTCTGTTTATGGCGCGCGCTAGCAAATTTCAAAGGGTTTCTCAATAAATTAAGTTCACAATGTGTTTGGCCATAGAGAAATTGCACGCGCAAGCTAATCCAATGCATTTTCAATGAAAATCGAATTTTGTTGGTTTTTTCTCAATTATTCCTCAAGGACATGTCCGATCACAATTTTTTATATATGTTGGCACTCCTCATGACCACAGTGATCGTTTAAAACAAATCCTATAATAATAAATATATATATATATATATATATATATATATATATATATATATATATATATATATATATATATATATATATATATATATATATATATATATATATATATATATATATATATATATATATATATATATATATATATATATATATATATATATATATATATATATATATATATATATATATATATATATATATATATATATATATATATATATATATATATATATATATATATATATATATATATATATATATGTATATATGTATATATGTATATATGTATATATGTATATATGTATATATGTATATATATATATATGTATATATGTATATATGTATATATGTATATATGTATATATATATATATATATATATATATATATATATATATATATATATATATATATATATATATATATATATATATATATATATATATATATATATATATATATATATATATATAAGTATCTTTTTTGTTACATATTAAGTTAAGTTTAAAAATGGAGGCAATAAATCACAAATAGTTTAGGCAATTTCACGATTTTCGTTTGTTCGCAACTTGTATATTGCTGGTTTATAAATCTCACAACTTTGTAACTAACTGTCGTGTTGTTTGTTTTACACCAAACTAGGGCTCTTGAATTTATGTATTGTGTATTTTTAGTATTAATATATGGTTTAGTATGAGAAATTTTTAAATTTGAGAAAAAATAAATTTGAAAATTTTTAAAAGAAATCAAGGGAATGAATATATCGTAAAGATATCTTCATAAACGCAACACAAACGAAGATTAAATAATTAATATTTACAATTAAAAGGCTCTATATGTGTATACTTTATTTATCTTGATATAAAATGCAATAATTATTATCAATGCATACTTTTACTATGTAATTGTAACCATTTGTATTTAACAGGAGCATCTGAATATGCTAAAAGATAATGCTCCCCGTGCGGACTCTGCAAAGTTGGAACAGTTGCTGTCAGCTGCCTACGCTCTAATCAGTCCTGAGTTGCAACAAATAAGCTTGCCTGATTTCCCTGTGGACAATTTGAATGCAGCTGCACTACTACTGGTAAGCTTAGTTATACATCAGCTTCAAATAAGTTGTCAAAGTGCTATAATGAATCAGTTATTCTATAGGCAATGCCTCTAAAATTAACGGAAATTTCGTCTTAGATTTATGAGAGGAATATATAAAAATAATTTGAATCTTTTTATTAAATATTCTCTTCATCGTTGATGCAAACTAATAAATTGTGAAATTCCAAAACTTTTGCGCAATAAAATAATTTCTAGAACAAATTATAAATACATTTCGAAGCAACCGTTTCCACTATTATTTACTGACAGAGTTACACAGTTTAATTTGACTTGACCTTGGAATTAGGTGACGAGGAGTTCGCGTGAACCAAAACTACGATATTAGACATCAAGGACACATGTGAGTGAGATAGCACGCACGTTACACATAAAATATATCAGTTTATAGCCTCTTCATTGTTCTATGATGACAGTTTAACTGTCTACCAAAAGCACTCCATATTATAAATTTATACGGTCGTTTGCTTAGCCCTTTTATTGTTTGGCGAAAGTTAACGTTTTCTGTTTGCTTTGCTAAATGTTTTTTTTTCGTTAAATATAGTTTTATATTTTTTAGCTTCACGCTTTATCCCTCATATCAAGGCAGGTAGAGGGAGCCGTAGGAACCATGGAGAGTGGGGAAAAAGCGAAAATTTCATCTTCCCCGAGTAGGAATCGAAACTGTCACGTTCACAGACAGACGCTGCGCCTCTATGCTATGACACTCGTCAAAAATTGAAAAGTATATTTTGCCATTTGAATAACATAATTAGGCAAATCTTTCGTCGTACTATATTTTCTATTTTCGTAGCAAACACATCTTGAAATGTTTTTGGGGGCTACTGATTCTTTTATTTTCACTCTTTTAACTAAACGAACCCTTAATCATCCTTCTTACAGTTAGACCCTATACTACTACGTCGTAACTGCCTCGATGGTTGAATTTAATGTTCTTTTAAGAAACTTACTATACAAATCGATACATTTTAACTAAAGAATATTGTTTCAGGAACGTACACCGAGTGTTCCAATACACAAACTTTTATACTTATTATATCCTTACAATACAATATTATCAAGAGATCATATAAAGAATGTAGAAGGTGTATTGCATAACTTAAATATTGAAACCAAGCCACAATGGAGAATAGCTTTAAATAATTTAGAAATAAGCAGAGAACAAGCTGTAGTGAATATGGAAATAAATGGAGAACCATCGAAATTTCTTGTCTCGTGTGGAGGGAAAGCGAGTAAGAGGGAGAAGAAGGGATTTGTGAATACGGAATACCAAGCTCAGCTCCTGAATGAGACGCTTGTGAGTCATAGTGTTGGTGACTTTTGTATTGTTGGTAAGTTTTGATAAAGATTTGATAATGATATATGCAATTTTTTGTGTACAGTATTGTAAGGTGTGACGTGTAGTCAATGTTACCTCAAGACTTTGAGGTTTCTTAAATGTAATCAATCTGCTACCTTCTCTCGCTTCTACCTTCTATCAAATTAGAAACATTATTAAGTAATCTACCCTATAAAAAGTGCACAATCAATAACCTCATTTATAAAACTGATAAATATTTACGTAGCCATTTTCTGAACGAGTTTTCTAAGAAAGTCTCTGTTTAAAAGTGATATGAGTTTAGTTTCATTTAAGTTTTATTTTTCTTATTGTTCTTTAGTCGATTTTCGACGCTGTCTTCGTATAAATCTTGTGTAAACATATCTTATAAGTGTTAATTGTAGTTTCTCAGTAAGTGAATCACATTGTATACTTTTGAGAAATAAATGATATTAAACAGAAATGCTATCTTAATCTAATTAATTTTTTTAAAATAATTTTCTTTCAATATTTACAGTATAAGAAATTTTTCTGATATAAAAAAATATACTCATTTTCTAATTGACGTTTCTTATTTCCTAGTTAAATCTATGAATTCCTTTTAGGTCCAAAAGGATGCGGTAAGAGCCTTCTAGTTTCTCAATTAGCTTCTCTATTGGGCTATACTATAGAGCCCATAGTCCTGTACCAAGACATGACAGCCAGAGATCTGATCCAACAGAGAACGACATTAGAAAATGGCGATACAGTGTGGAAGAATTCCGCTTTAGTAGAAGCTGCACTAAAAGGTCACTTAGCAGTTTTGGACGGTTTACACAGGATACACGCTAGTACTTTAGCGGTTTTGCATAGGTGAAATTTTTATTTAGGTAGTAGATTTTAAAATATTTTCTTTTATATATACATTTTAAATCCTCGGAGAGAATGTATGAAGAGGCTAGTGACAGGTGTACGAACCGAAACAGGTATGTAAGGACCAAATGCTTATCGCTGACTAGCCCGCTAAGGATTTATCCTTAAGCGTGAAAATATGTATGTATATGTATATATAAAATAGTTGTTTCAAAAAATCTTCTGTCATTTTAGTTTATGAATAATTTATTAAATGCAATATATGAATTTTCATAGCCGACTTATTAAATACATAAATTGGTTATCTTAGGTTATATAGGTTTTAAGCTATTTCAATATATTATAAAAGATTTTTGTTTCCTTGTTTTGATGGATATAAATGCTATGATGGCGATGTTGAGCTTTGCAATTTTATGTTAATTTAGAATATTAAAAAAAATAGTGTTAAGTATAGAACTGGCTGCTTAAGTATCTACTAACACGGAGCTAAGCGTGAAACTGAAAAAAAATCTTTTTAATATATGTGACTTAGTAAAATCTATATAAATAATTTTTTTTACTTCGAATTTCGCTTTTAGTGCTTTTGCGTGTATATTTAAAAAAAAACATTCAAGACATGTGTCATAACTTACTCAAAGAGTTAGGCTTTTGATGTAAATATTGTTAAAATATAACTTTTAGATAGCTCAGCTTATTAGTTTGTGTGTGTTTGAAATGACTAGTGTTGTAGTTTTTTATTTTAGATTTATGTATCTTTATAATGCTGTTTCATTTATGTTTTAATCTACTGTATTTATATAGTTGTTAGTTGTATTTTAAAGCCAGACTGAGCAAACAAAAATATTTTGTTTATAACCTATTCTATATAAAAATCTAACAGAAATATTAAAGGGGTTAAAATTCATGTTTAATTATATAATGTACAAAGTTCTTTAATATTCTTTTATTTATTCTTAAATAGTGTGAAAATAAGGGCATTTCCAAATTGATCGTATGGCGCGGAGGTGAAAACAAAATATTTACCCAAGAATATTGCTTGTATTTGTCTCCTCTACCCAAAAGTTGCCTGGAAGAGATCGCTCTCTTATCGAAAAGGCCGCCTTTCTGTACTTATAACTTTATTTAATTATATTTTAAACATATGTTAGAGTAAAATACAGAATATTGATTGATTGATTGTTGTAATAACAAACTTTATATCATAAAATGTTTGAATTTCACGATTTTTACACATTCTAAATAAAAATCTTTTACAGGAAGCAGATCAAGATTACTGCAAAGTGCTTAAAAAGTTTCTTAGATTTTAATTATACAAAAATCAAAGCGAAAATCCATAAAAAGATTCATTTTTATGATCCACAGGTTAGTTCACGATAGAGAATTGCAACTTCACGACGGCACTAGACTCTTAAGACATGACAGATATGACGAGCTATTGTCATCTGGATTATCTGAAAATGATTTAGAGCAAAGTGGAGTTAAAAGAATACATCCAGCTTTTAGGTGAGATTTTATTAACATAACAACGCAATAAGTGGTATAAAGAAAGAGAATTTGGATGCGGCATTGCTTAGTGGTCAGACAGCTTGCAAGAGTGCACGGGTTCAACTCCTGCTGCTTTAAAATTTTTACATGTATTCTTTAAGTTTTTTTTCTATACTCAGTGTGAATTAACACTTTAAAATATCATAAAAATATGATTAAATCGTGTTTTTTCTTATATGCCTTAGACTTCAAATCCTAATTCCTTAAATTGCACTTTTATGATACTTCTATGTTATCTAATTATAGAATAATAGCATTAGCGGAACCCCCAGTCATAGGCAGCGGCCAACAATGGCTGTCACCGGAAATACTGAGTTTGTTCATATTCCATGAGATGAGGAATTTGAGTAAAGAGGAGGAGATGTTCATTATTGAATCTTTGGTTAGTATTTATTTGCACAGATTTTAGTAAAATTTGATACAAACTTTATCCTTTTAAAATTTTGAAACAAAAATTAAGTTACAAACATGCTAGTTGCGGATTCGATCTCCGTTTTAAATGAAAAAAATGATTTTCACTTATATGTTCCTTTCAGAATAAATTATAAATATGAATTGTTGTGATCTTTGACTTACATTTTTAAACAAGAAATTCCTTGACAAACTTTCGTACCGAATTATTTCGTCACATTATTAAAACAAATGTTTGTATTTTAGTATGGAAATATCTCAGATCCGTTGCATTCTATAATAAAATTAGCAGACCAATTGAGAAAATCTCAGGATAGTACACTAAAGAACTTATCGTCATCGTTATCAACAAGGCAATTATTACGTATATCAAGCAGAATGGCTAAATATCCAGCCGATTCCGCTTACGAGACCGTACAAAGAACATTTCTAGCTAAATTCTTACCTAATTTAGCGAGACGAGCCTTAGAAAGCGCTAGTAACCAAATTGGTATACAGCAACCTCAAAGATTCGGGATATTTAATAATAAGCAATCAAAAAAAGTTGAATGTTCCGTACAAAATGGTATTCTAAAAATTGGGAACACAAGCACAGATGTATTTAAAACGAATGCTTTAACTAAAGTGCCTGATATCCTGTTTTACGATGTACCACAGCACATCGCCTTACTAGAATGGCTTTTACAAGATTTTCTGTTAGGCAACCATTTGCTTTTAGTTGGCAATCAAGGTGTGGGAAAGAACAAAATAGCTGACAGATTACTTCAACTATTAAATAGACCGAGAGAATATATCCAATTACATAGAGATACAACAGTGCAATCTTTGACTGTACAGCCAAATGTTAAAGACGGAATAGTTATTTATGAAGACTCTCCATTAGTGAAAGCGGTTAAAAATGGCCACGTTTTAGTTGTAGATGAAGCGGATAAAGCACCTACACATGTTACGTGTATTTTGAAAACGTTAGTAGAAAATGGAGAAATGATTTTGAGTGATGGAAGAAGAATAGTGCCTAAAGATATGATTGAAGAGTCTGGTGGAGATGTTTCTAGCTTTATACCAGTCCATGATGACTTTAGGATGATAGTGTTAGCTAACAGGCCGGGATTCCCGTTTTTGGGCAACGATTTCTTTGCTTCGTTGGGTATGTTTTTTATTTGAACTTATAATTCTTAGGTAGCTTGTAATTCTTGAGTGCCGTCGTGGCACAGAGGCGTAAGCGTCTGCCTGTAAACGCGACGGTTTGAGGGCTCGATTCCCACTCGGAGAAAATGGATTTTTCTATTTCCATTTTCTTCGCTCTAGAAACTAGGCAAAGCGCGGCATTCAGTTCCGCCACTCAACACGCAATGCCCGAAAAAAGGCGGAAAGTGGGGACTAAGAAAGCAGGAACTAAGCAACGGAGTGTCTTACCACTAGGTTCATATAGTTCCTGCAGTTCCCTCTGCCTACCCTGCAATATGCAGGGATAAAGCGTGAAGCTATAAAAAAAATCTTAGGTAAAAAGAAACTAGTTTCAAATTTCAAATCAGTGACCTATTCACGTTCCTCTCGTTAAGTGCAAATGAATATAATATTGGCAAAGCGAATATACTATAAAGCTTACATCTATTATGTGACTATTAGATTTTAAAAAAAAATTACGTTGACAGAATAGAGGACCACTTCCCATTTCACTTACGTGTTTCACATATATTCTATATAAAACATCTCCAAATTCTTTTTTTTTAAGTTTTTTTTTGGTTAATTAAAGATTAAAATTAAAGATATTGCTTGAAGATAGCTTTATTTCAGGCCACTACTTATTACAAGTTTATTTTAAATATAATAGTATACCGACCTCGGCGTTATCCTACCCGAGAAAGAAGCGTTTCTATAACAAAATAACTATGTTAGAATTAAATTACTTTGTTACCTCGACTGTACCATCCAAGAAACTTTTAAAATATATAAAACAAATTTTGTTCTAATTGATTCAGTCGTTTACGACAACTAGAGTTATAAACAAACCCACAGCTGAACTATACATATATAAAATGACAAATTCCCAAAAAAAACAAATGATTTTTTCCTTTTCAGGAGACCTATTTTCATGTCACGCTGTAGACAATCCATCTATAGAGTCAGAAATGGAACTCCTCCGTTCCTATGGACCAGATGTACCTGAGGATTTGATGAAGAAATTAGTTCAGGCCTTCGCGATGTTGCGCGATATGGCGGATCAGGGTCAATTGACGTATCCATATTCTACGAGGGAACTAGTGAATATTGTTAGGCATTTGCAGGTAAATATAAGTAGAATAGCAAAAATATTTTTTGGGTCTTTAACTAAATTTGTGAGGAATAATTTATTTTCTTTTCAACGGTCTGGTGCGGCGTTGAGTTCCGCCGCTCCACGTAATATTTATCGCTGTATATTCTTTCTTGGAGGTTAAGCCGAGATTGGAGTGTCTAAACACTCTGTTATATGGAAAATAAATTGTAATGCTAACTGTAGAGGAGTAACGGAACGCAACCGCGGGCCGCTGTGATTGGCCGTTTCATCGCAGGACACCACGCAGCGACTATTATAAAACGGAACGAAATTTGAACGAGCTCCTTCTTTTTCAATTACCAGCCGTTTTTGTGTCTGCTACGACATAACTGTTCCTCCGAGCCGAATTATTCGAAAAACGCTAAAATCACGCAAAATTATACGCTAAAATCGAGGAATATACGGAATCATCTGTCCAGTACAACGAAAAGTGCAAGAAAATCGCCAATTAGTATCCTTTTCAATCCTTTTTTCCACTACAGTTCCCGTTTTGAATCAACTTCAACGTTATTCACGTAAGTACTCCGCCTTTTTAAATTCTATCGAAATGAGTACTGAACAGCCACCAAGGCCTAAATCACCTAGAATCACATTAACTGACGATGAAAGCACTAATAAATTAATAAAAGATCTCGTAAAGAAACGAGCAATCATCAAAGGTCGGTTAACGAGATTTTCAAATTACGTTAACGGTTTTAAGTGCAACGAAATTTTACCAAATCAAACTAGAATTGACTTAAAATTAAGGATGCAAGGTGCCGCTAGTATTTTTGCCGAGTTTTGTGATCTTCAAACTAAAATTGAAGAGTCCGTTTTAGATTCAGATTTAGATGAACAATTAGAACAACGCGACAGGTTTGAAGATTGCTACTACGGTACACTGTCTCAAGCTGAATGTACGCTTAGTAAAGGTGAGTTATTTAACGCAAGTTCTAAAAGTGAATCAATAAAATTGCCTACAATATCAGTTCCTACCTTTGACGGTTCATGTGAGCGTTGGTTAGAGTTCAGAGACACCTATTTGTCACTAGTACATAATTCACAAAATATAACTAGTATTCAGAAATTCCACTATCTGAAATCCTCGTTAAAGGGCAGCGCAGCACTAGTTATAGATTCATTAGAATTTTCAGCTAAGAATTATGAAGTTGCATGGGAGTTGATACTAAATAGGTACAATAATAACAGGTTGCTCATTCACAGCCATGTAAAAGCACTATTTTCCATTCGTCCGTTAAATAAGGAGTCACCAGAATTATTAAGAACATTAATCGATACAATTTTAAGAAATTTACGCGCATTAAAATTACTAGGTGAGCCAGTCGATAGCTGGGACACTTTAATTATTTATATAGTTGTTTCAAAATTAGATAAAACTTCAGAACGCGAATGGGAACAATATCGAAACACAATTATTAATAAATCTAATGACACCTCATCACGCTTGAAACTCGATGTTTTATTAAATTTCCTAAGAGACTGGGCAGATATGCTGGAAACATTGCAGGCATCACACAATAATATTCGATCTAATGACAACATACACAATAAAAAACAATACTTACAACCACACACTTCTTCTAAATTGCACTGCAACGTTTCTAGCTATAACACTAAGCAACACAACGCGAATAAATCTTGTTTACTATGCAAGTCGAATCATTCACTTTATGCATGTCACAAATTTCTTGAATTTAACTCGCAAGAAAGGTTAAAATTTATACACAGTAACAAGTTATGCGAAAATTGTTTCCGTACGGGTCATATAGCGAAAGATTGTCGATTCGGAACCTGTAGGAAGTGTGATAAGAAGCACAATACATTACTACATATAGATAGCGAAGGCGACCGCGAGCTCATACCGCACAGACCGCTACGCGACAATAAGGAACCGGTTTCCATAACGCTGGCAGCCGCCCGTGCAGCTATCCCACCTCATTATACGCAACTTAATTCGACGCACACAGAGACACTACGCATGCAATATACATGCACACAGCGGGTTTTGTTATCAACGGCGTTAGTAGAAGTTATAGATAAACATAATAAGTATCACTTAGCTCGCGCTCTTTTGGATTCCGGGAGCGAATTATGTTTAATTACACAATCTTTATGCAATTCACTAGGTAATCCAATGATACAGTCCACACAAGAAATTCGAGGGGTAGGAAATACGATAACACAAGCTACAATGACTTGTGATATCGAAATAAAATCGCGCATTAATTCCTACACTACACGTTTACGATGCATAGTTCTACCGCAAATCACGTCTACGTTAGCCGCTATACCTAAACGGGAAGTTTCGCAACTTAAACTTCCAGATAATATTCAGTTAGCGGATCCATACTTTTATCAGGGAGAAAGTATAGATATTTTAATAGGCGCAGACAAGTTCTGGGATTTACTAGGTCAAGGTAAAATGCGTTTACCTAATGGTCCCTTTCTACAAAATACACGACTAGGCTGGGTCATTTCGGGTCCCGTGCATACGACTACGCGCAGCGCGGGCCACGTCCAGTGTAATTTTACGCAAGCTATTAATGACCAATTACGCAAGTTTTGGGAGCTAGAGGAGCTTAAGTTATGTAAGACGCGTTCAGACGAGGAGAGGGCATGCGAAGATCATTTCGTCAACACAACTACACGCAATAGTGATGGAAGGTTTTGCGTTAACATTCCCTTTAAATCCTCACTACATAACTTAGGTGAAACGTATCCTCAAGCTTTAAATCGATTTCTTTCTTTAGAAAAACGCTTACTACGTGTTTCGGAGTATAGACATTTGTACAGCGAATTTATACACGAATACGAACAACTAGGGCATATGACGCACATCGATGGCATACCATCGAAACCCTACTGTTTTTTACCACATCACGGTGTGTTTCGCGAACATAGCACCACTACTAAGCTACGGGTGGTGTTTGATGCCAGCGCCACTTCATCTACTGGCATATCACTAAACGATCTTCAACGCGTAGGGCCTCCCATACAAGGGGACCTTATCTCTATTTTATTACGTATGCGACAACATAAATACATTGCATGTGCCGATATCGAGAAAATGTATCGACAATGTTTAGTATCAGAAGATCAGCGCAATTTACAACTCATTCTATGGCGCGATCATCCGACGGAACCCTTAGGTATTTATCGTCTCAACACAGTGGTGTACGGAACCGCGTCCGCGCCATTTCTCGCAGTAAGATGTCTAAGGGAACTAGGATTAACTTGTGACGATTCGAATATCAAGCGAGTTATTAACGAGGATTTTTTCGT
The DNA here is from genome assembly GCA_037178615.1 of Dione vanillae. Taxonomy (NCBI): domain Eukaryota; kingdom Metazoa; phylum Arthropoda; class Insecta; order Lepidoptera; family Nymphalidae; genus Dione; species Dione vanillae. The sequence continues at coordinate 1,644,003 of JAZFAU010000138.1, read as the reverse complement.
CGATGACGTCATTACGGGTTCAGACGATAAAGACGAATTAATAAAATTGTGTCAAAATTTATATAAAGTTTTACAATCAGGATGTTTTTCTTTACGCAAATGGAATTTTAATTTTGAATGTAATAGCTCGATGCTTAAAAGTATAAAACAATTAAATCTTGACGAAAAGGGCACTTTTAAGACTTTAGGTATCGAATGGGATAATTCTACAGATATATTTACATATAATATGAATATTAAAAGCAACATAAAATCATCTAAGCGCAGTATCTTGTCTCATATTTCGCAAATATTCGATCCCTTAGGTTTATTAAGTCCAGTAATTATAATCGCTAAGATTTTACTTCAAAAATTATGGCTTTTAAAATCCGATTGGGACGATGAGCTGCCGCGTGACATGCTAGATGAATGGAACCGGTTTATCGGTAGTTTTACAGCGCTAAACAACATTCGCATACCGCGGCACGTCATCGTGCCTAATAATTCATTTAATATTGAATTACATATTTTTACGGACGGCTCGCAAGTTGCGTACGGCGCGTGCGCATATGTTCGGTGCATTTCCAATACTAAAGAAATAACTGTGAGATTATTATTTGCTAAATCAAAGGTCGCTCCTATTAAACCTATCACTATACCTAGGATCGAGTTATGTGGTGCGTTATTAGGCGCACGACTATATCAAAAAATACGGGAGTCACTACAGTGTCAATTTAATCACATCGTTTTTTGGACTGACTCGACAATAGTTTTAGGATGGTTGCGAGCGCCTACTAACGCATTACAAACTTTTGTGCAAAATAGGATAGCGGAAATACACGAACTCACAGCAAATATTCCGTGGCGGCATGTCAGTGGGAAACAAAACCCAGCCGACATGGCATCACGAGGGGTTAATTTAAATAACCTTGCCACTGCTACGATGTGGTGGGAAGGGCCCCCATTTTTACACGAATTTGATTTCGTTTGCAGTACCACAACTTTTGATTCGCATATTATACCAGTGGACTTGCCCGACATCAAATCGAAGGCTGTACTCACATGTGTCGAGAAACAGGAATTATTCCCTTTTTCAAGATTTTCTCAATACAATCGATTAAAGCGAACCTTTGCATATATACAACGTTTCATTCATAACACGAGAAATTACGAAATAAATAGACGGACAGGCGCTTTAAGTTCAGTTGAATTGAGAAACGCAGAGTTAGGTTTAGCAAAATTATCACAACTAGAATCGTTCGAAAACGAATATCATTTAATTAATAAAAATAAAACACAAACTTTAAAATCATCGCTATTAAAATTAAATTTATTTATTGATAAAAATGATAACCTAATACGCGTAGGTGGAAGAATTTCGAATTCTGATCAATTTGAATATAGTAAAAAGCACCCTATTTTGCTTAGCTCGAAACATCGATTTTCAACACTATTATTTGCACATGAGCACAAGCGTCTCTTCCATGCAGCTCCTCAACTACTTCTTTATGAAATTAGACAACAGTGGTGGCCTGTTGGGGGGAGAAATCTTGCTCGTTGTATTGTTCATGAATGTGTGCTTTGTAAACGCTTAAAAGGTGATACACTACATCCTATTATGGGAAACTTACCCAAGGAACGCGTGACACCTACCTACCCTTTTTTATTCTGTGGGGTTGACTATGCCGGACCGATGCTCACATTAACACGGAAAGGTAGGGGTGCAAAAACCGTAAAATCATACGTTTGTTTATTTGTATGCTTTATCACGCGGGCAGTTCACTTGGAACTTGTGAGTGACTTAACCTCGGAAGCATATATTCTAGCTCTTAAGAGATTTATCTCACGACGCGGTAAACCACAGGAGATCTTCTCCGATAATGGTAAAAATTTCGTTGGCACTATGAACGAATTTTCTAAGTTCATCATGAGATGCTCTGATGACATAACTGAATACGCAACAAGTCAAAGCATTAAATTTAAATTTATTCCTGCTTATAGTCCTCATTTCGGTGGAATTTGGGAGGCAGGAATACGATCCTGTAAATTTCATCTTTCGCGCGTTGTCGGTAACGCTCACCTAACCTTCGAAGAATTCACTACTGTCCTTGTACAAATAGAATCCATCCTTAACTCACGTCCTCTCTCACCTATTTCATCCCATCCGCAAGACTTTCTTCCACTTACTCCTGCCCATTTTCTAATTGGTCGATCGCTAACTGCACCAATCTACGAGGACATGAGAGACAACACTAGCAGTCTACTCAGCCGATATCAGCGAGTAGAACAGATACGCCATCACTTCTGGGAAAGATGGACGAAAGAATACATCTCCGAATTGCAAACCAGATGTAAATGGATGAAAGGACTCGATACTCTACAGCCAGATATGTTAGTGGTCATCAAGGACGACAACCTTCCTCCACTAAAATGGCATCTTGGGCGCATCGTCAACACCGTGCCAGGAAAGGACGGCATATCCCGAGTTGCCGACATCCGTACATCATCAGGCATCGTCCGGCGTGCATTCTCTAAGATCTGTCCATTGCTCTGCGCCGACGACGTCAAGCACGAAGAGATGACTTTGGAACCAGGTGCTTCCAAGGCCGGGGGCATGTAGAGGAGTAACGGAACGCAACCGCGGGCCGCTGTGATTGGCCGTTTCATCGCAGGACACCACGCAGCGACTATTATAAAACGGAACGAAATTTGAACGAGCTCCTTCTTTTTCAATTACCAGCCGTTTTTGTGTCTGCTACGACCTAACATATATTTTGTCCAGTCGTGCCGGAAAAGCTAAATTACTAACAAATTTATAACTATTAAGTAATGTTAAATGAAGAAAATAAGAGACGTATAGTTTATTTACATGTGGATTGTGAATATTTATATACAATGCAGTTATATTATAATAACTGCATTGGACATAAAAAAAGAAATATAAATTATTAAAATATTATGTGAAATATATAATATTATGAGCAATGGTGGCTTTACCACTACAAGTGATTTCCTATTTCATCATTTCTCATAGAAATATCCAGAAGAAGATCTCGCTACGGCGATAGGTAACGTGTTCGATTTCGATCGCTACAGTAAGGATATGGCGGACACGTTATTAGAAGTCCTCCATTCAAGCGGATTACCCACTGAGGGGGTTCTGGAAGGGAGGTCTAACGAAGCATTGAAGAAAATACAGATGACTATTGAAAGGACTAGTGGGTAAGTCAATTCTAAATATAGCGGGTCTTTTTAGCAGGATCTTAATATTTATAAGAATTGTTACTACACTCAGACACATCAATTAGTATTTAAGTAAGATTAAATCTGATCTTATGAATTATTTGCTTTACATTTTATTCTGCTTATGGCAGGGTACAAAGGAGGAATCTTGGGAATTTAGTGTTAAAACACTCCGTTCTCCGCTTTCCACTTTTTAGAGGCATTGCGTGTTGTGTGGCAGAACCACACGCTTGACTAAAGAAAACAACGATACGATAATGAAAGAAATCTGGCCCGACCGGAAATTGAACTTATAAACCATCAGGTATTCAGGCAAACGCTGCGCCTCTGCACTACGACGGTCCAATTTTTTTACTCTCGTGTATTGAGAACATAGGTATGTAGGAAACGCTTTCAGATTTTAAAATATCACGCAATATTTTAAAATCTGAAAGCGTAAGCGAATACTTAGGAAAGTAAAATAAAACTATAATTAGAAAAACACAAAGTAAGGGACGATGTATGTGTGAACACTACGTTTCCACGGTTCCTCCGCTCAATTCTCCAGCTTGGTTAACCTGCTGTAAAAAAAAAACCATTTCAGCAAAGATGTGTCATCTCCAAAGCATGGTAAAGAAGATCCAGACAACAAGCCCCACGTGGGCGGCAACACGTGGGCGGGCGGCACGGGCGGGCGGGACACCGCGGGGCTGGGCGGCAAGGGGGGGCCCTACAGGCTGGACAAGGGACACGACGTGCATCAGGTGTGTGCTTATTAATATGTTTCTTGTTTATTTATCTATGTCTCGTTTATTAATCTGTATTTTTTTATTTTTTGTTTTTTTTTTTATATGTCTTCACGCTTTATCCCGCACAAAGCAGTGTAGGCAGAGGCAACTGCAGGAACGATAGGAACCTATTAAGACTACTCCGTTGTTTTCTCCTGTCCCCACTTTCCTGCCTGTTTTCAAGGCAGGCCAGTTTAAATGATTGAAAATTTTTGGAATTAAAACATAACAAATATAATTTTTATTTTTTCTCATACCCTTAAATCCGGTAATACATCCAAAACCGATGAAATGTCGGAAATGCTCACGTTTAAAGATAATGATTTAAATTGCCTTCTTTTTTATCAATAAAAAGTAATAAGTAAAATGATAGATTTTGTATAAAAAGTAATTTTTATATATTATGCATTTTGAATTTTTATATAATTTGTTTTTGACGTTCAAAAAACGAATCATGTATTCTTATTTTGAATAAAATTATTTAAATTGACAAAAAAACATGTTTTATATTATGATTATTTTATTAATACTTACAGCTATCTGATGCAGAAAAAGATGACATTCCAGAACACGTGAAGAAAGCAGCGCGGGAGATGAATAGGAAAGCTTTCGAAGAGAGATTGAAGGAGATCAAGATGAGTGAATACGACGCTAAGTTGTACGGCCAGTTCTTAAGAGCTGTTCAACCACAGGTATGTTTATATATATACATACAGAGACATGGTATATACTATATTTTTTTTAGCTTCACGCTTTCATACCGCACATGGCAGGGTAAGCAAATGGAACTGCAGGAACCATAGGAAATTAGTGTTACACCACTCCATTGCTTAGTCCCTGATTTCTCCGTTCGAGGTTTTGCGTGTTGAGTGGCAGAAATCAACGCCGCGCTTTTCCTAGTTGCCAGAGCGAAGAAACTGGAATTATAAAATTCCATCTTTCCCGACTGTGAATCGAACCCAGAAACCGCCGTGTTACAGGCAGACGTTTCGCCTCTGGGCCTCGAGGGTCCTCATATGTTATATATGTAATGCTGAAACAAATGATAATGATATTGTTTTAAAAGTGTTAAAGTATTCTCTACATCTATTTACAGATAGGTGCTCTCCGCGGAGTTCTAGCAGAGTTACAAGCTAAGAAGAAAGAGAGAAGTTGGAGCAGACATCAGACGAGCGGAGAACTGGATGACGGCAAAATAATTGAAGGTTTCTATTTTATTATTTGTTTATTTTCTTTGTTTGTGGTGAAGTTAGTAATATAGTTGGTATTTTGTAAACGTCTTCTTTGTTAGTAGATTGCTCGAATTCAGAGGAAAGTTGAGAACGGAGTGTCTTGTCAATTAGGTTTTCTCTGTTTATCCAGCTGTATGAGGATAAAGCTGCTGATTATAAATAAGACGTTGATTTTCATCACTAAATGTTAAATTTGTTGGACTTTATTAGCAGTGATGTAATATGTTATGTATAATCGTAGCATATTTATACGTGAATTGCTATTATGAGTATTACACGTATAATTAACTGCGCATTTAGAAAAATAAATTTATATTTTGGTGTGCATTATCGTTCATTTGCATAAAATAATTGTTTTAAAAAATAATAAAAAAATAAATATTTCAATAATAAATATAAAAATAATAATGAATCCCAGGATAGCGCATTCAATTAAAGAAACTTTTGAATTATATATGATTATTATAGATTAATACTGTCATTACACTTACAATTTACTTCTTTTTCAGGCTTAACTGGAGAAAGATCGATATACAGACGTAGAACGGAACAAGACCCTCCTCCCGGGTCTCCTCCTGACAAGCCGAAGAGGTTACGATTAGTTGTAGATGTATCTGGCAGCATGTACAGGTTAGTTTTTTAATAGCAATTCATGAAAAAATAAACCAGTTGTAAACAATAATCTCAAAATTACAAGAGAATCAAATGATAAAAATATCTAAATTGGTTGAGAGGTTCCCCTCTTCATATCCAGCTACAATAAAACAATCCGTGTATCACTTTTCGTCTAGTTTTCAAAAATCTGATGTCAGCCGAAGTTAGTAAGTGAAAATAATTTAAATATATAAAGTGGTAAGATCTCTAGATAAATTTTTCATTTCCATTTTCTTCGCTCTGGCAAGCGCTAGGCAAAGCGCGGCGTTGAGTTCCGCCACTCAACACGCAATGTCTCGAAATGGCGAAAAGCAGAGAACGGAGTGTCTTAACACTAGGTTCTTACGGTTCACTCTACCTACCCTGCTATGTGTGGGATAAATCGTAAAGACATTTAAATATAATATAAATATAAAAATAAAAAATAAAATAACAACAAATTTAAAAAAAAATATGAAAAAAAATAATAAAATAATAATAATAAAAGTTACACAAAAGAATAAGAAAAAAATAAAAATGTTTAAAGAAAATGTAGGCAGATTTTTGATGGTAATCGAACCCAGAACCATCAAATTGACTGTCACAAATTATACCACGACATTGACAAGCTAATATTAATAATTTAACACACACACACACCAGGTTCAACTCGTACGACGGGCGTCTGGAGCGTTCTATGGAGGCGGTGGTGCTCGTGACGGAGGCGCTTCGCGGGCACGAGGCGCGCATCCGCTACGACGTGCACGCGCACTCCGGCGAGGAGCGCGCGCTCGAGCTGGTGCGCGTCGACCGCCCGCCCGCTGATGAGAAGCAGCGGCTGCAGGTAGCTGGACGTCTAGAATGTCGACTGTCTTTTTTTGTTTGAATATCAAATTGTTTTTTGACGTGACAACGTCTTAAATTAGGTTGTGCGGCTCGGAGTCAAATATGAAAATGGTAACGTAACGATGTGTCAACTGTCACCGAACTATGATCGGTCCGCCGCGCGTATCACTTGACACATGTACAATGTTTTAGCAAACAAAATATATTTTCTATAGTTAAAATTTGTGTAATTTATACTATAATTATTATTCATATCAATAAATATTCTACCGAGAAAAAGACGTTGTCACGTAAAATGTTCGCCCGTAAAACCCACTTTACAGGCAACCATTTTTTTTTGCTATGATTTGCGATTCCCGGATTGTTAAGAGCAGTGTTTTTTAACGTAGGGGACATATATGGGGAATTTAGAGGGGGGATAATATGTAGATTAAAAACTTAATCATCGTCACAATGATCGTTAGTGCGTAAAAGTGTTGTAGAGACGTAAACGTGACGAAATTATACTGTTTCAATATGTTTCCGTATCTAAAAGCTTGTATGTAATTGATCTAGTCAGCCAAATTAAATGTAATTGTAATTTTAGGCCTCGAGACTAATTTATTTCTAATAATATTTATGAGGGCCCCCTCATCAACCCTGTTCAACCTGAAAGAGATATGGGTCCAAAAGGTTGGGAAATACTGGTTTAGAGTGAATGAATGGAGTATTTTTATGATTTCTTAAAGTGTTAGTCCACACTGTAGATAGAAAATTTTTTTAAAGAAAACATAAAAATTTGAATCTAAGGCAAAGCGCGGCGTTGAGTTCCGCCACTCAACACGCAATGCCTCGAAAACGGCGGAAAGTGGGGACGGAGTAAGCAGGGACTAAGTAACGGAGTGTCTTAACACTAGGTTCTTATGGTTCCTGCAGTTCCTCTGCCTACCCTGCCATGTGCGGGATAAAGCGAGAAGCTAAAAAAAAAAAAAAAAATTGAACATTTGCACGATTCACAAAAGAGAGCGGGTTCAAATTCCGCTGCGTTCAAATGTTATGTGTATTATATGTTTTCTTTATGTATGAACGGAGTGCCTTGTCACTACATTCTCTCTACATACATTCTTATCAGTAATATGATTCGGATTATAATAAATATATTTGGACTATCTGTCAATGATTTTGAAACATAGTGAATAAGATAATATTAATTTATGAATAATAAATAACAGCGTCAGAGTTACTAGCGTATTTGTAACTTTAATAAGTTTTAATTATTATTATGTCTGCTTGCTTAACTAAGACAGGAACGCGGAATCGACTTTCACACTGTTGACCAACCTTAAAAGGCTAGATTTATATTTTAAAGTAAGAAAAATACCATTGTACGTCCACAGCGTCTGTAAACGCCATCATTTTCATCGTTCGTGGGTTCTATTTCCATTCAGAGAGAACGAATTATTTCATTTTTATGTTCTTTTGCGTTGAGTTTCTCCACTCAACATGCCAACAAAGCCTGAAAAGACGGGAGAACGAAGTTTCCTAACATTAGGTTTCAACAGTTACTGCGGTTCCCACTGCCTATCTCGTTATACGCAGGATAAAGCGTGAAGCTATAAAAAAGAAGAAAAGTGATATATATTTTGACGTGTTCAGATAATCCGTACAATGCACGCCCACGCCCAGTTCTGCTGGTCGGGCGACAACACACTAGAGGCTGCCAAACACGCCATCTCCACACTAGCCAACGAGGACGCGGACGAAGCGATTGTACTTATACTGTCAGATGCTAATTTACGACGGTGAGTTATTATTATTTATAAATATTTTTAATTATGACTACTAGGAGCATGTTGACATTCCCAAATGTCGAACTAAACGTTTTATTAACTCGTTTTTGATGAGAGTCGCCAAGATTTGGAACGACCTGCCTGCGTCTATTTTTCCTGGTAAGTTTAGCCCTGGAGCCTTTAAGAGTACAGTGAATAAGTTTCTTTTAAATAGGCGTGTACCAACTTCGTCTTCATCTACAGTTTCTATCAGGTGAGATGGCAGACAAGCGTCTATTCCATTACAATTATTAAAAAATTATAAAGAGGAAAGATTGATATGTTTATTTGTTTTGAATAAACTTTAAGGACCGTTGTGGCGCAGAGGCGTAAGTGTGTAAGCGTCTGCCTGCCTGTAAACGCAACGGTTTCTGGGTTCGATTCCCACTCGAGGAAGATGGATTTTCCTATTTCCATTTTCTTCGCTCTGGCAACTAGGCAAAGCGCGGCGTTGAGTTCCGCCACTCAACACGCAATGCCTCGAAAAAGGCGGAAAGTGGGGATGGAAACAAGCAGGGACTAAAGCAACGGAGTGTCTTAACACTTAACTTAACTTTAAGCTTAAACATGTAATATAGGTTATTTTTATTGTAGATGTGTGTAAAGATATTTAAAATATTTATGTCCATCTGTGCTAATATAAACAATTAATAATTATTATAAATTAATTATATTCTTTTTTCTGGTCTGTAAGACAATACACGGCGTTAAGTTCCGTTTCTTACACGCAATACCTCGAAAGAAAATAGAACACAGTGTTTTAGAACGGAGTGTTTTAACACTAGGCTCTCTCTACTAAGATAGCCGAGTACAAAATTTACTTCACAACAAAGTATTTATTCAATATTCAATCATAAAAGTAATAATTCGATATAAAAACTTTAAATTCCTTGCTTTAAAAAAGTATAGGGGATATTAATTGAAGTAATAATTTTTCTTTTAGTTACGGTATACCACCAGAACAGCTGGGAGCAATTCTAACATCAGATCCAAGAGTGCAGGCCCACGTTATATTCATTGGTAGTTTAGGAGATGAAGCTAATATGTGAGTATACATATATACAGGGTGTGGATGTCATTAAAAGTATTATTATTATATTAAGTAGCCTTTATAAATTTGATAAAATTATACAGCTAGTAATACTTTCAAAAATAAAAATGTATTCTTTTTTAAATAAAATAAATAATTAAATTATTGTTCCAAAATAAAACGCCATTAAGTATGTATGAATGAATAAAAAAAAACTCTTAATATCCTATTGTTGTCTTAATCTCTACTCGGAATGTATCATTACCTATGATAAGACAAAGCGCAGCGTGGAGTTCCGCAACTAAATATTAACAGTCTTCATGTTGACTTAAAAGCGGAGGATGGAGTGTCTTGACTCTTGATTCTCTCCGCCTATTTTGCTACATGCAGAATGAAGTGTGAAACGAATATGTAATAAATGTTTCTTTTATTTGTATGTTATTAATTTTTTTTTTGGTTTTCTTTTAGGCTTCTCCGCAAATTACCAGTGGGTCACGCCCACGTGTGTATGGACGTCGCGTCTCTACCTCATATAATGCAACAGATTTTTGCATCTTCACTTCTACAAAATTCCTAGAATTATAAGATAAATTAGAAAATGTTTATATATAGGTATGTATATCGAGTTTGTATACAAATTTTATTACGTAATGGAATTAGACCAAACGTAGTTTTGATTTTTGTATTTTTTTTCTGTTTAACAGCAAAACTTAAATTAATTTTATATTTGCTTTGCTATCTTATTCTAATATATTGCTTTAATTTGATATGTAAATATAAAATATATAAACCAAATATAGATTATTACGTCCCTTCATATCTTTCTATCTCTGTCTGGTTTAGTTTAAAGTACAATGGTAGAGCTTTACATATATACAATAAAAAGTAAATGAGAAATGTTTTATAAATATATATTATAAAAATAAATTAATAATATTACCAAATTGACTATATATGTAAGTATGTCTGTATATTAATAAAATTATATAATGTTATTTATTATTAAATATTTTATATAATAGGTACAATTGTATTTTTTATACACAAACACCGTAGAAATTAGTGAAATATATTATATAATATAATCGATTTGTTTTATTTAAAAATTACTTTTCTTAGTAATTAAATTATATTATTTTTAATAACGTAATAATGTGATTGAAAAAGCAAAGGCATTTATACCATGGCTTCTTAGTCATGACTTGGGCTTAAAGACATTAATTCTCTACTAGTGTTGCACTATTCTCTTCCCAACTATATACAAAAGTTAGAAAAAACAGAATTAGGCAGAGAGCGCTCTCCTTATTTAAAGATTGTGAATTTGCCATGAAGAAAACAAATAGTCAAGCTAGTTCAATTTATTACTGACAAAGCCAATATGACGTATGGTGTCCCTCAAGAAAGTACATTAGGCCCTACGTTTTTTATTCTGTATATAAATGTCTGTACAACATGCAAATAGAGAAAAGCAAGAATCATACCTTATGCAGATGACGCAGATCGTCTTCGAGCATGGTATATAAAGGGAACTTTGATAGAAGGGAAAAGGCTGATTACCCACAACGCAAGGAGTATGGGTGCTAGTGCGTAATCGAGTTAAAGCTTTGTTTGAAACACAACAAAGATTTATTTTGTTCTTTTTTTATTTAAATAAAGTTTTCGTTATTTTTGTGCAACTGAAAGCGCAGAGCGCCATACAGGCGACAACATTCCTAAAAGGAGGCTCAATTATTTACTGGATTGTGATATTTGTATAAATAAATGATTAATTATTTTTACTATTTATATCATTAATGAAGAAACGTTACTAATATGAAAATTTGGTTTGATTTTAAAAATCATATAAAATATAGGCCAAGTATTTTAGGTCTTAAATGAATTTTTAAAGATATCTTACTTAGTTTGCAATTAAATACCATTTTCTATGGAAATAAAACGAATAATGAAGCCATTCAATTGTAACTTCCTACCATTTTGTGACGTGAAATTAACGTTTGGCCGTAATTAAATATAAATAATGACTTAATTTGTTTTAAAATAAGATATTATTAAGAATATATAATTAAGAAATATAAACGAAATTTTATTAGAAAACTTAGAAACTCTACAGTTAGTCGTACGAATCTTTAGTAATTCTTTTTAATAATAATTGCATCTTGTGAGGATGTTTTAACGTAAATCTCGATGGTAAAGCTCGATGCTTGTGACAGACATATTGTCGTGTGTGGGACATTAATTTATAGCTATACTTTTTCCTTTATTCTTGCTTTTATTCCTTATCTATTTTATATCAACATTTTATTGTAATGAACACTAGACACTTGGCTTAATATATTGTGCTTGTGTTTTTATCATAAATATCATTCTATATATATATATATATATATATATATATATATATATATATATATATATATATATATATATATATATATATATATATATATATATATATATATATATATATATATATATATATATATATATATATATATATATATATATATATATATATATATATATATATATATATATATATATATATATATATATATATATATATATATAAAATACAACGTACACTACGTATTTCTTGTAGTCTATAATGCTTTGAGAATGAGTTACGTGTGTTGAGAAACGCTTTCATATATACAGATCATAAACGAGTCGTATGCAGAAATTTAGTTGAGATCAATAATCTCTTAAAAATATCTTAGTCAATAATATTGTTTAATAACCTTTAGAAAATTACTGTACGAAAATGTCTTCTAAGAAAATTGAAATTCCTTCGTAAGCTTTTTCATTTGATATTTATAATGAAGTTATAAAAAGCTTAATCCACTATCATTAGATTTTTAGCTATCTGAGTTTATTATTATTTATTTTGTTTCTCTTATATCAATAATATAGAAAATGAATTAAATTATATTTATTTGCCTTTCGGTCAGTAAAATGTAAAAAATTTTCAAATGAAAAGCTTTTCATCCGCAATATATTATCATGTCATCAGTAAATTTAATAAAAATCTTAAGTAAATTTTGATAAAAAATGGAGGCGCCGGGTATCGATCCCGGTACCTCTCGCATGCTAAGCGAGCGTTCTACCATCTGAGCTACGCCCCCTGATATCCTAGTTTCGAAATTTTATTGTGGCTACCAAACATTTTGATTTATATATTCTTATTTTTGTCATAAAAAATATAAAAATTAAAGTCATATATTCAGTCATTTCAAATTTAATTGCTTTTCTGCCAATAAATTGTAAAAGATTTTCAAATATAAAGTTTGATACACGAATCTCTTTCTTTTAATCTGCAACAAATTATCATGACATCAGTAAATTTAATAAAAATCAAAAAAGAGTTGAGAACACTACAATAAAGTTTTTTGATAAAAAATGGAGGCGCCGGGTATCGATCCCGGTACCTCTCACATGCTAAGCGAGCGCTCTACCATCTGAGCTACGCCCCCTGATAGTCTAGTCTCGAAATTTTATTTTCTTATATATATTCCTTTTTTTGTCATAAAAAGTATAAAAAGTAAGGTTATGTAATCAGTCATTTCAAATATTTATCGGCCCAGTTATTAAAACTTTTAAATTGAATTGTTAAATTGAACGTGTATATGCGACACCAAAATACCTTCCACAAATACTTGGGTCTAACAACGATACGAGCGGCGAACTTCTACTTGTATAAATACAACTTAAGAGAAATAATAAAAAGAATTTCTGAAAAATATTTGGAAGCGATATTAAAAATAATTATATAGTATATATTTCTATTAATTTTACCACCTAATTGAATAATTATTTCAATATTATATTATTTACGATTCGGTAGCTTCTTGTAACAAAATTATTTTTGATCTCACAGTATATACTTATCAAGATATTTCAGCACTCGGAATGCTCAGTTTTTGAAGATTAAGTGACATAGTTTTAATGAATGTTCTTTGAAAATATATCCAAGTTATAAAGTTTTGTCATCAACGTTTCGTAACTTCATTTATAATATTGTTCTATTTTAAGACGACTAAAAATTTTATATAGAAAGTGTGTAGTTAATAAAGATGTCTTACTTCTAGAGGCCAGAGTTTATATCAACACCTCGGAAAGAGAAGAATAGTTTCACAATCGCTTTCACTTACCTTGTAGCCAGAGATAGGAAAATTTATGAGTTCACTCTCCCTGAGTGGGAATCGAATCCACAACCGTCGCATATATAGTTTAATGTGCGTATTAAGTATGGTAGTTAGCGGAGGATCCAAAAAATCAAATTTTTAATATTATTTATTAATATAATACTATGTAACTTCTGACTAAAATCCTGACTACGTACTCGATATTAGAGATGTGAGAGTGATTTCGTATTTTAAAATTGTAACTAACATTAAATAACAGAATAAGTGAAAATGACTTTACATTGTGACTCTTTTAAATATCATGCTATTATAATTCTCGGATTTGATACTATATACAGAACAAGTTATGCGAGGTCTGATAAAGTATTCCCAGGAAAGTGTGGGAACGTAACATGTTTTTAACATGATTTATGAAATAAATAAAAAATAATCAGTGTACATTATTTGTATTTTGTGTATTTCTGCATCATTTCTAAGTTGTAAATAGATATTATTTACTTGAAACTTGTCTGTGAAACTTAAGTCACATGTAATGAAATCTTTTCATGTCAAAAAGTCGAGTTTTTGCTGTGAAAGTTTATTGCTAACGTAAGAAATAAAATAAAAATGTAGCAGCATGCATGTAAAGAAAATGGCATACAAAAAGTACAAACGATACAAAAACAACTGATGCACTAAACCATTTACTGAAACTGAAATAGAAGTGGCCGTTAGGAAAGCCGGTAAGGAGTTGTTGAATTAAGGAGTCTTAGTCTTACCCATGGAGTGGTTTTTGAAAATTAATATATTTCTATGTAACTTCAAGTTTAATTATTTAACTTTAACACCATAATAATCAATTTATTCTTTGAAAATTAAAAAAAAAGTTAAAATGAGTTTCTACGTAAAAATTAAAACACAACTATAACTGAAGGTTATAAATAAATTAAGTGTTTTTGTAAAACCGTACGTTCAATATTCTATTCTATTAGCTTAAAAGGCTTTCGTTGGAAACCATTTTCACAATAAACACGTAACGCAGACTAACCGCTTGGATGTCAATTGGTATAATGGGTCATAAAACAAAGCTAGGAAACCGCCCGATTGACGCAATAGCTCATATCTGAGGCTTCGTCTTGTTATATGTACAACGGGTTACATCGAAACGATTGCCTTTGTGTATACGAGTATATCCTTTCACAATAAATGGACCTTAAAACTATTATTATTTATTATATTTTTTTTAAGTTTGTGCTAATTCAAGAGATTAGTGCGTACAACTACATATTTTTTCAATTTGTTTTATAATATAAAATATATAGAGTAAGGATTAAGTTGTATGAAAATAAAATTTATGTTGCTAATTTATGTTAATTTATCCATAGAAATTTAGATGATCTCACAAAAAAATACAATTATAACAAAATAAAGTAAACAATCCTAGTCGCAAAATACTCCGTTCTTTACTTTTTATAGTCATAGTTTACATTAAAGCTAGTTAGCAAACCATATAATAAGCGTGCCAAATTAAAGATTTATCGACCTCAACGACCGCATTATTGGCGCACGTCCTCTGTAAATTATTCTCTTAAGACCTGATTACTGAAGTATCACCTAACAATAATAAGTGGGTGACCATATAGCAATTGCGTTAAATTGTTTATTTAATATCCTCCACAGTACTAATGGGTTTCATTGCCATTTAGGTCAATTTATTAAATAAGGGAAATCATTGACATTGAGTAAGTATATATATATATATATATATATATATATATATATATATATATATATATATATATATATATATATATATATATATACATACATATATATATATATATATATATATATATATATATATATATATATATATATATATATATATATATATATATATATATATATATATATATATATATATATATATATATATATATATATAATATAACATCCACTGTAATGTAAACATCCATTGTACACATAGCAAGTCGAATCCCATTCGTTACGTTCAAACAATTCAATTACGCTCGGCTTGATCTGCGTCTCTTTGAAGTGATAGTGATTTGCTTGAGATTTTTAATACTTTCTACATTTTATTAACAATTACCTTCTGATTTTGTACATATATATTTTATTTTTTTATATTTTTAAATACATTAAAAACTTAATTAGAGCTTTGAATAATCTATATATATATATATATATATATATATATATATATATATATATGTATATATATATATATATATATATATATATATATATATATATATATATATAAGTTCATAAATTTATCTAATTCTAATTTAAAAATTCATATATATATATATATATATATATATATATATATATATATATATATATATATATATATATATATATATATATATATATATATATATATATATATATATATATATATATATATATATATATATATATATATATATATATTTATATATATATATATATATATATATATATATATATATATATATATATATATATATATATATACATATATATATATATATATATATATATATATATATATATATATATATATATATATATATATATATATATATATATATATATATATATATATATATATATATATATATATATATATATATATATATATATATATATATATATATATATATATATATATATATATATATATATATATATATATATATATATATATATATATATATATATATATATATCACATAATGAATTTTTAAATTAGAATTAGATAAATTTATAAACTTATATACTCTATTTCTAGCATTATAATTAAATATAATTATATAATAGACATAATAGAGTAGGATCACTAAAATAATTATAGAACCTTTCTTTTCCGGTTTAACTTTTAAGAAAAAAAAATGAATTCCATTCTTCAATTTCAAGTTTGACTGTAGTAGATACATATATACCCTGACCCCTAGAACTAAGACTATATTAACTACACGATTTCTGTACAAAATATTTAACAGTCTTAAAATAAAACAATATTGTAAATGAAGTTACGAATCATTGATGACAAAACTTTATAACTTGGATATATTTTCAAAGAACATTCATTAAAACTATGTCACTTAAGCTTCTAAAATTGAGCATTCTGAGCATTGCTGAAATATTTTGATAAACATTTACTTGAATATAGTTGAAATGTCCGAATCGTTATGATATTATTATACAATGATAGTTCAGTTTTTACTATTTAAAATCACTAGTATACCTATTTTAATACAATATATGTATATTTAATATTATATATAAATATCTAGATTATTTAATAATCACAGTAACCTCAAATCTCACTTTGAAGGGGTATGTTAAGATTATGACTATCAATTTCTTATATTAGTCCTTCACGCTTCCATTAGCAGTAAATGCACTGTTTTACTAAAATAAGTTTTACTAAAAAGTTCAAGGTTCTCCTATGTTGCATTCAGGGAGCGCTTTCTTTATTCGTTAACGGAATTTATAACACTGTCTACCGACTTTTATTACTGAGCTTTACTTATATTTTACTTTTATATTACTTTCTAGTAGTTACATTCAGATTTATAGCATATTTGTATACACATCATATGTCAATGAGCTGATAATCATATTCTGCAAAGTGTTACTCTTGACTTCGCCCACATATTTAATTCAATTATTATCCCTTCATTTTACCCCTCTTGAGGCAAATTGTGTCAGTTCACGTAAACAGATCATATTTATTTGTAGTCATAGTTCTGTACACCAATTTTTATAATCTTAATTCTAGAATGAAGAGTTACTCTTACAAATTATAATATTTCAATTTTCTCTTTTAGGAGAGTATTTGTGCATTTCGTTTATAGAAATTATTTTTATATACAGTTTCACGTTTTGTCGCGGTATTAGCGGGGTAGATAGAGGGAACCGTGGGAACCTAGTGTTAATACATTTAGTTCGCCAAGTTTTCGTTTTATACATATAACAGTAGATGTTCAGAAAGTATTATAAAATATTTTGATACAGAACTTTGAAAGTAATTATAGCACTAACAACCTATTTCATTCGGTAAAATAAAATGCATGATGCTTTGTCGAACTCAATGTCAATGATTTCAATGATTTCCTCTAATTTAGTGAATTAACATTAATTGAATGCAATAAAACTCATTAGTACTATGGAGGATATTAAATAAACAATTGAACGCCATTGCTATATATTCACCCACTTATTATTATTAGGCGATACTTCAGTAATCAGATCTTAAGAGAATAATTTACAGAGGACGTGCACCAATGACGCGGTCGTCGAGGTCGATAAATCTTTAATTTGGCACGATTATTATATGGTTTGCTAAATAGCTTTAATGTATTCGGTTTCAGTAATTACTAAACAATGCTGTAAAAATGACTATAAAAAGTACAGAACGGAGTATCTTAGGTTTTTTTTACTTTATATTATCATATTATTTTTTTTACTTTATATAATCATATTTTTTTATAACATCATCTAAAATTCTATGATTTATTCATTGAAACAACTCAATCCTTACTCTATATATTTTATATTATAAAACAAAATTGAATAAATATGTAGTTGTATGCACTAATCTTTTGAATTAGCACAAATTAAAAAAAATTAGTAATTTAACGGTCCATTTGTCGAGAAAGGAAAGAAAGGTGTATATATTCACCAAGGCAATCGTTTTGATATAACCTATTGTACATATAACAAGACGAAGCCTCAGATATGAGCTATTGCGTCAATCGGGCCGTTTCCTAGCTTTGTTTTATGACCCATTATACAAATTGGCATCCAAGCGGTTAGTCTGCGTTACGTGTTTATTGTGAAAATGGTTTCCAACGAAAGCCTTTTAAAATAATAGAATAGAATATTGAACGTACGGTTTTACAAAAACATTTAATTTATTTTCAATATTGATAACCTTCACTTATTGTTGTGATTCGATTTTTACTTAGAATTTTCATTTTAACTTTTTTTTTTCATTTTCAATTTAAATAAATAAATCGGTTAACATAGTGTTGGTTAAATAAGTAAACTGTAAGTTATATAGAATTATATTAATTTTCAAGACCACTCTGTTTAAAAGCATCCTTAATTCAACAAAGCCACTTCTACTTCAGTGTCAGTAAATGGTTTAGTGCATCAGTTGTTTTTGTAAAGTTTGTACTTATTGTATGCCTTATTTTTTACATTTCAGACATTCATTATACTGCATTCAGTTGCGTGTTGCTACATTTTTATTTTATTTTTTACGTTAGCAATAAACTTCCATGTTTGACACGCGTATGGTAAGCACAATAAAACATGATTTCATTACATGTGACTTAAGTTTCACAGACAAGTTTCAAGTAAATAATATCTATTTACAAATTAGAAAAGGTGTAAAATACGATACAGAAATACACAAAATACAAATAATGTACACTAATTATTTTTTTATTTTTTTTCATTAATCATGTTAAAAACATGTTACGTTCTCACATTACCCTGGGATCACTTAATCAGACCTCGCATATAACTATAACTTGTTCAGTATATAGTATCAAATCCGATAATTGTAAAATATTTAAAAGGTAGAGCCATTATGTATCACTTATTCTGTTAATTAATGTTAGTTATAATTTTAAAATATAAAATCACTCTTGTTTCTAACATCGAGCGAGTAGTCATGATTTTAGTTAGAATTAACATAGTATTTCTTTAATAAATAATTTTAAAGATTTGGTTTCTTTTTTGAATCCTCCACTGCCACCATATTTAATTCGCATATTATATTGACTATATGTTCGACGATTGTGGATTCGATTCCCACTAGGGGAGAGTAAATTACTTATTTTCCTCTCTTTGGTTACAAGATAAGTGAAAGCTATTGTGAAAGTATTCTTCGCCTTACTTTCCAAGGTGTTGACATAAACTCTGGCCTCTAGAAGTAAAACATCTTTATTAACACTATATACTATATATACACACTTTCTATATATTTGTAGCTCTGTGTTTTCGAAAGTCAACCGAGGGCTCCCCTTACGTTTCCGGGTAAGGGGAGACCTCGGTTGACTTTCGAAAACACAGTATCGAAGATACTGGAGGAAATTTACTTAAAAAGCATGAGGACTCCCCGGAGATCATGTATGAAGAGGTTAATGACAGTGGACGAGGCGAAAGAGGTATGCAGAGACCGCAGCGTTTGCCGCTTCGTTCTCTTCGTGACTACTTCGCTAGTGATAGAGCTAAAGCTATGTATGTATGTATGTATGTACTTTCTGTATAAAATTTTTAGTCGTCTTAAAATAGAACAATATTATAAATTAAGTTACGAAACATTGATGAAAAAATTTTATAACTATGATATGTTTTCAAAGAACATTCATTAAAACTATGTCACTTAAGCTGCAAAAACTGAGCATTCCGAGTGCTGCATATCTCGATAAGTATTTACTTTGAGATCAAAAATAATTGTGTTACAAGAAGCTACCGAATGGTAAATAATATCATGTTAAAATAATTAAATTAGGTGTCAAAATTAATAGAAATATATACTACATAATAATTTTTAATATCGCTTCCAAATATTTTACAGAAATTCTTTTTATTATTCCTCTTAAGTCACATCTATACAAATAGAAGTTCGCCGCTGGTATCGTTAGGACACCCAAGTATTTGTGGAAAGTACTTTGGTGTCGCATATACACGTTCAATGTAACAATTCAATTTAAAAGTTTTAACAGCTGGGCCGATAAATGTTTGAAATGACTGATTATATAACTTTTTTTACTTTTTCTGACAAAAAAGGATATATAAGAAAATAAAAATATATAAATCAAAATGTTTAGTAACAATAAAATTTTGAGACTAGGCTATCAGGGGGCGTAGCTCAGATGGTAGAGCGCTCGCTTAGCATGCGAGAGGTACCGGGATCGATACCCGGCGCCTCCATTTTTTATCAAAAAATTTTATTGTAGTGTTCTCAACTCTTTTTTTATTTTTATTAAATTTACTGATGTCATGATAATTTGTTGCAGATTAAAAGAAAGAGTTTCGTGTATCATACTTTATATTTGAAAATCTTTTACAATTTATTGGCAGAAAAGCAATTAAACGGGGACGGAGAAAGCAGGGACTAAGCAACGGAGTGTCTTAACACTAGTTTCCCACGGTCCCTGCAGTTCCCTCTGCGATGTGCGGGATAAAGCGTAAACCTAAAAAAAAAGAAAAAAAGAGATTAAATGTAATTTAGTTCATTTTCTATAATATGGATATGAAGGAAACAAAATAAATAATAATAAACTCACATAACTAAAAATCCAATATTAATAACTTCTACTGATAGTGGATTAAGCTTTTTATGACTTCATTATAAGTATCAAATGAAAGAGCTTACGAACGAATTTCAATTCCCTTATAAGATATTTTTCTACAGTAATATGCAAAAAAATATTAAATATTATTTTTAACTAAGATATATTTTAAGAGAATATTGATCTCAATTTAATTTCTGCATACGACTCGTATGATCTGTATATATATGAACAGGTTTCCCAATTAAAATGTTTACCTCTCGCTTTAACTTAGTTCCTATGAACTCATTCTCAAAGTGATCTTATAGTCCACAACAATGTAGGATACGC
Source organism: Dione vanillae (assembly GCA_037178615.1). Taxonomy (NCBI): domain Eukaryota; kingdom Metazoa; phylum Arthropoda; class Insecta; order Lepidoptera; family Nymphalidae; genus Dione; species Dione vanillae. The sequence continues at coordinate 1,622,695 of JAZFAU010000138.1, read as the reverse complement.
TGTAATTTATTTTAAGTGTATATATGTTGTATATATTAAATTATATATATGGATATATATTTTAATTCTTACCCTTGTTACACAATGACACCCACAAACTAGAAGCTACAAGAGTAAGAAGAATAAAACAAAGCTTCCTAATTTTCTTAGATTTTGTTGCAAAATTTAGATACGATTATTTAAAATAATAATTGAAAATTTTCGTTGTCACTTAGGAATTAGCTTATTTTATTTCTATTTCACCTTTCACACTTATAAGAGTTTGTAACTTTTTCTTACCTAAGTGAAATAACTATGCACGTGATGATGATAATAAAAAATAATTTTTATTCACTTTAAATTATAGTCTTAGTCTTAATAACAATTAATATAAAATAATATAAAAGTAGAGTTAATATTAATTTTTGGAATTGATAATAATGTAATTGATATTTATGATAAAAACACAAGCACAAAATATTTATAAGTTAAAAAGGGGAACCAAGTGTCTGTAGTGTTAATTACGAATAAATCTTGATATGAAATAGATACCGCCCTACTACTAGCTACCTACTACTAGCTTGCCCTTCAGTTGCCATATAAGGCATAGACGATACACTGTAAGGAATAAAAACAAGGCTAAAAGAGAAAGTATAGCTACAAATAAATGTTCCACACACAACAATATATGTATCTGTCGCAAGCTTCGACCATCACGTCCCATTTACGTTAAAAAATCCTCACAAGATGCAATTATTGTTAAAAGAACTATTAAAGATTCATTTTATTTAGATTTTTTCACGTCGTCAATTTCACGCCTGACGAAAAGACTTTCTAAGATCTATGTAATAATTTGTTCTATTTACATTTCCTTTATAATATATAATGAAGGAAAATTCATTAATTATAATTTTAAAACAAATTAAGTCATCATTTATATTTAATTATGACTATTTTACGTCACAGAGTCGTAAAAGTTTAGGAATTAATAGTTGAATGGCTTTATTACGCGTCATGTTTCTAAGTAAGATATGACCTCTTTAAAAGTTCATTTTAGACCTTAAATATTTGGCCTATATTTTGTATGACTAAATGTGAAACAACATTTTCATATTAGTAATATTTCTTCATTAATTATATAAATGGTAAAAATAATGAATCATTTATTTAAACTAGTTTCTTACCATCCAATAAAAATTTGAGCATTCTTTTAGGAATCTTGTCGCCTGTAATAGCAAAGTTCCCTTTAGATCCCTTGCTCACAGAACGTGATCTGCGTCATCTGCATAACATATGATTCTTGCTTTTTCTATTTGCATGGTGTACAGACATTTATATAGAGAATAAAAAACGGAGGAGGGGGTGCTATATATATATATATATATATATATATATATATATATATATATATATATATATATATATATATATATATATATATATATATATATATATATATATATATATATATATATATATATACAACAAACGACAGCAAGTCATTAAGGGTAAACAAAGAATAATATATCGAAAAATTCCGCTTCATTCCGAACGTAATCATTAGGCAGGATTAGAGCAATTGAAACCAGGAATGGGACCAAGGCCGAGTTACACGAGCTTGACCCAATCTTGAGAAAATTGAAATGCTTACTGGATACCCACAATCTCACACTAATGATAGAACAATTATTTTAAAAAATATATCCTTGAAATTTTTAAAACTTTCACGTCTTTTTATAATTAAAATATTTAATACGTATGACTCTGTTAGGTTTAATGATAATTCCTAGAACATATATTTAGTTAGTGAAACTTTAGTGAATTTGTAATATGTAGAGGTTCTATTTACAATAATTCTACAGGTTTCGTTGGTTGGGCTATACATACCTGTACATGTTCAGCCTCATAAATAAGAGATGAAAGTAAAATGCATTTCATCAGTCTTTTATTCTTGATTTTCTTTACATAGATTCACTGTTGTTTATGAGTGCAACTTAATTTATTAAAGATTTATTATTGTTTAAATACCTAATTTGTAATGTAAACATCTTTTTCATATAAGAAGTAATGCAGTATGCAAAGTTATTTGTATCGAACGATGAAAAGACTGTTATAATATTATTCTATTATTGTGAAAAATCTACTCTAAACAGCGAAGCTCTGGCCTAGCGTCAATATATAAGACTATAATTTATTTGGTTGTAAGTAATTAAAATTTTAAAATAATTACACTCTGCGAGGGTTGGGTTAAATCAAGACAAGACAGCCAGCATTCCGAGAGTATAATAGCATCGCAAGAACTACAAATTCTTTCTAACAATGTCAGTAATCTTGTAAGATAGCGTTTATACTACGAATATTTAGAGGAGAATGTTCAAGTTTGACAATAAATTATTACAATCATCAGGACATTATAATGATTCCCAAAAAGAAATGTTATCAATATTGTTAAATGATTTATTAGTTGCAGTGAATTTCATAATAAATATAAATGTGAAACAAAATCTGCGACTGGTATTTACAATCCTTAGCTATTGAGTCATAGTCGATATTGAAAATAATCTTAGACTGCAGCACTTATAATTCTAGTACGTTACAAAAAAAATATAGTTAAAGAAAATGTGGGTAGACAAAAATATAACAACCGCCAAAGCAACCTAAAACAATTTGCACAATAAAAAAATATACGTATTATAAAAACCAAATAAAACAGAACTGTACCTAGTGATATAATGTTCTCAATTTCAAGGACCAACCACCGTAACATTTGTGCATAAAAGTACGTCCTTTGCAGGTCCAACAGTTTTTGTATTACATTTTTTTTTTGTTTTTCACGGGCTGTATGGATAAGTTTTTGTCTTTATATATAATACATTCGTTTATAAAAAAGGGCACAGCGAACAGAATAAGCCAATAGTTTTTGAGGATTTTATGTATTGTCAAAATATAAGTAAAGAGTTGACACCGGTACTAACGCGTCTATTTTTGGCTTTCCTATTCAATCGGCGTAGTCCTGAACTTGTGGAAGAGCGCTCTGATCGATCCGATCCCAAAGAAAGGTGACAGCTCGAATCCTGCAAACTATAGGCTTATCGCTATCGTCTTCCTGCTCTCCAAAATCATGGAGAGTATAATAAATAACCAGCTACTGGATTATCTAGAGGATCACCAGTTGATCAACGACCGTCAATATGGCTTTCGCCATGGTCGTTCAACTGGCGATCTTCTAGTTTACCTTACCCACCGTTGGGCTGCAGCTGTCGAAAGCAAAGGCGAAGGCCTGACAGAAAATGGGTGTCATCGGAAGAGCGACACAGTACTTCACGCCTGCACACCGATTGGCTCTGTATAGAGCCCAGGTTCAGCCTCACATGGAGTATTGTTCGCATCTCTGGTCTGGTGCACCCCAGTATCAACTTGAACCATCGGAACACCTGGAATTCCACTATTGTGCAGTTCCGTAGAAACTTTTTTCCACGTACCACACTACTATGGAATAACCTACCTGCGGCAGTGTTTCCAGATCCATACGACATGGTTACCTTCAAAAAACGCGTCTATGTCCACCTTAAAGGCCGGCAACGCTCTTGTAACACCTCTGCTGTTACACACACCATCAGGTGACCCGACCTCTCGTTTGCCTTGTCCCTCCCATAAAAAAAAATAAAAAACTTTTATTTTCAATCCTGTTAATATCTTTTATATATAAGTTGAATATTGAGTTTAGGCTTATCGCATATTTTGTATATAATTGTGTCATTCGACAGACGTTACCGAGCATATTAACTTTTACAAATTAGTATGAGTTACCTTTACAATATACGTTCTAACGTAAAGAACCATAATATAATATAAGTGAAATAAAATATAATACGTACATATAGCAAGTCGGATTCCATTCGTTGAGCAAACAATTCAATTATGCGGGGTTTGATCTGTACAGTGCCTCTTTGAAGCAATATAATTTCAGATTCAGAGTTTCAGTTTAAATTTTTTTCTGTATTTGTAATTTCTCTGTATTTTTTTTTTTTTTTTTCATATTATATCTATTCATATATAAAGACGTGGCCTAAAGCATAGAAATCTGCGTTTTCTTTGATATCTTGATTTAAATTACGTGTCAATTCACTAGGAATTTTTCAATTTACAATATAAATTTAAAGAAAAATGTAGTATTTACTGTGTCAGAAAGACAAGTTACTAATTTAAAGAAAATTACAGGCATTGAGCACCACAAAGCAACTGCCACTTTTACTGAATAAAGTAAATGCTGTAAATACTCTTAGAGTTTTATATCAAAATAATTAATACTTTCTAAATATTAATTATTAACTGGACTAGTGTATAATGAATCTGCATGCAACTACTAGTAGAAAGTTGAACAAAAGTAAATCATATGTAAAGTTATTAGGTCGGTAGCCCATGCAATAAAAAAGAGCACTCCCTGAATGCGATATGCGAAATTCTTGACCTTTGTAGAAATACTCTTAGTTTAAAGGAAAAAACAGTTGTTTTGATTATAACCGTATGGTTTGGTGTAAAGATATATAGAATAATTAGTAAGACGTAAAATAGATCAGTCTTAAATAAAAAAATAAATAAGTAAATAAAAAATCTTATACAGGTGTCGTGACCTTCCTTGAATCATCTGGTTCCAATTAGAAGTCTGTGTTTTTAGTGTTATTTAAAATTTGATATCGACATTTGTCGATGTTTTTGATTCACTCAGAACCAGCTCCCCTTAGAAACTAAAGCATAGATGCCGTCATAGCGACTTCGACTGTAAGCGTGGTATTTGTGGGTTTTATTCTCTTTTGGGCTAGTAAACTACTTTGAATGCTACGCCATTAGGTTTTCAGTTTATTTAAGCGGTAATAATTTTAGATAGCCAAGTATAGATTTTGTAATAACGTCATATTTAAATCATTTATATACAAATTATATTATTTTTAAATTTAATTTTAATTGCTTATAATTAAGATTAAATTCAAAATTTATATTTAATATAATTAATCAACATCGAAAGTAAACGTCACATATTAACAATCTAATGTTTTATTTGTGTTTTAATCAAAATATGACTCTGTTCTGTGAAACTTTTTGTCAAGAATTGCGTTAGTCGAAATGCTACATAAGCCATAATACGAGATACAGTCGTCGTGATAAGCTGTAGACACTACAGAACTGCTACACCTTATGCTACAAGGGGGCGTAGCTCAAATGGTAGAGCGCTCGCTTAGCATGCGAGAGGTACCGGGATCGATACCCGGCGCCTCCAAAATTAGCTAATATAATATCTTTTTTAAATTCCTATTTCTAATCGTATTTTTTCTCAATGAAATATGTTTTTGGTATTTTATTAAACAATGTATTTCATAAATACCATTTTTAATGAGCTTTTTTAGATATAATTAGATATTCTTTGTTTGGCAAACAAAGCAAAAAAGTCAAAGGTCACAGGACAAAAGACCAAGTGGCACTCAAAAGTAGGCAAACAGCAAGAAATGGAGTGTCTTAACACTAGGATCCTTGGGTTACTGCGGTTACCTCTATCTAATCTGCTATGTGTAGGAAAAAACATAAAGTGCAGGAAAAAGCCTAAAGTACAATATTTATTATAAAATTGTTGCCCACATTTTTACTCACTTGTATAAATGAAATTTCATTAAACATAGCAACTCCAATACGATTACGAATTGTAATATGTCATTTAGTAAAGTAAATTGATATTTTATTCAATTTTACTAATTGAAAACCTCAAAAAAAAAAACAAAATATTATGTTTTTGTAGGATAGTCAGATACAAAATAAGATAACTACAGAAATAAGGTAACTATTTTTTCTACAAAAATAACTTACAAACAATTATCATGGGATAAACGACAGGTTAAACAAAGAGCTTAAAAAAAGAAAAGAAAAGTTCCACTTTACCTCGAACGTAATCATTCAACAGGATTAGAGCAATTAAACTAAAAATGGGGTCAAGGCCCAGTTGCACGACATTGAGCTATTTCTGAGAATATTGTAATGCTCACTGGATATCCTATAGAGCCTTCCTCATTAATGATAGAACTATATTTTAAAAAAGGTGTAATGTTTTATACTTTTTATGTTTTTAATACACAATGAGCATTTTGCAAAAAAAAATATCTGAAGATATAAAGGAAATCGTTTAAGCTCGTAGCGGGTATAATATGTGAAATTGATATTGAATAGGGCAAAATATTTCAAAACTGTATACAAAAAATAGTAAAGAATTGTTAACAGTTTAGATGTTCTATTGAACATTGTTAATCTGACACTTCTCGTTCATAAAAAAATATTAAAGGTAATATAGCCTGTATATTAAATGCGAGTTTTAATTGCATCGCTAAGCTAAGATTATAAATCTTCTTTTTGTTATTTAATGCCTGTTTGTGAAAATCTATTAATAAGTAGTTTCTTTTTATAAGCAAATATTTTTATACTTATAAAAACAAACTCTTGATGATTTCATGATATTTCAATTTACTACAAGAAACTGTAGTATTTATTTTGTCAGTTGAGGACCGTCGTGGCGCAGAGGCGTAAGCGTCTGCCTGTGAACGGGACGGTTTCTGGGTTCGATTCCCATTCGAGGAAGATGGATTTTTCTATTTCCATTTTCTTTGCTCTGGCAACTAGGCAAAACGCGGCGTTTAGTTCCGCCACTCAACACGCAATGCCTCGAAAAATGCGGAAAGCGGGGACGAAAAAAAAAACAGGGACTAAGCAACAGAGTGTCTTAACACTAGGTTCGTATGGTTCCTGCAGTTCCCTCTGCCTACCCTGCCATGTGCGGGATAAAGCGTCAGAAAATATTTTTTTAATATTAAAAATATATTAAGTGTTTTAATAGAATCGTGAATCTATTTCATTAGCTTAAAAGGCTTTCGTTTAAAACCATTTTCGCAATAAACACGTAACGCAGACTAACCGCTTAGATGTCAATTTGTATAATGGGTCATAAAACAAAGCTAGGAAACCGCACGATAACGCACTAGCTATTACCTGTGGGTTCGGTTTGTATTATGCAATACATTCCAAGTGTACCTACAAGATATCCTCACACTGGTAGAGTCCTAACTGTACATGAACTATCATTGTAGTGTAAATAGCCTCCCTCAACAATGACAAAATATTTGTTTAATTACATTTAATAATATCAATAATAGAGTAGATATAAAGAAATATATATCTGTGAAACTTTTTCTCAATTATAGTGTTTGTTGAAATGCGACATAACCTATCATATACGATATCGAACTTGAAGTTGTTAAAATGAATAAATAAAATAATAATAATTAAACGTTAATCGTTAATGTTTAATTATTATTATTAATTAGATAAAGATACTATGGAACTGCTACGCTTTATGCTACGAGGTGGCGTAGCTTCAAATGGTAGAGCGCTCGCTTAGCATGCGAGAGCTACCGGGATCGATATCCGGCGCCTCCTATAATTATCAAATATATAATAATATAATTTTTAATTTATATTTTTTTTTTCTAACCGCTTATTTTCGCAATTAAATATATTTTTGTACTTTATAAATGATGTATTTAATAAATATGTTTTATAAGATATAATGAGCATTCTGAAATGTATTTCATTAAATCTAGGAAACCGCACGCTTGACACTATCCTCATACCATTGGTTACGTATATTAATTCATATGTACGTTTACGTGCACAAGGTGACTCTCATCGGTACAAAGGGTTAAATTGAAACGCTTACTGTGCTGTATGAAGCCTTCTTCAAGAAACGAACACTCTTTGTTTTTTAGCTTTTAAATTAACTTTTTAACTTTAGTTTATAATAAGATTGATAGAGTATATATTAAATTGTTTCAATATGGAGCTTTGTACACCTATCTATCAAAAGTCAGGGCTCATGTCCGACTTTTTGCAGCTACTGGAGTCAGATATGGAATGAATGAATACCTGACGAGACTTAGAACTCGTCTTATATCTCTGGTAACACAGAGATTATAAGACGAGTTCTCAGTCTCGTCAGGTAAACAATGGTCGAGTAAAAGATTTCTTTTTAAAAATTAATTATTGTATAATAAATTTTTTCAGATGTATATGGTACATTTATGCCACTATTTTATAGTTAAATAATTTATATAAATTTGAATATATTATTGTTATTAATACAAATATGTGTTATTTTGTATGTAATATATTATATTATATATATCGAAGAAGTTCCTCCAGGGTTATTTTTGAAAAGTGTGACGTCAGCATTGCTGACGTCACTTTCACCAACATAATCTTGATGGCTCATTTTGCAATGAAATAATAAAACTATTTCAGCAAAATAATAGGTATATTCAACAATCGATTGGGACACAAAGTTCGTCCGAACAGTCTGTCGGCTCGAATGAGAATGAACCCACGAGCAACCGTCGCACTGCTTTTTATAGTAAAAATCATAATAACAACACCTGTTGAACACAGGTGTTTAATCAATGAAATAACATTTAAAATTCATTTTTATGTTTCGTTTTAACAACGATTAATTCATTTTTGATTTTTAAACAATAAACAACAACTGATTTACAAATTAATTCGAAATAACTTGATTAAATAATTAATTTAAAGCGTTTGCGCCGACATATACATATGTATGTTATATGTGTACACAAAGAGTACACATTTTTGTATATTTATATTTATCTTTTATATACCTTTGGCACTCCTACAAATTATTCTCCCATATGACAAGATACTCCGTTCTTTACCCTTAGAAATTAGTCAATAAAATGTTTGTCATATTTAAAATATAAGTTATAAATGAGGTTGAATTCACTGAAACTGAATCCATTAAAGCTATTTAGTAGACCATATAATAATCGTGCCAAATTGAAGATTAATCGTCCCCGACGCCTGCTCTATTGGAATACGTTCTGTGTAAATTATTCTCTTAAGACTCCATAGTAATATTGGGTTTGATTTCTAATTGAGACAATTTTAGGGCAATTTCCAGGCATTGTATTATATTTTGAATAGTCCAAGTACTGTTACTGTACTACTTACTTTCTAGTTATAAATTATCAAGTGTGATACATGATCCAGTATATTGGGATACTATAAATCTGCTTATAAATACTGATGATATAAGAATGTAAAACAGAAGTAAATCATAATTAGAACTATTAAGTCGGTAGACCATGCTATAAATTCCGTGAGCGAATAAAAGGAGCGCTCCCTGAATACGATATGCGAGAACCTTGACCGTTGTCGGAATCCCCTTGTTTTAGAGGTGGAGTCAGTTCTTGTGATTACTGTAAGTGTAATTACTTTTACAATTCTGTACCAATTTTTTTTATTTTCTAAATATAAATTACTATCATCTTTAGACGTTTGACATAGTCGTATATAGTATTGTAGTATACTATAAATCTACATACTTATATGTAATATAAAATAGAGTAGACTGAAATCATAAGTAATGCCATTAGATCAGTAGATTGTGAATTCCGTTATCGAATAAAGGCGCGATATGCGAGAACCTTGACCGTTGTCGGGATCCTCTTATTTTAGAGGTAGAATGAGTTCATGTGATTATAATTAATGGTCGAATGATATCATTATATTTATTATACAATTAGTAGGACGTAATATGGCTTAAATAAAGTAAGGAAATAAATAAGTGACCGTCGTGGTGCAGAGGCGTAGCGTCTAATTGTAAACGCAATGGTTTATGGGTTCGAGTCGAACTCGAGGAAGATTGATATTTCTATATTCATTTTCTTTGCTCTGGAAACTAGAAAAAGCACGGCGTTGAGTTCCGCCACTCAATACACAATGCCTCGAAAAAGGCAGAAAGCGGGGACTGAGAAAGCAGGGACTAAACAACGGAGTGTCTTAACACTAGATTCCTGTAGTTCCTGCACTTCCCTCCCCTTACCCTGATATGTGCGTGATAAAGCGTGAGGACAAAAAAAATAGTGACCGATTTCAGGTGTAAGAAACATGTAATAAAAGCGTGTTCTTTTATGTTTTAACATTTTAGAAAATGGGATTTGAACCCTTTTATAACATATTTAGTGCAATAATATTACGAAAGTATTATAAATGATAATTCAAATTATTTTAATAGTGTGTAATATATACTATGTCATTCGACAAACGTTGACGAGCATATTTAATTTTTACAAAAATATGTCCTATCTATCAACACGCGTTCTAACGTAAACAACTATGGTTCAATATGTATGAAATGAAGCATAAACCTATATAAATTAACAATAGCACAGTTATAAAGTCGGATTACGTTCGTTACGCAAATAAATCAATTGAAGGATGAAATGTGAGATTTGATTTCTTCAGTGTCACTTCGTAAACATATATTTTAAAGAATAAATAATGATTAAATATAATTAAATGATAATCGTCGTGATAAGATGAAGGCACTATGGAACTCATACGCTTTATGCTACAAGGTAAAGACACATGATAGCACAAATGATAGAGCGCTCGCTTAGCATGCGAGAGGTACCGGGATCGATATCCGGCGCCTCCATAATTGTTTAATATTTTATAGTTTTTTATTTATATTTTTTGTTTCTAATCGTATATTTTCACAATTAAATATATTTTATATACTTTATTAAATAATGTATTTAAAAATATCATTTTATAAGGCATAATGAGTGTCCTTAAAGCTAGGAACGCACGTTTGACACACTAGTTCATACCCACTTTAGTAACTCTCATCGGTACACTGGGTTACATCGAAACGTTTTGTATGTAGCCAAACACTCAATTTTTCAGCTTTTAAACTAACTATTCAGTTTTGTGTTAGTAATAGTGTACATCAAATTGTTTTAATATCAGGATTTTCTACACCTATCTATCAAAATTTCTTTTTGAGTCAGGTATGGAATGTGTTACCAGAGATTACTAGAGGAGCTCCTCCCTTCCTCTCATGAGTTGAGTGAAAGAGTTCTTTATAGTAATTAATCATTGAACTAGTTTCCCAAATTTAAATAATAAATTTATATCATTAATTATTATTGAAGTAGTTTACATAAAGTTGGATATATTAATGTTATTATTGCTTTTGTATGTTATTTTATATGTAATATGTATTTATTGGAGGTGAATGTATATATATGTACGAATTTACACCAGTTATCTATATATAAGAGTATATATTTTTGTAAGTTGATATATAGAGTAGTAAGTAATAGATAACTATTACATACGTTTGCACTCCTATAAACTAATCTACAACGTGACAAGATCCTCCTCCGTCCTTTACTAATAAAAATTAGTCAATATAGTGTTTGTAATATTTAAAATGTATGTTATAAATAGATTGAATTTATTAAAACTGAATCCATTAAAGCTATTTAGTACACCATATAATAATCGTGCCAAATTGAAGATTTATCGTCCGCGACGCCCGCTCGCAAAAAAGGACAATTTTAGGGAAAGTAACAGGCATTGTATTGTATTTTGAATAAAGTAAGTCTAGTACTCTGAGTACTTTTACAGTTATTTATCAAATTATATTATTTTTTAATATAAATTACCAACTGTTTGACATGTGATCCATATAGTGTACTAGGTATTACTAGTAGAAAGTAGAACAGAAGTAAATCATAGGTAAAGCTATTAGGTCGGTAGCCCATGCGATAAATTCCGTGAGCGAATAAAGGGAGCGCTCCCTGAATACGATATGCGAGAACCTTGACCTTTGTCGGAAGACTCTTATTTTAGAGTCAGTTCTTGTGATTATAAGTTATGGTGAGATATAGTGGTGTATTTATTGTAAAATGGCTTAGTTTTAAATAATGTAAGGAAATAAATAAATAAATGATTTCATATGTAAGAAACAAATATAAAAAGCTTATTTCGGTTAGTTTTAATATTGTTTTTTTATGGGAAGGACAAGGCAACCGAGCGGTCGGGTCACCTGATGGTAAGTGATCACCGACGCTCACGGCCCTGTGTAACAGCAGAGGTGTTATAAGAGCGTTGCCGGCCTTTAAGGTGGTAAGTTTTAATATATTTGAAAGTGGGATTTGTACCTACTCTAATATCATAATTATTATAATAGTGTTTCGAAAATACTATAATTAATATTTCAAATTATTTAGATATACATGATGTCCTTCAATAGATGTTAGGGAGCATATTAAATTATAATACTATGTCCTATGTATACATCACGGGTTCTAACGTAAACAACTATAGTACAATTTGAAATTTGAATGAAACATAAACCTATATAAACTAATAACAGCACAGTTACAAAGTCGAATTCCGTTCGTTACGCAAACAATTCAATTATGACGGATTTGATTTGCTCAGTGTCTCTTTGAAACAATATACTTTATTTGAAATTTAAATTTTCTCTGATTTTACTAGCAATTCTTCTTTGATTTGTGTGGGCTCAATGTACATATATTTTCATATATAAAAGCACGGGCTTAGGAAGGGCGAAGAGAAAAGAGCAGAGAGAAGAAATAAGAGAAAAGAATAAACAACATTTACAGACACTAAAATAAACATTACTGTATTATTTATCTCATTTTAATTTAACGTTACACTACATTTTCCCTATACATTCAGTAGTAAAACATTTCATAGGATCATCTCCCTTTTGTTTAAGTATCAAGTCTTCACAATAAAATTTTAACTGTTGCTGTTTAAATACCAAGAATTAATTAACACAACGTACAAAGGTCAAAGGCCAATAGTAAAAAAAAAGGACAAGGTATAAGGGATAAAGGAAGAAGCACAAAGTGGCATTCAAAACAAGATACAAAGCAGGAAATAGCGTGTCTTAACACTAGGTTCCTTGGTTCACTGCGGTTCCCTCTATCTAAACTGGTGCGGAAAAAGCGTAAAGTTAACAAAATATATATATAAAAGTACAATTTTTTTAAAACGGAATTATTACCTTAATTTTTATAATTAATTTAGTAAATATAATTTTTATTTATTTACAGGAACACCTAATTTTATTTAAGTTAAGGCGATTTAGTAGATCTTTTATACTTTATGAAACAAACACAACTTAACTACTTAGTAATAAACTATTATATAATAGCTGTACTATAAAAATATCTAATAATAAAAGTTTCTGGCATATCGTAATAAAGTACGGTACGTCCAAAGCTTTTTGCTATTTGCTAGTGACGTCTGTGTTAGGGCAGAAATTCTTGCAATGAAATGGGGCGCTATCTGGATGTGATATACGTCATAGCCTTGACCTTAGGGATTATTCTATATTAAAGCCGCATATGAAGGATTTATTTTTATACTTATTTGAGTTTAGTGTAATAGTTTGAATTAATTTTAAGTTTAATCTATTACTTTGAATTAATTTTGAGTAAAGTCGTGAGTTGGTTATTTTCACAAATACATATATTAAAAAAAATCATTGAATAGAGAATGTAATATTGAGATCTGGTCAATGCATGGTAATGTAAAGCTGAAATAATAAATTTATTTATAGAATGTTCAAGTATTTTAGTAGTTCTCGGTTTTTAGGTTATTTTTTTGTTATTTTTTAGCATTAGTAAATCACTTCAAAAAAGTATAAGGATTCCTTAGGGTGAATCAAATTAAAATATTTAAAAATATTTTTTGGTAGGTATATCATTTAAAAAGCGTATTCAAACAGTTTTGGGACAAAGCATGTCATTAGATTTCGTTATCTAAAGGTCATTAACTCTATATTGACAAGTGAATAGCGAATTGAGTTAACAGTTATTAAAGTAATTCTCAATTGCTGTCTTTGCTTCCTAGTCAAAATTAATATAATTTAACTTAAATATAATATTTAAGACACTTACTAATATGGGTGCCCTGAACTTCTTTGGCGCAGGGCTTTACGATCCTTTGCCTCCCTTTGGACTGCTATTCTATTACATTGATATTCATAAGATTTTATTCTACGTGAAATATTTACATAACAACGAAAACTGTTAATTACAGTTCAAAAATCATATTGTATTGTTACTATATATTTTATTATATATTTTATTAGTATTAGTATTTTATATCCTGAATTCATTACCCTTTAAAATATTCAATGTACAGACACATTTTTTACCTTCTTTATGTTACAATAGGTAATATACTTGTTATGTAATATTTCTTTAGTAAAATCCTTTCAAAAGCTTCACTCCTTGCATCATTATGCAATACACGACATGGTGAAGGCTACATCGCTATCTGCATACAAATACGTGCAGTCATCCGATCACTAGTAACTCTATAACAAATATTATAGTTTCATAATTTTATCTAAAATAAATGAATTTCATAGAATGAAAAAAAAACATAAAAAATGGTTTTGTAGTCCATCTGTATGTTTATATGTCAAGCCTATATATCTTAGAAACGTGTGTGATAAGGTGAAATTAATATCAAAATTAAAATTCCGAATTTTCTACCTACACATATTCATTCATATTCTGCCATAGATCGCTACTAATAAGGTCATTTCTTGTATTATGTTTTGTACAACTTTGTCTTTAAATTATAAAATCCATATGGACTTTCCGTTGACCTGGCATTATGAAATTTAGCAAGAAATTAAAAATATATATAAAGGAAAATATTTAAAAACTGAAAAATACTTAAATATACAGGCATAGAAGATAAAATCGTACTAAATTATAATAATTCTTTCATACTAAATGCGGACTACGTCTGCATATAAAAATTTGTTAACTTAACTTTTTCTTTCTCAAATTATCATATATGTGCGATTTCATAAAAATTATCTAAACTTAAGTTATAACAAAGTTATTCCAAAATAAACAATAATAATTACATCAGCAAAACCTAAATAACTTGTAGCTTCCTCGCAAATGTGAAAAGTTTGACGGTTTCCGTTCAATTAACGATAGCACGTAAAGCGATCATTTTTCAAAGTCATTTTGTAATCACCGAGTTGTTGTTTTAAGATATATTTATATTTTTTTAAGGTTGAACATACTTATTATTATTAATATGCTTTTATTAAGGACCTTTATGGCCGTTATGGCGTTGAGGCGTAGCGTCTACCTACGCAAACAGCTTGTGGGTTCGATTTACACTCGGAAAGAACTGATTATTTCATTTCCATTATTTTCATCATAGCAACTAGATAAGTGCGGCATTACCTCCGACACTGAACTCGCAAAATATCAAAAGGTGGAAAATGATGAACGAGTGTTTTAACAAATTTATTTATTTATTTATTTATTCATAACACTTAGTAAATATACAGGAAAAATTTGGTACGATAATAGCCGTATTAGTATTAAACTGTGGCACAGCTATTAACGCCCACCTCACAAGCGTTTTTTTTTTCACAATAACAAAGCACTGATTGTTGTAAACATATAAACAAAAATTATTTATATTGAAAGCAAAAGTAGTATATAATATAACAATCCTAAAGTAAAAATAAAAAACTATCAATAAGAGTAGCGTGTATGTATAAGTGTGCGTGTAGGTGTGTGTGTGTGTATATGCGTGTGTGTGCATAGGTGATTTAAGTTTCATATTGTAGTTAGTAGAAGGTTTTCCGTCTCGTCATAATTTAATGTTAAGAGCCAATCTTTCATTTTAATCTTGCACTTTTGGAGCGAAAGAGGATAAATATTTAGTTTTTCGTTAACCATATTATAAAGAGTAAAACTTAAATATAGATAACGTCTATTTGAGGAGACTAAACGTCGGTGCTCAATAGGGCAAATTTTTTCAGATCTACGTTTTGATGAAAAGATATTGTAATCGAACGAAATGCTACTATGCTTCCGTATAACTGTACACAATATGAACAACTGTCGAACAGTTAGTACATCACAAGCCTGGTATAGATCTGTAGTTGAAAAACGGATAGACTATATTATGAGTCATCACTTTTAAAATACATCTTTGCGCTCTCTCCAAACGGAGGATTGCACATTTTGATGCTCCACCCCACGCTGGTATGCAATATTTCAATAAAGATTGGACAAGGGAGAAATATACAATTTTTAAGGTGGATTGAGTTGCTTGACTTAAATTTTTTAAAAATATACACTGATTTCCTAATTCGAGAGACCATCAAATGTATATGTTTAGTCCACGTGAGATTTTCATCCAAGGTTACACCAAGATATTTTATTGAACGTGATCATACAACTAGGTCCCCTTGGTACCTTTGCTTACTTTGCTAAGAGCGAGATAAAGCGTATTTCTAGAATAATATGTATGTAATGGCAAGTTTAATTTATATTAGTAAAAGCTTCTCAAAAAATTATATTATAACTATATTATTAATATTATATTATAATTATATTACGTTTTAATTTCCCCCAAGTGAAGTTGAACCTAAAACTATTTTTATTGCAATATTCTGTCCAGAATGAAGCCATATCGACCTTAACTATGAATACCAGGAATAGGTTTAGAGTAAATTCATACGCGGTAGAAGTAGGAGCGAGAGGTATAACAGCAAAATCTCTCTTTAGCTTGCTAAAAGATTTCGGCCTGTCTAGAACTATTACTAATACATTTCTAGAACGTACTTCAAAGGCGGCATTAGCAGAATCTTTTCGAATTTGGTTAGGTAGTGGGAGGAGCTCGGACAGTGAAGGTGAGCGTTAATGCATTTTAAAGGGGCCCCTTTAAACCTACACCTGGGTCGCAAGTCCCAAGCGCTGATCGGAGCTCCTCTTCCTACAACGCGATGGGCCCGGCACCCGCACGGTGAATCCATAGAATGCTAAGCAGTTTCTTCTCATAGGAAATATCTTACCATTTTTGCAATGAGTGCCGTTAACGATAACAGGATTATCGCCAAAAGAACCATACGGTACGGTATGTTCAAGAAGCTGGTCCAATTAAAAAAATATGTCGACTGCGGTAGAAATAATCTGTCTATTAAGCACAGCTGTGTTTTGTTTAATTAAAATCAGAAAAAAGTCAGTTTTATGTCTTGTTATATGGCTGGGCAGCCAGAGAAAACCCAGAATGGCTTTAACAAGTAAAAATTATTATTAATATAAAAGAAATATCTAAAAAGGCGGAAAGCGGGGACGAAGAAAGCAGGGGCTAAGCAACGGAGTGTCTTAACACTAGGTTCATATGGTTCCTGCAGTTCCCATTGCCTACACTGCAATATAAAAAAAATAAATTAAACAGTTAATATGTTAAAAGGGTATTAATTGGTTAGCGTATAACATATATATAATAATTCAATAATATATACATTTAAATTGTTACTGAATAGTGCTAGTAGTTAATAAAGTAAATTACGAACGCACCTTACTGAGTCATCTTTGTGTACAGGCTGGTATTAAATACATAAAATATTTTTATTATTTATATTGTAAAAATACATGTTACGTACAAAAAAATATTTAACTGCAAATTTTCTTAAATGGGGATCGAACTCACAAACGTAATGTAAAAGCAAATAATTCATCAAAATTTTGTTACGTTGTATAGAATTAAAAAAATACTACTTGTACTAAGTGTTATGGAAATCAGATGTACTTGTCATATTATTAAAAAAAAAATAAATATATCATTTTTAAAAGTCTTTCTATTTTTGGACATCTAAAAATTACACACTTAAATTTAAAATTTCATTTTCTTAGACGTGTTAAAAGACGGTCTGCCGCAGCAATTTACAGATTGTCTTTGATTGATGCCAGGCCTTGACGTCATGCATGCAATGCAAATGTAATCATAAAGTTGAAATAAAAAACATGCTTATGTAATAAATATAGTAATGATCATCACTAAAATGTCCAAGAATGGAGAAATGCTTTAATAAAGACCCAATCGAATTATATTATATATCAGAGGGCCAGTAAAAAAAATTACGCAACACCTGGCTGAAACTTGCTTAAAGGGATGTTAAATTTTTATATTGTTATATATTTTATAATTTCTTTATAGGTGATTGCAATCCAATAACCTTTAGCTAACAGGATCAATTTAATACTATTGATCGATATCATTAAGAAATCACATCATGTTATCGTGATATGGCTTCATGATTTATTTTAAAATCTTATTATTATATGTGTTTAAAATGACACATTGCTATGAATATAATTATGGTTACACAAGTATATTAAATATCGTGTTGGTTAGAGGGGAATTTTAATATATTAATTAATTTATTCCTATACAAATGTTTTGTGGAACAGTTTTAAAAAAAATTGTACGTTAAATTGTTAAAAAGGTTTTACTCGTTTGTTAAAAGATTATCTCGATGAATACAAAAGCTTTTAACACATTGGATTTTACAAAGGTTGGAAAATACAATATTACGTACATATAATGATGAAGAGAGTGAAATTTGTATTTTTCACGCTTTATCCCGCACATAGCATGGCAGGCAGAGGTACTTGCAGGAACCATAGGAACCTAAGTTTAAGAAACTCCGTTGCTTAGGCCTAATTTTCTTCATTCCCGCTTTCCACTTTGATGCGCTGGGCCTAGTTTCCAGAGCGAAAAAAATAGAAATAGGAAATCCATCTTCCACTAGTGGGAATCGAACCCACAAACCGTCGCGTTTACAGGTACGAGACGCTACGCCTCCGTGCCACGACGGTACTCGAAACTGGTATAATTTTAATAATTTTGTTTCGTTTTATAGGAAATATCATAAATGGGTTAATTAATTTGTTTCATTACGATATAATTTCACTGGGAACTGATGGTTGTGTGTTCAATTTCCACTGAAGAGGATTTAAAACTTTTATATTCATCCTTGGCTATTGCTTCGTGTTTCATCATTCAACACACAATGCCTCGAAATTTGTGTGGAAATTGGCCAACGGAGAATTTTAACATTAATTAGATGAACAATAATTAGATACCATCGTGGCGTAGTGGCGTATTGTCTCCCTGTAACGCGACGGTTTATGGGTTCGATTCCTACTCAAGGAATATGGATTTTTCTATTTTTATTTTCTTCGCTTTAGCAACTAGGCAAAGCGCAGCGTTGAGTTCCGCAGACCGGCCCGCCATGTGCGGGATAAAGCGTGAATTTAAAAAAAGTGTTACAATGTAAAGTAAAAAAGAAAATTTACTTAAATATTGTATACATCCTGTATATATAGTTAGGTGGTATGGCGCAAGACTCAAGAGGATCGTTAGTTAGGTTCAAGGGAATCGACAGTCAGTCCCACCTATTACCCTAGTAATTCTTTTAATGTCGAGTTAATGTTGACAAAACATGAATTCGAGGTTATTAGTTAATTTTTCAATAACTATTGTATTTATATGACTACGTATGATTTTCATTATTATTCTTGTTTATTTTAATCTGTCTATATATAATTTATTTGTTTCTTATTTGTACAAATTATAAGGTTAATTTACCTTCTATAATTCATTATGGACACGGGTATGGTATATTTTATTTCCATTTTCTTCGCTCTGGCAAAGGGCAGCGTTTAGTTCCGACAGTCAACACGCTACGCCTTGAATTACAGAACGCAAGGAAAATAGTGCCTTAACACTAGGTTTGCACGGTCTCTACGGTTCTACCTACACTGAAGTCGTGAAGCTACACTGCAATAATGCGGGATTAAGCGTGAAGTTAAAAAATTCCATATGAGTACAAAGCCTCCTTTTTTATAGCTTCACGCTTTTACCCCACATACAAAGCTTCTAATCAAAATTATTTATTAGAGAAAATGTAGCGGAAAATAGGCTGCAGAAGCTATCGAAATATTTTAACATTAAGTTCTTTCTGCCAACCCCATTGAATTGAGGAGAAGTGAAAATATTTTATTTGTGTTAATTTCAATTCCCTATCGGCTATAGGATAAATCCAGTCAACGAGGCTGTTAGCAGTTATCGCCTTTGTTTCCATGTCGATCGTGTTCGGGCACGATAAAAAGTATTAACACATTTTACAAGCTTTTTTCAATATTAATTTTTATATTAAAGTAGGATTCCACATTTAACGAATCTGTTTTTTATATTGTAATTTCAAAATTATTTTACTACTTAATTACACAGTTTTCAGTTATAAAAAATGTATGTATGTCGATTGGGCTTCACACAACAATGAACTAAAACATTTTCAATATACTGGTCTGATAAAGTAAGGTGCATTTCGTTAAAGATCCGTGATAAATATTACACATTTCGAATTGGACAGAAAGAGAAAATTCGCTTCTTCCCAGAGGAATCTGAAAGACAGGAATAACTAGTAATAAACAGTCTTACACATTTCTAGGGAGAGACAGCCTTCTAACACTTTTTTTAGGTTATCACAAAATTTATACAACTAAACTAAAAAAATTGTATATAACTTTAAATTAGTAATAATATAAAAATTAACATAAACCTATTTTATTTTTGCGACATTTTTTTTTTAGCTTCACGCTTTCTTCCACACATGGCAGGGTAGGCAGGGGGAACTGCAGGGACCGTGGGAACCTAGTGTTAAGACACTCCGTTGCTTAGGCCCTGCTTTCTCCGTCCCCGCTTTCCGTCTTTTTCAAGGCATTGCATGTTGAGTGGCGGAACTCAACGCCGTGCTTTGCCTAGTTTACCAGAGCGAAGAAAATGGAAATAGAAAAATCCATCTTCTCCGACTGGGGATCGAACCCAGAAACCGTCGCGTTACAGGCACACGTTGCGCCTCTGCGCCACGACGGTACTCAACATTTTCTTTTTTATAATTAAAAAATTAATAGTATGGCAGAGTATATTCTAATTTCCATTACGTACATTAATTTAATTACGCTAAAATAATTTATATTTCACACATGTACCTGATCCAAATATTTTAAATGAAAGGAATAAAATCTAAGAAAATTTATCCTTTAAATTTTATTCAGAACTTCACCAAAGGAAGAAGCTACTATCTTTATTAGATTTCTAGTTTATCTGCGACTGCACTGATTTCCAAATGAAAAGTTAAAAGAGGGTAGTTTTTGTACAAAAATCGAGACCATCTACATCAGTATAGGTATGTATATAGTGTAGTATTTGCAATAACCATTTACGGGAATGAGTCAAGAACTAAGAATACCAGTTGAATGAACAAATTCAAAATGAACAATAGCTTTAAAAAAGGATGAATATTTTATTACGACTTAAATTAATTCATAAATAATGACTGTATAAAAAGAGAACAGGCAAGAGAAAAGCGTTTTAAATCTAATGTGCGATTTAGAGTGTACTTCAAAACACGCCATAAGAATTACCCTATAAGGACCACACGTGTTTATTTTTCAAGGTCTCTAAAGACGAACATTTTGAGTAAAATACTTTTCCATCATTTATATCTCATAAATTGCAATTGCTATTTAATTAACATTTATGAAAGTAATAAACTTTGGCCAATGTATATACTTAAACGGAAATTTCCTCACAAAGCATTTGAGGAGAAACTTTCTGTGGTGAGCGTAGATTCAATTCATCCTGTATCTGGGTTCCATCCAACCAGATGAAGGCAAAAGAGAGACCGCACTAAATGATTTCCCAATGTCAAATATATAATCTAAGCGAAAATAGACTTTAAGCCAGCAAATTAAGATCGATAATACAAAAAAATGTTTGTAAGTTAAGCTATTTCGTGTCGAGAGAGCTACGTGTCCTTTTCACCCCGCTTGTATAGGGTACATCAGTCGCGAACATACCGTCCCGAGCGTCGCTCGTCGTCACAGCTAAATTATATATAAATAAATAATATAGTATACTAAAAATATAATTAAATAATATATATTTTGTAAAAGCTTTATTTAAAGTCGTCCGTTGCTTTTAACTAGATTCTATTATAAATTAAAGAAAATATATTTATATCGTATTTTTATTTAAATAAAAAAAGTGCGAGAACACTTTTTATTATTCAAGTGTGTGTGTATTGTTAGAAAAATAAATATGAAGGCGTCGTCGTTCTCTCTGCGTGTTATGAGAAGGGTGAGTTTTAAATAACACAGTATACAGAAACAATAGTAATAAATATTTAGTTACGAAAAAATGTAGAATTTTTTATTTTTAAAACGGTGTAACAGGTTGCCGCCCACGCATCGGCTCTACAGGTTGGGCGGCGGATACTTCTAAGCATATTGACGCTTTACTTTCCGACCACACCCTTACTGTCTCATTTTGTAAACTACTGTATTTCACTATATATATTGTTATCCTATTGTACATAGATCATTAGTACGTGAAAAGGGGCGTTATTCGATCAATATTATATTTGTTCTATGTCTAACCCGTGTCCAATGTAAATGAATTGTACAGTCGTTAAGCAATAATTTCTTATCATTTCACATTTTTCTGTATATTATTAAAATAAGTTTTAAGATTTTTTAAAATCGTTTTTCAAACCTTATACCAAAGTGTTTTTCGATGATTTTATCCAAATTATATACAAAAAAAATTATTGATTATGTATTTTTTGGCATCGGTATTTTGGAATTTTAGGGACGTTTTAGTTGGTTTGAACAGTTATTCACTAAAATTTCCATTTTAGTGAACAATTTTTGTACTTAGCACTCAAATATTGCCTTAATGCCACAGTATAACCTACCAAAGGCACCAGAGGACCTATGTATATTTTAAATATAAGTAATTGACGTGCGCGAGATGTGGGTCAAATAATAAAAAATAATTAAGTTTTACATATCAATTATTTTACGGAGAAAGCGGGGACTAAGCAACGAAGTGTCTTAACACTAGGTTCCCACGGTCCCTGCAGTTCCCTCTGCTTATCCTGCCATGTGCGGGATAAAGCGTGAAGCTACAAAAAAATATCAATTATTATGTTGGCACGAATAAACAATGACAGTAAAGGACATAATTTTTAAAAAAGTAATTTTTGTTATTTTTATAATTTTATTTGTCATAAATTATATATTTGTTTTTCGTAATGTCCATATTTTTCGGAATGTTATTATTTTAATTATTATTTTTTTAAATAAACATTACAAACTTGAACCACAAATAATGTTACATATGTTATTTTCTAATAAAATTTTAGATATTTACATGATGAGAAATAAAAAAGTAGCTTTTTGCTTTTTCCTAATATAGTGCAGATAGAAATCACTAAAATCCCCTGCTTTTGTTATGATTATTTTTATTCAAAAGCTCTTTTTATGTTATGGAATGCAATCGATTCAATGTCATTGAAGTCAAAATTGGAGAAAAGATTGTCTAGACACAAGATTTGGCGTTAGCATTTTAGTTCTACACTGTTATTTCAGTTTTGATTTCTGTGGTATTTATGGGTTCAATTCCAGTTGAAGTATATTTATATTCAAAACAATATTGTTTTTCTTGTGCAATAATATTACTTATTTATATCTTCTTCGTTCGTCTCGTAAGGTGAAAGATGGGTGATGATAAAATTCTACAAATTTGATTTCTCGGGGATAAGCTATTTGAAGCTTTAGGCGGCGTAACGGTTCCAAGGGAAATTCGATATTTTACTGCCTTGGGAATCAGATTTGCCTTTTAGTTATATTAGATAAATCCGGAATAACATTTTGACGATTTTCTTTCGCTTTTTAAACGACAACGCGTTTATATTGCAAAAAATCAATCGAGTTGGATTTGATCAAGGAGGGTTCCGTACCAGTGTTATTACTTTAGGTATGATATAAATGATAACGTACAGGTTTTACATCATCAAAGTGGATTTTTTAAAATAACATGGAAGTACAAGTTTTTTTAATGAAATTTGTCCTACATTTTATTCATTTATGGTAATTCAAGATCTGATAACGAAAATATCTTATGATAAAATAAGGACCGTCGTGGCGCAAAGACATAGCATATACTTTTAAACGCAACGGTTTATGGGTTCGATTCCCACTCGGAGAAGATTAATTTTTCTATTACTTTATTACTTACTTTATTACTATTTATTACTATTTTTCTATTGGAGTTGAGCTCCGCCACTCAACACGCAAAAGGCGGAAAGCGGGGACGGAGAAAACAGGGACAAGCGACGGAATGTCATAACACTAGGTTCCTATTGTTCCTTCAGTTCCCTCTGTCCACCCTACCATGTGCAGGATAAAGCGTGAAGCTAAAAAATGAACCATTATATTATTATTAACTAATTTTACTAATGTATAGCATACTCATCAGACGACATACAAATAAGCAAACAGATGGACAAGAAAGTGACCGTTGGGTAGGGTTCTGTTTCTTCTTTTGATATACGAAATTCAAAAAAAAAATACTATACACTTTACTTCCTACAATATAAAAATATACTTATAATTTCCATTTTAGTGAACAACTTTTGTACTTAGCACTCTTTTTACGACTTATCTTAGTGCTTGCGAATCTAATTTAGTCAAGATCGACTGTACAAACTTTAGTTCTTATCCAAAGAAATACATTTGTTAAATATATAAAGACTATTTTTATTACGTATAGTAACTGAATCGAATCAAATGTAATATAATAGAATTATATATATATATATATATATATATATATATATATATATATATATATATATATATATATATATATATATATATATATATATATATATATATATATATATATATATATATATATATATATATATAAATATAAATATATATATTTAGTTACTCGCTTTATATAACATGAGTTTGCTAAGAATTTATTCATTTGGAAATGTTTCTGAGTAGTTGGGGAAGTGAAGCGCGAAATTATAGAAGTGCTTATAATATAAGTAAAACTAATGAGACCTGGCAAGTTATATTGTTTTAGTAGTAAGTTTTGAATGCTTTATAATTTGAATAGATTATAGTAATTAATGTATGTATTTGATTTTTATCAGTAACCGGCTAAAATTGTTTAAACACATATAACAAAAATGTAAATGTAATGAAAATGACGCTCCCAAGTTTAGCGCTTAGCTTACCTTAATTACTTTCATTTACATTTACCTTTTACTTTACAATATTTGTACAACAATCATCAATTTAAAGAATAGTTTTATATTTTCGGTCGATTGCTGAGTGTTGATGATCACGACTTCACCACTGACCATGGCGTATTTTTTAACTTGTCGTGCTATGTAACCTGATGGATTGTCACCCTTTATAGTATTTATAAGAGTTGACCTACATGATGACACTTAGGTCTCTTATCTTGAACTTGCAATATAATCAGAAAATTATTGAAGAAAGTAATACTTAATCCTACGCCTGTTAGGTTGACCTCGACAAAGCGTTGGTCGCCAATTAAGTTATACGTTTTTCTCATCATTATATATTTGTAGCCTAACTACAAGTTATTCTTTTTTTTTTTTTTAGCTTCACGCTTTATCCCGCACATGGCAGGGTAGGCAGAGGGAACTGCAGGAACCGTGGGAACCTAGTGTTAAGACACTCCGTTGCTTAGTCCCTGCTTTCTCCGTCCCCGCTTTCCGCCGTTTTCGAGGCATTGCGTGTTGAGTGGCGGAACTCAACGCCGCGCTTTGCCTAGTTTGCCAGAGCGAAGAAAATGGAAATAGAAAAATCCATCTTCTCCGACTGAAGATAGAACCCAGTAACCGTCGCGTTACAGGCAGACATTGCGCCTCTGCGCCACGACGGTCCTCTGAAAAAGAACATAAAATATTTAAAGTTTTTTTTAAATATTGACTACTTCTGATGGGTTATTGTTATAAAGTAAAATAAGTGTAGTAATTTGTAAAGAAAATAAAGAATACTCAGTACTGCATCAGTCTAATATTTAATTATAGTATTTACTCGTATTTAATTATTATGATAGTTGATGACAGCAAATTTTAATTGTTATTTTTTTTTAACTGTCAAAAAGAAATTTGTATATGTCATATGAGTTGAATAATAAGTTTACCTTAAAATATCTTATAGTATTTTTTGACAGAGTATCTAACACAATATTTTTAAAATAAAAAGAAAGTAGAGTTTTTAACCAAACAATCTGTACTCTTTTTTTACTTTAAGAGAACCGCAATTTAAAAATATCTTTGTTATATTTAATGTATGTAGTATAATTAATGAATTAAATTATATTTAATGTAATTTGACGCATATATATTTATATATTATCTTGAACCGAAAAATTTTCCTACTCATAAACCATACTCACAAAATAAGGACAAATCGACAGCGCAATGAATCAAAGTGATATTTTCTTAATAAAT
Source organism: Dione vanillae (assembly GCA_037178615.1). Lineage (NCBI taxonomy): Eukaryota > Metazoa > Arthropoda > Insecta > Lepidoptera > Nymphalidae > Dione > Dione vanillae. The sequence goes on along the minus strand of JAZFAU010000138.1, from coordinate 1,596,597 downwards.
AGCTTTCGGGTTTTACAACCGTTTCGATTCTTATCGTTTATCGATTTATTTATCTAGTACTAAAGTTTATTTACAACATGTGTCGTAAACTGAAGCATTTCGAAGTAATATAATTACTTTCGGGAGACTTTGACACTTTTTCTCGTTCTAAGTACTGTACTGTCTCAAGACTAAAGTCCTCGACTAGTGTGTATTTTTAGGCTTTACCTTCACGCTTTATCTCCCACGTGGCAGGGTAGGCAGAGAGAGCCGTAGGAACTATAGGAACTTAGTGTTAAGACACTCTGTTTGTGTGAGTGTATTTTCAGTCACTAATTATTACACAGAGAGATGGTCGCTTACTGTGGTCATCAACGGAAGGTTCAAGGTCATTTAAAGGACAATGGAGCGGTTCATTCTTGGGGATTCCCTGCAGAATAGAAACAAATTTGAAGATATTTGCAAGAGAACTAATAACACTAAAAACAATAACAATAAAAACTAACAAGTAATTAACGAAGCGTTAAAGTTGCGAAATTAAAGTAGCAGTGGGTCACATAGCTCTTTGAACCTATGAACCTAAGACCAAAAGGTTCTAGAGTATTGATCATGAATCAAAGACGGAACGTAGACAAGTAACCTACAAGGTGGACTGACGACCTGGTGAAGGTCACTGGACTCCTGTGGATGAAGGTAGGTCATGACTTCTATAGTGAAAGAACGTGGCCAATCTAAATGCCACCAAACTTACATAAATATTATAAAGCAATGTATATTATTAAACACATAATAAATCAATGGCTTTAAAGCAAATGTGTTTCGATTCTTATCATTTTATCGGCTAATTGTGATGGCTCAAACTACTCTTGTATATGCTCGTGGTATTAATGTACATATTGATTATTTTTTATTTTTATTTTACACTATATTATTCTAAAATTTGCGCTAAAAAAAAATTTCTCTAAGCCACCTTCGAATATATACATACATACACGTTTTATAATAAAACATACAAATTAAATAATTTAATTATAAAAATATCACAATTCAAATAAAATAGCAAACGAATATTTAAATAATATGATCTTTTTAAAATATTCTTACTTATTCAACACTTAATGTCTAAAGTATGCCATAGCCAAAGAGACCTTAGTGTCAAAACACTCCGTTCTCTGCTTTTAAACAAATTTTATGAGTATACTTTGTCTTACTAGGCAGGCATATAATAATATAATATTATTTTAAGTGGCATTCATTTCCAGAAGTATATTATTTTATTGTAACAAGTACAGTACATTTTGTGTTTCTGAAGGCTTTTGGGGCCCCTTTCAGATAGTGGGAGGTTCTAGGAATATATTATAGGGGTTCACTATTATAACTTTGTTTTTAAACGTTGGAAATATTTATGTATGTATATATAAAAAATAAATTATTCTAGAATTTTTACAACGATCCCTGAAGTTTAAAAAATATCTATTGGACTTTAGTATTCCAATTTATATTACTATCCTTTGGCGTTCTACAGTGCAAATTAACTTAACTTACAATTAAGTTTGCTTTTCATCTTAATGTCTCTTGTAAAATAAAATCTATGCAGTGTTCTGAAAAAAAAGCTTGGGAAAGAAAAATGTCAAATTCTTTTTTTTTTCAGAAATTAGGAGTTAGTAATTATTTGAACTTTGTGTGCTTGTTTCGAATATTACCTATTTGAATATGCATAAATGATCAATGATAATACTTTTGTGCGTACTATGGAAATACAGTTGCTTTCAAGCTTCATTTTCCTTCGATAACAAGACAAAATGCAGTGTTGAGTTTTGCCAATTAAATATAAGGGTCGAAAAAACTGTACATCCGAATATTTATTTTAAAAAAGCTGTATTTTTCACTATGGGCAAGAACAAATAAATATCTGACTTTAGACATAAAAATAAAAATTGTAAAATTCATTATAAGATTAAGTAGATCAAACTATTTAAACTTCCATAACTAATTACCATAATGAGCTCGGTATTACTCTTATCACTTATAATTGGAGCTTTTTGGACTTATTTAAGATGGTTTTATGTAAATTATATGTCTCTGTTAGACTTACTTCAAACAGTTCTACGTTAACTTATCGTAGGGTTCAATAAATTTATGGTGAACTAAATGATTTATATCTAAATTTACAAACTATACTTACATGCTTAAAAGCTGACTCTTAGCATTTTTCTAGAGTTAATATTTAGTTATTAAAATATTTGAATAATTTGCAATTATGGAAACGAATGGGCTATTTGTATCGTAATGTCGATACATATTTTGTCTTTTCCGAACGGAAAAGTTGAACTATCCACTGCGTAGATCTGGTATCCAAAACAATATATATATATATATATATATATATATATATATATATATATATATATATATATATATATATATATATATATATATATATATATATATATATATATATATATATATATATATATATATATATATTATATATATATATATATATATATATATATATATATATATATATATATATATATATATATATATATATATATATATATATATATATATATATATATAAAATCTATAAAATCTATAAATCTAATTAATAAAATTGTTACGAGTTGCTAACAAAGAATAATAAAAACGTACAACAATAAAAAATCAGTTGTTTCAACAAATGAAAATTGATATAGCAAAAAAGTGTGTAACATGTGACGGCACAAACTGATGTTTCCGTTAAATTTTGTTTTATTCACAATATAAAATTAATTAATAACGTTATATTTTAGTTGAATTCCATCTTACAATTATTTTTATAGTTCTGTCCTTAAAAGATAATGGAAACGTTCGTCAGTCAGTCAATCGTTAACAGGCTTACAAAATATACATGCACGTCACTACACGTTTTTTCACGCCTAAAGTAGAGAAGAAACAGAAGTAAGAGGTTCTCCACTTGTCGAGAAAATGAAATAATTAATTCCTTCAAGTGGGAATCGAACCCACGACAGTTTACAGTCACACGTTGTACCACTTACATTATTACTTTAAACGTATGCGGTGTTAGGCGTAGTGTTGTACCGTTTACTGTGTGAATATATAATAGCCTGTAGTCATTAACATGTTTGCGGCTTATAATTTTATGTGGTTACTTGTTCATACTTTCATAGAATTATTTACAGAGACTATACCGGCGTAATGGGACAGTGTTGTATGTACCTTGTACACACACATATATATATATATATATATATATATATATATATATATATATATATATATATATATATATATATATATATATATATATATATATATATATATATATATATATATATATATATATATATATATATATATATATATATATATATATATATATAATTCAATTTTTTGGGTTTAGAGATTTATTTAAAGAAGGCTATTTAATTCTTTTTGTTATATATATATATATATATATATATATATATATATATATATATATATATATATATATATATATATATATATATATATATATATATATATATATATATATATATATATATATATATATATATATATATATATATATATATATATATATATACAAACTCATGCCTATAGTTCTGTTTATAAACAAATGAGTGAGAACCACAAATTTGAGTCAGCTTTTATAAGTCATATTTTCCACTCACCTAATCATGAAATTGGTACTTGCACTGATACCGTTTTATACAGTTTATTACGTGCATGGTATGTATGATAACATCACTATACAAACACAAACATTACTTTAGTTTGTTTCACTTTGTCTGCTTGTTATTTGAATTAATAATGATCTACTTTTAACACTTCCTTATTGTAAGCTGAAAACATATACATAAAGTTAGATCCATGAATTAAATTTTTTGAAACAAAAATAAAAACAGTAAAGGAAATGAGATTAAAGATTCTCCTTTTCTTCTTTTCTGGTGATGAGGATCTGGCAACGGATACTAAAAACTTTGAATGTTTTAGATTTTTACGCTAATGTTGTATATTTAAAGTATTTCTTAACTGTTTTTGAATTTATAACAAATAGTAATAATCAAGATACGATTATTGAACTTAACTGAACAAAATTGAACTGACAGTAAAACTTGCGCATACATCTCAGCTATCTCTAAGACCATGCATTAACTGTCACAGGCTAACACATATCATTCATGCAACGGATGAGAACTTTAAAATTGACCTTTTGTACTATTTTACGTTTAACGTTGGCCTCCTATTGAATAAATAAACAAATGTTTTCGACGCCGTGTCTTTAAGGTCTCCCTTACGTCTCTTACCACTGACTCTTGCTTAATACGTAGTTTCTGCTCATTCTATCAACATCACTTAAACGATTACTTATTCATTCTCATTATGGCTTCTTCGTACGAGGTACATAAAAAAATAAAACATAAAGAAACCAAAAACAAAGTTAATATAAGTTAAGGCACGTGTAAGAACTAAATCATAAAAGCTTCTTTCCGAAAGCTTCGTACTACTCTCAAAGTTACTTTACCGAGAAATATGGTTATACAGAAGTTATTTGCATAGCAATGGCTTGAGACGACCCGAAGGACTCGCAAACTATCAACATCAAAGGATAAATTCAATAGAATCTGATTTCCAATCGAAATATCCCTAAAGATATAACAGACATGAATATATTTATCACATAATATACTCTACTATATATATGCTTTAACCATTTTGTTATCCTCTTCTTCTATAATTTTATTTATTTACCTAATAATTAACTTTTTTTGTATTTTAGAAATATTGATGTATTTTTTTACTTATTATTGGAGTTATTTACTTTGAAACCAGCCATAAGGAAAGTTGGACAACAAGGAGCCAATGCCAAGTAATAAGATAAGTTAGTTAATTCATTCGTCAGTTAGTTTATTTTGGTTAATATTAATTCTATATACTACGTATTAACAATAATATAACCAATATTTTTGATAAGAACATATAGAAAAAATAAAAAGGGTACGGTCCAAGATGAAAATTGTATAGTTACCAGACACTATTCAATTCCACTGAATTGGTAAACCAGATGGTTTCAGACTATTACTACTGTAGTATAGTTAAATATTATCAAGCTTTAAAGCTACTATAAAAGCATCTAAAGCAAAAATACAACGAACACTCGCAGACAAATAACAGCAGATTTTATTGTACCACGAAATAGAATGATAGCAGTTTTATTTTCGTCTGATCAGATAGATTTAATAAAGTTTTGATTGCACAAGTTTTCATCTAAAATTCTTCTTATTTTGGATAAAGTCGACCCAAGAAGAGGGTTAGATGTTCGTCGGACGTGTTCAATGCAATTGGCGAAGCTACAAGTATAAAAAGCTACGAATACTTTGTCATATAATAGGTTCTTTTATTTTCGCGATTTTTATACATTTTAAATAAAACAATTTAAACGGATTTATCGATTAGAATGAACTGACTGTATCCTGCCCTCTGGTGTGGTGTGCGTTTGGTGTTCTAAAATTTTTATGAGTGGATCCCAAGTGGTAGAAAGCTTCCAACCGTCTTCTCTATTAAAATTAGGATATTTTTGTACTTCAATAGCCTCGCGGATAATTCTAGGAATATATTTATTTTCCCTAGGGTGTTGTCCATTAATCACGTGATCTTTTATTAGCATTTTTTAACCCCCCCTCCCCCATTGGTGATTCGTAGTGAGGTTTAAGACTACCACCCCTCCCCCTTCTCAACATCACGTGTATTTTTAGTACCTACAACGAATCTTAAAATTTTCTGAATATTATCTTAATTTAAATACAGGTATAAACTATAATCTTATTTTATTCTGAAATTAAGGACCATAATAAAAATGTCTACACCAGGTTGCTTAATATTGGTTTAAAAATCGCGCGTTAGACGAAAAAATAAATACACGAGATATCTTACAACACCCCCCCTCCCCCTTGTGTTATTTTCGTGATTTTTATCAAACCCCTCCCCCCCCTTTCAAGCCTCACGTGATTAATGGACAACCCCTAGCGTGTATATAAGGTTTATCAAACCTGATGTAATGGTTAGGCTTGTTCATGGAGTGCTCACACACAGCTGACTTTAATACACGCCCATTCTTGACATCTGAGATGTGCTCTTTCACCCTAACACCGATGCTTCTCTTTGTCTGACCAATGTAAGACAAGCCACAGTCACAATCAAGCTTGTATATACCTGCACACTGCAAGGGAATATTACATTTAACTAGTCTCAAGAATTGGCTCATGTTTTTTGTTAGGTTTAAAAATAGTTATAATTGAAGCTCTTCTTAAGATGATCGGCAACATCAGGATCAGCAACATCTTAAGAAGAGCTTCAATTAAAACAAAAAAAAATATTTTGTTTTAATGAATTCACTCTATTCAATTCAAAATCGATTCAACTCGAAATTCAATTAAAAAATTACAATTGTTATATCTTTTTTTCTTAAAAATATCAAAATTACACTTTTTATATTATTTCTTGAGATCTTAATGAATTCAAGGAATATCTAAAAATTTATGAACTAGAAAATACCTTTTAATAACTTTGAAATAGGTCTAATATTTTACAGCAGAGTGAATAGATAAATGAAAGCTCGAGTTGGTATCGACTATGAGGAATGGGTGTGTATCCGGTTGATGACATGAGCTTGAAAAATTATTACGACTCGGCCTTTTGATTCAGTGGCTAATTACTGTATATTGCACGTATTTATTGAAAAGTTTTACGAAAAAATCATTAACATTCTAACGAAACTCAACTCTCTTAAACGCTTGAAATTTTTTTACTAATAAAATAAAAATTACAAGTTTATGAAATTAAAATAGTTATGTCATCCATATGTAATTTTCATATATATTTAGGTTAGTTTTTTTTTTTGCTTCACGCTTTATCCCGCACATTGCAGGGTAGGCAGAGGGAACTGCAAGAACCATAAGAACCTAGTGTCAAGACACTCCGTTGCTTTAGTCTTTGGTTTCTCCGTAATATGTATAAATGGAAAATTTCTATGAAAATTAGAAAAGATATAAATTTATTTTTATTTCAAAATAAGGAATACAACTCCACCAATCCACACCATAAATATTGTTTTAGATACGTATTTTCTTTTATTAGTTAATTAAATCCTTCGTATAGTATCGACTTTCTATAAAAAAAAAGTACAAAAAGCCATGTTCTTAGTTGTATTGTTAATAGAACTGATTATGGGGAATACTAATCATAATTATTGCTATTACTAAGTGATTAGTAATTTGAGAAATTCAAAATTCTCTTTTCCGATTAAAATTAAAAATTTTAAAACATCACTAAAACACTTCTTCACTAAATTTAAAACAGCAAATCAATCAATCGATTCAATTTAGTCTTTTTGTCATAAATGAATTGGTAATAAAGGTATTTGTCGAGCCATTGAGAAAATGTTCCATTGTGCTAATATTGAATAGTGTTGTAGCAGTTAACTCTAGATTGCTTTGTCACTTCACTATTGTATCCAGGTATTGTTCTAACAATCTGGACTTTCCTATCAGTCTGTTAATAGATATATGAACAAAAATTAATCTATAGGTTTTAAATTTCACATATTTTTACATAGTTTTTCCTTCAGGGGACATAACGCTGTAGTAGCACAACGTTTCAATGTAAATACAGCGTACAGGGTTCTATTTTCCTATTTTTTTTGTAATACTGTAACAGTGAGCTTAATCGGAAAGCTGAGTAAATAGTGCCTGAATATTTAATTATAGTACGCTGTTATAAGTGTGAAGTTAAAAAAATCGATAATATAATATGTCAAAGTTTAAGTCATGTTAATTTAAAAAAATGTTCTATTTTTGATTTTTAGTATCATCTGTACTTCTAAAGGGATTTTAACTAAGCTTCTCTTCTAATAAATTATTATAAACAATAAATTTTTAACGAGAGGCTGCCCTTTAACTTTGATTGCTTTAATTTTCGTCTTAAAATGTTTTCACTTTTCTTTGAATACATAATATTAAAATATGAAGACCTGAAATATTTTATGTATAATGCCTTAATTAAACAATTTAATTTTATTATTGCAATGCGATATTCAGACTTCTAGTGCCTACACTTAAACTAAAGCAAACTCCAAAATGGTAAAATACTTACAAAAAATTATTCAGGTTTTCATTTTAAAAAAGAATAGTAATAAAATATTTTCCTTAGAATTGTAGTTTCATGTTACATGGAATAATTTGTAAACAAAAGTACGTCCGTATTCTATCAAAATATTTTACGCTTTAACAAATTTTATTATCTCTTCTGAAGCTTCACACTTTATCCCACATATAAAGGGTGAGAATTAAAGTGTCGAGGCACTCCGTTTTCCATTAATCAAATTTGCTGCGTTAAAGTAGTGTATAGCCACGCTTCAAAATATTAGAGCGAAGAAATGAAAATAAAATTCTTGTTACTAAACGATATTGTCTCTTACACAAGGACGTCATGTAAATGCAATAGCATGTAGATAACATCACAGCGTGCTAAAAATAGCCCAAATTAAAAATTTTACTAAAATATTTAAACTACTTTTTATAATAACCTAATTTTTGCTGGATTAATCTGAGTCAGACTACCTTTAAGGTTAATTGGGGTATATAGAGCTATCGATCGTCGATTTAGACCGTGTGAGACCCATCTGTATGCCTTAATCTTTTGAATATTACACGATAACATATAAATGCACTTTAATGACATTTTTATGCACACATATATATGTATATATAAACATAAGTTACGACAAAGCTCTAGCAAGAGCAGCGCTTGAGAACTACATTAGCTTATAACAAATTATATACAAACGTTTTAGTCATGGGAACCAAAAAGTATATTTTTATGGTATCTATTCTCTCTAACATTAAATTATGAATTTAAAATATAAAAATAAGTAAAATCACATAAAACAATATAAAGAATAAAACAGACACTGAACTTATCAAAAATTCATTAAAATTTTATGAAATTACTTCAAAATTCATTAAAAAGTTGCTCAACAAAAATTTTATAGCGTTTCGTTTATATGAGTAATTAATTTAAGTAGTAGACACCGAGACGACCGAGAGTAACAAATGAAGGTGCAAGAACAAATTTAGTCGGGAGTTATTTTACACATTTAAATTTTAAAAATATTGAATAGAATTTTCTTGTTAATGTTTCTCAATGTAAAAGTTCTGGATGTGCTAAAATAAGAATAAACTTTAGCTTTCATTATACACAATGTTGTTTAGTTTTCGTACTCTTTATCTCTCTCTTTCTCTCTGCCTACTCTACTATCGAGGAGAAAGTATGCATATGCCGAGCTTTTCACCAGACCAAGTAAATAATTTTATTTAAAAGAAATAAATAATAAATGGTTTAGAGCTTTCGACATACGTAAACGCTAATAGGCCACAATTTTTTTTACATAATGTAAATTCATCCAACTAAAGTCACATAGTTATGTGTGCGCTTATTCTTCAATATTGATTTAAATGCAGCTTGTATTACTGAACTGAATAACACAATAGAGAGGTTCATAGTATCTTAAATATTTTCTTAATATATTGACATTAAAGCAGGTAAAGCCACGAGAAAGATTAGTTTTCGCGTACTTGGCTATACGAAAATATCCAGTATTATATTTTGTAGTGAACAAAGGTGATAGAGTATATAGCATACTGAAATATAAATATACTAAAATTTTCTCCGTGTTCTTTTAATACTAAGTAATACACCAAGCACTTAAATAAAAAAAACTCTTATTACGGCGCAGCTGAAACGAAATATTACTATCAGAATAATAATATTTCGTTACAGCAACTTTAAATTGAGTTAACACGTTTTAAATTGTTCTAATTTGTCAGTCTCCTTTGTGCTGAACCAAATTGTAGCGAAACGACGTGAAATGTAATAACTTGTACATACTAAACCATTCAGTTGTGAAATTACTTAAATATACAAATAGATTTAAATTTTTCATTGACATAAAAATTAAAGTGTTTACACTAGGTTCCCTCTGTCTACTATATATTGTGCTATGTGTGGCACATATATTTTAAATTTGTATATTGCCTACTTAAACGGATATACCGGCTATACAGATTACGAAACTTTTTGGTGAATTACTCTTTTTTTCTCTTACAAAAATAATATTTACTACGATTATATAACACTATATGACAAAACTTTAAGAAAATACTGACTAACGCGTCACTTAACTAACTTAACTTGTTAAGAGAATTTACTGAAATCACTAAAATGAAGGAAAATAAAAAATAATATATAAACAAAATCAGCAAGTACTTAGTTGCCAAGCTATTATATAGTATTAGTAATAAGAAATTAATGAAATAGTTAAAACGCTGAGGTTCACGTGACGAGGAAAGTATTAATAGTTAGTACCTCAACTAACATTCGCCAAGTAAGAGCTAAGTGAACACTAAGTAGCTTAGTTTATATAACTGTTTCTTATATTTATGCTCTCAGCCATTTTACTTTGTCTTACTTTTTGTTGCCATATTGCGTGTTGAATAGCGGAACTTAACGCCGTGCTTATTTACCTAGATGAAGAAAATGGTAATATATCATTCCCCCAAGTGGAATTCGATCCCATAATCTTTTAATGACAGACTGTCCTTTTCATATTTAGTATGAACGATTACAAAAAAAAGTATCTAAAAATACTAATAAATACTAACTCGATGTTTACATTAGACGTTATAAATTCATCACATTAGAAAGAGATTATTAGGATACGTAGTGTCTTGGTTCTCCGTTTACTCACCTTTATGCTTAAACATTTTTCTACAAAAAAATTTGAATGTGTAATTTTTTTAAAAATTATTTTCGCTGAAACGAGTAATAAAAGCTTCAAGCTTAAACATGAGGAAAAAAAAATGGTTGCCTGTAAAGTGGGTTTTACGGGCGAAAATTTTACGTGACAACGTCTTTTTCTCGGTAGAATATTTATTTATATGAATAATAATTATAGTATAAATTGCACAAATTTTAACTATAGAAAATATATTTTGTTTACTAAAACATTGTACATGTGTCAAGTGATACGCGCGTCGGACAGATCATAGTTCGGTGACAGTTGACACATCGTTACGTTACCATTTTCATATTTGACTCCGAGCCGCACAACCTAATTTAAGACGTTGTCACGTCAAAAAATAAACGTAACATAAAAGCTTTTAACGTACAAGAGAAAATGAACTCAATTTAAGGTTAGTATTTATAACATGTCAATAATCTTATGGATTGTTGGGATGTGTGTAGTAATCGCTTTATCGCCTTGATATTTTAATTGATTTTTAAAAAAATACATTTGCTTAGTTTCACATATTTAAATTAGTTTTTACGATATCGACACATTTATTCTATAGATGTGATTTTGCGTATATTAGTGATGACAAATGGCCGTATTTAAAATTAAAAAAAAAACGTTAATATACCGTATGAATCAATACAACATTTATATTGTAAGTTTTTTTTACAAATTCCATAAATCTACGTCAACGGGAATATTTCTTAAGAAGATATTGATTACTCCACGAGTGTCAAATAAATATATTGTAGAAACCCTAATACTTTCTCTATCGTTAAGAGATTATTAAGAGATTGCAGGTTTAAATATTTAATATACATTTCAACTTCAAATCTTTCAGCGTTCCTAAGAATAAGAATCTTGACAAACTGTCGCAGTAGGACAGATAAATACATATGATATCGTATAGAATTTTATATTTTCCTTTAAGATATGGAACCCAAAAATCAGTTAAAGCCACACTTTGTCAATTAAGCATATTAACTCGTAAAGCTTATTCTTACTTAGTATACAATTTTTTTATTATTTTTTTTTAGCTTCACGCTTTATCCCGCAATGGAACCTAGTGTTAAGACACTTCGTTGCTTAGTCCCTGCTTTCTTCGTCTCCGCTTTCCGCCGTTTTCTAGGCATAGCGTGTTGAGTAGCGGAACTCAACGCCGCGCTTTGCCTCGTTTCCATCTTCTCCGAGTGGGAATCGAACCCACAAACCGTCGCGTCAACAGGCAGACGCTACATCTCTGCGCCACGACGGTCCATTATTTATTATTTTAATATATTAAATTATGCATAGCTCTCAATTTACAGATCCCGACACTGCAACACTGTGCTTGTACTTTTACGAGACATTAACTAAAGTGCACCTTTTCTCATAACAAGGCCAGGACAATCTAGGTCTTGGAAATGTGATAAAATTCAATGAGAGCTTTTATATTACTTCTATAATTATAAATAGGATTTTTTTGCGTATGTCTTATTTTTCTTAAGTACACTCATTTTATTTGTTTGGTGACGATGAAAAAAATGGAGCTACACTTTTGATTCAGGCACAAGTCATTTTCTTTCTGCCAAATGAAGGTTAAAACGTTTAGATATCTCTATCTCTTTCTCTCTTGATGATTGATGTTCTTTTTGCCTACCTATTAAAAAAACAAATATAATTTAAGACAAACACGAAGTTTGAAGTAATTACATGAATTTATTTTCATGAATGTAAGTTATTTAATACTTTAAATTTTGAAAATAAAGTCGACTAATATTTTATCAATATTTTGTGTATTTTTGAAAGAAAATAAAAATCTAAGTAATAGGTAGTCGATTGATGAACGAATATCAGTTTGATGGTATCTTCTCTAATAAGCAGTGAAAATCAGTGCTATGATAATTTTCAACAATGTTTGAATCGTTTTTCTTTATAACGATAATCGATTAAAAATTTGATTCTGCAAGTTTACAAGGCACATGTTTACTGTACATAAGAAGCCTGTGCAAGAAACGTTGTACAGCCATAAAGATGTCATGGGACAGCAGCAGGCTGTAAATGGTATAGTAGTTTGTTTGTGGTTGTATATATTACGATAGTCTATAGGATAGCCTATAGCATAGGTAGCAATAACAAAAAAAAAGTATTACAAATCGTTACAATCACACTCACTGTTCCTGCTAGCTTTAAATCTTTAAAAGATATTATACTTAATTAGTTTTTAGTTGATAAATTTTATTCTATTATTCTAATTAAACATGTTCTAAAAATAGCTATAGTAAATATTTCGAAAATGGCTCACTGAACTCGCTATGGTACATGAATGTTAACAAATTCGGGGGAATTCAAAATATTTTGTCATCTTTTCAACATCACAAGTGTAAAGCATTGAGATCATTATAAAACCGAATTTAAAATATTTAATTTATATAAATCTAAAAGCAATTGGATATTTCATACACGTTCTAAATGTACTCGTTCTAGAGCTCGAGTTCGCGAACTTCTAAGTACGTTTTATAGTTTACGAAACTATAGCGACGCAACAAACTCTTCAAGTAACAAACTTGGCCAATAGTTTGGGATACCTGTTCGGTCCCACCAATATTTTACACCCTTGTATCAACGTATCATGATAATGTTTTAGATAAGAAATATAAAGTGGTAAATACTTTTTGATTTACGCAAAAAGTTTTTAAGGAACAGTTAAGTAAGAAAGGAAGCTGGAACATTTAAGACGAATGTTAATGTGCATTTCAAGGGAGTTTTAAGCCTACACTGGGGTCACAAGTCCCAGGCACTAGTCCAGGCTGTCATGTGATTCAATGGAGTTGCTAAGGAATTTCGTCTTCGTAACTTTTAACATTTATAGTCTAAAACTCAATTATATTATGACTCACATAAATTTCTTTGTTATTATTACTTCAAGGATAAAATATGTTTATTATTTTTTTGCGTGTTTTTATAGATGTCGCTTTCACAACATAAACATGAGGGTTACTTGTTCAATTTTCACTGAAGTAAATGAAACGTTCTGGTTTCCTAGCTCTAATAAGTAGACGATTGGATTGAAAGGATTATGCCACTCAACACGTAATGTGTCTAAAATTGGGCAGAAGATCAGAGTGCGTCAACAGTATGTTCCCTAAGTCATCCCTGATTTTGTAAGACAAATATGTGCTTACAAAGTACGCCTACGACTGGAAAGTACTTAACACAATTAGTTGTTCTTATATCAGCAAAAATTAGAGAATGGAATCAGATAGTATAACTTTTTTATTCACTCTACTTCTAGGTACTTGAGGTTGAGAAAGAATTATTTTTATTTTCGCTTTGGGAGAATTAAAAGTGAGCGTATAGATCTGCTTCGAAGGTGAAAGTGGGGATAGGTGTGTGTTAACACTAGATTATTTCTATAAAGAATCGTCTCTGCCAACCATGCTATATGTAGAATCATAGGGTAATGTTTTTTTTTTCAAATCTGTTAAAAAAACTATTACAAAAGGCTCTAAAACTTGAAAGCCAAAAAAAGCAAACAATATATTACAAAGTTAATAGCCTCGCTGTAAATTCAAAATTGAGTCATTAGGTGTAAAGTTAACGTCTACATTGAATAATTGATGTTGCTTAATTACCTTTTTAATACTACAGTGCAATTTAGAAGAGACAAATAGGTGAAAAGGCTCTAAAATCTTGGATATTTAAAGTCCTTTGTTTTTGGTTTCGTATCATTTGCGGTAACATTTTCATTCCCCGTTCTGGTTAGTCAAAGCACAGTGTTAAGCTCCGTCCCTTGCATCAATTTCACGTGAAAGGCGTGAAGCAAGGCTTGTGATCCCAGGCATGACTTCTATGAGTTAAAGTGTGCAATTTTTATTGTACCAAAAAAAAATCTATTTATAAAGCAATTACAACAAAATTAATCGTAATTAAGAACTCTGAGTGTGGAAGTATTTCATCAAATCATAACATCATAATGCCTTTTAAATATTATATCACTATGACGATGACATTCTAGTCAATTAACTTCCGCATCATATAATTAAGTATAATTACAGTAAAGGCTTATACGCTTGGTCAGCCTATTATACTTTATTGCTCATTGCACATTACAATTTTTAGAACATAATAATTAATAAAAATTAATAGAATCGAACTAACAATATATCTCGTTGTATATATGTATATATAACTCCATCACCACGTCGCCTGATGAGATTCGATTACCAGATGAATTGGTATGACGCTTAATAAAACTAAATTCAAATCGATATTTAGATGTCAACGCAGTATAATAAGCAAATTTGTGCCTTGAATCTAGACACGTAGAGGTCATTATTACTTGAGAATTTGCAACTTAAATATTCAAGATGAGTACACAAAATGAAGCTGAGGCTCAAACATTGTAGCTTTGACCAACACTGTGTTGCGTGGTTTTGTGATATTTTATATTTAGTTCTGAATTTACCAATTAGTTAAATTAAGGTTATTATTAGATAATATGTTGAAAATGTAAGTATATTTGTTGATAATAACGAATCTCGTTATTTATATCTTACTTATTTGAATTCTTTCCATTTTCTCATTTTGGAATAGTGCCTTGAAGTGTTTTTAATTCCGGCGATAAGCAGACAACTGAGATTGACGTTTCTGCAACGAATGACATTTAGTACTAATTCGACGGAAAGTGAGAACTGACTTTATCAACTTTTATACACACTATTTTTCTCTAATTTTATGAAATAAGTACTGAACTGTCGGTGCGTGAATGTTACCTGAACTTGACTAGTATTATTATTTATATATATATATATATATTCGTATACGTAAATAAATCCCTTCATCATCTTGATATATGACGTAATGAACATGAGAAGGCAGGATGCTCTTAGTAAGACAAATCACGTGTTTCCGCAAGTGTTACAGGTATGTGCCTGGATAATAACTACCTGGCTGTCATGGTATGCTATACACCTATACATATAGAAACATTGTTTGTTTTAATCAGAGATAAAAGATGTCGCCTCCTTTCCACTTTTTAAATTAATCACGCTAAACATTTACACTGTTTCATGTCAAACTCAACGTCATGCTTTTTTTAATAAAACTAAGTTGAGTTTTCCAAGTGATAAAAGAATCAGCAACCATCTCGTCGTACACTGTGCCACAATGCTGTGCCACATTGGCATCCCAAACCCTTTTCACCTGTCCTAAGTTAATTCGTCCAAGTCAATTTATTGGATGTCCTTCTTTATAAGGTCACTCGAACTTTTAATGTTCAGTCTATGCTAATATTTGTACTTAGTCTTTTACGTAAAAAATATATAACGGCGCAATAATGGCTTTATTATAATAATTATGATTATAATTAAAATTAAATTAGATTAATTTGTTTTCTTAAATATATTAATAGTCAAACAACTGATTAAAACGACATTCTCTAAAATTTCATAGTAAGGTTAGTATTATAAATACCAGGAAATATTGTTGCATGGTCATTCCTATTATAGACTTTGTAGAGTGAAGACGTCTCTTTCAGAATAAAAGTTTTTAATTTGGAAGTGTTTATTATTAATATAGAGAAACCTATTAGTGATGAAGGAAATGACGTCAGCAATGCTGACGTCATTATTTTTAAAAAAAGACTGTGTGGACCTTCGTCATATATAACATGATTATTTTATTCTATCTGAGGACTGTCGTGGTGCAGAAGTGTAGAAACTGTCTGTAGACGCGACAGTTTGTGGGTTCGATTTTCACTCGAGCAAAATAGATTTTTTCCATTTTGCTTCGCTCTGGAAACTATGTAAAGCACGGCATGGAGTTTCGCCACTCAACATGTAATGCCTCGAAAAAGTGGAAAACAGGGGACGAATTGTCCTAACACTAGGTTCCCACGGCTCCTGCAGTTGCCTCTACCTAAACTGCTATGTGCGGATTAAAGCGTAAAGCTATTATTTATAAAAAAATAGCCTTTGGATATATTTTATTACTTTGTTGCAACTGCATTTATGCTGGACTGGTGCAAAATATTTAACTTTGACGTCATTTAGGGCTATAAGTTTTTAAAGTAATTTATTTTTATGGTAAAGATTTAAGTTATCCTTCGAGTAGAACAAACTCATAAGAATGTCCAGGCTGGCCTATATCCTCTCACTAGAATTATAACCTCCCTTCCCCATCTTTTTTCTAGTATTATTACTTATCTTAAGTAGGGAAATTATCACACGATGTGAAACTATTTGCTATTCAATGTAATTTCATAGTACAAGTATTCTGCAAAACTCTTATAATTCAAAACAAAGTTTGTTGTAAAATTCTAAACTTTGCGAAATAAGTCTGAAATCTATAGTTTCACCTGTTAGAGTCGGTCTGTATTGATTTGTTGCCTTTGAGTACAAAAGCGGATGTAAAACTATTACATTGTTGCATTTCATGCCAAAAATCTTACGTATTCTGAAAGCAAAAACTGTACCTTCTACTCAAACTGTAACCTTCTACTCAATTTTTAAACGCATTTCTATTTTCTGTATTTAAATTAATTTTGTAATTTTATCTGTAATTTTTTACTGGTAAAAAAGATCCCAATTCATGATGTAAGGATTTTGTTATATTCTATTGAACAACGTTGCGTTACTTCAATTTACCTTGCAGGTCTGTCACGTTTCTGGAAGAAGAGCTCGAATTGCTGAGACTGGCGACTAAACTTTAAGTCCTTTTGAAATACGCAATAACGCTCATCTTAAATATCTTCTTAAAGGTTATTTGTAAGAAATAAGAGTTCTTCTCCCCAAGGAAAAAAAATTAAGTAATAAGTATATTCAAAAAATTTTAAATAACATTATGCATTTCATTTTTAAGGTTCCGTACCTCAAAAGGAATAAAACGGAACCCTTCTAAAATACTTTCTTGTCCGTTTGCCTCCTGTATGTCAAGACTCGTAGGGACGTGGAAGAATCAAGTTGAAAGTATTATCAAAACTTTAAGTTGATAACTATTTGAGGTACAGTGGAAATCATACGTTTAAGTCAAGGCAAACAAAAGATCTTAGCGTCTATGCTTACTTATATGCATTTTGTATGAAAATCGGCACGAAATTAAAACCTACAGGCACTTACCAAAATTTGCAGAGACACCCTAGAAAAACGCCAACATATTGTAACGAAAAACAGATGGTGTGTTGACTAGAGAGGCGAGCTGTTGTCGAGGAGGGGCGAGGAGGGGAGGTGCGTTGTGGAGAGGAGAGGAGAGTAATATAAAGGCGGCGGTGTAGTGATTGTGGGTTACTTTTGTTGCATAAATCATCATATTACGTTGTGAAACAGTGATTAAATAATAATTAACATCATATGCAGTGTTTATTCTTTTTTTACCAGCGTTATATATTATTATGTAGTTAATTTTATATATTATAATGTAATAATTTTCATACGAAGTGAGTACATACGAAGAAGTTTAGTTTGTCGACATTTGTTAATTGTATTTTATTGAATTAGATTTAAAAACTTATTGAAAAGTAAGAGTTAATAGTATAAATAAAGAAGAAAATCTCAAAGTTTAACGTAGAAAAAAACCATTACAAAAATATATTTGTAGTTTATTTCACACAAAATAAGTGAATACAACTGCTAATTTAGATTTGTCAGCGCTATAAGTAGTATTTTCCTCAGTAGTAAAAATGTGAAATTAGTTCGGAATCCTCGATACGCGAATACTACTCGCGCTTGACGCATATTTAATTATGAAGCTTTAAAAAATATATTTCAATTTCTTACTACTGAGTAACAACGGACACATTGTTGAATTTACGATTTCATTTCAATTAAGTATATAAGTGTCAAAATCAGCTGTTTCATAAAAGTCAATATTTCCAGGCAATCTTCTATTGAGTAAGGAAAATGTCAGTGAAATTTAATTTTATCCTTTTCAAGCGCTCGTCGGCGTTTTCAATCAAAATGTTGATTGTTTTGACTTTTTTTTCACGTAATATTGTTTCACGTGATAGGTAGAGAGATTTGAGTATCGAGATATAACAAATATATTAATAAATAACTTCTAACTAATTCATGCATATAGCAGGGTAGAATGAAGGCATCTACCTAGCGCTAGATTCAGAGACATTTGGTGTGAGCGAAAATACTGTCACATTCAACAAATTCTGTCACAATAACAATTAGACGCTATGCCTTTGCGCCACTACTGTACTGTAGAGATAATACCTTTGTCACTTTCCCCCTGAATTAAAGACATTGATTTGAGTAGTCTTACTAGAGCAGAAAAATAAAAATAATTCGTTATAATGTTAACAACATTTAAATGTTTTACTCAAATATAAATTCTAGGAGCCAATTCGAAATAATGGGATGACACAGATTTACTTTAAATGTAATAAGTTCTTTGATTTTCGCGATTTATATACATTTTAAATAAAACAATTTAAACAGATTTTTCGCGTATATTGACATTTTTTGTGAAACCCGACGTTTCGAACACCTTGCAGTAGTCCGTGGTCTCAGTCTACCCGTGACTTTAATTGTATTTTACTAATTTATAAAAAAGTTATTATGACTGTTTTTTTTTTTACTTTTACTTGTTTATAGGTTGGGTATCACTGTTATTTGATATTAAAAGACGTATCAAATTATAATTTATTTGTGTTGTAAACTCTATGTGAATTTTTTTGTAAATTTTTGCGTCGCAATGATTATTTCTGGAATTTGTCATTAATATATTTTGATCAATACCTAAATAATATTATATAACATTAAAGAATTAGTGTTATTTCTTTTTTTTTTAAGTTTTAGTTATGCCAGACTGTAACTTCAAAGAAGTGTTAAAATTTCGAGGCAATTTATTTTATTATTCAAGCTCAAATTAAATAATTCTTAAGTCTGAGCAGCTTATTATGATTTTCTTTCTTATTAGGGTAAAACCGGGATAGATGCCCCAGTTTTGGAAAAAACCTCATTATTTTAATGCTAAATATATTGGCATGAATTGTTCCTGTTATATGGGTAGCTTAATCATTTATATAACTTTGGAACCTATATTTGTTCACTTAAATATTACTGGTTTTATAAAAATTAGGTTATTGTCAGACAATTTTTTTGGGGATAGATGCCTGACTAACCGGATAGATGCCTCACTATAAAATCGCTTCGAAGGATAGATGCCTGTCATGGGGGATAGATGCCCTTTTGAACAATCAACAAAAATAAGTAATCATAATGTAATATTTATTAATATCTTAGTATAATATGATACGCATGACCATAATTAAATATATGCATCTCTTTAACAACAAAAATTTGTTTTTCAGCGATAAATTATTTAAAACGTTCATAGAATCATCTCTAACCAAACATATACATTTATATTTTAACGTCATAATAATTATTCAATATTTTTTAAAAATCAACATTAATTTTCATTTGTAATGAAAGAAAAATTAATAATTTCATTTAACTTTAGTAATTAATAGTTATTATTTGTTTTAGCTCGAATCGGAAACTGCTTCGACTTTTCCACATGTAGAGCAATTGTTCTTAAAAAGTGTACATGTTTCGTGTAGCCTATTCTGGCACAGTATACATTAAATCCAGTGAGATTTAGACTTCGTGTTATTGCAGCTATCAAACATCCTATGTTTTCCTAAAGTCAATTTAGTTTAGTTTCTAGTTGCGTAACGTCTTAACGTTCTGGGTGGAATATTGAATCGTCTGGATATTTCATTGATCCCCAATTTTTTTTTCTCAATTTCATCGAAAGCTGACTGTAGCTGCTCTGGTGTCCAAGAGATTACTCGAGCTCGCACACCCTTCCTCTTGTTTTTCATTAGCATGGCTCACCTACATAATCAAAGCAGGCATGAATAAATATGTCTTGACATGCAAGTATCCACACAGATATTACAGTATCTATTAGTAAGCACCAAAATAGTCATGACGTAATATAAAACACATTAATCAGGCATTTATAGTATAGAGGGAAAGAAGCTCCTGAAGGCATCTATCCTTTGAAAACTCGGGGCGACTATACCTTTCGCTAGGGATAGATGCCTCTTTATATTTTGAGTAAAATAAAAGCAAAAAATCAATGATTAACTTCTTAATGTGTTGTCAATGAACCAATGTATTAACGTAATTATAACAGAATGTATCCCATTACTACTTATAAAGATATGGAGCTGTGAATACTTACGTTTGAAAGTTTGAAGCGTTCGTTGTGTCCGTTCCAAATGTTTCCAAAGAAATAAGTGAAAAAACGTTCACTAAGCACAACAGTTTACGTGTCAATAAATTGGGGGGTGCATGTGGCAAGTATATAAAGAACACATACGGTGTTTTCTTTTTTGTATACTATGTTTTTAGAACCGAGGCGTCTATCCCAAAACGGCATCTATCCCGGTTTTACCCTATCTATGCTATATTTAGGTTCATAAAAACGCTCATAATATTTAAGATAATTGATTTAAATCATTACGTGAAATTTAAATTAATTCTGGGAAACTTCTTTAACTGTAAATATTTTATGAGGCAGCGACAAGTTAAAATATATTATACAGCTGTATCTAACGATATTTTTAATTGACATCTAGAAGTTTGCAAACGTTTAAATCTAAACTTCTGATAAATCCTTTGTTGTTGTTACTTCTACTTTTATAACATTTCAGCAAAGGGCGAAATTTACCTAGCGGTTTCCGTTTGGCTTTTCCGCCAATGTTGACAGGACAAGGGAACCGAGCCCATAGTGTATACAATACAAAACGTGTCAAATCGGTAATTGTAAATTATTATTAAAATATTATGAAAATGTCATTGCTTTCAACCTTCCTCAGTTGACCGGTGGTGAATTATTTTACGTTAAAATTATTTAAATTAACTTTGTATATTAAATATAATATTCTGTTTTGCTCTAACATCATTCGGATATAAATCTTTCAATTTTATTAACTTGAAACAGCCTTCGAATAATGTAATTTAAAACTGTAAAAGTATTCAATTTCCTTGTCTTTTAGTATAAGGATCACAAAATAGTACTTTCGTTTCATTTTAAAATTCGGAATTGGAAATTGAAATTTGGAATTCAATATTTTGCTTTATTAAAATAAGTTTGCTTTATTAAAAAAATAAAGTAAAATAAGTAAATTTTTATTTCGAGAATACAAAAGGAGACTATGTTTTAGACGACAATTACACAATTAACGTATATAACATCGTTAAATGCTTCAAATTCGATGATTATATCTATAGCAAAAATATAAGTCGAAACAAGAAGACTAAAACAATGTCACTTAAGAAAAATAATAAAAATGTAAAGAGTAAGTCGCATACTTACTGTACCAAAGATTTTGACAGACCTTTCAAAGAAGACTAGAAAAAGGTACAGCTCTCAAACTTAAAGTGAAGACTATTGTAATTAACGAGTGGCTAGTGCAAAAGAAACGTCAAGGCCCAACTGAAACCTGGTTAATTACTTTTCATATATATTAAACGGAAGAGTAGACGATGCACATAACCTTCAGATATCTATTATATCTGAAGATTATGTGTAAAACCAAAGTGCAATGAAAATAATAATTTTAAATACTTTTTACTAAGATCCGGAACACAAAGCCTACATTGTGCAGGAATATTTGCAGTAAAATGGTCAAAAAGCTTTGCAATCACAATCTCAATCACTTAATCTGAAATGTACGAGATGAACTGGAAGAGGTGAGTCAACAAAAAATCGATCGCTTTTAAAGAATCGCTATTAATGTCGACATAAGTATTAAATATAAATTTAAAAGCCCATATATAAAAAAATAAAAGAAATATCAATTACATGCCACGATGTTTGCAACAATTGATACACAGAATGGATGTCCCCGTTTAAATTGAAACGGACAAAATTAAAAAAAAATCCATATAGATAAGTACTCTCCCACCGAGGGTTCTGTATCATTGTCATTATTATAGGCCATTGTAAAGTAAAATATTGACAAATTTGAATAATATCAAGCGGTTATATGTACTTATTTTATTGAAAGTAAAGTACACAAATAAGATTTTGATATTTTTGCTTGTGCTATAAGTTCTAGCTTTATGTCAAATTTCACAACAGTTGATCAAATACTCTAAAAGTTTTGGTTACGGAGCGAATTTTTATATAAATGCAGAAAAAACTAAGCAGAAACCGGAGATATTGACTCAAAAATTTGATTATTTTTGTAATCGAAGAGACCGTCAACAACTTGATAACGTGATATAATTTTGATAAAACTGTCTTCACAGACGGATAAACAGATAATAAAGTGATCTTAAAAGGTATTTTTTTATCATTCTGAATATGGAATCTAAATATATTTGATTGTTTTTTTATTTCAGTAATACTATTCGAAAGTATATAACATTTACAATACTATTTATTAAGTATACATGTTATCATATTTAAATTTCTTCTTGTTTATAGCGTTTGAAATCAAATTATGTCGAAAAAGTGAAAAAATTCTCTGTTCTCAGCTTTCCTTCTGAATTTGAGACAGTGTACTGAGTAATGAAATTTTTTCATTCCCGTATATTATTTATACGGGAATTTATATATGTATCAAAATTAATAACTTGTAATAAATACCTCAAAAAATCAAAATATTTCAAAAATCTCATCTAAATCATGTATACAATTACATGTATTATATTTCTCAGTACCTAATATAATATTAGCAATTAATTTTCCACAATACAGGTTACATTTGAAATAGTATGTTACATGTATAAATGTGGATGCGGTTAACGGTTCAGAAGTTACGACTGTCTTTAAATTTCAAGGCTTAACTATGCATGAAATGTATTACAACTAGTTGTGTGACCCAGTTTCTTATGCATTTATATATTACTCGGTAGATATGTGTAAGTAAATCTCTTCAAGTGCAGAGTAGTATGGTTAAGGGTTCTATTTCCAATAATCATAATTGCCTACAATACTTTGCTTCTTGTTTAAGAGATTTCTGCAATTTGCAACAAATATCTTTTACGCTGCACTCGCTTTTACCTGCGGTTTTGCCTAAGAGTTGTGTATCTAGTGCTAGTTCACTCCGATTGCAGGTACAGTGGGTTACATCGGTATGATTAACATAATGTAATATACATACATACATAAACTATATCAATAGATTTTCTAACACTAAACATATTTTAGATACGTATCACTATTACCTAAGAATATTGTGTTAAAACAAATGGCTTATAATAAAACCAAATCTTCAATTCATTTTCAGTATTTATAAATTTTGAAAAAATGTTACTATGAACAATTGTTCTAACTCAAAAACCTTCTTGGGCCCATACACAAAAACATCAAATGCATAGTTAACTGTTCTATAAAGAAAATAAAGACGCACATTAATGTTCAAATTTATATAATTGAATTAAAAAACTGTAAAATAAATAAAGCGATAACATTTCTAACAGTCTTGTGTAAATTTGAAATGGAAGCTATTAACAAAACACCCAAGGTGTTTCAACGCGGCAACTGTTTAAAAATGCAATCCTTGTAAACCTTTTGTACTTTTATTTAAATGTTTAAAACCTACTTTTTACGTTGTTGTGGGTTATACTACTATTGACTAATTGATGTATTGGAATATACTAGTGACTAAATATCTTTATTTCAAAAATATTAGAGAAAAGAAACTTCTTAAGCATTCCACATATGTTCCGCATATTCCCCATATATCTTGCAGGTGCCATACACATCGTGTTGTGAGAAGCGTGGCTCAGAGTAGTGCACTTACAACACTAGTGTGAATATAAGCGTTCTCTTTGATTTCAAAGAGACCTCTTATAAGAGACGTATTAACGCTCATCTTCACTGTTACACTTCTCTTTCTATTTGATAGGTAATTCGGAATCATTTAACAATTACTGACTCCGAACCACATTCTAAAAATGAATTGCTAATAGTTCTAAACAGCCGGAGATATTTTAGAGAATTACGTAGTGATTTCCAAGTTCTACCTCTAGTTATTTGCGTGATTGATTTAATTTTTACTTATATTTGCGTGATTGATTTAATTTTTACGTTCGATACCTATTCCGTCGTAACGAACAATTATATTTGGAAATATTTGTTTCTTAATTTCAATTTTTACAATTATTGAAATTTTCTAAGTTTCTATAAATACCATTATCTTATCTACTATTATTATTCATAGTCATTATTGTGAGTCAATCAAACGAACTATTTAAAAGGTAACATTTTTGAAATTGTAAGGCGCATGGATTATTTAGACAAAGCCTTCTTTCACAGACTTCATCGATCGTTTGCAGGTTTCTTGCTCTTACTATTGAAATACTAATGGCTTTGCTTATTATTTCTAGTGTTTTTGTAATACGATCTATTAGCTTCACCGCTATCTAAGAGTATCATAGTAATATAGAGAAAGCTCGATATTACCAAATTACTTCTCTCTGGAATAGTTACTTGGAAAGTAAGTAAAATAACAATTTTAACAGTGCAACTTCAGTGCAAGTTCTGAGGACCGTCGTGGCGCAGAGGCGCAACGTCTGCCTGTAACGCGACGGTTACTGGGTTCGATTCCCAGTCGGAGAAGATGGATTTTTCTATTTCCATTTTCTTCGCTCTGGAATCTAAGGCAAAGCCGGCGTGAGTTCCGCCACTCAACACGCAATGCCTCGAAAACGGCAGGAAAGTGGGGACGGAGTAAGCAGGGACTAAGTAACGGAGTGTCTTAACACTAGGTTCGTATAGTTCCTGCAGTTCCCTCTGCCTACCCTGCCATGTGCGGGATAAAGCGTGAAGCTAAAAAAAAAAAAAAAAAACAGTGCAACTTATATTTTTTGTGATTAGTTTATGTTATATCTCAATATATACACAAACTTATAGTTAGCGCCCTATTTTTGCTTAGTGTTATCAAAGGTTAAATGAGACTATTGTCCTTTTTTCACCAATTTTGAAAAGTGTAGTGAACTACACAAACAATGCCATATAAGATTTTCTTACATTCTTATGAATGAGCATATATAGCATATATGTAGACAATCCCGAAATTGATAAAACATATTAAGACATTAGTGATATATTAAATCAAAATCGTTATGAATTAAATAGCAGAACTCAAAACAGTATTACCAGTTACATATGTGTTCAAATAAAAATAAATGTTTTACACCGCTTAGACATATACTCGTAAGAATGAAGATATATATATATTATATTATCATACCATTGTCGTTATTATATTTTGTTTTTGCTTTGTTTTCTCCCCGCATTGTTGTTATGGCAGCACAATTTAATAAATATGTATCGTATACACAATAACATCGATAACAAGATATTACACGCGTTATTTAAGCTTACACGTGTTCTGCCTTAATATGTACATATGTAGTATACGGTTAACATTAGGTTCCCAGTTTTCCTGTGGTTCCCTCTCTCTATCCTGCTTTAAGCGGAATAAAGCGTGAAGCTAAAAAATATTTTAACTTGTATATAAATAAATTATTTGTAATATCGTTTATTGGATAAATTTGACTATCATCACCATAATCACTTAATAAGTTGACATTTTAGTTTGCATGTCGACTTTTTGATATCGAACTGATCATCGAATTATTATTTTATCGAGTTAATCCTGAACAAATATGGTTTTAGATTTTGTTGTATTAAAATCTAATATGAATTTTAATTGTACTAGTTTGAGTTGGAATTTATTTCTTTAAGTTTTACGTGCTTCTATTATAATAGACAGAGAGAGACACTCTGTTATATACATTGCGCCCAAATTGAAAAAAAAAGAGATAATAAAAGCCTATGCGGTACGCTTTTGTCATACATGTGAAGACAAATGAATATTTCTGAGTGGGAGTCGATCTCGCAACCACTGTACTTACAGTAATACTGTTTCCTTGCGCTACGATGACCTAGTTAAAGTATAGTTTTATTACCAACTTCTGACTGAGCCAGTGCGATTTCATTATAGATGCAACGTCAACAAAATATCACAATTGCTGTTATAAAATGCATAGTTACCACAATGCAATAAATAAGCTGCTTGAAGGAAATTGCAGGTTATTTACCATTATAGAGCCCTAGTAATGTATATAATGTATACTGTCACGCAAACTTGAAAACTTTGTTGAAAAGAAATATTGCTTTTAAATTAACTTAAATTATATTCACACGCTATACGTTTTATTTAGGTTTAGAAACCTTCATTGATAAGTGCAATGCGTGTTGTGTATAAGTAGCGAAGTAATATACTATGGATTCACTTTGTCAAGGAAAGAAGCTAGGAGCAGTGCCTCAGAAGTTATCGAGTGTAGAATTTGATTTGACTTATTGAGGGTAATATTGACATCTCTAGTATTGATAGCACTTCAGATAGTGATAGCAGCAGGTGCTGGGATCCTGAAAAATGTAAGGATTATGAAGAAAGAAAGGGTCAAATGAAGGGCGTTCTATTGTAAGCTTTGTTATTTATATCAAGAGGAGCTTTACGTAAGTAATATATACTTCTTGCAATGGAAACTGTGCTTTAACATTTTGTCTAATATTTAGAGACTATATATAGTATATAGCAAACCATTCTGTTCTGCATCGGAATGTATTTTCCTTCTTAAAAATATTAGCAACATCATAATTTAGCCAGTTTTAAATAATGATCCAAACATTATATATTTAGGTATTTTTATTACCTATTTCAATTTATTTATACAATCATATATATATATATATATATATATATATATATATATATATATATATATATATATATATATATATATATATATATATATATATATATATATATATATATATATATATATATATATATATATATATATATATATATATATATATATGATTGTATAAATAAATTGAAATAGGTAATAAAAATACCTAAATATATAATGTTTGGATCATTATTTAAAACTGGCTAAATTATGATGTTGCTAATATTTTTAAGAAGGAAAATACATTCCGATGCAGAACAGAATGGTTTGCTATATACTATATATAGTCTCTAAATATTAGACAAAATGTTAAAGCACAGTTTCCATTGCAAGAAGTATATATTACTTACGTAAAGGTCCTCTTAATATAAATAACAAAGCTTACAATAGAACGCCCTTCATTTGACCCTTTCTTTCTTCATAATCCTTACATTTTTAAGGATCCCAGCACCTGCTGCTGTCACTATCTGAAGTGCTATCAATACTAGAGATGTCAATATTACCCTCAATAAGTCTACACTCGATAACTTCTGAGGCACTGCTCCTAGCTTCTTTCCTTGACAAAGTGAATCCATAGTATATTACTTCGCTACTTATACACAACACGCATTGCATTTAACAATGAAGGTCAAAAACAATCTAAACCTAAATAAAACGTATAGCGTGTGAATATAATTTAAGTTACTTTAAAGGCAATATTTCTTTTCAACAATGTTTTCAAGTTTGCGTGACAGTATACATTATATACATTACTAGCGCTCTATAATGGTAAATAACCTGCAATTTCCTTCAAGCAGCTTATTTATTGCATTGTGGTAACTATACATTTTATAACAGCAATTGTGATATTTTGTTGACGTTGCATCTATAATGAAATCGCACTGGCTCAGTCAGAAGTTGGTAATAAAACTATACTTTAACTAGGTCATCGTAGCGCAGGGAAACAGTATTACTGTAAGTACAGTGGTTGCGAGATCGACTCCCACTCAGAAATGTTCTTTTGTCTTCACTTGTATGACAAAAGCGCAGCGTAGGCTTTTATTTATCTCTTTTTTTTTCAATTTGGGCGCAATGTATATAACAGAGTGTCTCTCTCTGTCTATTATAATAGAAGCACGTAAAACTTAAAGAAATAAATTCCAACTTAAACTAGTACAATTAAAATTCATATTAGATTTTAATACAACAAAATCTAAAACCATATTTGTTCAGGATTAACTCGATAAAATAAGAATTCGATGATCAGTTCGATATCAAAAGGTCGACGTGCAAACTAAAATGTCAACTTATTAAGTGATTATGGTGATGATTGTAAAATTTATCCAATAAACGATATTACAAATAATTTATTTATATACAAGTTAAAATATTTTTTAGCTTCACGCTTTATTCCGCTTAAAGCAGGATAGACAGACGGAACTACAGGAACACTGAGAACCTAGTGTTAACCATATACTACATATGTACATATTAAGGCAGAACACGTGTAAGCTTAAATAACGCGTGTAATATCTTGTTATCGATGTTATTGTGTATACGATACATATTTATTAAATTGTGCTGCCATAACAACAATGCGGGGAGAAAACAAAGCAAAAACAAAATATAATAACGACAATGGTATGATAATATAATATATATATCTTCATTCTTACGAGTATATGTCTAAGCGGTGTAAAACATTTATTTTTATTTGAACACATATGTAACTGGTAATACTGTTTTGAGTTCTGCTATTTAATTCATAACGATTTTGATTTAATATATCACTAATGTCTTAATATGTTTTATCAATTTCGGGATTGTCTACATATATGCTATATATGCTCATTCATAAGAATGTAAGAAAATCTTATATGGCATTGTTTGTGTAGTTCACTACACTTTTCAAAATTGGTGAAAAAAGGACAATAGTCTCATTTAACCTTTGATAACACTAAGCAAAAATAGGGCGCTAACTATAAGTTTGTGTATATATTGAGATATAACATAAACTAATCACAAAAAATATAAGTTGCACTGTTTTTTTTTTTTTTTTTTTAGCTTCACGCTTTATCCCGCACATGGCAGGGTAGGCAGGGTTTTAAATAATGATCCAAACATTATATATTTAGGTATTTTTATTACCTATTTCAATTTATTTATACAATCATATATATATATATATATATATATATATATATATATATATATATATATATATATATATATATATATATATATATATATATATATATATATATATATATATATATATATATATATATATATATATATATATATATATATATATATATATATATATATATATATATATATATATATATATATATATATATATATATATATATATATATATATAACCGTGCAAGCGCTCTCACCGCTGAACGTTTCTTGCGCGCTTGCACTGTTACATATATGTATTAAAGTCTGTATCCCCAAAAGGAAATCGAAGGAAGGAAGAAGAAGTAGATATCCCCGAAGCTAAATTTGAATAGACAATCGTTACACTTTGTCAGCCATGTGACTATTGTGTCACAACGGACACTTTATTTTATACGTAAGACGCTTTACACGCATATAAATGGCTTCGCATTACATATTCAAATGTATACGTGACTTGTACAACTCACATTATCTTTTTGTCTTCACGAGAGTACAGTGAAAATAAAATACAAAGAAAAAATATTAACAAACATAACGCTGATTACGTTGTGGTGAAGTTCAATTAGTTTTTCTTATTTTAAATTACTATATAAATGGATTAAAATCTTTTTCGTGGATTTTGTTTTACAATAAGCTTTATTGTGTATTACGGGATATAATATCTGTAACATTTATAAAGATTAAATACATTTATCTTCAACAAGACGCTGAATTTGTGTTGAGTGGCGTAAATCAACGCCACGCCTGTTTTCAGAGAAAAATAAAATAATTAATTACTGCAATGGAATGAACTAATTATCGCGTTCATTATAAGACAATGTTTTATTATGCTTCTAAGATTTCGTAATATTTCAATATAGAAACAAGAAAAAGTAAAATAAACAAGCTTTTTATTTATATTTGTAGACCGAATGAGATTTACAGTTCACGTAAATCCTGCCAATTACAAATTCAGTGGTTGTTACTTGGACTTTATACAAGATACATTGCACCGCATTTGTCACCATGAAGTATATCTAACTAAGCCCTATATTTCCAGTAACTTCTACAAACTGAAATACTGTAACATTTACAATGTTTTAAATTCTTAAGCCACAAAATTTCTAGTGATCCAAATAATTGGAAATTATATAGCGAGCTTAAATATATGGCAGTTTATCCGTAATTTCCGAGATCTTTATCATTTTAATCCAAGAAAATACATTAAAAAACTTTAAAAATCAGTACCCTACTTGTAAAATAGTACATTGTTTTACATATCTATGATTAAAAAGTTATTAAAGTGTAGATAACGATACAATATACACATATAAATTTGATTTAATTGTGAAGTAGATATGAAAGGGAACGAGAACAAAAGTTCTTAAGTCATATTAAATTTTAATTAGCGCAGCTTCGTGTGTAAATAAAACATCTTTAAATTACATTAATGTAACATTTAATTTATGATATAAATTAAAAAAATATAGTAACCTTAAAAAGTAAAATCGACTGGATTGGATGAGGACCGTCGTGGCGCAGAAGCGTAAGCGTCTGCCTGTAAACGTGACGGTTTGAGAGTTTGATTCTCACACGTTGAAGATGGATTTTTCTATTTTCATTTTCTTCGCTCTGGAAACTAGGCTAAGCGCGGCGTTGAGTTCCGCCACTCAACACGCAATGCCTCGAAATAGGCGGAAAGCAGGGACGGAGAAAGCAGGGACTAAGCAACGGAGTGTCTTAACACTAGGTTCATATGGTTCCTGTAGTTACCTCCGCCTACCCTGCAATATGCGGGATAAAGCGTGAAGCTAAAAAAAAATAATAATAAAACGCAGTATGAGCAGTAGACTCATCTAAACAGCCTGCTTGTAGCACAGCCTGACAGCCTAGGCCTCATAGGACGGCCAATTTTTAGGGTGCTGAATAAGCATGAGTACCTAATAAAAACTATATATATGTATATATATATATATAGTTTTTATTAGGTACTCATGCTTATGAATAAGCATGAGTACCTAATAAAAACTATATATATGTATATGTTTTATACTATTTACACATATTATACTTATGATCTGTATAGTAAATTTCCTTATTCTATACAAAAATAGCCATTTTGCAGTCCGAAGAGCATATCCTTATATATAGATTGTTGTAAGTAGATCCGTCACTGCAAAGGATTTTTAATTAATGTTGCTCCTACAAGTTAAATTTTCTTCCCAACATTTTAGTTAATATATAAATTTATTTTGAAACAACTTCATAAGAATGGAATTTCAATTAAAAACAAAGGCTTTGCGCGAGATATCCATTTGCACTTAAATAACTTTTCATCTTTAATAAATAAAAAGATTTTCAGATTCAATCAATCAATCGTAAAGTATATATTCTTACTAAATATTTGACTTACAATAGCAAAACGCTAACGAAATAATATTAAAACTTTCTTATATCAAAACCTAGAAGTTGAGGCAAAACTGTAATAATCCAGTTAGAAAGTGGAACAAATAGCACCTGGGACAATGAAGTTATTGACCTTTATATTACGACCCCTCTAATAAGTTATACACATATATAAACTATATATAGATCTTTTACTATTTTCTTAAAGAAATAAGAGAATAGCAAGTTATTAACACTTGCTTGTCACTTGTCTGGAATTTTAGTAGGAAGCAATGAATTGAATGAATTGACACAAGGTTTTCTCTGTATACTCTGCTGATAGGGGTTGAAGACTGATGTGGCAAATATTAACAATAATTACCTAGAAATATTGATATATTTGTAGGTAATCAATTAAACGTATATTTATTAAAGTATAGTTATTGGTAGCTAACAAGAATTCAACTCAATAAATCTGTGTCATATTAGCGTTCATTCTTCTCCAAATAAAATAATACTAACAGGACATATTTTATTTACAAAGACTCATATACAAACAAGTTCAAAGTAATCTCGTATACGATTCTCGTGCGTGATCCTATTACAATCTTTTTTGATATATACAATGTTTGCAAATGACTTTTGTACATATATAGACATATACACATATATAGCTTAACGCTTTATTCCCAGCCAGCTTTATTCTAAGCTAGTGAGGAAGGAGCTCCAAATTCTACTCACTGACATTTACCTCTTCATATGTGTACCTTCAATAAGTGATTTCGTGTTGAGTTCCCCTTTTAGTGCAGTATACAATTTAAGTAATATTATTTTAAAAATAGATTTTCGCTAATTCTATACAGATAGATAACTTTGTTATAGGTTTTATTCTTATTAAAACTAATAGTTTTCGTTTTATCTTTATTTTTAATTTTCGGCCCTACAATTTAGTTAGATTTTACGTATATAAAGGAATCAATTTTTCTTATATTTATTTTACCAATATAAAACTATTTGAATATGTTAGCTGTTTGTAGATTAAAATAGGATGAAGTAAAATGTCAAAAGAAAATAAAGTTTACATGGCATCGTACAATTTAAAAATAAATACTTCTAAGGTTGTTAACGATCGAACTATTTTGTCCATGATCTGTCCATTCTACAAGGGTTGGGAACTAGAACACAAAATACAGTAAAAACATGATAATTCTAAAATTATATTTCTTTATAGCATAATTTGATTAGATATAGAAAATAAAGAAACAAAAGATATTTAAATGATATTCCATAACACACGCGTACATGTGCCACCACAGTGTCTTCAATATAGTTTACTGTAACTTGTGATCCAATTATCTAACAAGTAGCTTATGCTTTGAACTAGTAGTTATTTCACTGAACGTAATTAACTTTAGGAAAACAAAAATAAACCATTCCTCTGCAATTACCTTGCTAAGCTGTTGCAAGCAGAAATGCCAGCCGGTTCTAGATGTGATGGTATTATTGTGATGGTATACATAAAAGGGAAATATTGTCTTGTTATATTACAAACATATACAACCTACATAAAATAATATATACTGAACTTAAATATATTATATAAATATCTTATAATATTTAAAAAAAAAACATATAAATACGTAAATACAAGCAATTATGTACATGTTTTCAATTTACATAAAATCTGCCTAGACTGTCAGACAAAACAGTTGCAACAGCGTATGGAAATTTGACATTCAGCAAGTCATATCCTGGAAAGGTTCACAATAATAAGAAAAACACATATTTCTTTTTGTAATCTACGTAAACGTAACAGTGGGCTTTATCTAGTACCCACGTATTACCAATTATGGAACACTACAGAATGAATGACTGACAATGGTTGTAGGTTTACGTTTAACGCACTCAATATACTTTTACGCTTTATCCTTAGAGGGGTAGTCAGAGAAAACGGGAAGCAAGATCCCTGCATGGTACCTCATTTGCCTCTTTCATTGTCATTAACCTCTTCATACACACTCTCTGGGGCGAGTCCTTTCTATAGAAGTAATAATAAAAATAATACATAAAATTATAGACTCAATCACTTTCATCTCCACGAGTGAGAATCTAACCTATGTATATATAAACAAACCTATATATGAGCATATACTGCATTACAATGGTCGCAAAGTATTTTAAAGAGTAATTTAACCGTATATTACGCACCTAGTTTATAATAAGTTCGTAAATATATTTGAAATTTTATAGATTTTTTTATTTTTTTTTATAGCTTTACGCTTTATCCTGCACATGGCAGGGTAGGCAGAGGGAACCGCAGGGACCGTAGGAACCTAGTGTTAAGACACTCCGTTGCTTAGTCTCTGGTTTCTCCGTCCCCGCTTTCCGCCTTTTTTGTGGCATTGCGTGTTGAGTGGCGGATTTCAACGCCACGCTATGCCTAGTTTGCCAGAGCGAAGAAAATACAAATAGAAAAATCCATCTTCCCCGAACCCAGAAACCGTCGCATTACAGGCAGACGTTGCACCTCAGCGCCACGACAGTTCTCCTTAAAGAAATTTGTTGACGTTTAAATGTATTTTTTCCTGTTTAATATACATTTAATTCCATCCGTCCAGATGCTGCGACTATAACGAATTTAAACAATATATATATACACACACACACATATATATATATATATATATATATATATATATATATATATATATATAATATATATATATATATATATATATATATATATATATATATATATATATATATATATATATATATATATATATATATATATATATATATATATATATATATATATATATATATATATATATATATATATATATATATATATATATATATATATATATATATATATATATATATATATATATATATATATATATATATATATGCAATCAGCAATATACACTAACAAAAATATTAAAAAAGCTATACAATGTAAATGATAAATTGTAAGTAACCATATACATATGCTCTACATATGTACATATTAAGGCAGAACGCGTGTAAGCTTAAATAATGCGTGTAATATCTTGTTATCGATGTTATTGTGTATACGATACATATTTATTAAATTATGCTGCCATAACAACAATGCGGGGAGAAAACGAAGCAAAAACAAAATATAATAACGACAATGGTATGATAATATAATATATATATCTTCATTCTTATATGTCTGAGCGATGTTAAATATTTATTTTTATTTGAACAGATATTATGTAACAGGGATTTAATATATCACTTAATATATTGTTATTAAATTCGGGATTATCTATACGTATGTTATATATGCTCGTTCATAGGAATGTAAGAAAATTCTTAAATGGCATTATTGTAACAGTCTGATTTAATCCTTAGATATCATTAAACAAAAAATAGGGCGCTGACTATATATTGATAATTGTTGAGATATAACAAAAACTGATCACAAAAAATATAAGTGTAAGTTGCACGCGCCGAGATAAGAATTTTGTACACCACAAATTTTAAAAACATATATCCTTATTCAAAATTTCACAACTGTTAAAATAATATTTCACTTACTTTCCAAGTGACTAATTCCAGAGAGAAGTAATTTGGTAATATCGAGCTTACTCTATATTACTAAAATACTCTTAGGCAGCGGTTAAGCTAGTGGATAGTGTTACAAAAACACTAGAAATAATAAGCGAGGTGATTAGTTTTCAATAGTAAGAGCAAAAAACCTGCAAACGATCAATAAAGTTTGTGAAAGAAGGCTTTGTCTAAATAATCCATGCGCCTTACAATTTCAAAATTGTTACATTTCAAATAGTTCGTTTGATTGACTTTCAATGACGGAAACGAATAATAATAGTGTAATTAAGATACTGATATTTCTAGAAGGTTAGAAAATTCCAATAATGTTGTATATTGAGAAACAAATATCTCCAAAAATGATCGTTTGTAACGACGGAATAGGTTGGTATCGTATGTAAAAATTAAATCAATCTATACCCGCAAATAACGAGAGGTAGAACTTGGAAATCACTACGTAATTCTCTAAAATAGCTCCGGTTGTTTAGAACTATTAGCAATTCATTTCTAGAATGTGGTTCGGAGTCAGTAATTGTTAAATCATTCCGAAATATCAGTAGAAGTGTAACAGTGGAGATGAGCGTTAATACGTCTCTTATAAGAGGTCTCTTTGAAATCAAAGAGAACTCTTATATTTACACGAGTGTTGTAAGTGCACTACTCTGAGCCACACTTCTCACAACACGATGTATACACCTACAAGATATATGGAATATGCGGAACATATGTGGAATGCTTAAGAAGTTTCTTTTCTCTAATATTTCTAAAATAAAAATATTTTGTTAATAGTAGTATAATCATTTTGCCATAACGATGTAAAAAGTAGGTTTTAAACATTTAAATAGAAGTACAAAAGGTTTACAAGGATTGCATTTTTAAACAGTTGCCGCGTTGAAACACCTTGGGTGTTTTGTTAATAGCTTCCATTTCAAATTTACATAAGACTGTTAGAAATGTTATCACTTTATTCATTTTACAGTTTTTTAGTTAATTTATATAAATTTGAACATTAATGTGTGCCTTTATTTCCTTTATAGGACCGTAAACTACGCATTTGAAGTTTTTGTGTATGGGCCCAAGAAGGTTTTTGAGTTAGAACAATTGTTCATAGTAACATTTTTCAAAATTTAAAAATGCTGAAAATGAATTGAAGATTTGGTTTTATTATAAGCCATTTGTTTTAACACAATATTCTCAGGTAAAGAATGATACGTATAAAAATATTTTTAGTGTTTGTGAAAATCTATTGATATAGTATATGTATGTATGTATATTACGATATGTTAATCATACCGATGTAACCCACTGTACCTGCAGTCGGAGTGAACTAGCCCTAGATACACAACTCTTAGGCAAAGCCGCAGGTAAAAGCAAGTACAGTGTATAATGATATTTGCAGTAAATTGCAGAAATCTCTCAAACAAGAAGCAAAGTATTGTAGGCAATTGTAATTATTGGAAATAGAACCCTTAACCATACCACTCTGCACTTGAAGAGATTTATTTACACGTGGCTACATATTTACCGAGTCATATATAAATGCATAAGAAACTGGGTCACACAACTAGTTCTAATACATTTCATGCATAGTTAAGCCTTGAAATTTAAAGACGGTCGTAACTTCTGAACCGTTAACCGCATTCACCATTATACATATAACATACTATTTCAAATGTAACATGTATTGTGGAAAATTAATTGCTAATATTATATTAGGTACTGAAAAACATAATACATACAATTGTATACATGATTTAGATGAGATTTTTAAAATATTTTGAACTTTTTGAGGTATTTATTATAAGTTAATAATTTAGATATAAATAACGGGAATGAAAAAGTTTCATCACTCACTGTTTCAAATTCAGGAGAGCTTTGGCACTTTTTCAAGATAATTTTATTTCAAACGCAATAAATAAGAAGAAATTTAAACATGATGATAGCATATATACTTAATAAATAATATTGTAAATTTTATATACTGTACTATTATGACTCAAATAAGTTTAGATTACATATTCAAACTAATAAAAAATCCATTTAAGGTCACTTTATTATCTGTTTGTCCGTCTGTGAAGACAATTTTCTCAAAATTAAATCAAGTTGTTGACGGTCTCTTCGATTACAAAAATAATCAAACTTTTGAGTCAATGTCCTCGGTTTCTGCTCAGTTTTTTCCGCATTTGTATAGAAATTCGTTCCGTAACAAAACCTCTACGATATTTCCCGTTGATCAACTGTTGTGAAATTTGGCATGAAGGTAGAACTTATAGTACAAGCAAAAAAAAATTCCAAAAATAAAAAAAATATCACTAACTTATTTGCGTAGCTTACTTTCAATAAAACAAGTACATATAAACGCTTGATATTATTCAAATTTGTCAATATTTTGTTTTTCAATGACCTAAAATCATCATATTGATACAGAACCCTCGGTACGTGAGTACTGATCTTCATGCATGTTTTTTTTATTTAATCCGTTTCAATACTCACGTGGAGCACCCATTCTGTGTATCAATACTTGCAAACATTGTGGCACGTAATTGTTATTTCTTTTATTCTTTTATATATTGACTTTTAAAATTGTTATTTTAATATTTTTGTCGACTTTTCATATTTCTTTAAAAGCGATCGATGTTTTGTTCACTCGCCGCTCCCAATTCATCTCATACATTTCAGATTAAGTGATTGAGATTGTGATTGCAAAGCTTTTGGACCATTGTACAGCAAATATTCCTGCACAATGCAAGCTTTGTGTTCCGGATTTTAGTGAAATGTATTCGAAATTATAATTTTCATTGCACTTTTGTTTTGCATATAATGTTAAGATGTCCATTCTCGTCCGTTTAATATCAATGAAAACTAATTAACCTGGCTTCAGTGGAGCTTTTTATATTACCTTGAAGTTTCTTCTTAGACACTTGTCAATTACAATAGTCATTTTTAAAACTTTTCTTCTCTTTAAGTTTGAGAGCTGTACCTTTTTCTAGTCCTCTTTGAAAGATCTGCGATAACATTGGTGCACTAAGTATGGGATTTACTCATTATTTTTAAATTATTCTTCTTATGTGACCCTCTTCTAGCCATTCTGTTTGACTTTTGATTTTGCTGTAGATAATCATCGCATTTGAAGCGTTTAACGATATGTAAGTACTTTAATAACACAATTATCAACTAAAACATAGATTTAATCTGTCTGTGTTATTCAAATAAAATACCTACTTATTTTAATTAAGCAAAATATTGTATTCTAAATTTCAACTCCCATTTCCAACTTCAAAATTGAACGAAAGTACGATTTTATGAAGTGCCCTTATATTAAAAGACACGGAAATTGAACACTTTTTAAAATTAACTTATTCGAAGGCTGTTTCAAGTTAATAAAATCGTAAGATGTTTTTACGAATGATGAAAGAAGATATTCATTTACAATTTATTTAATATAAGAAGATATAAGGTTAATTATTTGAACTTCAAATAAATTAACAACCGGTCCACTGAGGAAGGTTGAAACCAATTAATAATTTTATAATTATCGATTTGACACAATTTTTTTTATATCATAGGTTTGGTTCCCATATCCTGTCTGAAAGGACAAACGGAATACTTTGCCCTTTGCTGAAGGCGAATAAATGTAGTAGCAACAACCAAAACGGATTTATCAAACGCTAGAGAGCTTTTACGTGTCAATTAAAAATTTAACTATAACTTTATACTTTACTTTTACGTTAAAAGAAGTTTTCCTAGAAACAATTTAAATTTCTATTAATCATTTAAGTCGTTAATCTTAATTATTGTGAGGGTTTTAATGAATCTAAATATAGTATAGACAATAAGAAAGAAACTGTGATAAGCCGCTCAGGGTAAAGAAATATTTATTTGGTTCGCTTTGGTAATAAGATGACGTATGACGTTAAATTCCACCACTTAACATGAATGATCTTGAAATTTGGACACACCTATTACCCATTTAGAGTGTTTCCTCTTTAAAAAACCAGTCTAGCATAACTTTGGATAGACAGTGATAATATTGAAACAACAATGGAATGACACTTATTCTTTAATATGATATAATATTTTATGGATGATTAATTTCAAAAAAGAGCAGAAACTTAAAAAAGATCTGAAATTGAGATGCTTACAAGTGAATGTTATACGTCTTTTAAAAACAAATAGCGATAATACCCAATCCAATAAAAGAAACAATCATAACAATATGTTTATAAATAAGTAAAATGTAATTAAAGTAAATCTGTTTTATCCTATTATTTTGAATTAGCTCTAAGAATTTATATTTGAGTAAAATATTATATTTTGTTAACATTAGAATGACTTTTTTTTTTATTTTTTCTGCTCTGGTAAGATAAGGCACCGCTCAAGTTCATGTTTTTAATTCAGAGGGCAAGTAACAGATGTACAGTAGTGGCGCAGAGGCATAGTGTCTGACAGTAAGCGTGACGGATTATGCGTTCTATTTCCTATAATAAGTTATTAATTAAATGTTTTTTTCGCTCATATAAAATGTCTCTGAATCTAGCTCTAAGTAGATTCCTTTATTCTACTTATTTATTTATATATTTGTAATATTTCGATACTCAGATCTCTCTGCATAGCACGTGAAACAATATTGCGTGAAAAAAAGAAAAAGCAATCAACATTTTGATTGAAAACGTCGACGAGTGATTGAAAAGGATAAAATTAAATTTCACTGACATTTTCCTTACTCAATAGAAGATTGCCTGGAAATATTGACTTTTATGAAACAGCTGATTTTGACACTTCTATATTTAATTGAAATGAAATCGTAAATTAAATAATGTAGAGTTTGTTTCTGAGTGCTAATTTAATCTAAAGTAGACTCTGTTGTTACTTAGTAGTGAGAAATTGAAATATATTTTTTGAAGCTTCATAATTAGATATGGATCAAGCGCGTGTAGTACTCGCCTATCGAGGTTTCCGAAATCATTTCACAATTATTCTACTGAGGAAAGTGCTACTTATAACGCTGACAAATTTAAATTGGCAGCTGTATCCATTTATTTGGTATGAAATAAACTAAATACAAATATAATTAAATTGTAAAATACAAATATAACTAAAGTGTAATGTTTTGAGGACTGTCGTGGCGCAGAGGCGTAAGCGTCTGCCTGTAAACGTGACGGTTTGTGGGTTCGATTCCCACTCGGTGAAGATGGATTTTTCTATTTCCATTTTCTTCGCTCTGGAGACTAGGCAAAGCGCGGCCTTGAGTTCCGCCACTCACCACGCAAGGCCTTGAAAATGGCGGAAAGCGGGGACGGAGAAAGCAGGGACTAAACAACGGAGTGTCTCCTTTTCCTTCTGCCTACCCTGCCGTGTAGATAAAGCGTGAAGCTATAAATGATGAACTTTGAGATTTTCTTCTCTATTTATACTATGAGCTTTCACTTTTTATTAAGTTTTTGAGTCTTAGTCAACAAAATACAACTAATAAAAGTCGATAAACTCAACTTCATGGTCATATGCACTCACTTCGTACGAAAATTGTTACATTATAATATATGAAATTTACTACATAATAATATATTGGGGATTTTTTGGGGTGTATCTGCAAATTTTAAATTGTTGGGAATTTCTAGAATATTGTTAAAATTAAAAATTCTAGGTGAACGGGTGCCTGTAGGTTTTAATTTTCATACAAAATGCAAAAAAGTAATCATAAACGCTAAGATCTTTTGATCTTTTGACGAACTTAGGATTTTGATAATATTTTCACCTTGATTCTTTTACGTCTCTATGAGAAAATGATCTTGACACATGGGAGACAAACGGTCAAGAAAATATTTTATAAGGGTTCCGTTCTCCTTTTGAGGTACTGAACCTTAAAAATGGAATTCATAATGTTATTTTAAATTTTTTGAATATACTTATTTTTGTCCCATATTTTATAAAGTAACCACTTATTAAATCATTTTCCTAATTTTCTTTCATTAGGGAAGGAATTCTTGTTTATTACAAATAACCTTCAAGAGTTAAAGTTTAGTCGCCAGTCTCAGCTAATTCGAGCTCTTCTTCCAGAAATGTGACGGACCTGCAAGGTAATAAGTACGGTAAAGGTAAATGTAATGAAAAGTTGTTCAATAGAACAGAACAAAGTCCTTACATTATTAATTGAGATTTTTTTCCAGTAAAAAATACACTAAATACAAATACAGAAATTTCTATTTTCTGCGTTTGAAAATTGAGTACAGTTAAAAGGTTACAGTTACTTCTCAGTTGGAATAGTATAAAGAACCTTTTCCCTTAGATGTTGAAATCTATATCGCCTATAAGCTATGCAATAACTATGGAGCTTCAATCTTTCAAGACCCAGAGCAGGTAGCGATCCTTTGAGGATATCAACTTAAACGCTTCCAATACGTTTGGGTATGCCTCTAGAATGGACTATGCAAAATACTTTATGGGGGATTTTGTGTACATAACTGTTGAGAGAAAATAAAGTAAATAGTGAACTCAAAGATGGAAATTATTGTATACTAAACATTTAAATCAGTATAAACTAACTAGTAGTTAAATGTGATGGATAACTAGGCGTTATTTAAAAACCAGACCTAGAAGCGAAAATATTTTATTAAATATTGTATCAAATCGAACCCACATTCAATGTCCTTAGTTGTTAGTTAGTTGTTGTTAGTTAACTTCATTACATCTTTGTTATTTATGACACAACTGCTCTCAGAGTACGTAAGATTTTCGGCATGAAATGCAACAATGTAATGGTTTTACATTCGCTTTTGTACTCAAATGCAACAAATCAATACAGACCGATTCTAACAGGTGAAACTATAGATTTCAGACTTGTTTCGCAAAGGTTAAAATTTTACAACAAACTTCGTTTTGAAATATACGAGTTTTGCGGAAAACTTGTACTATGAAATTACATTGTATAGCCAATAGTTTCACAAGTCCTGTGATAGTTTCCCTGCTTAAGATAAGTAATAATACTAGAAAAAAGATGGGGAAGGAAGGTTATAATTCTAGTGAGAGAATATAGGCCAGCCTGGACATTCTTATGAGTTTGTTTCACTCGAAATCCACCAGTCCAAAGAAAAATAAAATTTACTTCTATAACTTATGGCCCTGAATTACGTCAAAGTTAAATGTTTTGCATCGGTTAAGTATAAATAAAGTTGGAATGTAGCTTTAAAGGCTTTGCCCAATTGCCCATTACGATACACTGGACATTAAAAAGTTCGAGTGACCTTACAAAGAAGGATCCAATAAATTGACTTGGACGAATTGACTTAGGACAGGTAAAAAGGGTATGGGATGCCCTCGTAGCGCAGCAACACTGTGTGCGACGTGACGGTTGTGGGTTCGATTATCACTTGGAAAACTCAACTTAATAATATGATAAAGCGTGGCGTTATGTTAAGCCACTCAAGCAATATCTCTGATATTAGTAGCCTACTTACAGTAGGTTAGGTAGGTTCTATCTATCATTCTTCATATATGATACAGCATGAAGATATTCATTTTAAAAAGTATGGGGGCAGTGGCACATTGTATCAGGATATATTCATACGGCAAACTAATTTTTTTCATAGAAGATTGCGTAGCATAAAAGTCAGGACAACCTAACATGGGTACTACAGATAATGGTTGATTACTACGATAGCTCAGTGGATGATTTTAATATTTTATGTGTTACTTTTAAATCTCTTGAGCTCGACTTACCACCACGGTATGAATACCGTGATCGACTATCTTGAAGATAGTCGATAGTCCCGGGACAGTTGTATAAGTTGTATTTTTCGCTATACAGTTCTTTAAGTAACACGGTTCACAATATCAACATAGTTTAGCACAGTTCACACCTTCTTATTTGAATTTTGAATATATTTGCGGTGCTCATGGTGCGTGATTCGACAACTTTCAACGAACTTTTGCGGATAACGAACGGCTTTTGGCGAAACAGCTCGTCGATTTTGGCGGGTATAAAAATGAGCCCAAGATCCTGTAGATAATATCTAAAAATATTTTACATTTTGTTACATAATAGTTTCCTCTATTCAGACATAT
This sequence comes from Dione vanillae, assembly GCA_037178615.1. NCBI lineage: Eukaryota > Metazoa > Arthropoda > Insecta > Lepidoptera > Nymphalidae > Dione > Dione vanillae. The sequence continues at coordinate 1,552,872 of JAZFAU010000138.1, read as the reverse complement.
ACCTGTAACACTTGCGGAAACACGTGATTTGTCTTACTAAGAGCATCCTGCCTTCTCATGTTCATTACATCATATATCAAGATGATGAAGGGATTTATTTACTTATACGAATATATATACATTATAATAATATTGGTCAAGTACGAGTAATATTCACGCACCGAGTTTAATAATAAGTATAGTTTGTTGCATAACTAAATGAAATAAAATAATAACTAAAAAAGACAAAGGTTTAAAGAATTTAATAAAATTAGACATCCTGCTAAAGAATCAACTTGATGAACTAAATTTTGCGATCCTATTCACCTGGTTTGTATGAAAAAAACTATAAATATATGTTTGAGGTAGTTTATTTCAATTTTTAGATTTTTTCTCTTCACATTCCGTCGAATTAGTACTAAATTTTAATGGTCGGGTTTCACAAAAAATGTTAATATACACGATAAATCCGTTTAAATTATTTTAATTAAAACCTTAATTCAATTAATTGATAAATTCAGAATTAAATATAAAATATCACAAAACCACGCATCATAGTGTTATTTAAAGTTACAATGTTTGAACCTCAGCTTCATTGTGTGTACTCATCTTGAATATTTAAGTTGCAAATTCTCAAGTAATAATGACCTCTACGCTTCTAGATTCAAGGCACAAATTTGCTTATTATACTGCGTTGACATCTAAATATCGATTTGAATTTAGTTTTATTAAGCGTCATACCAATTTATCTGGTAATCGAATCTTATCAGACGACGTGGTGATGTAAGTTAAAAACATATACAACGAGTTTTACTGTTCTTGTCTATTAAAATATTGCATATATATGTATACGTTAACATATGTATATGTGTATTCAATTACGATTTAATTTAGTTGTAATTACATTATAAATTAAGTTACAAATATTTTAGCAACATACTATATTTCGCACTTTAACTCATATAGTAGCTATGCTATCACATACCTTACATCACACATATTTCGCGAAATAGGTACGAGTAGTGGAGCTTAACGCTGGGCTTTGATTATCAAGAATAGAGAAAATTATGAAACGAAACCAAATTCAAAGGAGCTCAAATATTCAAGAATCTTACAGTCTTAAAAAAGGTAATTTAGCATTCACCATAGACGTTAACTTAACACCTAATGACTCAATTTTAAATTTATAGGGAGGCTATTAACTTTGTAATATATTGTTAACTTTTATAGATTGTCAAGTTTTAGAGCCTTTAGTAATAGCTATTTTTAATAGTTTTGCAGAGGCGATACTTTATACAAATAATCTAGTGTTAACACACTTCTTTCCCCACTTTCACTTAAAACGAAAATGAAAATAATTCTTGCTCAACCTCAAGTACCTTGAAGTCGAGTTAAAATACAAGATAAATTATCTGATTCGGTTCTCTAATTTTTGCTGGTAAAAATAATTAAGTATATTAAATACTTTCCATTCTAGGGCATATTTTATATGCATATATGTGTCTTTCAAAATTAGAGAAGACATACTGTTGAGGCACTCAGATCTTCTGGCCAATTTTAAACACATTGCGTGTTGAGAATGCTACATTTACTCCAGTGAAAATTGAATACGTAACATGTTATGTTTACGTTGTGACTGCGATATCTACAAAAATATACATAAAAATATGTTTATATTTTATACTCAAAGTAATAACAGCAATGAAATTTCTATTAATCATAAAAAAATTAGTTTAAAATTATAAATGTTAAAAATTATAAAGAAAGAGCGGGGACGGAGAAAGCAGGGACTAAGCAACGGAGTGTCTTAACACTAGGTTCCCACGGTCCCAGCAGTTCCCTCTGCCTACTCTGCCATATGCGTGATAAAGTGTGAAGCTAAAAAGAAAAACACTTACAACTCCATTGAACCACAGGGCAAACTCGGACCAGTGCTTCGGATTTGCGACCCCAGTGTAGGCTTAAAAACTCCTTTGAAAATGCAAATTAACGTTCATCTCAATTGTTTCAGCTCCCTTCCTTACTTAACTGTTCTTTAAGAACTTTTTGCGTAAATCAAACAGTATTTAAGTGATTGGTTAAAAATTACCACTTTATATTTCTTACCTCATACATTATCATATGTTGATACACAAGTGTAAAATATTGGTGGTACTGAGCAGGTATTCCAAACTATAGGCGAAGTTTGTTACTTGAGGCATTTGGAAGTTTATTACTTTGGTATAGTTTCGTAAACTATAAAACGTACTTTATAAGTTCTGAAACTCGAACTAGAACGAATACATTTAGAACATGTATGAAATGTCCAATTGTTTTTAGATTTATAAATTTAAAGTTTTGTTTATCAATTGTCAGCTTTACACTTGTAATGTTAAAAAGAGACAAAAAGTAAGGCTTTTTTGAAGGATTTACATACATACATTTTTTTTAAGGTCTACAATCAAAGTTATAGAATAAAGTATGGTACACAGTAAAGTATAGAATAAACTAAAAACTAAATAATTATAATATTTTTTAAAGCTTTTAAACCACCAGGGAATGATTCTGGTATCATGACACAAGTATAGTGAAACTTAGTGACATGCTCTATCTTATCAGAAAAATCATCACCGTCAATCAACAATCTGGGGTGTTTTGAAGTTGCGCTGTCGTATTCGAAGTATTTGGATAATTTCAAATGTAAACAACTTTTTTATTGACGTTTTATTTGATTCTGCCTAATTCTTAGCGTTCGTAGCCAAAATTAACTTAATCTTAAGTATCGAAAAATCCGAAATAATTTTACTGTTTACTTAATAGTAAATGTTTTATTGTAACAATTTATTATACTTTTATATTTATTTCTAATTTTTCTTATAAAATCCTAAATAAAAAACGAATGAGCGGAAAAATTAAGTGAAAAAATACGCAGTATAAAGTGTGCGGGTAATAATAAATTTATAGCCGCTTTATGATGAACTCTTGATACTGACCCTAAAAGTGGTTTTTATTACATTATACATATTAAGAGCAAATAAATACTCGTACATATAAAGCGTATATTTTTTACATCTGTTAAGGTACGCAATGTTTCATATTCTTTTAAGGAAAAATATTTAAAATTATATGTAAATGATAATGGTTTTCATTCCTCTGGTTTTTACTTGAAGTTTTTTTTTTTAGGTTCACGCTTTATCCCGCACATGGTAGGGTAGGCAGAGGGAACTGCAGGAACCGTAGGAACCTAGTGTTAAGACACTCCGTTACTTAGTTCCTGCTGTCTCCGTTCCCGCTTTCCGCCTTTTTCGAGGCATTGCGTGTTGAGTGGCGGAACTCAATGCCGCGCTTTGCCTAATTTCCAGAGCGAAGAAAATAGAAATAGAAAAATCCATCTTCCCCGACTGGGATAGAACCCAGAAACCGTCGCGTTACAGGCAGACGTTGCGTCTCTGCACCACGACGGTCCTCTATTTTACGATCACTTTGTTTAGATTTATATGGATTTCTCTTTCCACAAAGAAAATGTTACTTACATTTCTTAGATAACTTTTAACACACTTCTTAAATAATTTTCTTACTTCATAAATTGCTTTAAACTTTGTTTTTGACTTAAATTATATCAATATGTAGGAAATGAAAGAATATCAATCATGAAGAGTAAGATTTAGAAGTATCTAATTGTTTTAATCTTTATTTGGCCGAAACGTTACCTGATGGAAAAGTGCACTTTGTTAACGTCACCTAAACCAAAAAGATTAGAAAAGAAAAATAAAGCAATAGGTTAAATTTTATATTTACAACTCTATAATTGTACTCCTATGAGTAATATAAAAGTTCTCATTGAATTTTTATCACTCTTTCAAGACCTAGATTGTCCTGGCCTTGTTATGATAAAAGGTGCACTTTAGTTAATGTCTCGTAAAAGTACTAGCACAGTGTTGTATAAGCGTCGGGATTTATAATTTGAGAACTATACATAGTATATATAAAGTAATAAAAAAATTGAAACAGTAAACTAAATAAGAATAAGCTTCACGTGTTTATTCACTTCATTATGCTTAGTTGGCAAAATGTATTGTCTATGGTAAAAATGAATTGTAATAATAAATTTAGGTTTAAGGTGTTCATGGGCTGAAAAAAGATTGAAATTTTAACATTTAAAAAGAAAAAAGTATTGCGACATGTTGTACCTTATTTCAACAAAGTCCGATATACCATAGGTTGTAAAATGGACACAAAATTCATAATTTATACAAGCATTTTAATTTGATATATAACCCTTGACGCGGAGATTTGACTCACACTTTAACGATTTTATTTATTTTAAAAACGATTTACTATTGTGTCTTGATTAATAATATATGTGTCGAGATCGATATATGCATAATTGAACAATTAATTGAACAAATAATCGATTAAAATATCGAGGTGATAAAAAAATTTCTGCTAAGCACGTGCCAACAATCCATAAGACTATCGGCAAGTAGTAAATGTGAACCTTAAAATGAGTTCATTTTCTATTGTACGTTGAAAGCTTTTATGTTACGTTAAATTATTATTTTTCTTCACTTTTAACTCTGAAATTTATTACTACAACTCGTTCCAGTGAGGATAATTTTAAAAAAAATATTACAAATTCTAATTATTTTTCATAAAAATGTAATTTAGCAAGGTGCGTAGACAGAGAGCCAAGACACTCCGCTTCCTAATAATCTCTCTGATGAGTTAACAATGTCTTATGTAATGTCATTGATCAATGTATATTTTAATTTTCGAAAATTTCCCGTAGTATTTATTGCCTAGAGCTTTTTGAATCGTACATACTAAAGATTATAAACGGGACGGTATCTGCCTGTAAATGATTACATTATTTCGAAAAATAAAATATAGATTGATCCATAACATTACATAAGAAAACCTGTAAATAATTACAGGGTCAACTTCCACTTGGGGAATGAAATATTATCATTTCCTTCTTCCAGGCAAATAGACACGGCGATAAGTTCCGCTATTTAATACGTAATATAACAAAAAAGGAATACCAAGTAAAATGGTTAAGTAAATATAAGAAACAGTTATATAAACTAAGCTACTTAGTGTTCACTTCGCTCTTACTTGGCGAATGTTAGTTGAGGTACGTTAATCTATTAATCCTTTCCTCGTCACGCGAACCTGAACTTTTTAACTATTTCAATAATTTTCTATTACTGATACTATATAATAGGTTGGCAACTTAGTACTTGCTAATTTTGTTTATATATTATTATTTTATTTAATTTCTTCATTTTGGTGATTTCAGTAAATTTGGTTAACAAGTTTAACGTATTTTCTTAAAGTTTTGTTATAAAGTGTTATGTAGTCGTAGTAAATATTATCTTTCTAAGAGAAAAAAAAGAGTAATCCTCCAAAAAGTTACGTAATCTATAAAGCCGGTATATCTGTTTAAGAAGGCAATACACAAATTTAAAAGGTATGTGCCACACATAGCACAGTATATAGTAGACAGAGGGAACCTAGTGTAAAACACTATGATTATTATGTCAATGCAAAATTTAAATAAAATATCTATTTATAGATTTAAGTAATTTCACAACTGAATGGTTTAGTATGTACACGTTATTACATTTCACGTCGTTTCGCTTCAATTTGGTTAAGCACAAAGGAGACTGACAAATTAGAAAATTTTAAACGTTTATATTCAATTTGAAGTTGCTCTAGAATCGTAATATTTCGTTTCAGTTACGGTATTACAAGAGTTTTATTTATTTAAGTGCATGGTGTTTTACTTAGTTAAAGAATACAATCTTTTTCTCGAGTAAGGAGTGTCTTAAAACTAGGTTCATATGGTTCCTGCAGTTCCCTCTGCCTACCCTGCAATATGTGGGATAAAAGCATGAAGCTAAAAAAGAAAAAAAAAAGGATAAAAAGAAAATTTCTGTATATATTTATATTATTCATAAAGACACACTTTATCCCATATATAAAGGGAAAACGGAGAGAATTAAAGTGTCGAGGCACTCCGTTTTCCATCAAACAAATTTGCTGCGTTAAAGTAGTGTATAGCCACGCTTCAAAATATTAGAGCAAAGAAATGAAAATAAAAATATTGTTACTAAACGGTATAGTATCTTGCACAAGGACGTCATGTAAATGCAATAGCATGTAGATGACATCGCCATGTGCTAAAAATAGCCCAAATTAAAAAAAATATCAAAATATTTAAAGCATTTTTATACTAACATAATTTTTGCTGGGTTAATCTGAGCCAGACTACCTTTAAGGCTAGATTGTAGTATATAGAGCTATCGATCGTCGACTTAGACCGTGTAAGACCCACCTGTATGCCTTAATCTTTTGAATATTACACGATAACATATATATATTTGTCATGGAAATACATGTCTTAACCAAAAAGCGTATTTTCCTGGTAAAAAAATATTATTTATGTTTTGAAAAACGAGAAATGTCACATAAAACAATATATGAAAAAAAAAACAGTCGCTCAATTAATCAAAAATTCATTAAAATTTTAAGAAATTACTTCAAAATTCATTAAAAAGTTGCTCAACAAAAGTTTTATAGCGTTTCGTTTATATGAGTAATTAATTTAAGTAGTAGACACCGAGACGACCGAGAGTAACAAATGAAGGTGCAAAAACAAATTTAGTCAAAAATTATTATACATTTTCATGTTTTAAAAATATTAGTTTAATTTAAAAGAATATCGAATGGTTTAGAGTAAACCCTAATAGACTACAATTTTTTTACGTAATATTAATTAATTCAAGTAATGGCTTTACACAGTTTTTATGTGCGCTTATTCTTCAACATAGATGTTGCTGCTTCTATTTCTAAACTGAATAACACACTGGTTCATACTATGTGAAATACATTCTTAACATATTAACGTTAAAGCAGGTAAAGCCACGAGGAAGACTAGTTTTCGCATATTTGGCTAAATTAAAATTTCCAGTAATAGTGAAGAGAGGTGATGGAGTCCTTGTGCAAGAGACAATATCGTTTAGTAACAATAATTTTATTTTCATTTCTTCGCTCTAATATTTTGAAGCGTGGCTATACGCTATTTTAACACAGCAAATTTGTTTGATGGAATACGAAGTGCCTCGACACTTTAATTCTCTCCGTTTACCCTTAATATATGGGATAAAGTGTGTCTTTATGAATAATATATGTAAAATTTCATTTATAAGATATATATGTGTCGAGATCGATATATGCATAATAAGAACAATTGCTATTTTTCAATAATCGTTTAAAATATTGAGGTGATAAAAAGATTTCTGCTAAGCACGTCCCAACAATCTATAAGACTATCGGCAAGTTGTAAATGTGAACCTTAAAATGAGTTCATTTTCTACTGTACGTTAAAAGCTTTTATGTTACGTTAAATTATTATTTTTCTTCATTTTCAACTCTGAAATTATTATTACAACTCGTTCCAGTGAGGATAATTTTAAAAAAAATATTACAAATTCTAATATTTTTTTATAAAAATATTATTTAGCAAGGAGAGAGAGGCTCTCCGCTTACCGTTTATATATATATATATATATATATATATATATATATATATATATATATATATTATATATATATATATATATATATATATATATATATATATATATATATACATATACATATATAAATAATGGATGGATGGATAAAATGTGAAGCTTCAGAAGAGTTAATAAAATTTTTTACAGCGTAAAACGTACGTATGCTTACAAATTTTAGGGAAAATATGTTATTACTATTCTACTTTAGAATTTCTATGTAGAGTTCGCTTTAGTGTTAGTATAGGCACTAGAAATTTGACTATTCCATATCAATGCTTAAAATTTTGAATTTTAACATTATACATCAAATATTTCATTTGTTTTTGATTAATTATATATTGAAAGAAAAAGTGAAAATAGTTAAAGGTGAAAAGTAACGCCATTAAATATTAAAGAGCGTCCTATCGTCAAAAAATCGTTGAGAAGCTTGGTTATAATATTTTTGGAAGTATAAATGATATTTAAATTAGAACAATTTTATAGATTTATGATATTGAATTTTTTTGCTCCACGAATATAATAGCGTATTATAATTTAAAATTATGACACTATTTTCTCTGCTTTATCATAACAATTATAAAATGGGAACTTAACCCACATTCACTGTACTTACATTAAATCGCTTTGCTACTGCGGCACAATGTCCTGTAGTTAAAACTGCCCAAAACTATGTGAAATTTAAAACTTTTACATATAATTTTGTCATGTATCAAATAATAGATTGATAAGAAAGTCTAAATTGTTAGTGCAGTACCTGGATACAATAGTGAAGTGACAAAGCAATCTAAAGTTAACTGCTACAACACTATTCAATATTAGTACAATGGAATATTTTCTCAATGGCTCGATAAATATTTGTTTCATTAATTACAAAAAGACTTAATTGAATCGAGTGATTGATGGATTAACCATTTGAGAGTTTATGAAAGAGTGTTTTAGTGATATACTCGTATTAAAATTTTTATTTTGGTTGGAAAAGATTTTCGAATTTCTCAAATTACACACTTAGTAATAATAGTATAAATATTGTTATTTCTAATGAACAGTTCAATAAACAATGTTACTAAGAACTGCTGCATACATACATACATACATATCTTCACGCTCTATCCCTAGCGGGGTAGTCAGAGAGAACGGAGCGCCAAACGCTGCGGTCCCTGCATACCTCTTTCGCCTCGTCCACTGTCATTAACCTCTTCATGCATGCTCTCCGGGGAGTCCTCATGCTTTTTACGTGACCTTCCTCCAGTATCTTCGATACTGTGTTTTCGAAAGTCAACCGAGGTCTCCCCTTACCTCTCTTACCACACACTTTTCCATCGTATATCTTTTTTACCATTCTTTCGTCACTCATTCTTTCGACGTGCCCAAACCACCTGAGCACGTTCTTCTTCATTCTTACTGTGACATCCTCGCTGGTACCTACCATCCTGTGTACCTCTTCGTTGCGGATTCGGTCAGCTAAGCTGACTCCGCATATCCTTCGAAGAGATCGCATCTCCACAGCATTCATCTTTCTTTCATTCTTCTTCTGTAATACCCACGTTTCACTGCCATATAACAGCGTCGGAACCAAAACTGCATTGTGTAAAAGGGCGCAGGCCTTAAACGGGGAGACGAGGGGCAAAACCGGGCTCCTTTTTTACCCCTTTTACTTTCTTTCCCGAACACTTTTTCCCTTGGGAAAAATTTATTCCGAAAAATTCAATTGTCCCTTTTTTTCCCCTTTTAAACCAAACCTTTTTTTTTCCAGGGAAATTGGGCACCCCCTTTCGAGGGGGGCCCCCCAAAATGCTTTTGGGGGTGCTTCCCCACCTTTTCAAAACATTTCCCAAGGGACCCCCTTTTCAACCCATTCCAGGGTGGAGAAGCACCAAACTTGAACAAACCCAAAGGGCTGCCGCCCGGGTTTTCCCCGTTTATCCAACCGGGGCACGTGGCTTACTCGCCGGGATACCTTAAGGGCCCGCCTGCCGCCCGGGTCCCCCAAAGGGACCGGGGAGATCTCCCCAATCCCAAACCCCGGGGCCCCTTAAGTCCCCAAAAAACCGAAAACCTTTTTTTAACCCCCAAAAAAAGGGGGCTGGGTGGAAAAACCCTGGGCCCTTTTCCTCAAAACCCCCGGGCCCCCCCCACCTCATTTTTCATTTTGCAAAATTTTTTTTACTTACCCCCGGGGAACAAAAACCCCAAAAAAACGGGGAAATTGGGATCAAAAAACGGGATTGCCCCGGGCCCCCCGTTCCAAAAAATTTACGCCAAAAAAGCGATGGGGGCAAAAAAATTTGACATTCGGATCCCATCCCTCCCCCCCCAACCACTTTAACCCCGACCCACCTTTTTTAGAGCCCCCACTAAAAACCCCGCCGGACGAGGCAAAGCGTTCAATAATCCCAAAGAAAGCCCATTTGGGAAAAAGGTTTTTCTTTTGTTTAGTCCCGAAAGCACCCCCCCCAACAAAGTTTTCGCAATCCGGAACACAAACCCCCAAAACTTCGTGGAGGAAGTTGCCCAACCTTTTACCTTTCTCTCGTTTATTTCACCTCTTTTACAGTGCTTTTGTTTGGGGGGGTTTTGCAGCGATCTTTCTTTTTAACCTCTCTACTTTTATTCTTTCCTAGGGGTTTTTAACCTGCCATGGGGCCCTTTTCTTCTTTAACACTCCCTCACACCCCCCAAACGCCGCTTTTTTTAAAGCCTCCTTGACCCTCCTCTGGAGCTTCACCAGCAGTCCAAGGTTTTGCCAAAATACTTTCAACCTTTTATTTCCGTTCCCCAAAGCAGCTTTTTTTAAACCCTTTTTGTATATTCCCTCGACGGGGGGCTTAAGCTTCCAGCTTTTTAGCGAAATTCGATTCCAAAAGGAAAACCTTGTGGGACGCCCTCCACGAACAAACCCCTAAACTAGCAAAACTAGATATGGCCGTTTCCCAAACGGGACCCCTAAACACACGGGGTCCCTCACTTTTTTTCGAAACCGCGATCCACAGGAAAAATCAAACAACTTTTCCCCCGCCTCCCTGTAACGTGAATTGTTTTGGTCAAACATGTGTTTGCCACAAACAAAACCTTTTCCCTTTCAAAATTTCCCAAAAGAGTTTCCCCCCATTTACCTTTTGTCACTTGACCTAACACACCTTTGTAACCACTTCCGCGGGGCCGCCCACCATTTATTCCCCAAAATTTAATTTTTCATTTCCCCTTAACACTCCCCTAAAAACCCTACACTCCCCAAAACCCCCAAGTCGAAAGGCTAGGAACCGGCGCATATGCCACCAACAAAATTTTCTTGAATCCCCAGTTTAAAGCAAACCCCAAAGCATCTAGGGTTGTCGCCCGCTCTCCCTGCACAACCATCGGAGGACAAAAACACCCACCTTGCACCCGCTTTCGCTCTCTGGAACCCGGCCCGAGAGGACGCGGCTCCCCGGGGAAAATCTTGCACGCCCTTTCGCTGGTCTCAGCAACAAAGCCCCAATCCCTCTCCATCAATCTTGTTCATTTCATCCTGGTCCCCCCTCCTCTTACATTCCACGCAGCTATTTGTAGCTCCGTCCTCCACTTCCCGCCGTTCCGGACATGGCGTGCTGGGTGGCGGTCCCCAACGCCGCATTCGTCTCCACTTGTCACACCAGCGGGGACGCACTGGTGCGCGTCGCCTCGGGGGGACGCCCTAGCAGTGTGCTCCCGTATGGTGCTCGTGGCTGATGGAATGTTGCAGCCCTAGGTAGGGCTGGCAGGGATCGCTGCGTGCAAGCCTTCCATCTTCGACTGCTGCATAAAGTAATATATACTTTTTTTAATAATTTAAAACAGCACCGCCAGTATCAATAATGGTATAAATAATAATATAAATTATTTAATTAATACAAAAAATACACAACCGGCTACCTGTTGGGTATTACATCTTGTGTTTCTTATTTTACCAATTTTTTTTGTATAAAAATATGAAACTTACCTAAATATAAATAAAAAGTTCATATAGATTACCAGAAAAATATACATAAATGTTTTAATTTCACTAAGCTCGTAAACTGAACATTTTTATTTTATTCAGTAACATAATTTCAAGCGCCTAAAAGAGTTACGTGTCATTGGAAAGTTTATGCTTAATTTTTCTTTTCGTAACACTTTTCGATAAACACGTGCAACGCACAGTCATTAGCCACTGAACCAAAAGGCCGGGTCGTAATAATTTTTCAAGCTCATGTCATCAACCGGATACACACCCATTCCTCATAGTCGATACCAACTCGAGCTTTCATTTATCTATTAATTCTGCTATAAAATATTAGACCTATTTCAAAGAGTATTAGATGTTTTTAGATGTTCTTTGAATATATTGACTTGATATGAAAGCTCATATAGATTAAATAACTAGTTAGGCTTTTCGCAGCCTAGGATTTGTAATGCGTACATGTCAGCCTTTTTAGCAGATATTAAGTTTAAAAGTAGTATTTTACTGGAATACGCTAACCCTGTATGGTGTCCGTTTTATGCAGTACATAAAAAGCGTATCGAACGGATACAGAAAAGTTAATTTCATATTTAAATTTTAATTTTAAGAAAAATGAAGATTCATATATAAAATATTGCGATATTTATAACCTACTTACTCTCGAGAAAGACGTATTGTACTGGTTATGGGTTTACTGTATAAGATTACACTAGATTATTTGCTGTACCTACCCACCGCGCGAATTATGGAAGGAATGCCATGCTAATTCGTTTACAATTTACCCACAATACTAGATTTCACTGCGTTGATCAGAACAAAACTATCTTTTAAGAATAATGTCGCAATTACGTCAATGTCGTAATTACGAATTGCATGGAACATATTGTACTCGACGTATAATTGCTTTTAACTATTTCTGAATTCTTCATTATTTAATTTGATGCTGATAATTAATAATTATTAGTATGGTCAAAGTTTGTACTTATATAATAAAGAAGTATTATTTTCATACGACATGTATATATATATATATATATATATATATATATATATATATATATATATATATATATATATATATATATATATATATATATATATTTATATATATATATATATTTATATATATATATATATATATATATATATATATATATATATATATATATATATATATATATATATATATATATATATATATATATATATATATATATATATATATATATATATATATATATATATATATATATATATATATATATATATATATATATATATTCATCGTCCTCTTTTTCATTTTCTGCTCCCCACGAAACTAATTGTCTTATAGAGGATAACTGTTATTGGCTTCATTATTAGTCTAAAATTAGTTTAAGTTCTAAGTTGCAGTCTAAGCTGTGGTTATCCCAAATAAAATAATAAAAATAAAAAATAAAATAAAGGAAATGATATCAAAATGTTAATATTTTATGCTACTTGTAACATAAACAAACATAATTTTATTTTACTATATTATCTACATGAGTTAGTGATTCCAAAATCGTTGCAAGTACTGAATCAAATAAAAATTATTTGAAAACTTACTACAGTAATTAAAATAATGAATTTATAAAAATATTTTTTTTTGAAAATAATACATTTTATAAAAATATGTGGAAAATTTACTAGAAATATATAACGAAATATTCGTAGCTTTTTATACTTGTAGCTTCGCCAATTGCATTGAACACGTCCGAAGAACATCTAACCCTCTTCTTGGGTTGATTTTATCCAAAATAAAAGGAATTTTAGATGAAAACTTGTGCAATCAAAACTTTATTAAATCTATCTGATCAGACGAAAATAAAACTGCTATCATCTTATTTCGTGGTACAATAAAATCTGCTGTTATTTGTCTGCGAGTGTTCATTGTGTTTTTGGTTTAGATGCTTTTATATTAGCTTTGAAGATTAATAATATTTAACTACACAGTAGTAATGGTCTTAAACCATTTGGTGTGCTAATTCAGTAGAGTTGAATAGTGACTGATAAATATACATTTTTTTTTACATTTTTGGCATTAGACCCCTTGACCTTGTACGACTTAAGACTTAAAAACTTTAGACTTAAAAACTAGATGATTTAATTTTTTTTCTGTAAATTTTCATTTATGGGACACAATGTTCTCCTTTTTAAGATAATTATGGATTTTTTAAAGAAATATATAAATAGTGAGTTTTGAAGTCGTAACTGCTGACACTTGTTTCGACATGTCTGGCAACAAGCTATAAAGCTCCAACAATAATTTAAAGAGTACGTCAATATTTCTTAAATATATAGATAGTTAAGTTATAGAAATAACAAGGAGATTTAAAGCATATATTTATAAGAGAACGTTACGTAATAAATATATTAATGTCAGCAACATCTTTATGAGTATTTCGGTTCGAAATCAGATTCTATTGAATTGATCCTTTGAAGTTGATAGTTTGCGAGTACTTCGGGTCGTCTCAAGCCATTGCTATGCAAATAACTTCTGTATAACCATATTTTTCGGTAAAGTAACTTTGAGAGTAGTACGAAGCTTTCAGAAAGAAGCTTTTATTTCTTACACGTGCCTAAACTATTAAGTTTGTTTTTGGTGTATAGCTTTCTTTTCATTTTATTTTTCTTTATGTACCTCGTACAAGGAAGTCATAATGAGAATGAAAAAGAAACCGTTTAAGTAATTTTGATGGAATGAGTAGAAACTAGGTATTAAGCAAGGGACACCTCAGAAACATAGTGTCGAAGACATTTGCTTGTTTACTTATAAGAGGCCAACGTTGTATACAATAAAAATTCCTATTCTAATAAATATTTTAAAATAATATTACTTAAATCGTATATCTACACTCAAAGGCTAATTCAACGTGCATTCACATATTGAAGGTTGTTCACAAAAATTATGAAGACCCCCCGGAGGACACATATGAAGGTGAATGACAGTGGGGTTTGGAGCTCCTTCCTGACTGATTTTCCAGCCAGGGATAAAGCCTAATACTATATTTGTTTATATTTTTATATATGTACAGAAGTCGTTTGCAAACATTGTATATATCGCAAGAGAATGTAACAGGATCACGTTTGAGAATCGTATACGAGAAAACTTTGAACTTGTTTGTTGATGAGTCTTTGTAAATAAAACACATACAGAAAGTATTATTTTATTTGGTGTGAAATAAACTGTAATGTGTTAAATTAAATGATTATTCGTTAGTTATCAATTATTTAAATTTTATGAAGTTAAAAATCTGTCATTACCATCCTAAATCGTAATTCGCTGTCAACATTCCTAGGTAATTGTGGTATTGAAATTTTTATTTAACTATTTTTTACGCGCCAACTTTTTTACCAGAGCAGTAGAGTAGGCAGAGAAAACTTAGTGTCAATTCACTCTTGTTTCTGTTTTCCACCAAAATTCGAGACAATCTTTGTTGCTGAGTTCTGTCAGCGTTTAAAATCGCACTATATTTTACCAGTGCAAGGGTTAATAACTTGCTATTCTCTTATTTCTTTAATAAAATAGTAAAAGTCTATATCTATATATACTTCATACATATGTATAACTTATTAGAGGGGTCGTAGTCGTTGAGAAACTTTTAATATTGCTTTGTTAGTGTTTCGTTATTGTAAGTCAAATGATGCGTTAGAATACGTGCCTTAAGATTGAATTAATCCGAAAAGAGTTTTATTCTTTATAAGAGATTAGGTGCAAATAGATATCTCACGCAGAGCTTTTGTTTTTAATTAAAATTCCATTCTTAAGAAATTGTTTTAAAATAAATTTATATATTAACTAAGCTTTAAGAAGAAAATACTTTGAAGTGTCAATTGTGATAATTTGTTCATTCATTCAATTAATTAAATGTACTAATAAAATTCATGAAATTTAAATATGTTTTGTTTACATGCAAAGTTGTTTCAATTTAAATTTTATATGACTTAAGAACTTTTGTTTTCATTCAATCCAATTCGTGTGTGTATATTGTATATTGTAAAAATGATAAAGATCTCGTAAATTACGGATAAACTGACGTATATAAATGTAATTTCTAAATAATCCATTAAAACAAATTTCCTTTATGTAACGGTTGGCTAACAAGAACTTAAGATATTATAAATGTATTTTTATGATTTTTAAAGTGTTAATCCACACTGAGGATAGAAAAAATACTTAAAGAAAACATATAAAAATTTGAACGCAGCGGGACTCGAACCCGCGCCCTCCTGCGAACCGTGCAGTGTGGATTAACACTTTAAAAATCATAAAAATATTTAATAAAAATAGCATTCTCTCTCGCCAAACGATTGTTCTTTGTAATGGTCTTTGGGTAGCGGAAATTTGTAAAAATCTCCCTATAGAGATGCTAACAACGATATAAGTTGTATAAAAGCATATAAGAATTTCAACGCGGCGTGATGTAGAACGCATGGCTCAGTGGTGAGAGCGCCTGCACGGTTCGCAGGAGGGCGCGGGTTTGAGTCCCGCTGTGTTCAAATTTTTATATGTTTTCTTTAAGTATTTTTTTTTATTATAAATGTATTTCAGTTTTTAAGAGTTACTGGAATTATAGGGCTTAGTTGGATATACTTTATGGTGACAAATGCGGTGCAATGTATCTTGTATAAAGTCTAAGAAACAACCACTGAATTTGTAATTGGCAGGATTTACGTGGACTGTAAACCTCATTCGGTCTAGAAATATATATAAAAAATATATTATTTATATACTCTTTTATTGTTATTTATATACTTATTTATTTATATACTTTTTGTTGTTTCTATATCGAAATCTTACGTAAACTTAGAGGCATGATAAAACAGTGTCATATTATAAACGTGATAATTGTTGGTTTGATTCCATTGCGGGAATTAATTATTTTATTTTTCTCCAACAAGAGGCGCGACGTTAAGTTACGCCACTGAACATGAATTCAGCGTGTTTTTGAAAACACGTGTAGATAATAACAACAAACGTTACAAATATTATATTCTCAATAATACACAATAAAAGTTTTAATATAACAAAACCCACGAAGTACATTTGAACCTCTATTCATAGTAACTTAATGAAAAATTAATTAAACTCCACCACAACTGCGTGATGTTTGTAAATAATTTTCCTTTATATTTTACTTTCACTGTACTCTCGTGAAGACAAAAAGATAACGTTAGTTGTACAAGTCACGTATACATTTGAATATGTAATGCGAAGCCATTTATATGCGTGTAAAGCGTCTTCCGTATAAAATAAAGTGTCCGTTGCGACACAATAGTCACGTGGCTGACAAATCGTAACGATTTTCTATTCAAATTTAACTTGGGGGAAAATTGTAGTATATAAAGAGATGTTTGTGAATGTGTCAAGTTATAATAGTGGAGTAGAATAGCGTCTAGACTGGAAAAGTGGGGGTTTCATTCTCTTTTACGAATGCAGAATTTAACTTACTTAGTCAAGCGAAAAAGAGTGATATGAGTGAGTGAGTTGCACTTGGTGTAAGAACGGAGTGGTTTGACACTAGGCTCTTTCTGCGTATCCTGTTTTCGGCGAAATAAAACTTATGCTGGAATAATAAAAGCCAAAAAATAAAATATGTAAAACATTCTTTACTTCCACAAAGAATAAGATAAAATTAAGTGAACTTTTTTATATAAATTTAATCTATAAGTATTGTAAAGCGAATAGCAAAGACCCATACTTGTGTATGAACATATTATATTACTTCTATATTATATATGTATACATATAACAATAGTTACAAAGTAGATTTTCACAAATCTCGGTTATAAATGTCGAATTGAAAGGAAAACTGTGTAACAGCTAAGTGAGTTTGTATATTTTAATATGTATTGTAAATAGATCCTATATACATTTATATGTATATACATTTACAGACGAAAATATTAAAATATATCGTTTTTTTGCTCTATAAGGCGTTGAGTTCTGATACTTAAAACGGCGAAGTAATTTGTTTGTGTAATTAAATTCAAAAAATAAAGTTATCTTAATATTTAATTTTTGAATCGTTATTTAAAACTCGTTAAATATGATGATACTTATAGTTCTAAGAAGTAAAATACATATATAAAATATATTTATGTGGAACAGAACGGTTTATTATATATTCCAATACTAAAAACACTAATTACTAAACAAAATGTGAAGTGTCTATTACTAACGTAAAGGTCTTTTTGGTGTAAATTGACCCTTTCTTTCTTCATAATCCTTGCATTTTTCAGGAACTCGATACCTGCTGTTGTCACTATCTGAAATACTGTCAATACTAGAGATATCAATATTACCCTTAATAAGTCAAAACAAATTCTACATTTGATCACTTCTCAGGTACTGCTCCAAGCTTATTTCCTTGACAAAGTAAATTCATAGCATACTAGCTTCTTAGACATAACACGCATTGCACTTAACAGGTGAAAGTTTCTTAAGTTTCACCTAAACAGAATGTGTTGCCTGTGAATATAATTTTTTTTTGACCTTGAGAACCTAGTGTTAAGACACTCCGTTGCTTAGTGGCGGCTTGAGTGGCGGAACTCAACGCCGTGCTTTGCCTAGTTTGCCAGAGCGAAGAAAATGGAATTAGAAAAATCCGTCTTCTCCGACTGGGGATCGAACCCAGAAACCGTCGCGTTACAGGCACACATTGCGCCTCTGTGCCACGACGGTCCTCAATATATATTATAAATTAATTTAAAAGCAATATTTCTTTTCAACAAAGTTTTCACGTTTGCGTGACAGTATACATTATATACATTACTAGCGCTCTATAATGGTAAATAACCTGCAATTTCTTTCAAGCAGCTTATTTATTGCATTGTGGTAACTATGCATTTTGTATAAGCAATTGTGATATTTTGTTGACGTCGCATTTATAATGAAATCGCACTGGCTCAATAAGAAGTTTATAATAAAACTAAACTTTAACTAGGTCATTGTAGCGTAGTGAAATAGTATTACTTGAAAAACAGTGGTTGCGGGTTCAACTCCCACCTGTTTTTACTGATATGACAAAAGCGCGGCGTAGGCTATTATTTAACTTATATATTTTTTTAAATTGGGCGCAACGTATATAACGTAGTGTCTGTCCGTCTATTTTAAGAGAAATATGTTAAACTTAAATAAGTAAATTCTAACTTAAATTACTATATTTCAAATATATGTATTTTAAAGTTTAATGCAACATAATTTGAAACGATGTTTGTTCAGGATTAACTTAATAAGATAAGAATTCGATGGTTATTTCGATATTTAAAGATCGACGTGAAAACAAAAATGTCAACTTATTCAGTGATTATAGTGATAGTCGAATTTATCCAATAAATTATATTTGAAACAATTTATTTGTACGAGTATACACCTTAAAAATAAATATTTCGATTTATTCAACAAATGGATTAAAAAATAAACCGTGAGAATTTATTGACATATAATTTAATTATGTATATTATACGTTTTATGCAATTAATGCAGAGCGAGTTAAATAAATAGTTTAATCTTTTAACAAATTTCTTTTCCTCAAAGCAAAATTTAAAGAACACAAGTCGGACAATGAACCCAGTACTGCCAATACAATTTTACGTGAGTGATGTCAGAGTTTTATATACAAAATATTTTAGTATTAACAGCATATAATGATAATAATCTAAAATGACCCACAAAATCCAATTAAATTAGTTTACGGGTCATATTAATTTCCTATATATGATAACATCACGTATACTATGCGAGTAACGTGACTTTGTAACGTTACGATAATATTTAAATATTGGTTGTAAATTTTTGTTCAACTGCCAAAACATTTTAATTTAAAAGTGTATATAATAAGGAAAATTACTTTTGCTTTGCTTCAGCTTTTTTTATCTTAATATTTTATATATATTTCTAATTTACAGTATTTTTGAGTGCAAATTCATAATAAATTCTAATATTTTTAAGCTCGAGAACCGGTATTTGATCTCGGTAAGCTCAGGAACTTTTAGTTAAAGAAAATAAATAAAAACAAAGCTTTATTATGCTAAAAAATCTATACAACCAAAAACTATAGACTACACGTTGAAAGTTTCTATACAGCCTACTACAATGTTACCTTGGGCATTTATAATGCGTGATACGTTATATACAAACCAATGTTATTTCCATTTAAATACAGAGGCAAAGCATGGTAAATACATGTCCTTTTATTAAGTATATGTCTTTTATTTATTAATTGTATGTTATTTTTAAATAATAATGCGTGTTTCCATTATATTAATTTTACATATATATTTAGCAATTTAAAAAATATTATGTTATTGCTTTTTACGTCTTTATTATTTGCTAATAAAATTTAAGATCTTGATGTGCTGGTAAAGATATCGAACTTGTTACTTTTTCCATAATAGTTCGTGACTCAATATTTTAATAGTATCATTTTGTCATTTGAAATATTTGCATCCAATCAAATGTTTTATTTTTGCAAGTTGTATGGAAATCTCCACTTAATCAACACCTTCAAGGTATATCCAGTTGACCTAGAGTTATGGATTTTGGTAATATAGTATAGTACTTATAGTATACATCGGCGCTAGGCCAGGAGAATTGGTTTATTCTCGTGCAATAATTAATAGATTAGAAGAGATTTTACATAATACGGTCCTTTTTATTTAATTAACAGCTGACATTTCTGTTCAATTTTCGAACTATCATAAAGAACTTTAAATTACAAATTTGTTACTAGAACGAGAAAAATAATAATAATTCATTCCTCGAATGGGAATTAAACACACAAACATTGCGTTCACAGGTAGATGCTATGCCGCTGCGCCACGATAGATACTTTATATTTAGATGGTTATGTAAAACTGAATATACTGGCTTGCTTTATTAGTACCAGATTTTGTCAATCTCTCACTCAACTGGACTTAATTTCAATTGTGTGCATTTTGTTTTTGCTTTTTTATATAACTTTATACTTATGTATTGAAATACAAACAAGTGTTAGTAAGCCTATATACCTATACAATGTAGATATCATAAAGGCCCACAGGAAGTTGTTTCTGATGACAAGTTCATCCGGTCTGTAACGAGCTTAACGCTTTTTCATCGTTACTGATATAATCATTATTATCGATAAACATATTATCGAACTAATATTAGTTGTGATAGGTTTCCTAGATATTTACTATTATTGGTTTCGCCTGGAAATTCGTTAATGTGTGTCAAAACATGCATATATATTCATTTCTATTTATATTTTCACATATAGGTGAAAAAAGGTAGGATTTCCGATTCCTTACTTAGTAAGTAATGTAATTGAAGTGCATGAAAAATACATGAACCACTAGGTACAAGAGTTCCGATACCTACACGTATGTCGCATACGAGAGTTGCTGCTGACTAAAGAAAATCTTTTATTTTTGTGTGTTTTATTAATTAATTTTTAAGTAAAATTTAGGGTAACCTTTAGCAGATAGGGGAAACCTAATGTTAAAATACTTTGTAGTTCACTTATACATAAATTATGAGTTTTTGTTTATTTTTACGACAGCGCTGAAGTAAAAATAATTAATTAAATCAAGTATGAATCAAACCCATAAATATCAAGCTTACAGTCAGACGATGCCGCTATGCTATGATAGCCTCATATAAGTAGTGTCATTTGAAATTGCTTAACACTAACAAGATAAGTTAGAAGCCCGTACAATTTATCGAAAGCCTATTTGCGGTGGTATGCGTGTTACGATGTGATAGGCTTAACAGATAACATGAGTGCAAAGTAATAGTAAGAAATGATTAATCGATCTGTTCTATTTTTTATTCGCGTTTTTCTCACATAGTATAAACAGGAACAGGTTGTGATTTAAAAGAATAAATTCCTATTTGCCCATAATTTCGCATATCCTTCATGCACGGATCAGACCACTTATATGACCTTATTCTATATATTATTTACGCCGATATATGTGTATGTACGTTACTAAACAGCGTATATTATTTCTTCCACCGAACTATCCCTCATCTAGTGCTTGAAATCGTGCCAAGTATAACACTTAGTGAACATATTTAAGCGCACAAACAAGTAATTTCCCAGCCAGCACACAACTCATGTGTATCCCGTCCTACTTTGTGCTAATAATTGCCAGCTAAAATAAACTTGGCCGAGATTTTAAAGCAAAGATTAAAGTTTTTGGCTAATATTGAGAGCTTTGAAGTGTGAATTTTAAAAACTTTCTGAAGGAAATATAATTATATATAACGATGTTCTTTTTTTTCTATTGATATATTTTCTTTCTTTTACTTCTTCCAAGTGTGATATTCCTGCGGTAGTGTTTTCGGGTTAGTACAGTGTCAATCTCTTTAATGATGACACATACAAATTAACCTAAAATATACACTAAATTCAAATTTAATGCGAAACCTAGTGGTAACATTCAATATATAAATATTACCATGACTATAAAGTATGTATGTTTGTACTAATGTTTTTAACTTTATGCTGTACCTCGAAAATAGAAGGATGGAATGAGGCGTGTCTAAGTGCTAAGACATTGATAATTTTCGTTTATATTTAAATTTCAGGGCATTGCGTTACTTCAACGCCCCGCTTATATTACCACCATAAAAAATTAAATAAATTTGTTTTCTTTTGTAAGAATCGCACATTTACAGTTTAACACTATGCAGCTAAAGCGTTTTCTGGATAACTTTATAACTATATGTATAGGTCATCTAAACTGTTTAAACGTTATAAGCTTTTTTATTGGTGCTTGTACTGAAAATAAAATTTAGGAACTGCTACTATCTTTATATAACAATCCATATACCATATAATACATACACAGCAATATTAGATCAAATTATGTATATACATTTATAAAGGCTATTATGTAAATCATACTTAATATAGCTTATGTATCGAGTTGTTACTTAAGATTATAGACAAGGATATCAAAGATTTGTAATGTAACCAGTATCGTCCACGTTCAGGCCATCGTAGTACATTGGTACAATAACTAACTGTGAGGACTGTCGTGGCGCAGGAGCGTAAGCGTCTGCCTATAAACGCGACGGTTTTTGGGTTCGATTCCCACTTGAGGAAGATGGATTTTTCTATTTCCATTTTCTTCGCTCTGGCAACTAGGCAAACCACGGCGTTGAGTTCCACCACTCAACACGCAATGCCTCGAAAAAGGCGGAAAGCGGGAACGAAAAAAAAAGCAGAGACTAAGCAACGGAGTGTCTTAACACCAGGTTCGTATGGTTCCTGCAGTTCCCTCTGCCTACCCTGCCATGTGTGGGATAAAGCGTGAAGCTATAAAAAAAATACTAACTGTAAAAACGACAGTTGTGGGTTCTATTTCAAATGGGGAAAATGCCAAAATTTGGGTGGAAGAACGGAACAGACTGTCTCAACACTGAGTTATAGCGGAAATTTTTTGTGTAGGATGAAACTCAGAACGGAATACTAGTGTTTACTTAATATCAATGTAATATTTATTTCAATTATGTCTAAAATATTATCAAAAATTTTCAAATCTGTCATAAGCTTTCCTTATGTAAGTGAAGTTAAACTTTTGACGCTGAGCTTTAATCTATGCTAATTAAACTCAAGTAAACAATGTTTTACGTTAACTTCAAGTGATAGAAGTTTAAGAACTAATATATGGCTTTTAAGTGTGTTTTATGATGAATTTAAATTTTTACCTTTTTAATGTAACAATAATAAAACAAAGTGGATAAAAATAACTTAGTGTTAAGGTACTATATTTTTCACTACCAACTTTTCAAGATATTATGTAAAACGCCTTAAGTCTACCCCATGCTTTTTATATATGACATAATATATATGAGATTATATATTATCATATAATATATATTTATTTAATATAGCTATGATAGCAAAACCAAAATTATTAAAATATTTTAAATTTAATTATTGTACAAATTTAAACTTAAAATATGTTGCTACTTAGTTGAAAATAATTAGGACGTAGTTTCTGTTTGCAATGTAAATTCTAGGAAAACTGTCGTTATCGTCCCGGCGGCTTCACAGTAGTGTTTTTTAAATACGATAGTGATGCTTCTACTCGCCTATATATATATATATATATATATATATATATATATATATATATATATATATATATATATATATATATATATATATATATATATATATATATATATATATATATATATATATATATATATATATATATAAATATATATATATATATATATATATATATATATATATATATATATATATATATATATATATATATATATATATATATATATATATATATATATATATATATATATATATATATATATATATATATATATATATATATATATATATATATATATATATATATATATATATATATATATATATATATATATATATATATATATAAGTGTATTAAAAATATATATAAATTATAATTTCAGATTTCCTCTATGTCACATGAAGAGAATCTTCTTAAGAAGAAGAATTCTCTTTCAATTATATAGTGGAAAATCTCAACGAAACATTTAGATATACATACATTTTGAAATATAATAAAATTTCCTCCGAATGAGAATCAAATCCATTAACTGTTCTAAAGCGTCTAAAGCCTTATTTATATTAATCTTAATGAAACACTAATTATTATTATACTAATCACAAATATTAAGAATTAGAACTTGAAAGTACTATTACTTAGTCAAATTACTATTAAACAATTTAAAAAATGACTTGGTTTTTCGATAAATTAAATTCTTCCACGCCGCATCGCACTGACTGGATATAAATTGTCTTACCAGTCTTATACCATTGCCATGTTATGAGGTTATATCATTACAGCCCGGAAGGCTTTTTTATTGTACTCTTATATATGTACTATATAGTGTACTACCACTGTATATTATATAACCTGTCTTTAGTTTAATGCCATATCCTTCACGTAGATAGTAAAAGTGAATTGTAGTGTTAAGACACTTCGTTTCAAACTCTGTCTTTCTCTCTGCTTCCAATTTTATACCTATACGGGAAGTAAATGAAATAAAAAGAAATTAAATCATTTTAAGGTAAGTATAAAAAAGACCACTTTCCAATGTATGAAACTATATTTAAAATTAAGCAGTGATTATATAAAGAGCAATATATTACATACTGAATAAAAGAACCGTATGTTCTAAGAATAACGTCTAAAATTCTACATAATATGTTCGCTATTTAAAAAGTAGAAGTAATATTTCTTTGGATATAAAACTTGTCACTTCAACCTGACAGATGTCACGATGGAGGCAGCAGTAAATAACGAAGTCCCTTCAATAACCTTTTTATATCGAAACTGAAACTAGAAATAATAATTAAAATATTTTTTGAATTATCTGTCATAAATATTTCAGGGATGGATTTTTCTATTTCCGCTTACTTCGCTCTGGCAACTAGACAAAGCGCGGCGTTGAGTTACGCCACTCAACACGCAATGTTTCGAAAAAGACGGAGAACAGAGAATGGACTAGCTTCTTATGGTTCCTGCGATTCCCTCTGCCTACCCTGTCATGTGCGGGATAAAGCGTGAAGCTTTTTGAGACAAAGTTCTCTCCTCGTTTGGTTTGTCACTCCATTCTCCTTTTTCGATTACTATTTAATGCAAAAAATCCCTAAATACCGATCAAATCCAGTCATAGTTTTAACAGGTGTGGTACTATATTTTTATTTACGTATGCTTCTACGGAGTGTATAAGCAAGCTGTCGAATTAGAAATCTATAGTTAACATTGCGTGTTCATACATTAATATTTATCCATTCATGGGGTAAATAAATTACGAGAATGAACTTTTAGAATGAAAACATTACCACAAAGAAATTAGTTAATTCTTTAAAAGACGGCGAAGAAAATAGAAAATATTTATTATTGTAATTATTATTTTCAAGCGTGACGAAACAATGGAAATTTACGTTATGTTAAATTTCCCAGAACAGAAAAGTAATGTCTCAGGACATGAGTAACATTTACTCATTTATTAACTCTGTAAATTATTTTGCTATTCTCGTTATTTTTCAACTTTAAATATATTTTTAGAATATATATATTTTTTAAGGAAAAAGATCCGTAGCTAAACTCATTTACTTCACGTTGGTACTATATTACTAACCCACTAAAGTCTAATATATTATTTATAAAGATGAAATGAGAAGAAGTATATGTAACGATTTATTGCCATCCTTATCTTGTCCATATTGAATGTGCTGTGAAGATGAAAATAAATATTTAATTTCGAAGCGGATTCTTAAGCTTAGTTAGTGAAGCTTTTATAAGCTCTTAAGTATAAGCTTGATTGCAAAGTTCGTAAGATTGTATTGAAGTGTACGTTGTAACTAGCCATATTACACAAATATACTCAGTGTAATTGTTGTTTCATATATTAATTCAATTATAATAATGTAATACTTACTTCTTAATGTATATTAAAATATATTCGTTACCTATACAAATATAAACAAATTATTTGATTATTAAAATATATAGGTATTTCTCTCATTTTAGTATCTAGTATTTATATATATATATATATATATATATATATATATATATATATATATATATATATATATATATATATATATATATATATATATATATATATATATATATATATATATATATATTTAAAAGTCATAAGTCAAACTCACAAACACCTTACAACCATTGGTTTGGTAACACGTTGGTTCCTTGACAGTATTCTATCGACTGTACACTGAGGAATGATCACAGGAATTATTTGATCTGGTGTCATCATCTTGTTATCACCATCGCACCTCCCGCCTATAGAGCATATACCATCAGCACCATTTAGATGAAAATATTGCATCCAGATCTCTTTTTGGGCATTTATACAAGCTATGGAATGATCTGAAGTTTTCCCTGGGTAATATAATTTTTAGGTTTGCAAGCGTAGTGATTGGCAACGCATCCACATCCTCTCAGTTTGTACATATTTGTATACAATAAAAAATCAAATAATTAAATAAGAAAGTACTGAGTAAAAAATTCTTACTCTTCGTAATAATAATGTTCTTAAACCTATTGGAAATGTAAACGTTATCATTACATTTCGTCTATAAAAAATTAAGGTTTAAAACAGTTTAGAAGTACACTCGTTTTAATCACGCTGGAGGTACAAGTGCTAAGTTATTTGGAACATATATTGAAAGTTCGAATAAAAACTTCAAATTTTAGATATTTTACCTTCACTGTTTGTCTAACGTGCAAATTTGTGGGTAACGAGAACCAGTGTTTAGATATCCTATGTATACGTTGATTTCCGCCATTCTATATACAGTAATATGGCGGAACTCAACGCCGCGCTTCATTTTCTCAAATGAAAACGAAAATAATTTAGTTCACCGAATGAGGTTATTATCATCATTAAGCTGCGCTATAGTTTTAATAGAAATATTATATTTATCAAGTATAGACTGATCAATATAAAGAACACAATACTAAAGGCGCCGCCAACGTGTTTTCTTCGCAATAATAAAATAAGGTCTTATCATACGTAGAGCTGATATTACAAAACCCTAACTTACATTGTAAATCGTGTAGATGACAACATTTGTTTTTATCGTTTCGTTTTCGGCCGTCGTGGCGTAGAGGCGTAAGCGTCTGCCTGTAAACGCGACGGTTTGTGGATTCGAATCCCACTCGGGTATGATGGATTTTTCTATTTCCATTTTCTTCGCTCTGAAAACTAGGCAAAGCGTGGTATTGAGTTCCGCCACACAACACACAATGCCTCGAAAAAGACGGAAAACAGAGAACGGACTAGCTTCTTATGGTTCCTGCGGTTCCTTCTGCCTACCCTGCCATGTGCGGGATAAAGCGTGGATATTGTTTTGCTTCAAGTATTTGTATTTTTTGTATATAGAAATATACTGTGATAATTTTTACATTTAGTCTATTTAACAGCAGCTTCACGCTTTATCCTGCTTTTAGCAGTCCCTTTCTTGCATTCCACCATTCTAGACTAGGCGTGTTCAGTATTGGGGCTCAATGCTGCGATTCTAATTGTAACCATAGTGTAGAAAATTAAATTGGTATAAAAAAAATAA
Source organism: Dione vanillae (assembly GCA_037178615.1). Classification (NCBI taxonomy): domain Eukaryota; kingdom Metazoa; phylum Arthropoda; class Insecta; order Lepidoptera; family Nymphalidae; genus Dione; species Dione vanillae. The sequence continues at coordinate 1,525,246 of JAZFAU010000138.1, read as the reverse complement.
TATTTTTTGTAGCTTCATATTTTATCCCTCTCATAGCAAGGTACGCATGAACGGAGAGGTTAATGAAGGAATCTTCTTCATTATATACTGATGCCTCCATTGTGACATTTATCAGGTTCACGTGATACTTTTTTATAGTCAAACAAATGTTATTTCTACTTTACATATAGTAGTAATATTATGTACAGTCATTTTTGTTAAGATGTAAATTTTTTACTACACCGCTTCTTTATTATGTTACGTGTACCTATATTTAAACATTGTTTTGTTCTGAAAGTACTCTAAAGTACTTTCTACACTGTCTCTCTGTACCTTCTAAACTGAAAGTAGTCTTTATTATATCTACAGAAAAATGATTTAGTTTTTTTTTTCATTAATTTAACGCACACGCAACCATTTTACAGAGAGAGAGAGAGAGAGAGAGAAAGAGAGAGAGAGAGAGAGAAAGTATGAACGGAGTGTCTTAACACTAGGCTACACTTTTACTGCCTACATATGGGATATAGCATTAAACTAAAAAACATGTTACATAATATAAATATATAAGAGTATAACGAATTTATAGTACAAAGCCACGTTATACTATTGTACTCTACTCGACTATTCGACCAAGTTATAGTAGTCAGAGGCTTTATGCTACTACGGCCTCAGCGTAGACGATAGTGGCCATATCGTAACAAATCTTTAATATCTTAATCTTTAATTTTAAGCTTTAACTGGATATATAAGCAATATTTAACATAAATTATGTAACAGGCTTTATAAATATGTAAGTATTATAACTGTACAGTATATGGAAGGTTAGTTAGAAGGTTTTATTTATAGATATATATATATAATATATATTTGTATGTGTGTATATAGATAATATATATTTGTACTCGGTAATTGTCATTCTTAAATGATTGCTAAATACTGTAATAAAAAGTTATAAACAAAACAAATCTAATTTAAAGACTTTTAAGACAATAGCACAAAAAGTGTTATTAATAGCTTTTTAATTTACCTTGAAAGAGAAAATAAATTAGATTTTCCATAAAAGTAACAATTACTTAGAGAAAATAAATGAAAAATTTTAGTGAGTTAGTGTTGAAATGTGATAACAATTAAGTGTTAAACCGTCCGTCTGATCACAAAATAAGTGCTTTAAAAGCTTTTGTCGATATCTAAAATTTTTAAGATTTTATTACTATTTCAAATATATTTATTATAGAATTAAGAGAAACTATAATCTGTTACTTATATATTTTAAACTTTTTGCTATGTTTTGCATAAGTTAAATGTAAGCAAGCTAGTAAGAAGAAAGTCTGTTCTCTATAGGATATCACGGTTTATCTTACCTGAGCAAAGAAACCAAAATAATTGATTCATCGTAATTGGAATTGAACTATTTACTACAGAAAAATCATTTAAAAAAAGGGAATTAATTTTTTTAAATAATACTTGGGTAGCGAAATTTAAGTGGAAACCAGTGTTTTAATGCTAGATAATTTTATTTAAAAAAGGACCCTAATATCTTCAATGCTTCGAAAGGCGGAAAGCGTGGAACGGAGTGTCTTAATACTAAGTTTCCTCGGTTCCTTCCTACCCTGTTGTGAGAAGGATAAAGTATGAAGCTACAAAAGAAATAATTTTATACTAATTGCATTTTCTCCACTATAGCGATAAATGGAATCGCACCGTTGAGCCCCAACACTCAACACGTTTTGTCTCGAAAAGCGGAATGCAGGCAAATACTTGAAGCAAAATGTTATCCAAGATACGAAACGATAAAAGCAAATGTTGTCATCTAAACGATTTACAATGTAAGTTAGGGTTTTGTAATATCATCCCTACGTATGATAAGACCTTATTTTATTACTGTGAAGAAAACATTTTGACGTTGCCTTTAGTATTATGTTCTTCAGTATATTGATCAGTCTATACTTGATAAATATACTTTTTCTTTTAAAATTATAGCTTAATAATGGTGTGAATCCTTATTCCATGAACTAATTAGTTTCGTTTTTATTTGGGAAAACGAAATGCGGCGTTGAGTTCCGCCACATTGCTACATGTAGAGTGGCGTAACTCAACGCAAACATGTCATGTATAGACACTGGTTCTGCATGCTAGACAAAGAGTAAAGGTAAAACACCTGAAATTGGAAGAATTTATGCAAGCTTCCAATAATATGTATAATTATAGGTGTGCGTGTGCATGTCACTATATATGTAAATTTGTGTATTTCAATAAGACTAGTTTTTACAGCCTTAGTCATTCATTTCACGAAGTAGGCTGGTACTGTTTGCGAGTTTACTAAAATCTAATAAGTTATTTATAACAATGAAATGAGAAGAAGGATATCATAACGATTTATTGCTAACCTTATCTTGTCCATATTGAATGTGCTTTGTAGATGAAAATAAATATTTAATTTTGAAGCAGAATCTTAAGATAAGAGAAGGCTCCAATTTTCATAGTCTTTATTGTTTTTTTTTTTTTAGCTTCACGCTTTATCTCGCACAAGGCAGGGTAGGCAGAGGGAACTGCAGGGACCATGAGAACCTAGTGTTAAGACACCTGCTTTCTCCGTCCCCGCTTTCCGCCGTTCTCGAGGCATTGCGTGTTGAGTGGCGGAACTCAACGCCGCGCTTTGCCTAGAAATAGAAAAATCCATCTTCTCCGACTGGGGATCGAACCCAGTAACCGTCGCGTTACAGGCAGACGTTGCGCCTCTGCGCCCCGACGGTCCTTTTCCCGGTAGTCTTTATTGTAATATAGTAATTGTTTTGTTTGACAATTTCTATAACATTCCTCTAGTGGCTTATTGTTAAAAATTAGACAGATTTTCTAATAACACTTATTAAATAGACAACAATAATTGGTCTAAACAAGCCTATAGAAATTTCTAATGGTTATGAGGTTTTTTTATATGTCTAATATAATTTTATTTCCAATATAACTGAGAAGCTATAATTTATTATTCAAAACTTATTATATGAAAAACACTTTTAAGACAATAGCACAAAAGGTGCTGCTTTTGAACTTATTTTTAACGAAAACTAATTGGATTTTTAGTAGAATTTTACCAATTGCCCGAAGTTAACAAATAAAAAGTAAGATGGTTTACCAATTAATTATTAAATCGTAAAACTCGTTAATGACACAATGGGTACTTTTTACTTTTTATTGGGTTCTATTTCTTTTCCTTTTTTTTCCATTTCTTAAAATATATTTTAACGTATGTCTTTTAATTTCTATTTTTAACTTATTTCTATATTCGACAAAAAAATAAAATTAGTGACAAGACATTTTGTTCCCAATATCATGTTTATTTAGACTTATCTGTGGGAAAAAATGATAATAGTTCAATCATCCTTATTAATTGAACACATCAATCTAGAATAATCGTTTAAAAAGAGAGAATGCTATTGTTCCTGTTGTTATTTTAAACGTTATAACAACCACATACATACATTATAATTAACAAAATATTATATTAATAAAAATAATGTAATCTGCATAGACTATACAAGTATTACGCTAAAGTTCTTGGTAGACATTAAAATTATGCTTTCATGAAGTATTGTATAAAAATATTTTCAAAATTAATCTATTTTTAATTTATTTTTGTCCAGAAATTTCCTACGGTTTATTAACTAATATATGTACATTAACTAACACAAAATATCACTTATAGCTTAGACAGAAAGGGCCTTAAAAAAGCTTTCAGAGCACCTTGTTTGTAAATCGTGAACTAAATAAAATGGTTTAACAATCAATTTAAACGAGATACGTTAAAAATTTGCACATCTCTAAAAAGTTTTCACTTGGAAACCGAGTAATACCTTACTATTAAATTATTTTCTAGTAAATCACAGCTTAAGCTTGTTTATTTTCGCTAATTTAGAAAATAATGTTTAGAAAATATAATATAAGAGATGGCCTAATAACCTTATACAAATAAATATGAAAGAAATTTAGTTTTCGCAGAAAAGGCCCTCAAGACTAACAATATTTATACTTATATATCAAAAATATATAAGGGTACTCAAATTGTGACCATACCAGACGCTTAATAGGATAGGAAAAAATATTAGATAAATTTATTTCAGGAGTAACGAATTTCGTGATATCTGAAAATAATTTATATTATAAATATATAATAGTTAAACGAAGCGCGGCGTTGAGCTCTGCTACACAACAGGCATTGTTTTGAACAACGGAACTCAAGCAAGGGGCTGCTATAAGTAGGATAAAGTGTGAAGATTCTCTTATTCATAATACATTTCTGTATACCATCGTGGCGCAGAGGTGCAACGTCTGCCTGTAACGCGACGGTTTCTGGGTTCGATTCCCAGTCGGAGAAGATGGATTTTTCTATTTCCATTTTCTTCGCTCTGACAACTAAGGTAAAGCGCGGCGTTGAGTTCCGCCACTCAACACGCAATGCCTCAAAAACGGCGGAAATCGGGGACGGAGAAAGCAGGGACTGAGCAAAGGAGTGTCTTAACACTATGTTTCCACGGTCCCTGCAGTTCCCTTTGCCTACCCTGCCATGTGAGGGATAAAGCGTGAAGCTAAAAAAATAAAAAAAAATTCTATATATAAAAAAATACAAGTAATGAAGCAAAACGTTATCCGAGATACGAAACGATGAGAACAAATGTTGTCATCTAAACGATTTACAATGTAACTTAGGGTTTTGTAATATTAGCCTCACATTTGATAAGTCCCCAGTTTATTACTATGAAGAAAACTACAGAAATCTAACTTAAGAAACCTTTTAATATTATGTTCTTTACTCGATAAATATATTTTTTTATTTAAAATTCTCCATTGCAGTATTATAGTGTAGAATAATGATAATCAATTTTGTTTGTCAAAGTAAGGCGAGCGTTGAGTTCTGCCACTTAATAAGCGACCACTTTTAGGATGTGATTTCTTGACATTAGTTCGCTCTGCTTACATATTTTAATGCTGATGACTGGTACTTAGTTAATCATTTCTATGTAAAACATTGTTTTACAAATGACTCGGCACTTGTAGCTCAACAGTGATTTAAAATGGATATTCATATTATTTAAAAATCTCATTTATTTATATACGAAATATAAAGACAATGTAAATAAATCCGTTATGTTTATAAATATTCATTTATTTGTACAGAGTGCAAGTATGACATTTTTCCTTGGCACTTTATTGTTTGTATTGTAGTAGAAATATTTTGAGTATTTTAATATTTTTTTACAATATAAATTTTGGGCTTGAAAAACAGAAATCGTTCTATATACTGAGCATTATCTAGTGATATATAAAAAATATTATATATATATATACATATATATACATATATACATATATATATATATATATATATATATATATATATATATATATATATATATATATATATATATATATATATATATATATATATATATATATATATATATATATATATATATATATATATATATATATATATATATATATATATATATATATATATATATATATATATAATATATATATATATATATATATATATATATATATATATATATATATTAACAACGAAATTAATTGTTTTATTAGCCAAAGAAAATACTTAAATATTTAATATAATAAATTTACAAGGAACTTCTTCATAACAATCTCATGAACTTTACAATCAAGCTTATTAAATATTTACGTTTATCTACAAAACACATTTAATATGATTTATTGAAATACACTCAAATACACAAAAATAAACACATAGTCACATACACACACACACATACACACGCACACTTACACACATAGTCACACATATTTTATTTAAATATTCAGCAGATTCTTTTATAATTTTTCCAAACAATACATCATTTCTTATTATTTCGTTAAGAAAAACATTCTAGAAATAAAGTTATTGAAAAATAATAGCTGTAAAATGTAGTTCTCAGAAATTTTGTTGTGTAGTGAGAAATTTAACAAAATATGAATAATTGACTCATTTCTTAGTCGCACTTGAAAGAGTAATTAAAATATATAACTACCGTTCTCTTTGACATCGTTAAAATGATCAAATATTTTTATTTTTTATTGTCTTTACGTTTTCATTCTAAAAGAGTACGTAAGTAAACGCTTTGTGACACAAAGATGTTAGCAATTAGGGTAAATATTTGTGTTTAAAAGAGAGGAAAAGGAGGATGGAGTGACAAATTAGAAAGCGGAGAGAAATACGTCTCAAAAATGAACTACAATAAAATATTTATGACAATTATTATTTTGTTTCCAGCTTGAGTTATCATTTGAAAACGTTATTGAAGGAACCTTAGGAGAATAGAGTGACAGTTAAGGAAGGATATATCTAAAAAGCGGAAAAAGCTTTGTCTTAAAAATTAAATAGAATAAGATATATATATATATATATATATATATATATATATATATATATATATATATATATATATATATATATATATATATATATATATATATATATATATATATATATATATATATATATATATATATATATATATATATATATATATATATACATACATATATATAAGCATATATAAGCTTCACCTTTTTTACCGCATATTGCAGAGTAGGCAGAGGGAATTGTACGTCTTAACTAAAACGACTCTACATAATATTTTGCTATTTGTCAGTGGATAAATATTTCTTTTTCTTCCTCTTCCTCTTCTTCTTCTTCTTCTTCTTCTCTTTATTTATGGCGTTTCAAGATTGCCAGTTGAGCACAATTCACTTCGCCAATGTCACGTTGAATGGAGAACACACAAAGGAGAATGTACGGTAAAAAAGAGATATCATTACACAGTTGGAGAATGCATGTTTAAAAGAGATCCAGTTTAAATCCTTCACCTATAACAAAATCACAGATATCTACAATATTTATAGACAATAAATGGGGATAGTAATAAACAATATATTTACATGACTGTTAGCTTATACTTTAATAATTAGTTTAAAAATTTACACAAAGGACTAAACACAAACATTAACAAACATTGAACATTAAGGGGGCGAGGGACTTTAAGAAGGAGGACATCATAAATGGGGCGAGCTAATTTGGGACAAGAGAAAAGGATATGGGCAGGAGAACCGTCGTCTAGTCCACATTCACACAGTGAATGGTCCCTGACCCGGATCTTGGCCAGATGAATAGGTGTACATGCATGTCCAAGGCGTAAACGACAAATTGTTGAAATAACTTTTCGTTCTGCAAATTTTTGAGAGTAAAACCAAGGAGGCTTTGGGATATCAGGTTGAAGAAATGCGTAATATTTTCCTTTCTGGGATTTTGACGAATCCCAGTATTTAGACCAGGACTTATCCAAATGAGTTCTTGCAAGAGACAACAGATCATGAGCCGAATTAACAAAATGTTCCAAGGTACCACACTGGACAGCTAATTTAGCACAAGAGTCTGCAGATTCGTTCCCACTGATTCCAGAATGGCCTGGGATCCAAACCAGAGTAATATCCAAACCCTACAGGTGACATGAGTATAATTCTTCACGAATCCTTAAAACAATTGAAGATCTTCGAAGAATTTACTTTGAAACGGGTTACCCTTTATAGCCATTAAGCAGCTTAGTGAGTCAGTAAAAATAACAGTTTGTTTAACGTTATGGGACTGTGAGAACAGGATTGCTTCTAATAAAGCAACAGCCTCACCTGTAAACACTGAGGACTCGTGGGGACATTTGAATTGTAAAATAATTTTGAATTTTGGAAACCAGCAAGCTGCACCAACACAGCCTTCTTTTGAAAGCTTTGAAGCATCAGTGTAGATGTGTAAGTAATTCAACCATTTTTCATTAACTGCCTCTAGAAATTTTGTGTCAGTGCCCGGATCACCCTTGGTCAAGCCGAGATCTGTGATGATATGTGGGAAATAAACCAATGCATTGTACGGTGTACAATACAAAGGATTAGATGGAAAACGTGACAGAGGATTTGGAAGATTAGTGAACTTAAGGAAGCTATTAAGCAGGTATGGTAAAGGCTTATTACGGGGTAATAGGCCAGCTAGCTCAGTTAGCTTAGACCACAGAGGATGGGACGAAAGCTGAAGCATTTTACCCACAAATCGGTCTGCAAGGAATTGTCTACGAATAGGCAAGGGGTGATCAACACATTCCACTTGAAGTGCGTTGGTAGGAGTAGACTTCATAGCTCCTAGGATAATGCGTAGGCATTTGTACTGAATACGATTAAGTTTTTCTGTGGCTACTTTGTTGAATGGGTCCAGAACAAATAATGCATAATCAATATGACTACGGATAAGAGCACCGTACAGAAGCTTTTGAGTATACGGGTGTGCACCCCACCACACACCAGATACAGCTCTTAAAGCGTTAATGCCTTTTTCGCATTTTTTACTGAGATATTCAATTCCGTTCAGTCGTTTATCGAGTACTATGCCAAGAAATTTCACAGTATCCGTTATCTGAATAGGAGTACTATCATACATAATATGAAAATTTGGAGTACTCCTCTTTTTAGAGAATACCACCACTTGGCACTTTGCAATGGATAGTGCAAGGCCATGATTAAACAACTACTGATCAAGATAGTGCAAAGCAGAATTTAAGCGAAAAGTTATGTCCTCTACAGAGCTTGAGCTGTAATAAAGGACTATGTCATCAGCATACTGAAGGATGTTACAAAAATTGTTAACAGCTAATTCGACGTCATGTGTATAATATAAATATTTCTTTGGATATAAAAACTTGTCACGTGAACCTGACAGATGTCACGATGGAGGCAGCAGTTCTTTCAATAACCTTTTCAAATGGAAATTTAGACTAGAAATATATATTTAAAATATATTTTGAAATAATAGCCGTCACATATAGTGGGGACGGAGAAAGTAGGAACTAAGCAACGGAGTGTCTTAACACTAGGTTCATCTGGTTCCTGCAGTTCTCTCTGCCTATCCTGCAATATGCGGGATAAAGCGTGAAGCTATAAAAAAATTATAAAATTTAAGAACAATATGAAGTACATACATGTATGTATAGCACTATATAGTTTATATGGGTATAATGCAAGAGCGCTTTGGGCTGTAATGATATTGCCTCGTAACACGACAGTGGTGGAAGACTGCTAACACAATTTATATCTAGTCAGTGCGATGCGGCGTGTAAGAATTGAATATGTCGAAAAAATAAGATATTTTTTAAATTGTTTCTTTTTATTGGTGTTTTACAACAAGCCACAAAGACTTACACTTAATTTATAGGTTAAAATTTTAATCCTGTATGTATTCGTGCGATTAGTAAAGTTATCATTACTTTATACATATTAGCGTTAAAGTTTCTTAGGCTATCACAGTGGGTTCAATTCTCATTCGGGGGAATATTTATTTTGATTTCTCCTCTCATTTAAAACAAAAATGCTTTCTTAAGTTCTGCTGCTATTTAATGTCTAGAATAGAATATATATATTATACATTAGTTTCTTGATATTAAGTTCTCTCTGCATATAATGCCACATATTGGATCTAGAATTAATTTGAAAATATTATTTATATATTTCTATAGTATTTGGAGTAAAAATAAATATATTTTCATTTGTATAAGCAAATACAAGTACCATTATCGTATTTTAAAAATGCTATAACGAATTTGCGTTGAGAACGAAAGGAAATTTTCCTAGGATTTACATTGCAAACAGAATACATGTCCTAATAAACTTCAACTCCAAGTAAATGAAACTATGAAATTAATAATATATTTAAACTTCAATTCAATAATTTATTCTGCCTACTTGGAAGCAATGAATTTTTATTTCGCATCCGTGACTGTACATACAATGTTTTAAGGTGGAAAAAAGAGTGTCTTAACATTGGTTTTCTTTTGCCTATCCTATTACGTAATATAGTGAGAAATTAAACAATATTTATCATCATACAACATACTTGAAAACCATATATAAGTTCTCAATCTCCTATCTCTTAAAGTTAACATAAAACATTGTTTACATAAGTTTAATTAACATAAATTAAAGCTCAACGTCAAAAGTTTAACTTTACTGTCGTCTTATATAAGGAAAGCTTATGAGAGACTCAAAAGCTTTTGATGATATTTAAGACATGATTGACGTATAAAAATTTTGTTAGAATTAAGTAAATATTAGTATTCCGTTTACGGCTTCCTTTTCTGCAAAAAGGCTTTCCTTTTCCAGTGTTGAGAAAATCCATTCCGCTTATTTCATTCAATTTCTGAGAAATTTCCCAAGTTGAAATAGAACCTACAACTGTCGTGCTTATGGTCAGATACTGTTTTATGGACTACACATGGACGATATTGGTGATTTCGTTACAAATCTTTGATATTCTTGTCTATAATCTCAAGTAGCAACTTGATACATAAGCAATATTAAGCATGAATTATGTAACAGCCTTTATAAACGTATGTACATAACTTAGATCGGATATCGCCGTATAAGTAATACACTTCGTATTATATGATATATTGATGGTAATTTAGATGCTTATTGGTTTCGAAATTTTTCTTTGACTTTCAGTAGAAATTTAAATTAATAATATTTAAGAAGAATTAGATGTCCTGTACAGATAGTTAATCAGAAAACTCTGCGCTGTCATGATCTAGCCGCACAGTGTTGAACTGAAAATGTGACGATTGCAGGTTAAATTTTTACAAAAGGGATGGAATTTATTTCATTTCTGTATTCCAGTGATACAAGAAAGCGCGGCATTGAGGCAACGTAATGCACCGAAATTTATTGCTATAAGCGGAATTCAGTATGTCTTAACACCAACTACTCTCTTTACTCTGCTATTTTTAAATAAATGAAATACGTACATTAAATTATATTTAAAGGTAAGTAACAAAAAAAAGAAAATCTTAGAACCCAATAAAAACTTCAATTGTGTGATCAACTAGTTGATTTAATATTTAATTGGTTCAACATCGTACTTTACTATTTGCTTAAAGAAATTGGTCTCTTCGAAATTCTACTAAAAATGAAATTTATTTTTCTTTAAAGATATATATATATATATATATATATATATATATATATATATATATATATATATATATATATATATATATATATATATATATATATATATATATATATATATATATATATATATATATATATATATATATATATATATATATATATATATATATATATATATATATATATATATATATATTTTCTTTATAGAAAAATAAATTGGACATTTCAGATGATTCCGCTGAGAAGCTCTTGAATGTGCTTGCTATTGCTGGCCAACATTCGCCGTCCTACAAAAAACTGGTTGGATCATACTCTTGTATATCAATCCTTTTAGTTTAGGCAGTATTTTGCGATCGCAGACCACACCACCATGTCTAGGTTAGCCTGAGCTTAGTCTTTAACATATTTAGTGTAACATTACCACTCTCACGCGTACCGTTCCAGACGTTCACTGTATAAAATTTATAAACGGGTTCTGGGTATTCAGCAGCACTAAGAAGTAGTTTCTCCACCTTCATCTTTTATTTTGACTATATAAATTTGTAATTGAGTTTCTGCTCCTGCACAATCGTAAATTTACCATTTAGAGGCTTACGTTTGATTGCTATGTACTCTCTGTCTTTAGGAGACTTGGAATGCTGCCACTTCCTAAATGCATTCTTCTTATTATAAATCACCACCTGCATCGTGTCATTCTACTATCATGTATCCTTGTCGATAACACGGTCTACTCTAAAATATCCAAGAATAGTTAATAGATTTTGATTGTGAACCTCTACCAGAGAGGGTTCGCGTACCCTGGGTTTGAGTACCCGGTACAAAATGTCAGACAGAGATTTGGCAGACACCCTCTGAATTTAAAACCATCTCACGAAAATTTCAACAATTATACGCTGGAGAAATGTTATGGAAATTAATTTAAACACAATTTAAAGTTTGTTCTCCGAACAATTTGCGAAATATGAACATATTTTGATTACTTGCCGAGATAGCTTCTAGTAATTTAGGTTTCATTAATTAATATTAATATTTTGCTCTTTAGTAGTTTTTAAAGTGAAAATACAAGATTTAGTTTATAAAGTTCCTAGAAATGCTGTGTGTATTTTACAGTCTATATTTGTGTATTTTAAATAAGTCTATATCGTATAGTTAACCGTAAAAATTCTTGACATTCTTTTATTGTCTTTTATATATAAATGATGATTTTTACATCATCAGAACGCAAATTACCACCATTGGTCACTACTCTGAAAAATAAAAAAATAAGATAAACCGAATGATAGGTAAATGTGAGGATGCTTAGGTTTGGGGAAGACAAGAAAATTATGACGAATAATCTTCCGTGAAACAATATAATATAATTCAGGTGGCTAAATTAATTAATTAATTAATACAATCGTAATGATGATTTTAAAATTTCATACTTAAAGTTGGAAGGGTAACTACACATTTATATGAAAGCTATAATAAAATATATGTTGAAAACATGCGCTCTACTTTATGGAAAAAACATTGAAAGTTTTTTACTTTAAAACTACTACTTAGACTTTATCTAAGACTTGTTGTTATATTATCTATGATTTGTTAACATTTCGTCAACTTAATCACGTCTAAGGAATCACTAAGCGAATTTCAATGGTTTAAATTTTTGTATGAGGCTTGTACGTCACGCTTACATTCTTGTGCTGTCATATTATATCTTCTCCAATATTAACAAAATTCAACATATAACCATCTATAGAAAAATGCAAAAGATACTTAAGAATTTTAATAGCTTAAATTTATAATAAAAAAATCAAATGTTATGTACGTAAGAAAATGCAATAAACGGTATAATGAAAGAAAACAGCCACTATTATATAGTAGTATACATATAGTCATTAATTATAACGAGATAACTACGTGGCGGGAAATAATCGAGCAATGATCCTAAGGGATTACTGGAGACACGCTCACGGAATCTAACATATTTTTGTATGTACTGTTTTTTTATAAATGAGATCAATATTGCGAACGTTGGCATATCTTCACTGTTATATAGAACATACACTGTGTTTTCGCTTTATGTCCTAAAAGAGAAAATGAAGTTTTAAGACCCTTTTTCCGGCCCGTCTTGGTGCAGAAACGTAGAGTCTGCCTGTAAGCGCGACAATTTGTGGGTTCGATACTCACTCGGGAAAGAAAGATTGTTCTATTTCCATTTTTTCGCTCTGGAAACGAGGAAAAACGCTGCGTTGAGTTCCGCCATGCCAGAAAGCAAGGACTAAGAAACGGAGTGTCTTAATACTAGGTTTCTATGGTTCCTGCAGGTCCCTTTGCCTACCCTGTCAAGTGCGGTAAGAAATAATTGTAGACACATTAATAAAAAAGGAAATATTATTTCAATAAGTATTTAATTATTTTCTCGTTGGACACATGAGAAGAGATGATAAAATAGCTTTGACCTGATAATAAGAAATTTGATGAGAAAATCCTGCCACCTGATGAATTAACGGTGTAAAGATAAGGATGCTTGAAGGACACGGCCTTCTCAGTTTGATGTTTTTATTAGCCTTTAAAATTTAGTACAAAAGATGGCTTAAGTCCTGTTAAGTTATTGACTTAGGTGTAACATATGTTTAATAATTTTAATATAGTTACTTACAAACGTAAGAGTTATATATAAAGACAAATTATAGTATATTTTTTTAAATATTATACATCGGTGTTGAGTTCCGCCACTCAACACGCAATGCCTTGAAAAAGGCGGAAAGTGGGGTCGGAGAAAGCAGGGACTAAGCAACGGAGTGTCTTAACAATAAGTTCACACAGTCCCTGCAGTTCCCTCTGCCTAACCTGCCATGTGCGGGATAAAGCGTGAAGCTAAAAAAAATTACACATTTCATCTTTAGCCGTCCAGTGACGATTGCCTCTTTTCTTTCGTCTACTATAATCAACTTTTAAAACATTTTTATGCGACCTTACTGCAATATTGTCGATGCTGTATTCTCGATGAACAACAAAGCTGTTCTTCTATTCTTTCTTACTGCTCCCCTAAATACTATTTTCACCTATCATGCCGCGCTCTGCCTTTTAATTAAAAGAGGGGTTAAAAATAAATCATTTAAGTCAAAATTTAACACATTATAATAAGATTCTATGCCGCGCGACGAATTCAAATTTTGCATACTCTCCAATTGCACAAATCTTACCTAAAAACAAGTAAGGTTAAGTTGGTAATAGTTTTTCTTGTCAACTTAAATAAATAACAAAAATAAAAGACTCATAATACAAAAGAAATATACACTATGAAAAAGAGATATATAATTTTTTTATGAACAAGAATCTAAAAATAATTTAATTTTTAAGGTTAATAAATGTTAGGAAAGTTACTATTTATATTTAACAGTATGTTAAAATAGACACCCATTTCAGCTCGTACTACGCTCGAGGATTTCAAAGGATTGTTTAATTAAGTATATTTAATCCTACACTAAGCACTTACAATAAATTTCAGCGTTTTTAAAATTGAGTAATACTATATTCTATAGAGAGAAAATTATTTTATTGAATCTTGTATTGTACACATAAATAAGGTAACTTTTAGATATATACTTTAAAGTAGCGAAAATTTGTTAAAAATCTCCCTCTAGTAAGGCTAACAACAAAAATTTGTAACAACACAAACATTTTCAAGCTCAACAAGAAGGTTTTTGATTTATTAAATTACTTTAAAAATACTATACGATTCCATATACTTCATATCTCAATCAATAAATTTATACCAAAATTATAACTTAAATAAATTGTTCCTTTAAATGTGAAAATGTCTTTCTGTGACACTTTGTGGGTTTAAGTTCTACTCAAGGAGGATGGATTATTTTTTTATTTCCATTTTTTTCCCTGGCGCTGTGCTGCGTCACACAACACGCAATGTCGGAAAGCTTTGCACGGAGTGTCTTAACACTACATTTTCACACTTTCTCCGGTTCTCTCCGACTACCCTGCTATAATCGGGATAGAGCGTAAAGCAAAAATTAAGATTTAAATTGTATCGTTATCTATTTACAATCATTAAAAACTGAAGTTGTTGAAATATACGAAATTTGGTTTAAATTAATGACAGCTCAATGGAAACACCTAATTAAATATATATAGACCTCGCTGTAATATATCAATAATATCAACTTTCATCATTTGTTTCAATATATGCTATATAAAGCTAACACAATGATATTGTCATATAGTTATTTTTATATTTATCATCCATCTGACATTATTAATAATTCATAACAATAAGTAATTCAATATCGTAAGACCGATTAGAAATAATTTAAGTATTAGCTTACTCAAAAGCTTTTTTCTTGTATATAGTCATCTTTAGGTGACAAATCTAAAAATAAGCTCATTTCTTAAAATTGAATATTTCTAAAATATCTATGTCAATTACTAGAAATTATTCATAACAGCAATTTTAACGCCATCTATGCAAGCATGCTAAAGCTCAATGTTGACTCGAAAACGAATAAGCTTTAAAGCTTTAGCTGTTGCCAGCTTAAAATGCAGCATGTAACCGATAGATGGCGTAGCTTACATAAACTAGCAAAATAATCGAAGTATTCATATTAAGGTTGTTTTTTTTTATTTTATTGAAGTATTTTAAAAATAATATAAAGCTTTTAAAATGTCTTAGTTTTCATTTCTTTTATTTTATTTAAGACTGTACGTAGAACAAAAATTCACGTAACCAAAAACAGAAACAATTTTCAAAAATATGTTTTGACATACTAATCGACAACAAGAAAACATGCATAAATCCTTTATGGCTGAGTAAAAGCATGACAAACTCTTACAGATGATTTGGATACTTCTTTTTGTATTTAGTACAGAGTGGGTAGACGAAGAAAAATAAAATAATTTAAATAACTAATAATTTATTTGTCTGTTTCAGGTACGTGCACTTTGGATGCTAATACGGTATACATAGTATATACTACATAATTTTAAGAAAATTGGTAAGTGGATATATATGTATTTTAGTATATAGGAACTAGCTTCTGTACATACCTTTAATTTTTCATTAATTCCTTAAATATTACACATATAAGAAATATGCTTCGTGTTTCATCATCTACATCTAAAGGCTAGCAAAATATTAAATTTTTAACAACATAACAATGGAAATTAATCTGCCTTAAATAGATGGTGTAAGATTATATATTATATGGTTATATATAAAACGTAGAATCATATTAATAAAATACAGTTTTAAATAAATTAAATATTCTAGATAAAAAAATATCAATATTGTCAGTTGTAAGGAAAGTTACTACTTTATATTGTATATTAATGATAATATTTACACGATTAATTTACGTTTATTTGTGGGTGTGGGTACAACAGGGTGCTCTACGCATCTTGTTGAAAAAGGAGAGTCTAGAGAATTGCCTAGAACACACTTGAAATTTTGCACCGCTGTTCAAATATCTATTTCTGAGTAAATATCCGTAACGTCGTCCAAAAAAAAAACAAACACATTGTGTTGATATTATAATACTATATAATTGATATATATCAAAATAACATTTGATTTAGAGAATCAGTTCGAGTTTAGTTAAGAAAATTAGTTCAAAAATTTAATTTCGTATACGCTCAACATTGCTCATTTATATTAACGAAAGGACAATAATATTCTTGTTTCTTTATCTTAAAGGGAAGGCAGAGACTATGCAGTCCTAAACACGCTCTATTTTCCACTACTGATGTGGAATGGTGAAATTAAATGCCATTGTTTAGTGCCAAACCGAATTCTATAACCATCACATTGACCCTAGTATGGTAATTTATGTGTATACACATAACTATAGTAATTAGAATATGATTATATCATAATATTTTCGAACTCAAACAAGATGTATAATACAGTAAATATACTTTCAAATTATATTGTCGTAAGGCAATAATTTTGAACTTTAAACCTTCTTTAGTGTAAAACTTTAAAGTTAAGTTTTTAAGTGTTCTAAGTAACATGTAGAACTCGTATTCTAAATAATTAAATATTGTTGTTCCAAAAAAGTAAATGTTGCACTAATAAATATCTTACCACTTTTGTTTTACTGTGTAAAATACAGTGTGTATCAAAATCGAAAATGTACAAAATCAAAGAATTTAAAATATAAATTATATATGTTGTGATACAAGATTAAGGGTACCTGATCGGCTACTACCTTGAATGATCTTTAATAAATGGTCGTTTTGTTAATTAATTCATTCATTGTAGATAATGCCGAAGGAAAATCCTGTAAATAGCATAAGAACCTCCCAGAGGGTATCTGTTCTCTATGGCTGCCATAGTGGGAATAAAGCTTAAAGCTTGTAATAATTACATATATTTACGAGTGAAATTTAAACTGATGTTTCTTTTAGCCAATAAGGTGCATATGTTAAATGGTAAATTTATTGAAAAAATGATAATAATAATAATATAGAAAATGTCCACTAACAGTTCCATTGACTCGATTTTTTTATTCAAAGTGGGGCACGAAATGTTTCACTAGATTTTCTCTATCTTACTATAAGCGGAAAGATGTCAAAGTAAAAATGAAGAAGAACATGCTCAGATGGTTTTAGCACGTCGAAAGAATGAGTGACGAAAGAATGGTAAAAAAGATATAAAAATATATGATGAGTGGTAAGAGAGATAAGGGGAGACCTCGGTTGATTTTCGAAAACATAGTATCGAAGATACTGGAGGAAGGTCACGTAAAAAGCATGAGGACTCCCCGGAGAGCATGTATGAAGAGGTTATTGATAGTAAACGAGGCGAAAGCGGTATGCAGAGACCGCAGCGTTTGGCGCTCCGTTCTCTCTGACTACCCCGCTAGCGATAGAGCGTGAAGATATGTATGTATGTATATGTATGTATGTACTATAAGCGGGATATGGTGTGAAGCTACAAAATATATACATTTTTCACAGTAATATCCACACACTACAAATTTCTATTTTAATATACATTTATTTTGACACAGCCAAAACTACTGTGCTTTTGATAGCGTAGAGAAATGAAGTACCGAGAGGGATAATAATAAATTTTACGTTACATAGTTCACGCAAACGAAGTATAGTAGTTACAAACTGTATTTAATAAAACATTGTTGAATGAGAAACGTTGAAATAGTTTCTCGATTACCTGCATACCAAATGGTAGACACTCTTCTGCCCCTCGAGAGACGGCGCGCCGTTCGATAAAAGTTAAAGTTTTACTAATCTTAGTAGACTGGGAGTACCCTTGTTTAAAAAATAGATTTTGAATATTTGACTTAAAAAGAAAATAATTTAATTTTAAATAAATTTTAGGTTTTGACAAAATGATTTTAATAATTGTAGATGATTTGACAAATGACGATGATTTTACAAAAAGTGGCTTTTTGAACACTATAATCTCCTATATATGTATATTTTATTTAATGACGGAAAAAGCTTAAAACAAATAGTTAAATATTAAAAACATTGCGGCTTATAATTAAAAGAAAATTACACTTAGCTTAATTCATAAATTATTTCTTATTTATTTTAACTTACAAAGTTAAGTTTAAGCATCGGAACGCACCATTCAAGTGTTACATCTACGTAATACGAGTAGCAGCGCATGTTTTATCGTATCACAGTGCGCGCGCAGTCGTCACTGGAAACAGCGTATAACGCCGGTAGTAACCAGCCGGGGCACACGTGTTTATAGCTTAACCAATATTTATCAAAACACGACCCAGGCTGGACAAGAACTCGATATAATAAATAAAACTTATAAAAATTACAGGAAAATGGGAAGCTTAGATATATAATTGTCAATTTAGTGCAATTTTATGTGTTAACGGTGGTTCAAACGTTTGTTTTAAACTTTTGTTATCCTCATATGTAAGTACGGTAAGATAAGATTACATAAGTGAGTTTGTTTTGTCACAATATTGTTGTTATTTGTATATGAAACGCCGATTTTTTTATATATTTTTGTCAAAAATGAAGATTCATTTACATATTATGCATTTTTATATTATATACTACATATAAAATATAACATATATATAAATATTATTTCATTTATATATACATATACATTGGTATATATATTTTTATATAAACTGTACCTTCACCTCGATTTATCAAACAATATCACGTGACTGACGTGAATGAAAGTTTCCACGAGAATTGTTTTACCAATTTCGCTTTTTTATATTATACTTGTAATTGCTCGTGGCTTTGTATATAATATTATAAGCCCACACTGTATTTAAATATTTTATATAAGACTATAACGCTATGTGTTTGGTTTGAAATGGAAAGTAGAGTTATTTGTAACGAAATTTATACAATCTCTAATTTTATATAAATATGAATTAACTTAATTTCCCAATTAAGAAGATTTTTTTACTTCCAATATTTTTTACTATAATATAACAACAACACATACATTAATTATTATTGTCGTAAAATTATTAATAAACCGCTTAAGATAGAGTTAGTTATACCGATCGGAGCACGTTGTTGTTAGTATTTGAGTGACAGACAGTATTGTTCATCCAGTTGGTGCGCTAATTTTCTTATTCGTCTCAGTATTAATGAATACTATAAAATTATCTCTATAAGAGATTTCTTCCAGCCAACCTGTGGAAGTGGGTGAAAGCGGGAAGTAGCAAGAAAAAGTAGTATTACCTCCTCATCTGTTCCACTGCATCAGTCACGGAACTCTCATTTGCCCGATGACAAATCGACCGATAGCGTCTTTCTCGGCATTAGTTCCCGAGCAGGTGTGTCTCATAGTGCAATCCCGAATAGGCGTATCTTGTAAATGCGACGACAGGTCTGGGTCTGTCATTACCGATTAATACGCTAATCCGTGCATACAATGATTTTTAGAGAATAAATTTTTCCCTTTGTTCATATTCTTTCCAGAGGTTCTGTTTTCTCCGCTTTTTTGACATAATATTCCTTCTTCCTTCCTTAGGGAGGTAATTCCATTTTATCATAAATCTCATTGACAGCGTATGTTAGCGCTTCAGTGGACATCTATAGGATCTTGCTGGCTTTACTGATAGTTGTCTCTGAGCTAAGAGCTATATATTTTGAATTAGTTTAGCATGTGAGTGAAGGGTAGTTGATTAATTTCTTGAATATACCAAGGAAGTATAATTTTTCTGATTGCTTTCTCAAAATTTTATATGACATTTCATAGAATTTAATTATTAAGTAATTGTAGGAAACAGAAACGTAAATGGCGGATCCGTATATATTTATTTCGAAATTTACTGTTATATGAAAAAATAATGTTAAAGTGGTTACTGCAAAAATTATCCACATATGTGCCTCCCCTAGCTTTTACATTATTAGCTAATTTATCAAGTCACTTATCTCTTATAACATGATATTGACGAAATGTAGAGGAAATTACTTAACGTGATATTCTATAAATAAATTGTAATTTTAATAGTTGGGTAATGTATAACATTCACTCAAAACAAAATGTATAAAAACGCATTAGATGATGGTTGCAAAAATCAAAATCGTATTTAGTATATGTCACTTAAAAATAAAATACTATTAATATAGAGATTCATATGCGATTTCACTCGCATGTTCTAAGTAACTAAGAATTTTTGTGATACATTGAAGTTGGTTGTTCTGATTTAAGTTAGATATATATACATAGCCTTAATTCTTCTCCTACAATTTTCAACTCAAAAGTTCCTGAGATTAGCATGCCAACAAACACATTTCTTGTTCAGCGTGTAGTTAATATTTTATATTTTGCGACTCACAATATAATTTTTTCTGCTTTTTAATAAGAAACATAATACCACGTAATGTTATTAAAAAAATAATATAATTTTATCACGCTACCTATAAAACATAAAGGCTTTTTATTTATTCATGTACATGAAATGATATATGACAGCTTAATTTAAACGTCACGTGAATTTCTTCATTATATATTTACGCTGTTATAAATTACGCCATTTTGGTGCAATTTCAATATTTCGGTTAAAAAATAAATATATGTACTTGTTTATGTCCTGAAATTCGATATAAGATTAAAACGGAATGTTTCGATATAATTTTCTCTTTTAGTATTCTACTATATATATGAATTATGTAAAGTTAATATCCATGATAAACGCCCAGTATGGAAAAGTAGGATAGCAATCACTGTATTTTTAAGCTTCACGCTTTAACCTGCATATGGCAGTATAAGCGGAGGAAACCGCAGGAACTATGAAAACCTAATCCTATAGATATTTTAAAATATAATTGTACTTGATCTATCTCTAGTCCACACCAACTACTGCACCACCTACATACTACAAGTTCTAATTATTAATTTATTTTTATAAGTGTTGTTTTTTTATGTAATCAATTTATATATGAATTAAGTACGGTGGCAGCGGAGGATCCAAAAAAATACCAAATCTTTAAACTTATTTATTAAAAAAAATTATTACATTCTAACTTATAACTAAAAAGGTGACTACTTGCTCGATGCTAGAGACAAGAGTGTCTTATAATTGAAAATTACTTATTAATATAGAGTTGAAATTATATTAATTAAAAGAATACATGGAAAATGCCTTTGAGTGTTAAATTACTTGCCGCTATTATTCTTAGATCTGATACAATAGTGAACAAGTTATGCGGAGCCTGACTAATTGAAATTATATTAAAAAGAATACATAGAAAATGCTTTTAAGTGTTAAATTACATGCCGCTAAAATTCTCCGATCTAATGCAATATTGAACAAGTTATGTGGAGCCTGACTAAGCGATCCCAGGGTAGTGTGGATACGTAACACCTCCCTCCTGAAGAACAGCACCTATTCAGCGTCCTTGGATCTTGAATAGTGCTGGAGAATTTGTTCCACTGGATCTGGAGTCCTAGCTTCCTCCTTGGATATATCCCTTTCGGTTGATCATGCTCTACATTTTCAAATTTTCTTGATAATTTTTACAAATATATAGAAAATATTTTTTTTTATAGTTGCCACTAAAACAAATCCATATAGCGGAATCGTTATACAGGCTATCGGGTGTTGTAGATGTTTTTGAAAAAAGCTTATTTTGCAGAGATTTTTCTATTTGCTTCATGGATGTAGGACAAATTTATTGAATTAAGTTTTACTGTCACTTGAGGATTTTTCTTTAATTTTAGTTTAATACTAGATAAATCAATAATTTTTAATGCTTGTCCCTTTGTATAAAACATCTTTTTCGTAGTGTGTAGTACAAGGTAACTTCTATGTATTTTCGTATATTTCTGCTTGTTGCACGTTGGCTGTTAATAAGATAATATCTATAGTCTGTTTGACTGCTTCTGTAGTAAAGGTAATTGATGCGCAATGACAGGAACCTTGCAGATCTTGTGATATTATAAGACTCTTGTTATAATATGGCTGTTTTTCTTGATTAAAATTTAGCTTATGATTATTTAAATATGATTCACCAATCTTCGGGCATTCAGCCTCTATGTACATAAAATCATTTTCGTGAATTGCTTTT
The DNA here is from genome assembly GCA_037178615.1 of Dione vanillae. NCBI lineage: Eukaryota > Metazoa > Arthropoda > Insecta > Lepidoptera > Nymphalidae > Dione > Dione vanillae. The sequence continues at coordinate 1,502,722 of JAZFAU010000138.1, read as the reverse complement.
ATAAGGCTGAGGAAGGATAGGGATTTCTTGATTCATTTTAGGTACAGAGGACAGGTGATATAAGACATACTTTTTAGGATACACGTTCAGAAATTTCTAAGCCAAAATAATATGAAAAGAATTTAATCAAAATAATTTCTAAACCTATAATATTGAAAATTTCATTTTTCTTATAAAATTTGAATTAAGCTTGAATTTAAAGTTTAAAATAATTTGAAAAATTTTAATTAATTTTAAAGTTTGAGTTAATTTTAAAACAAGTCAAATTTAAGTTGATTGACAAAATAAATTTAAATTAGTTAAAAATAAAAGAAAAATTGAAGTTAATTTTGAAATTTGAAAAAAAATTAAATTGATTTTAATTTTAGGAAAAAAATAGAGTTAATTTTAAGATTTAAAAAAAAATAAGTTAATTTTAAAATTAAAGTAATCTGAGCTATTAGCTCAGATTAAATTTAATAAAATTGAGCTTATTTTAAAATTAGAAGAATTGAGTTAATTTTTATGTTCAAAAAAAGATCAGTTAATTTTAAAATGAAATAAAATATGACTTAATTTCAAAATTAATAATTAAAGTTAGTTTTTATATTAGGATAATTTGAGTTACATTTAAAATAAAAAAAAAATGGTTATTTTTTAAATTAGAAAAATTAAGTTAGTCAAAAAAAATCATATTTTAATTAATTGTTAACATTCTTTAAATTCTTTAATAAATGTTCTGGATACTTTTGGTTGCTAGCTAGCTTGTTCACATTTCTTTACGACATTTTGAGATATCTAAATTTTTAAGCCAAAAAATATTCATTTTACGAACCACAATTTATTATTTTGCTCCAGTAAATTAATGACTATATGACGTCTATATAGTCGAAATTTACGGAAATACTTTTTAATTCTGAAACTAATCTATGGATGTCCTCACTTAACATAATTAATTAAAAAAATTAAGATATTGGGAAAGTTTTCTAATTTTATTTTAACTCATTGAATTTATATTTAAAACGTACTAGTGCTAATTATTTGCAATGTAACAAAAATGAAGCTACTTTGAGCTTAATAATTTAAAATTTTTATTATTTTTTTTTAACTCCCAGTATATTGGCAAAATTACTTTTTTTTATTAATTAATTAACTTTTTTCGTCGACATCAATATCGTGACAATTGAACACTACTAGGTACTTTTTTTTTAAATGTAATATTTGCTACATATAGGTGTTTCTTGTTATTTTTTTTTGCTTATATTTATTTATTTATTTATATATAAATACAAAGTTACATATTGCATTTTCTTCACAGTCTTAAGCTCTTTAGCTTGTCTGACCATTGCACATTCCTAGATTTGTTAAAAAAAATATATATGATTTTAAAATTATAATATTACCATATCGTTATAAATGCTAAAGTTAACATTCTCATAGTGAAGTAAATCGAATCTATGACAATATATTAATAATCTATGACTCTTATATATATTATATATTATAATCGAATCTATACAATTATATATTTACATTACCTTTTTTACATTATATTTAATTTTTTTTTTGTGTGTTTTTACTCTTAAACAAAAACAAATAGGCTTGAGGTAGTTACTTATACATTAATAAGACAAAAAAATGTGAGGTATATCGAAAAAAGTAATTATGCGTATGCATCAGGCATGTTGCTACAGCATGTTCACTATTTGATCATTTATTATTATATTTTGTTTTATAAATGTTACTAGATGCTTATAAGTTTTTAAAGTTAGTATTAATTTAAATGTAGTTGGATACGATATGTTACATTTTATATAAATCAGTCATTAAAAAGAAAATATTTTTTTATTTTTTTTTTAATATTATATGAGGTAACTGTATCTCTTAGTGATTTCGGTAGTTCATTAATTAATCTTGGTAATATGAAATTTGTTGTTCTTTTACCATAATAATTATTGGCTCTTATTGTTTTGATTGTGTTATTTGAGATGGACCTTGTACGTATTTGGTGTTGAACAAAGTTTTTGTTAAATCGGAAGAAGTTTTCTTTTAGTAAAATAAATTTAACCTTATCATAGATTGATAGTACATTGCAATATTTAAATAATTTATCTTCGTCGTGGTTATATTTCTGCCTCACTGAATAGGGCACGATAGTTTTGAGTGTTCTTATTTGTATGTTGTAAATTTTACTAAGGTGACTTTTAAATGTTCTCCCATAGCTACCGAGCCCATAATCAATTATGCTCTCCATCAGCGCTGAATATAATAGTAGTTTAGTTTTAAAGTGCAATTTATTTTTAATTATATAAAACTGAGTAATTGTTACCCTGTGTAAAATTAGGGGCAAGTTAAGGTCGATATGCTTTAGAATTTCTAATGGATATCTATCAGACAAATTACTAATATTATTACATTAATAATTTTAAAGTATTTTTTTTTGATAAAATTTTTAGTAATTTAAAGTCTTCGATGTAAAGAGGTGTCATTAATAGAAATATTTTTTCGGTCATGATCGTCATGTATGTAATTTTGCAGCATTTTCTACGAATCAAATAAAATTTGATGTTTAATTATTTTACGAAATCTAAAAAAAATATTAATTATGGTGTAATTAAAACTTTATTTGAAATTTTGTGTAATAAACGTAGAGCCTTTATCTGTCTTATTATCTAACTTAGCCATTTTTTATTTTCTTAAAAAAAAACTAATATTATTTTAATGTTATTTTCTTATTCTAAATGACGTTAACCGTGTTGAAAACGTTAAAAATGCTAAACCTAGGAGTCCTCGATTGCCTCTGAAGGGAAATCTTAGAAATGGATAAAATAAAAGGATTTAAATCTAGGGATAAGCAATCACTAGAACGATTCTAATGTACTTACGGTTAAATCTGGTCTTCTTTGGTGTATCAATGTTTGGATACGCCTCGCTATGCCGCCTCGTAGATTCTGGATACTCTTCATGGTGCTTGAAAGCCACCCGGGTGGACCGCGACGTTATTTCTTAAGAAATTTATATTACGTTGCTCGCGACCCGGCCCGCGAGTATCCTACCGACTGCGCCAATTAAGTACGGTGGCAGCGGAGGATCCAAAAAAAACCAAATCTTTAAACTTATTTATTAAAAAAAATTATTACATTCTAACTTATAACTAAAAAGGTGACTACTTGCTCGATGCTAGAGACAAGAGTGTCTTATAATTGAAAATTACTTATTAATATAGAGTTGAAATTATATTAATTAAAAGAATACATGGAAAATGCCTTTGAGTGTTAAATTACTTGCCGCTATTATTCTTAGATCTGATACAATAGTGAACAAGTTATGCGGAGCCTGACTAATTGAAATTATATTAAAAAGAATACATAGAAAATGCTTTTAAGTGTTAAATTACATGCCGCTAAAATTCTCCGATCTAATGCAATATTGAACAAGTTATGTGGAGCCTGACTAAGCGATCCCAGGGTAGTGTGGATACGTAACATATGAACCTATTGAAATATACACATTAAAAGTCACTTGATTCTATAGAATCGTTTAGGAGGAGTAATATGACTTACGAACGTGGAAAAGAATAATATAAAAAAGTGTTACCCTCTATCCCGGATATAACAATGTAAGCAGAGAAAACCTAGTGCTATGACACTGTGCCCTCCATTTTTCACTTTTTGTTGCGCGACGGCATTCTACGCCGGGTTAGTTTTGTAACCAAAACGTGGGAATGAAAATAAGTGAATGCTTAGTTGTTCTCATATTTCACTCCACTGCTGCGAATGGAAATCAAATTGATACTTAAAAATATATACATATCTATATAGTAAGAAACTATGTTGAGAAAATAAAAATGTCATCAACATCTAACGTAATCCAATCCGATTTGACCCGGTTACACCTGTCGTAGCCACCTGGCGTAATGTGGACTGGAAAAAAGTTTATTTCTATAGATTTACCTTCGTATTGGTAGGGAGATCACGTTCAAAGGAAAGATTGGATGCACGCTCCATACATAGCGTTTAGAACGTACGTAGCACATATATGTTTTGCTATATGTTGTTTGGAGCATTTATAGATGTTTTATGTAATTTTTTTGTGAAGTAGGCATTTGTCTGATTTTGAAAAAGCTCGGTTATTACTATTTTCTATGAAATTGCTTTAAGTAACAGTAGAATACATACATATAGTATTGGCAAACGTAGTGTAGGACGCCCTCCGGCCCGCTGGACCGACGACATACGCAAAGTTGCCGGAGCAGGCTGGATGAGGGTTGCGGAGGATCGGGATATTTAGCGCAAACTTAGGGAGACCTACGTCCAGCAGTGGACTGCGATGGGCTGACGACGATAGTATAGAGTGATCAGAAGGTTAGTATAAATTTGAAACATTAAAATATCCCGAAATAATGGAGATAGAGAGGTACAAATTGACACACATGCTTGAATTGATTAACGTTTTGTTAGAAACAAAATAAACAGTAAAATTTCCAGCAGACGATACTAGTCGGCAAAACGTCAGTGACTGCGGATGAAAACTATATATAAAAGGCGGTTATGAGGGAAAAATCTCTATATCGTATATGCGATTATTGGCTTTGAGATTACCTGCAATCGCAAGTGTATCGCGGCAACATGTGACTTAAATATCTTACCATTACACACTTTACAGTTCACAACATTATTTCTCTACTGTATATTAAGCATTTCCTGGAATATCTTGGAATCTCATCTTTGCTTTGCCTTAATTTTTAAGCTAATTATTGCTTTTTTTTAAATTGAAGCGATATTTTATGATTTTTTCTTGAATCTAATAAAACCCAATGAATCTAACCAAACCTATATTGTTCTATTCACCTATTCACGTGTGTCAATTTTTACCTCTCTATCTATATTATTCCGTGATGTATTAATGTTACAATGTTACAAATTTATACTTTTTCATCATTCGGTATTTTTAACAATCTCTTCAATAAAATATATAACCTACAAAACATTAAATGTACAAGACATTGGCTTATATAGTTATATAGCTTTTGCTTCCTAAATTTTACCAGAATTAATATTAGGCCACAATATCACCGTTATATCAAATCTGATGAAACCAAAGTTATGTTTCGGTAGGCAATAAATAATAACATTATCAAGTTTATAAGACATACCAAAGTAAAACATATTTTAGGCTTATAGGGATATATTACCACAATATTCAGTGAACGTTGCGATATGATTTTCTTATGATAATTTAGAGCTGATTTACTTATTTTGATATATAGAAAAGTGACTAAACGTCACCCGTAGTGCGGTGGTATTTGATTGTGAACGGGATCGTTTTGTCGTGCGCTAAATTCTCAATTAGGATATAATACACTGGAAATAATACAATATACAGGGTGCAATAATATTTATGTTAAATTATTTTTTAATCTTACTCATATATATTTTTGGCAACAATTTTTAGTTAGCAATACGTAGTCACAGGTACACTGTCAAGGCCCAGTGTCCACAGTATACTAACTGGCTACATAGCGTAAATGTAGCACCTACTGAAATGTTCGCAACTAATATGAAAGGTTGTCAATTCAAGTCTTAACTGTGAGATACAAAATATATTTGCCAAAGCGAGAATGAAGTAACAAAACGCAGCTTTTTCATCACCATAAGATCTAAAAAACATAAAATATACAGCAATACATAGAGAGACATTAAAGGACACCTTGTCTTCCAGTATACCTACAAATATTATTATAATTGGGAAACGTTTAAAAATATTCGCTTATATTCCAATATAAAGCTTTAAATAAATAAAATTTATACTTATGTCATTCAAGCTTATATTATGTTTCTCTATTAATAATTCACTCAAAGCGCTCAAATAACGCGTAAACTCAATGGAAATAACAAAAAAAAATGTATAATACACATTTTATAACATTGTGGTTATCACCACTTCGTAAAAGGACTTCATATTGGAGTCGTAAAATATTTTAAGAGGAGGTTGTTTAAATATTATAGGTTGCTTTAGTATTATTATTCAGCACAGGTTTAGACTTTATGTTGATCTTAATGTAAGCAAGTTACATATAGTATATATATTATTTTTTAACATAGCGTAAAAATTAAATATATGTACAACACTTTATTTCGCAGCTTTTTGTGATTTAGGTCTACAGTGAATTGCTCAGTAAACTTTACTACGGATTCGTAGCATATCTACGAGTACGTAGATGGCCTGTAGCAAAATTGAGGAAAATATTTTTAATATTTTAACTAACGTTTGGAACACATAATGTTATTAAACTATTATACCTGAAATTTTCATCCACATTATACTTAAAATTTTTATAAAATAAATATTAGATTCATACTAACCGGAAAACATATGAAGTTATTATGTAAACGCTACATTCACCAAGATATTACAATTCATTATACCTGAAGTAAAATACACTTATTTTTTATTTTTGCACTTTTACTTTAGAACGTACACAAGAAAAAGGGATAAGAAGATTCCGCCACTAGTGAGTTGGGCGACTTGCCAGTAAAGACTTTGTTAGAGACTGTTGCATCATCGTTTTCTTTATTTTGTACTTTAACACGAAAATTTGTATTGTATCATGTTTTTTAGGAAACTTTGAGAAAAAACACAGCCATTATCTTTTCTTTTAAAATGTAAAGTAATAAGAAATAATGTTGCCATAATTTCGTACTTTATGATATTAAAAATGGATAAAAAGTGCAGCTGGACTTTATACAAATCAAATTGAAATGTACTCGTAACATCATGAAAGTGTTAGATGGAAATGGTTAACATTATTTTTTAAAAAAGAAACAAATTTATATAAAGAATGGTAAAAAAGATATACGATGAAAAAGTGAGTGGTAAGAGAGGTAAGGGGAGACCTCGGTTGACTTTCGAAAACGCAGTATCGAAAATACTGGAGGAAGGTCACGTAAAAAGCATAAGGAGGTTAATGACAGAGGACGAGGCGAAAGAGGTATGCAGGGACCACAGCGTTTGGCGCGTTCTCTCTGACTACCCCGCTAGGGATAGAGCGTGAAGTTAAGTTTAAATTTATATATTTTTTTAGCTTTACGCTTTATCATATCATATTTAAAAAATAGATCCGTCGCATATAGCAGGGCAGGTAGAGAAAAACCAGTGTTAAAACACTTTGCTTTCCACTCTCTGCTGAGTTAAAAATATTTGAAAGAAAATCATAATTGACCTAATTGAGGGTAGAAACTGTGACCATACCATTTAAAGTTCTGATGGCTAAAGGTTTGACGACTATATTCTCACGGATAAATTAAATTATAATTAATCTTTGTCAAAAGCAGCGTTGAGTTCCGCCACTCAACACGCAATGCTCGAAAACTCGAACTCGAAAAAGGCGGCAAGCGGGGACGGAGAAAGCAGGGACTAAGCAACGGATTGTCTTAGGACTAGGTTCATATGGTTCCTGCAGCTTTGCCTACCCCGCAATATGCGGAATAAAGCGTGAAGCTAAAAAAAAGTATTTCTCAAATTGGCAATACGTAAAGGACAAAGTGATCTATCTACAAGTGTGGTATTTCCACTACCGGTTAAAGATAGGTAGGTATTAGGTAAACAAGTTATTTCAGTAGGTTAGTTATTGGGTAGAAGTTACACAAATTAATATGAAAGCACACAATAACATATTTTTACTTCAGTCATATTTAAAAGTGAAAGTTTTTTAATATCTTTTATTACATTTTTAATTTGTATATCGATATCGAAATGAAACGTTTCCAATTCACGATTGGACAAATTTATAGTCTAAATTCGGCAAAATCTTAAAGTTAGATTAGATGAATACAAAGCCATTGCGATATTGAAATATTTTCATATAAAAAAAAAACAAATTAATATTGCTGTTTTTATATATTGGGATGGAAACATTTGTTATATTGAAAATTGGGAAGGAAAATTTCTTATACTGACTTATACTGGCTTATTATATATGAGGAGTTAAATGAAACAACACAATTACCGTTTATAACTTTGGAACATAGTGCTATGATTTCCGGTTCCTGTTTTCTACTCAATTTTTGAGTAATTTTGCTTGCTATGCGGAACCCAACACTGCGTTTCGTCTTATTATACGGAAAATAATGAAACGTTTGCACAGCTGTGCCACGACAGATATCAATTACAGTCAGAAATATTTAAATAAATCTAAAATTTGACTTGTTTATTGTAATAGACTGTCTTAATATTTGAGAAATTTTTAAGAATATTTAGACACGTTCAAATCGCGAAAATTAGTAATCAAAATGTTAAAACATTTTTGACAGGACCAATTATGGATGTTTTGTGACAAAAGGTGATGAAATAAAAATCGATTCTTCGATTTTATCATTCAATAAGCTTTTATATATTAGTATTCAATGGGTATTTAATATTAGGTATAATTGGCAATAGTTAATATCATTTAGTGTAATTAGTGAATGCTACAATTTGTGCCATATTGCATATATAGAATTGGATTTTGTACTAAATTTTAGAATACTTGAACAGTTTGTGTTGGTTGAAATATAAAATATGTATGATACAGATTCTATTCAATATTTTATATATTTGAACTAGAAATAGCTTTTTATTATTATTCTAGATTCACATTAAATCGTGATATGAAAGGGAACCTAGTGTTAAGACACTCTACCATGTGTTTTTAGTTAGTTACATATATAAGTTACTTCATACATAAATATATAAAGCTAAAGCAGAGATCATGCAAATTAGGTGAACTAAATAGAACTTCAAGTAAAGACGGCGACTCTTATGTAAATAAGGTGTTTTATGCACATCTTTGCTTGAAACTGCAGTGGGAAAAGTGTACGAAAAACATATTGTTCTTCGAATTTCCTTATTTTGAGAAAGAATTCTGACCTGTTTTAAAGAAAAGCCTTCCTTATATTAAAGTATCCTCGTTTTTCGGAAACAAATTGTCAAATAGTGAAGCTAGGTAGGTACATATATTTATATATATATATATATATATATATATATATATATATATATATATATATATATATATATATATATATATATATATATATATATATATATATATATATATATATATATATATATATATATATATATATATATATATATATATATATATATATATATATATATATATATATATATATATATATATATATATATATATATATATATATATATATATATATATATAAAGCTGTTGTATTTTTTAATTTTGTTGTAATATTACATTACGTTACATTGTAATACATATTCAAATAGTCTAATAACATTGCTAAGCACGCTTCATGAAAACGTGAAAATTGCGCACTTTTTAAGTTGAATACTACCTGAGCTGATGTTGAAGTGGTGGAATTATTATATGAAATCATCTGTTTTACCTCGTTCATTTAAAATTTCAACGTAAAATCGTTATTGTTTTTTGGTCTTTTGTATCATTACTGTTAGATTTGTATTTTTTATTAATTCCCATAAGAGATAGTCAAAGCTACCTCTACCTGTCGTACGATAATTTTGTAGAGTTACGATCACCTGTAAAGACGTTGGTTTTACTCGATCACGCTTCGAGATAATGATAATTACTTGAACATCTATGACAAAATTCAACATAAAACATGGAATATCACGAATTTGAGCAGAGTGTTTTGTCACTTTATTTTCTTTTCCTTAACTTAACCTAACACCTATAGCAAGGTAGGGTGTTTAAATTATAAAATGCATTATAAATTTAATAAAAGTTCATATGTAGCACATCATTAATTTGTTATTACATTACTACAAAAAATCATTAAAGACATAACAAGATTTTTTAAGGTTGATTTACTCTGACCAAGTATTTTTAAACGTAACTAAAAACTTGATGAACGTCGTGGCGTATAGGCGTAAGGGTCCGCCTGTAAACGCGACGGTTACTGGGTTCGATTCCCACTCGAGGAAGATAGATTTTTCTATATCCATTTTCTTCACTCTGGTAACTAGGCAAAGCGCGGCGTTGAGTTCCGCCACTCAACACGCAATGCCTCGAAAAAGGCGGAAAGCAGAGACGGAAAAAAAGCAGGAACTATGCAACGGAGTGTCTTAACACTAGGTTCGTATGGTTCCTTCAGTGCCCTCTGCCTACCCTGCCATGTGCGGGATAAAGCGTGAAGCTCTAAAAAAAGTACTGCATTTTTCAACAAGCATGTTTATAGCCAATGGCTTGATTAGAAGTCGAATCTACAATCATAATCTAAAGCTACATTTATCCAAAAACACATAAGATTCAAATGCATTTAAATAATAAATGTTAATTGCATACTCACTTGAGTCAGTATGTACTTATGTAGATACTCGCCTATTGAAGCCATTCACCGATAGCTATGGCAATGTTTTCTTTAGCAGTTGAACGAGTTTCTTATCGATTTTTAGTTCAGAAATAAACTATTTTGTATTTTATTAATGACTTGATGATTTTGATTTACTAATTAACTATAAAACATATTTTCATATTATCAGACTTACTACACTACTAATTAACTATAAAAATTATTTTCATATAGACTATATATGTATATATATAAATAAAGACACTATTATTATTACTACAATTTACTATATAACTAAGAGAACTTGGTTTTAAAATTATATATTGCACAAAGCAATGCTAGAACGTCAAAGAACCTCGTAACTTATTATTTCCTTTGAAATTGTATCGAAATGTTCCGGGGAGAATTGCACCGACGAAATAGCTATGGCTTTTGAAAGAATTAATTTCTAAAGTAGATTTTTATCTTACTTCATCACAAGTATAATATCCTAATGTCCGTAATATCATTGTCACTAAAATGGATATATGTATATATTTTTCTCAGCAGCTTTACGCTTTTTTTCTGCTTATACGTGAGTTAGTATGTGGATAGTGGTATTGAGATATAGTCTGTCTCCGAACGAACTTCAAGATTTAGTAAAATGATGGAATCGAACACCATGATACCGTGATGTCTCACTAGAGCGATAAAAAAAAATCAAATTGCGCTCAAAACTACAAACATCGCATTAGCAACAGGCGTTCACTGACCTAAGATGGACCAGTAATAAATTTTTACATGATATAGTTAGAAATCTCTTGTAAAAGAGTTTAGTCTTAAATTACAAAAACTATAAAAGCAATGAAATTGTGTCAATCGCGGCTGTACCATGCGGCAGCGATCTTGGAAGGGAACTACTCTGAAATGTTGTTATTAAGTGACTTACGTCATTTACTACAATTACGTAGAATCTCTGTCTGTATACGTCCGAGATATATAGTCTACGTGTGTGTGTAGAAAAACTTATTAATAAATAGTAAAAAAGGAGGTGAATATTTTGATATAAAAAAATTAAATAAAGATGTAAATCTTGTATATTGAATTACAATATATACTAAACGAATTTGAACTTGTTACTACACAAGCACTATTGAACGCTTAAACTGATTCATACTGTGCTTTCCTTCGATCTATTTTATTCGACAGCTAGGCGCCACCTGCAGTAGTTTCATAACTGTCAAGTCAGTCCAGATTGAGCTCGACGGGAATAAATTTAAATATTATAACTTAAGTTTAAACGCATATATTAAACTTTATTTAAAATTTCTAATTCAATTTTAGTATAATAAATTAAGTTTTAAATATAGTTTCTGGTTTAAATTAATTTTAAATGGAAATGTCATTGCGTATAGTTGCGGGCGTCACGGGTTCGATAACGGTCTCGATTTTCTAAAGTTATTCTCTATAGATCATGAATGACCTGATATCATAATTTTATATCTGCATATAACAACATTCAGCTTATTATTTGGAACTACTATTGTTGAAGAAATCAATTGTATTCATTGTAAAAGCTTTATTTTATAAACTATTCGATATGAAGACCGGAAGGATGTGTCACTAAGCTTAAATTTCACTAAATACGCTTCAAATCTGATGTAAGCTAAATATGCTTGAAATCCATATTTTGATATTAAATGACTTATTCCATCATAACGAATGTTCAGAACAAAAGTTATGTTCATAAATTCTGAACGTAAATTGCTTTTCAATTCACGGATGTATGCCAAAACTCGTAGTAAGCGGAATTTTGGCTAATACACTATCGTGTAAGTTAGTTATAAATTTCGTGTCCTTGTTTCCAAGTAAAATTCAATAAATATGTAAATTATATTATTTTTAAAAAGTATATAGATTCGTTTTAATTATATAGTTTTTTGCTGAGTTTAATGTTTTATAATAAATGTAATTTAGAATAAATGACTGTTTTTTAAACTTCTTTCTATTCTCGCAAGTAAGTAAATATAATGCTTATATAAATAAAAATTTAAAAACATAATTTCAGTTTTTCAGCTAGTGGTAATATTAAGAGTCATAATTTAACGTTTTTGAACTACAATAATTGCATTCATTATTCGACGGCCACAATTCATCAGATGAGCTTAAATCTCCTAGATCTTTTAATCTACTTCTAAAAGTAAAAGCTTATAATTATAAAGAATAGAATAAAGAAGAACTTTCAAAGCTCAAGTGAACATGTTATTGATATGTTACACGTCACTGAGCTTCCCAAAATGAATGTAACAGTGAATTAATTCGTCAGCGCACATCACACGGAAACCTGGAAGATTGCCAGAACCGAAATACATACATATACAAGGTATTATTAATATATTATTGCTGTAAACAAATTTATCTGGTTTCACGAATTACCCCGCATGTAGCAGCAGGAACCGCAGGAACTGTGAGAACCTAGTGTTGAGACACTCCGTACCCTGCTTTCCGCCTTGTTTTTAAGGCATTACGTGTTTGGCGGAACTCAACGCCACGCTTTATAGGTCTTCATTAAGATAAAATTTTACACAAAGTGTTTTTTAATAAACTATTGAACACTGTTGGTCTTGGTTCGATTTCTTGTTAAATTATTTTATTTTATATTTGTATTTAGGCGAAGAGTTTATTTGGGATCTACTATTTAATTCAATTGAAAAATTTATTTTCGTTTCTTAGTCTATTAATCGAAGGAGGCTGTAGAGCATACTTTTAGTACGACTAGTACCAATTTACGTTAATAAATTAATTTTAGAGTTACTTCAACCACTTAGCTGGGTCATGAGTAATGCATTGCTTCTAGTTAGCTTTTAGTTACATTTCATAACTAAGGCAAAGCTGACACTTGCTTTTTTTGATCGAGCCAAAATATTATTTACAAGACATTTGCAATACACTGTAAGGCTTGTAGATAAGTAAAAAAAATATATATAAAATTCATTCATATTTCTAGACTATCCTGATAAAAAATAGTCGTTTAACGTGTGTGAAAATTTTTATAAAATTCAAATCGAATTGCTTTGACGTGCAAAAGTATTAAATGTGTTATTATATAAATATAAACTAAATTATAACTATTTAAAAATATACAATTCATACGTAATAAGGCAGGTAAAAGAAATCTAGTGTCAAAGCAATTTATATCCCACTGTCTGCCTAATTTCGGTAACAATTCTTATGAAGCTTAAGCCGTTTTAAAGCCGCGTTTCAGCTTGTTACCAGAACTGTGAAAAGAGAAGAAAATAATTTATTCCTCCTATTGGAAACCGAACCCACAACCCTCACATTTAATTACAGTTATTACGTACAATCACACTCTACATTTAATCTCCATTAAAATTATTGTTCTTTTTATTATGCCATTTACGTTTAACGTTTACCTTACAATGTAGCATGTTGAAATTACCCACAACAAACGAATAAGTCACGTGTTTCATATTACAGTTTTATTTTACTTCATTATATGTACTCAAATTGACCTAGTAATTACATGACTTTTTTTCAGTATTTTCATACATTTTTTTAATACTTATGAGGATGATATAAAACAAAGTTATACTATTGAAACATTTTGTTTTAGCAGATTTTTTGACTTCACGTTTCTACCTTTATTTGCTATTTATTTAAGATGCTTTATGTAGTGTGGCGGAATTTTGCGCTGTATTCATTAACATTTAAATATATTTCTACTTTAACACTTCTAAAATAAGCTTGAAATTACCACGACGTATTTCATGCTATCTCGTAACTTGGGCTTAGATTATATTTGACAAACAAAACTTGCTGAGACTACTATAAAAACTCAGTAGTAAATATTAATAAATATATATAACAGCATACTTACAGATCCTAAATTTCGTCAATAATTGACTCGCTGACAATTATTGAAAAAACACTATGAGGTAATTTGGTAATGGGTTAAAATTGACGATGGCTAATACTGTCAAATTGTAATCAAATATGTAAAGCTAAGTGAGGCTCTAAACGTGAAATCCTAAGTTTACAAAAAGCAAATTCGTCATCCAATATATTTAGTTGAGCGCGATCTTCATGAAAAGTGACACATATAATCATATACATAAATAAGTAATTGAATAAGACCACGAATATTATCCTACCAAAATGTTTCTACCAGCAAGTATGTAACCAAGACCATGATGTGTAACGAGAGATCTTATAGCAGACAAAGATATATGTGTGATACGGAAATAGGTCTTATGTAGAGCTAACTATCTAAATCTAACTAGAAGTCATTAAGCTAGAAGTAATTAAAAAAACATAACTCGATAAGCCCTACTTACTTCAAAAACGACACCTTCATAAATAGAAAGGTGAAAAATACATCAAATATTTATAATAATGAAACAACACATTTGGACTAAGTTGTAGTTTGCGAAGTTAGGGCTTGTAAATATAGTCTAAGGTGTAGAGTTAGAAAGTTTACACGATATCTGATAACTTTTTAACATTTTGAAATATAGCTTTGGCAACATTTTACATGAAAATAATTAAGTGATATCATAGTTATATTTAAGTTACAACTTTCTTTAATTCTTTTGTATACCGCAAATTTAAGTTTTTCAACCTTTTAAGTTAAATTTTCCGTTGACATAGATTGAACAGCATATATTTTGTGTGAGATTACTCTCATACATTTAAATATACAATAAATAATACTTTCAATACATAACATCTAAACGCAGCAATCAGTTCTATATATAGACCAACCTATTTATTTCACGGGTCACGAAATTGTCCCGAGGCAATAAAGCCAAACCTTTTATCCTACCACTAAGATAACCGGACGGTAGATAAGCTCGAAGTAAAATGTTAGTTCGCTTTTGTATGATAATGTAGGCCTATAATTAGAAAAGGAATTTTGTATTCATTTTACAAGAACTTCAAATTTTATAAGCTTTTTAGTTTTTTATACACTATCGAATTTAGATTATCTCAGTTAATTTTATTTTAACACTCAGGAATGATATTGATCATATTGTATATTATAGATTATCAATCAAAGAATATTATATATTATTAATCTATCATGTGAGGACTGTCGTGGCGCAAGGGTCACTAGCAAACCGTCGCGTTATTAGCAGCGTCTGCTTATAACGCGACGGTTTGCTAGTTCAATTCCCGCTCTAGGAAGATGGATTTTTCATTTTCATTTTCTTCGCTCTCGCAAATAGGGAAGCGCTACATTGCGTTCCGCTACTCAACACGAAAAAGCCGAAATCAGGGTAGGTAAAGAGTGTCTTTACACTTTTCCACGGTTTCTACGGTTTCTGTGATTTCCTCTGCCTACCCTGATATGAGCGAGATAAGGCGTGAAGTTAAAAAAATCTATTATATGTATGCCGACATATTCATTTATATTAAAACATTTTTTTATATATTAGAATTTTAAATAAAAGTTTGCGGCAATCGCAAGCAAGCTGCAAATGGGTTCGATTGCTACTCAATAGAATGAACTATTATCATTTCTACATTCTGGTAATGAGACTTAACACAGGTAATGATCAAGCCACTCAATACGTATTGTATCCAAAATTCTGCGGAAAGCCGGAAACGAAGTGTCTTAACACAAATTGTACATGTCTACATATATTATATATAAAATAACTGAAAATTCAATTGCTTAAAACCGTTGTACTAGACGAACAAAATCACTTCCGTTAGAAAACACTGCAAAATCATTATATTGTCCCAACAGAGCGATATAATATTAACAACCAGTGTACAAGAGCTCCTGGTTAATCGAATATAGTTCAATTTACTACTAGTTTTAAGGATTACTTTCACAGTTGGTAGGTCTCTACATTTGGTCTCCTTCTCTCTGGAAAGGATCCAAATGCATCAGAAATTGAAGCTTGAGTTAACAGACGATGCCGTTGAAAATACAGTAGTCATGTTAAATAATTCTATTCAACAAAATTAAACGCTTCTTTTAGAGCGAGGCTTAATGCTATTAAGTTGAGCTTACGAAAGTCGTACTGAAAACTTTTAATGATACTGTTTTTAGTAGCCTTTGTATTAAGTGTCAGTTTTAGCGTAGAAAGTGTCTTTTATAGTACAAATATCCACTGTTTTGTAAAAAAATACATTTTGAAATATTAACTGTCTAAATGCAATAACGAAATCGAAGACGAAAAGTCGGGGAATATTTTTGCCTAACATTACTGTATATTTTGTGAAAATGTGTCTAAAAATGAGTGAAAAGTGAAGAGCGTCATCTCTAGCCTTAGTTTGAGGTTAAAAGCTTTTACCTACCCAGGTATACTTAATTATTAAGTTTATGAATTTATATCCTGTTTTATAAATCGGGATATAAAATAATAAAGTTAAAAATAAAAAATAAACTATATTTTATAAGTTTCTGGGAATCACTCTTAAAATAAAACTTCATCAAAAAGTTTCATAAACATAATTTAGGTTGAGACTCTTCAAAGTATTATAAAGCATAAAATAGGCACAACAAGTACTCAATGTTACCAGAAATATATTCCAATAAACATTGTGCTTTTAAATTACGTATAATTGAAATATTTACTTTTTATTGCATGTTCAGTAAATTTTAGAGCTACTAAAGCTTAAACTTCAGCTTATTAAAACAGGAAAAATATATTGAAATTGGTAATGGATATTTTTAATTATTTTTTCTTAATGAATCTCATTTAGATGAAATGTCATCTTATACAACTAATTTAGTTCCTTAGAATTATATTGTAGTACCGTCGTGGCGCAGAGGCGCAACGTCTGCCTGTAACGCGACAGTTTCTGGGTTCGATCTCCAGTCGGGGAAGATAGATTTTTCTAATTCCATTTTCTTCGCTCTGGCAACTAAGGCAAAGCGCGGCGTTGTGTTCCGCCACTCGACACGCAATGCCTCGAAATCGGCGGAAAGCGGGGACGGAGAAAGCAGGGACTAAGTAACGGAGTGTCTTAACACTAGGTTCGTATGGTTCCTGCAGTTCCCTCTGCCTACCCTGCCATGTGCGGGATAAAGCGAGAAGCTAAAAATATATATATATATATATATATATATATATATATATATATATATATATATATATATATATATATATATATATATATATATATATATATATATATATATATATATATATATATATATATATATATATATATATATATATATATATATATATATATATTGTAAATAAAATACTATAAACATGATGTCTTAAATTATCCATGCCGAAAACTATAATCAAATGTTTATGATGTAAGGCGGGAATCGAATCTGTTACTCTTTATTAAATAACCAATAAGCTCACTATATACTAAACACTACATGGAAAAGCTATTTGACCATTTATATATAATCATACTATATATGTTTTGGTTTCCAATTAGGGCACCAGCGGTTAGCAACCAATTATGTTGCTACTCTACACGAATCCTAAGCTCTACCCGATGATTGATTGTGATTATATAACGATGTGGTCATATATGTACGTTGGATTGCATAATTACTGTGTGAGTTCGTAGTGTTATTTTATAGGCATTATAAATGAACTAGAGAGGTATTAGACTGATAACAGATATCACATAATGTAACTTTTAAACCTTTTGTTAGTTATGGAAGGTATTCTTATGATATTCTTTGATTTTTGATCAATTTTTAAAAGATTCCAATATTTCGAATTGTATTTATAGCTCTTTTTCTTATTACGAGAGTGTAAGTTATTAATAATTATGAATATATTAGTTTATAGTTAGATGTTAAATTTAAAAATTGTCTTTTCCAGCAGAATGATGTTTGAATTATTGAACAGCATTAATTTAATTATAAAAAAATTGTGTTACTTTTTTTAAGTCTTATTCTAGTCTTATTTCGTGTTTGAGTATATTCCTACAGAATAGCAAAACATAAATCTCTTCCACTTGCATCCTGTATATACTAGTATCATATTTAGTTCGAAAATGATTTAACATAGTTATACGCGTTCTTATAAAATATATTATGAATTTATATACTCATATTTGAATTGAGAATATATTAAAAACACATCACTCTGTAGATATTTTAACATATGTAGAGATTGAACATTGCATTTCGAGCAGAAAATTTAGAAATAGAGCGTTTTAGCATCAGGTTATTTCAATACCCTGTTATATGCAAATACATTGGAAAATGTAACATAAATATGTATGAATAGATAGGGGCTCATATATTATATATACACACATCACATGATAATTACAAAATGTTATTTGTAACTTTATAGATATATACTGAATATAAAAATAATTACATATTAAAGACAAAATAGGCTCAGCGTTTTGAATATCGACAAGTTTTTTTGATTTTTATATAATTATTGAAATATTAATACTGATTTTATACTTCAGAGACTTTTAAAACACAATGGTTACTTTAGTATACATTTAAAAAATACGCCAAAAGAGAGAAGACAAAGTCTCTTAACACTAAATTCTTTTACCTTTATCAAAACGTGTACAAAAAATTAAAATTAAAATGTGTTAAATCTTACTTTAAGTAATTCGTTCAATATTTATTGTTATGTTTTGAAATGGGAACCAACTTTACCAACGAGTCAAGGTCTATACGAGGTTAAGAAACTATTACAGGTTAAATGACCTATAATAAATTTTCTCACTATGAAAGTATTGTGGCTGAAGTACGTGTTCATTTTTTAGCTCCGGTAAGATAAACGCGGCGTTGGGTCCTTCCAATATACACTATGCTTTAAATTTACCAAAAAACGTATAAGGTGCAGTTGTCTGGTTACTTCCTCTGCTTAACCTGTGTATAGTTCAGAAATATTTTCTTTTTCTTAGCGAAGTTAGGTAATCTTAGGTGGCTTACTTTTATTCGGCTACTTGCCTTTTATTTAAAATACACAATAATTAAGCATCTTGATCTATTAATAAAGCTTTTTATAAATGGTATACGGCTTATGAAAATTTTACAGGTACCTTTTATCTTGCCAGGGAAATTCACTTAGAATAAAATTAATTATTTTTTTATCTTCACGTTCCCTCGTCGTCAGCCAATCGCAGCCCACTGCTGGACGTAGGCCTCCCCAAGTTTGCGCCAAACATCCCGTTCCTCCGCAACCCTCATCCAGCCTGCTCCGGCAACCCTGCGTATGTCGTCGGTCCAGCGGGCCAGAGGGCGTCCTACACTACGATTGTCAAGTCGCGGTCTCCACTCCAGGACTCGTCTGCTCCTTCATGTGTCGCCAATAAAAAGCCGCTCATAAAAAGTTTATATCAATGACCTATGTAGCGACGGTACGAATATAAAGTATAATTACGTATCTACTTGAAATTATATACAAATTATTTCGTGACGACGCGCTGTTAGTTTCACCTTTCGTGTGCAAATTAATTTATACTAATAATGAAAATAATAAAAGAAATGTAGCCTTGTAAGCTCGTTTTACGAAATAAACACAGTATAATCGAAAATGGTGAAAAATGAAAAGCGGAATGTCTTAATATGAACGTTGCTTTATATATTTTTCTTTGTGATATAGTTGTTAATAAATATTTAGATGAAAGGAGGTATGAAGTATGATATATAAGTAAATTTTGTAAGTTAAAATAAAATCTAACGTTAAATGTTACGGATTCTATGCTTATTTAGAATAAATTACTTCCTTTTCTCCATCTGCTTAGGAATAATGAGAATGGTGTGGTATTTAATTCCGTCATTCAACAATCAATATCAGGTGCCTAGGTTTACGTGAAGCGTTTTATTTTTTACTTCTTTATAAATAACGGTGTTATTAACAAATAACAAAATATATAAGGTTATAAAACAATATATAGTAAGGAAAATTGAAGCTTTTCGAAGCAATTTGTGCAATTTCGTTCAATACTCTAGGCGCAAAGCTCAAAGCGCGTCCAAAATATACTAAACATTTATAAATTTTGTTTGTTTAAAAAAGAAAAAAAAAAACATCTAAAAATTTAAAAATCATGAAGCAAACTTTATAAGCTTAAGCGGTTATTTTAAACTCGGATGTGTGAACTTAATAACGTTAATGTTGAATTATTAGATCGTTACTATAATTTATTTCATAGAAAAATGTGCTGAATTTTAAAAAACTTTTTAAAAGTTCAAAAGTTCAAGTCTAAATTTGTTAGGTTGCACTAAGCAATTTCAAAGTTTCCATAGAGTTATAGTATGAGTTTGTTAAGAGGCTACTACTACGTAGAAGAGAGTAAATACAATTGGCTTGGTTGATCATGTATTTAATTATATATAACTATTTATTTAAAGATTATTATTTATTTAATAATATAATTAAAATAAATCAAGAGAGGATTTTTTCTTAATTCGACTCTACTTTGGATTCTAAGGTGAAGTCTTAAAAAATTATTACTAATACATATGTATTGATGTTTTTAAAGTAAATTGGCTTTAGTTAAAATTATTTTAGAATTTCAGTATATAAAAGCGAATTCAATTTCCAGCAATTTTATGATGTAAAAATATTCCTTCTCTCGTGTTATAACTATGTTTTTATTTTGTTATACTACCTTATTAAAGATTTCTGAGTATGTGACTTGGAATCCCCTTTTTAATTTATGTGTTATTAAAATTTTATCAAGTTAGATTATATATAATTAAATGAGAATAAGATTTTTGGTCAAAATCGAAGGATTCGCTTTTGAAATACACTTTGTTTTACATAGTTTTTGTTATATTATAATTTAAATTTAATTTCATTTTCTTACAAAATTTCTTAAAACTGTTTGAAGTGCCCGATTTAACAGCATACCTAAGGCGCTGAACTTACTTAAATCTGGTACACTCTATGTAACTTTCTCAATACTTTTAGTAGCAAGAAATTGCTGTACCAATTTCTTGCAATAATTAGTAACAACTGCAGCTGTTATACATTTCATGCTTACAATTGTTTTCTCGTTGCCTAGCTTGCAGTTTCCATATTTGGATTACTTTGCAAGTGTAGACAGTTATTTGGTAGTAATAAATTGTAGAACTATTCACAGGCTATCTTTTCACATATACTTGTTTTGAGTTAATACGTAATAAGTTATTAATATTATCAATAGCATCCATTTTAAAAGTATTATTGTGTTAATAATTACTCATTATTAAGAGGTAGTGTAATAATAGGTTCACTATTTCTATCTAACGTAATTTTGTCAAATAGAGATTTAACAAAATTATGATTAAATATATAATATATTATATATATTTTACAGGCACATACTTTTTATTTATTCTTTTTATTCATGAAATGGCCTCAATATTTCAATTGTCGTGCCTGTTTCAGTAAAAATTCAGGTTTAAATGTAGAATTCACATTTACGTAAGATTTATAGCAACGATTAGTAAAACGATTTTTAAACGAGTGACATCGTAAAAACCCGCTACAATTACTAAATGAATGGTTATAAATGAATGGGTAATAATTTAAACAGTAGCACAGTTTTATTTTATTTCAAGGTTCGATATCCATGGGAGAGGGAAAAATTAATATTTTTTTTTATTTATTTGTCTTAATAACAAGACAAAGTATGAATTTCCGCAATTAGAAACACAAAGATAAAGTTAAGATTTAGATGAAAAAAGGGAACTTAGTGTTCTCTCTCTACATGCGGGGTATAAACTGAATATAACCTCATTGTTATATTCACTTTATACCCCGTATGTTCTTACATAATAATGCGTTTTTGCAATAATAAAATCTTATCAACGATTTATTTGTTTTTTTTTTATAAATTTTTAAAAAAATATGAATCACTTTCTTTTTAATTTAAATCAAGTAGAGTCAAGTAAAATGAGTATATCTTCAGGGAAATTATATGAATAGGCTGATTACTTTAGAAGAGGCGAAAATGGTACTAAAGAACCGCAGTGAATGTTGATCGTCCTTCCTAACCATCCCACTAGAGATAACAGTGTGTTACAGAGTTTATCAAAACTTTAGCATAGGCACTTAAGATAAAATATGTATAAAGAAGAAAGCTATTTACTAGATCTACACAGAGTGTTTGTTAGTTCATAAAAGAAATATGCTCACTACTCAGGAAAAGAATATATTTATGGTACCTATGGATCGAGGACCGTCGTTGCGTAGATGCATAGCGTCTGCCTGCAAATGTGACAGTTTATGGGTTCGATTTCCACTCAGGAAAGATTTTTTGCGCTCTGGCAACTAGGCATAGCGCGACGATGAGTTTCGCCACTCAACACGCAAAAGGCGGAAAACGACATTTGGAGTGTCTTAACACTAGGTTCACACGGTTCCTGCAGATTTCTCTGCCTATTCTGCTAAAAAGTATAATCTTTGCATTTATTTTAAAGAGGTATTCAGAGAGGATATATCTCTATCACCTTATCGCATCGTATCTTCGATATTAAGCTTTCAAAGTTCACCTGAGGTCTCTCATTACCTCTTTTAACATTCACCTTTATTTCATATATATATTTTTTATTATTCTTTCACTTATTCTCAATTAAAATAAGTTACATTATATAAAAAATAGCGAAAGCGAAATTATTTCTATGCTATTCTCTATTCCGGTATTGTACAGTTTTATTCAGCGAAAACCTGACATCGATAATTGTTTAAACCAAAGAGGTAAGGCTTTTAGAGAATTTAAATAAGATTAGTTAAATGTTTTTTAAGCGAGCGTCAGTAAATGGGCCATTACCTTGTATTGTGGGATTAAATTGCTTTGACCAAAATGTCTGCACTTCAAAAATGAATATTGAATCTAATTTAAAATGTTAACTCACACAATATCCATATAAATAATTCAATTGTAACGTATTCAGACGCCGCTGATTTAATTTTAATTGTTTTGTTTGTTTCCATTGTCAAATATTTACGAAAGCTTGTGCTTTATAAAAACTAAATACAAGTTTAGTTTTATATCTACAGAAAAATTTTAAAGAAAGTAAGTCAGGGAAAGTTGAAAATTATATTTTTGTGGAACCCTTTAAGTTTTATTTGTACCGATAACGAACATTTAAGTATCAAAACCTAATATAAGAGCGCATGTACAAAGTTTCTAAAACTTTTCTCTTTTAAGTTTTAGAATATCGCCACATCAGCTGAATTCATATATCTTAAAGTTTGATCTTTATTTTTAACTCCAGTAAAATATCTTTTTAAATTTCGTTCATTTCAAAGAAACATATATAAAGAAACATATAACACATTGACATTATGATGTATGATGTATGATTTTTTTTAGCTTCACGCTTTATCCCGTACATGGCAGGGTAGGCAGAGGGAACTGTAGGAACTATTGGAACCTAGTGTTAAGACACTCCGTTGCTTAGTCCTTGGCTTCTCCGTCCCCGCTTTCCGCCGTATTTCGAGGCATTGTGTGTTGAGTGGCGGAACTCAACACCGCGCTTTGCCTAGGTGCCAGAGCAAAGCAAAATGGAAATAGAAAAATCCTATCTTCCTCGACTGGGAATCGAACCCAGAAACCGTCGCGTTATGCCTCTGCGCCACGACGGTCCTCAAATGTATGATGATACATCAGTAATGTAAAAAAAGCAGGCAGAGTAAAAAAAAACACTTTGAATATATAATATAAATACGATAGGTATATATACTTTTTAAATAAAAATATATATATTTAAAGTCATATTTAATATATTGGACACAAATTGTATTAATATATAATGGAATCGAAATCTAAAAGCTTATTCTTATAATATGCTAAAAATATTTAAATTTCAGAGGCTTTAAAAGAACTCTACTTAAATCCACGTTTTCGTGAACCTAGATCTCACGATCCATAATTTACTCTTTTCCAGCTATAGAGATTTATCCCTTTCGCATTCTTTCCTCACATACTGCTTTACTTGTAATCATTTTCACGTATCAAACATTAAAAGTTGTTAGGCGTTTCTATTTGAAAAGAGCAACTTTGGGGTTTCTTTGGCCCGTATTATAACTAATTCTCCAACTGATATTGTGATAACCTTTGTTTTATTATTAATACTTACAATATACTTATAAAACAAGACTATTTGAATGGGCATATTTTGCCCTAATTTGGAAAAAATGGATAATATTTCTATTTTCCATTTAAATAAAACAAATTTTATACGATCTAATGGTTAGTGCGATGGTTATCTTGATCCAAGGTGTGAGTGAGTTATGATACAGTACGACTTTTAATTCCGCCATTCAACACGCAATGTTTCTAATTGAGGTGAAAATTGGTAAAAGAAAAATATAATTATTTCTTGCTCTAAAAAGATTATGAAAGCACTAGTTTTATTTGTTATAATGCTGAATGAAGCTAAAAAATATTAAAATATATATGGAATGTTTTTATCTTTTTATTGGATTTCTAGAGACCATTTTAATTTCAAGAGATAAGAAAGCTTCAAAGAGTAGTCTCTTTTGTTCTCGCTGGGACAGAATAAATCTTACAATTATGTTATATAATTTGTAAAATTTTTCATTAATATCTTCTATTAATAAAAATGTGACTAGCCTCTAAAACGTAAATATTTAGTTAATATTTATTTAGCAGCCGGGCAATGGCACAGCGTCTAACTATAAGTTCGATTCCCACTCGGGGAAATTCAAATACACTCAAAAATTAAAAAATTAAAACAAAGTGCGGCGTTGAGTACCGCCACTCAATTCATAAGATAATGTCACAGAAGGCGTCTTAACACTAAGTTACGTATCCTGTTAAAAGCGAGAACAATGTGTGACTGTAAAAGCGTTTAGTGTTTTTATTCCTCATTAACAAATTCTCTGGATTCTCTGGATCTCTTGAATTTGAACCCGCTTCAGAGTTTTCACAAACGCACAAAACTACACATCCTTTTTAAATGCAAAGTAGATTTTTTTATTCTCATATGATGTAAAACACAAATAGGAATTCTAATTACAGTGTGTTTCGCAGTGCTAGTGATTTATTTCATCCTAGTTCTTTGTTCTTGAATGACCGAGTTTCGATTGATGTGACATTGCTATAGTGGGGTCATTACATACTATGTGTGTATCTGCAGAGATATGTGAAATGATTTTATATATTATGACGTAATTGTAGCATAGTTTGTGTAATATACAACATGAAATTAATAAGGAAATCTTAAAATCTAATATCAGAAGTTCTGATATACTCGTACAATGCTAAGATGTAATATTGATAGCAGTACAATTCTAAATAAGTTCACGCCAAAGATATGATTCATTTATTAATTTAAAAAAATCTGAAAAAGTAGTGAATATTTATTATGTATATTTTCTGAATGACTAAATAAAATAAATGAATGACTAAATAAAAATACAATTTTACATGTTATGTATATCGAGTATTTAGAGTGAGTCTAGTGTCATGACACTCCGTTTTCCACTCTTCAGTCAAATGAAGGACGTATGTTTTTGTGGTAAAATGCAGAATTCATCACACTTTATTATATCTAAATTGAAATATGATATTTTTTTACTGCAGGAAACGTGGGAATTTAGTATTAAAACACTCCGTTCTCCGCGCGCGCTTTGCCTAGTTGCTAGAGCAAAAAAAATAGAAATAGAAAAACCCATCTTCGCCGAGTGGGAATCGAACCCACAAATCGTCGCGTTTGCAGGCAGATGCTTACGCCTCTTATTATATTATCATTATCATATTTTTTTTAGCTTCACGCTATATCCTGCACATGGCAGGGTAAGCAGAGGAAACTGCAGGAACCATACGAACCTAGTGTTAAGACACTCCGTTGCTTAGTCCCTGCTTTCTCCGTCCCTGTTTTTTATTATCATATAAATTTATAAAATATATTATGTTATCATTATTATATTATATTTAACTCTAGTTAAAAATGAATAGTTACTATATTATTCTATAACAAAACAAATATCAATCAATCTTCCATACAGAAGTTATTTACTCAATATCAGCCATTCATCATCTCATTTGCTGAATCATTGTAGTAATAATTACTATTGTATTTCTTATAGTAAATGTTTTTGCGATTTTTACATTCATATTTATTATGATGTCTTCAACTGACCTGTGTCTGTCATTAGAGATTTTTATTTAATAACAAGTAAAGAATTGCGTTTCTAATCGTCAGGCCTCCTTTGCCTATTTTATCAGGTGAAAGATACAATGAGAAGCCAAAATACGATTTTAACATACACACATACACACACAACACACACACACACACAAACGTACAGAGACACACAAATCATGTATATTATAAATAAAACTAATGTAATTATTAAGGAGTTTTGATTTTCACAGTGCATTTTGTGGTGCAAGGGCCTCACAAACTAAAATACAATGCATTCATACATCAGTCGCCTTTCCTATATTAAATAAATAAATTATTAAGAGCTCGACAGCAACATTTAGTGAAAATAATGTGTACTGTGTCTGAGAGTGTCACCTATTAATTTCATATAAAAAATTAATAAATTATTATTTCAATATTTTTAATAATAATTAAGTATCTGATATTTTTTTATTTCAATCATTCCTTAATTAAACTCTCTTTTAAACATATAAGCTTATCTAAAAACTTATTAAGGGTTTTGAAGATCAAGATCTGGTCACGGAACTATATAGCATATCTTGACTTCAAAACGAAGACGATAGTGACTTATGACTATATCCTTTTCTTCCCACTATCCTTTCAAATTTTTGCACACGATAAAAAGCCGGTCCGGTCCATACATACATTACTTTGTTCTGGCAGAACTGCTGTGTTGCGGTTTGCTGAGTAATTGCCAATTAAAGTACGTAAATTGGTGCCAACGCTCCCGCATCCGACTTTGTTACGACAAAGTATTAATTCACATGTTTTAAGTGGATATAAATAAACTCATAATATTCTGGATTTTCAATGGACAGTGTTTTTAAATAAAATATTTTCTATATTTTAATTTTTCATGTTTTCTTATCATTTTTTATGAGGAAAAAATATATTTTTCTGTATTCTGATGATTACGTATATATTTTATGTTTTTTTCCAAGTTTCCTTATTTCCTTCGTGAAAGGTTTAAACTTGATTTCAAAACTTCGTGTATTATAATGGGTATCGTATCTACAGTCAGACATTCACAGTCAGATGCAGTCTTGCACTATGACCTAAAGACACAAATATTAAAAAAAAAAACTAATAGAAAGCCATTTTTATTCAGCACAACAGCTAAAAGTCGGTAACTGTGTCACATACATCAGCGAAAAAAGCTCTGCTGGGGGGAAATGTGATTTTTTCAATTTTTGCCTTTTTTTCCAACAAGTGCAACAAAATGTAACAGTTTCACGCTGCCGCTTTCAAAAGCTCACGCCGAGTGCACTTTTAAAGCTTAAAAGAACTTTGAAATGTTTGAAGTGGAAATAATTGAATACGCTCGAATTATTATAATTTAAAAATTATATTTTTTGTGTTTTTGAATTATATTCCATCACATATATATTTTCCTTTATTTTTTAGTCACGATATAGCATAACAGTATTTATATATATATATATATATATATATATATATAAAAATATAAATATATAATTCTATTTCCCGACTGGAGATTGAACCTATATCATCATCATGTAGATGTATGCAAAGGCAACCTCTAAAAGGACTTTTCACTTTCAATATTAAACGTAAAAGATAGACGGCGAGTATATTATATAACCGACAGTCAGACTGCACCGGTAATTAAAACTGTCGGTTAAAATTCAATTTAATTTTCTGGTACAAAGCCGCTCAGATTGTTTCCTGCTTTAATAGAATTCACGTTAACGGTATCAATGTACCTGTCTCTATTTCATATTGAACACCTTAAGAATAAAGTTTATTGAGAGAAATTGTATTTTTTTTTAAATTTATACGTTTATAAAACGTTTACACGATAATTTTACGGAATTTCAAACTTGCCTCTTGGATATTTAGAAGCTTTCCAAGAGTTTCATTTTTTTATTTATTTAAATATATATATATATATATATATATATATATATATATATATATATATATATATATATATATATATATATATATATATATATATATATATATATATATATATATATATATATATATATATATATATATATATATATATATATATATATATATATATATATATATATATATATATATATATATATATATATATATATATATATATATATATATATATATATATATATATATATATATATATATATATATATATATATATATATATATATACAAAGTTATATATTACTTCTTCTTCACAGTCTTAAGCTCTATAATTTTAAAACTATAATATTAAAATTAACATATCGTTATTAATTCTAAAGTTAACACTCTCTTAATGAAGTAAATCGAGTCTATGAGAATTATATTTATATTTACATTACCTTTTTTTCTTTTTTTTCTTTTTAGCTTCACACAGAGGGAACTGCAGGAACCATATGAACCTAGTATTAAGACACTCCGTTGCTTAGTCCCTGCTTTCTCCCTCCTTGCTTTCCGCCTTTTTCGAGACACTGCGTGTTGAGTGGCGGAACTCAACGCCGTGCTTGGCCTAGTTTCCAGAGCGAAGAAAATGGAAATAGAAAAATAAAATCCATCTTCCCTGAGTGAGAATCGGACCGTCCGCAACCTTTTTTAAATTATGTTTAATTAGTTTTTACTGTTTAAATAAAAACACATAGGCTTGATGTAGTTAATTACACATTAATAAAACAAAAATGTAAGGTATATTGAAAAAAGTAATTATGCGCATGCATCAGGCATGTTGCTACAGCATGTTCACTTTTTGATCATTTATTATCTTGTGTTTTATAAATGTTAATTGATGCTTAAAGGTTTTAAAAGTTACTATTAATTTTTATGTAATTGATAGTTCAGTCACTATTAAATTAAATGTACTTGAATACATAAGTCATTTAAAAGAAAATATTATTTAAATGTTTGTTGAGGGTCCAAATTTCGCTATATTTCTATTTTTATATATTTTCGAAAAAATCTTAGTGTCGATTGACAATTAGGAATAATATATTTTTTGTGTTACGTAAAATATACTAATAAATTACATATTTTATATAAATTTATACTGAAAATCTGAAGAGCTTTTTTATTTGAACGCACTAATTTATGGAACAACTGGCTCAAATTGAAAAAACTCTATAAAGATATTAACGATAAACGGCACTTCTGGTATTTAGCGGCGGTAAAAACGCGACTTATAATATGTTTTAAGGGTCAAAAACGATACTTTTTTTATCCTTGTTACTAGGCCAGAGGGTGTGAGTATGATTTATACCTAGGACATATAGTTATTTTGTGAAATATTCACTTATCAATATAAATTATTTACTATACATATAATATTAATATACCAGTTAAAATTTATTCATTTTTGAATTTAAACTATATTACACAAAACAACTGAACTTAAATGGCGTAATATTTAACAAATTTCAAATTATATTTGCTACAAAGCTATCATTACAAGTGTAAATGATATTCCAAGAGAGAGCCCTCCCGAGAGACTCGTGGGCTCGTAACATTGTCAACATTGTTGAACAATGCTTTATTCAAAAAAATTTGCCTCCATTTTATATTTCATACAAAAATAATGTAGTTTTGTGAAGAATTTTGTATTTAATCTATTTTGTTTCACTTTTATTACTGTTAGTATTTAATTGGCATTTTTACAGCTATAAGGGTTTAAAAGTATGTTTGCTATACTTTTTTTAAACCTTGTATTTACGTATATGTTCATGTATCCACGACAAATACCTCAATTATAATTTTAACCATTGTAATTTTAAAGGAGTTGTATTTTTTACCATATATATGGAACCATACCATACCATACCATATATATCAGACGACCTGAAATATTTAACCTTGGTTCTGGCTTCAGTAGATATTCCTACCAATTTATAAGATTGATAAGAAATTATTGATTAACGATCGTTTGAATAGCAAATTGTATTAAAACACCTACAGCAGCAAAGATTTAGTGTTAAGTCACTCCGTTCTTTGGTTTTCTCTTCATTCATCCATCCTAGATCTCTATCTATAAGCTTTTAAAAGAAAATAAGCTGCCGACTAGTAAATTTAATTTAAATTTATTATTCACCGTTCAATACGGGATTAATAAACCTAAATATAATAATTTATATAACCAATTCAGTAGTCGATTTTTGCCTATTTGAATTTCAATTGGTCCGATGATTTTGATGGATCTCGTCTAGATTTCGTTGAATAACCTATTGAAGGATGACCTATACTTTATATATATTAGAGTAAGGATACTTTGATTAATTCCTTTCAATACATCGACGTAAAGCAATATATTTTCTCTTAAAAAAATCAATTGCTAACAGTTATTGTTGAACTGAATTGAACTTCGCTAATGATACATACATACATATATATATATATATATATATATATATATATATATATATATATATATATATATATATATATATATATATATATATATATATATATATATATATATATATATATATATATATATATATATATATATATATATATATATATATATTATATATATATATATATATATATATATATATATATATATATATATATATATATATATATATATATATATATATATATATATATATATATATATATATATATATATATATATATATATATATATATATATATATATATATATATATATATATATATATATATATATATATATATATATATAATAATAGCAGGGTAGCTACATTTACGTTACCTGAGTGAACAATTGATGAAAGTAATTCATTGCATCAAGCTCGAATCAAGCACAGGCGTGGCTTACAGTTAGACGCTACGCTATAGTAGCTTGAAACACATGCATATATAAATACATATGTACTTATATTTACTTAACTAAGTAATATAAGTTATGTATATGTTTTACTTATATATCCCAAGGCAAAGCCTATATAAGTAGTAAGATCGTCTTTGCAAGGATTTCTCGCCAGATACAAAAGGGATGACAAAAGATTATTTTTCGACATATATGAATTCCTTAGCAAAAATAGCATTTTTTTATCATACAAATTCAATTTACATAGAAATAACCTATTCACATGTAACAGTCCTACTTTCTACCCTTCTTGACCCTTCCCAATCCCTTATCACTGAAGATTACACAAAATCAGTTTTAGCGAACAATGTTTCGATAGGCTTCAATACACATGACGTAATAAATTCAACGACTGACTTTCCAATAGGTGACTTTCATACATATTTTTTATTTTTATATCTTTTATAAGGCAGTTTCGGCAGAGAGAACCATAGTAATCTAGAAGTCAAATATTCCGTTCTCCACTCCATTGCGCCTTTTGAGGTATTGCGTGTTGAGAGGTGGATTTTAGTGTCATGCTTTGTCTTGTTACTAGAAGACATTGAAAATAAATAATTCTCCCTGAGTGGGAATTGAACTCACAATCCGTCGCGTTTACAAGCAGACGCTGCGACTACGCCGCGACGATCTTTAATATATTAATTATGTTAAATTTTATTGACTTTAGTGTATGATTCTCTTATATAAACTTCATCCGGTTGGTTAAAGGAACATAAGAGCAAGAAACAGAGAGAAAGATATAGCCTATATAAAGTCTTTCTCTGTAAATGGAAACTTTTTTCAAATCGAACATTTAAAAGCATTCATATTTACTTGTAATTTGTGTCACTATTCCATAGTATGTTAGATTTGATGGACAACATTAAAACGACTTTAGTTGACAAGGGTTTCTGAGTGAGGCGAATTGCGAATAAGGTGATTTATTTCAATCATTTATATTTATACGTGATTTATATATATTATTATAATATGTATATACTATTTATTTTATTATCGTAATAATTATGGGAGATTGCATTTAGATTTGTAAATTTGCAACTTTAATTTCGAAATAAAATATGTAGTCAATGGTAAAATGTTTAACTTTACTACATAGGCTGCAATGGTAGTGTAAAAGTAAATACGAATATTTTCTTTAAAAATTATTTTATTCTATACTTTAAAACCTAACTAAGCTTAATTAAACATGAGAGTATGACGCATGGTTTCGATGCTAGAACCATAAATGAATCAAAGGGAAACATTTTTTCTTTATCACATCACACGATGTTATAGCTATATACTAAGGGATCCCTTTAAAATGGAGGGTAGTCTTGATGGGAAATACTATAATAATGATAAAATTATATCAATTGGGGACGTTTCATGCCGATAACGGTCTGGATTGCATGGAAGCTAATAATCTGAAATATTGTTACTAAGCAATTTATAGAAATTATGAAATTATAGAAGTTCAAACATATGATTTACGAGTACGTGTTTCAATGTTTTTTTAAAGTGACCTCTAATCACTCATGGTTTATAAAATGATAGATATATCTTCATAATTTCTATAAATACCTTGTCAATGCACAGTAAAATAATGATGCACTCTTTATCCCGTTTTTTGCAGGGTAGGTAGAGGAAAACGTAAGAACCGTAGGAACCTAGTGCTAAGACACTCCGTTCCCTACATTTCACCTTTTGAGCCTCCCCTTTGCAGTTTGCCTAGTTCTCAGAGCAAAGAAAATGGAAATAATCTAATCTATCCACCGTTGTGGCGCAGAGGCGTAGTGTCTTTGAATTCCGCCACTCAACACGCAACCCCTCGATAACGGTGGAAAGTGGGGACGGAGAAAGCAGGAACTAAGCAACCGAGTGTCTTAACACTAGGTTCATATGGTTCCTGCAGTTCCCTCTGTCTACCCTGCCATGTGCGGGATAAAGTGGGAAGCTAAAAAAAAACTAATCTATTTTCCCTAAGTGGGAATCGAACCCAAAATACAACGACACTGTTCTTATTATATACAGACGCTGTAGATACCCATTAAATGAAAACAAAATAAAGTTATACTTCTTAAGTCGCCATTAATATTACTTATCAGTTCTGTATAACATCATAACCTACATTTATTATTTTTTCTTTAATTTAATAATCTTATATGTATTATGTACTTTTTAAATTTGATGTAATTTAAGTAACAGCGCTTGTGAAGAAAGTTTTAGTAACTGCGATACAGTATTAAACTATTGTAGTTATTTTCATTATTTATAATCAACTTCTGTTAATACTGCTGTTAGAAAATAAATAATATTATTTCTTACATTATATTATTAATTTTTATTACGTATAACGCAATCTAATTCTATAATACCTATATATTATAGGAAAAGTTTGTTCAAAGTAATCAAATATATCTGTCAAAGAAAATCATAAGCCCCAGTTCCGCAAAACTTTATTATGAGAAACGAAGATTGACTAACTTCGTTACTCGTTTTCATCGCTTAAATAGCTATGTATATGTGTATATATATATATATATATATATATATATATATATATATATATATATATATATATATATATATATATATATATATATATATATATATATATATATATATGTGTGTGTGTGTGTGTGTAAAGTTTAATAACGTTACACAGCGTCACACTTACTACCCAAGTAAAATTACAAAAAAAAATTACATTAATATCATTGTCCTGGATATCGCTTGGACCATAAGCCGCTATGTCATTACTTACTGAAATCTTTGAAGTAGCCTTTGCCAACCATATACGATCTATATTAAGATTTAGTTATTTGCCGTGTAAGAGCTGAGGCATTATATATATATTTTAACTGTGGCATTATATATATATTTTCACGCTTTACGCTTTATCCCGTTTGTAGCAGGTAGAGAGAGGGAACTGCAGGAACCGTGTGAACTTAGTGTTACAATAGTCCGTTTTCCACTTTCTAACTTTCAAGAGTTTCCCTGTTGAGAACCATCGCCGCGCTTGCCTTGTTACCTAAAAAAGCACATGGAAGTGAAATAATCCTTCCTCCCTGAGTGGGCATTGAACCCACAAACCGTCGTGTTTACGGACAGACGTCGTGTCTCTGTGCTATGAGACGGTTATCTATTTTATTATCTTATTTATTGATATTAATAATTTTACTGTAACATTTAATATGTCATCGTTAGAGAAACAGAGTGTAGAACTTAATAACTGTACAAATTGCACGGCGTACGCTCCTCGGCTTTTGCCTTTGGGAATATTGCTATCGCCCGCAGGCATATAGTGCTATCTATAAAATATAATGGGAATTTCTTTTCACATTCGGGAGAATATTTTCTTTACGATTTTCCAAACAAATAATAAGTTATTCATTTAATAATTTTAATTTTATATATATATATATATATATATATATATATATATATATATATATATATATATATATATATATATATATATATATATATATATATATATATATATATATATATATATATATATATATATATATATATATATATATATATATATATATGTAACTTTTTATAATTTATAGAGATATTTATTACATTGCTTAGAGATTTTATTAACTTTTGAGTGGAATCTAAAGCAAAGCCTTCATATAAGAAGACTGGACAAACAAAATTATTCCTTGAATATTACAAAAATTGGAATTTAACCTTAAACCAACTCGCTTACATTCAGTATAATGTAGTCACGTTATATGAAGTTTAAATTAAAAATAAATATACAAAAAAGCTCTATGAAAGCTCAACATAAAAGGCAGGCATTGTTTCAAATCAGAAGTAATTATAGTCAATGGTTGGGTTCAACATTAGTATTCGTAACAGTGTACGTTTGAGTTAAACGCTACCTCCATTCCTCTAATTGGTACGCCAGAATAAACTTGCTTGTGTATTTACAAAAATGTACCGTATTACCTAAGTGATAGAAACCATAAATTCAAGGCATTTCAGCAAAACATTTTTAAGCTAAACGCCAGTATAGATCTTACGTTAGAATGATAATAGACCTCGTTTTTCATATAAATTGGTGTGATTTTTTTTTGTTCAATTACAGAATTCATTTATACAGACGCAGCTTTTTAAATGGATTTCTTTTTCTAAATATTTAGTATTTTTTTATAGCTTCACGTTTTTATCCCGCATATAACAGGGTAGGCAGAGGGAGCTGCAGGAACCATATGAAACTAGTGTTAAGACACTCCGTTGCTTAGTCCCTGCTTTCTCCGTTCCCGCTTTCCGCCTTATTAGAGGCATTGCGTGTTGAGTGGCGAAACTCAACGCCACGCTTTGCCTAGTTTTCAGAGCGAAGAAAATGGAAATAGAAAAATCCATCTTCTCCGAGTGAGAATCGAACCCTCAAACCGTCGCCTTTACAGGCAGATACTCACGCCTCTGCGCCACAACGGTAATGTTGTAAAATAGTAAGAAGCTTTAGAGGAGTGGTGACTTAGCGTCTGACCGTAAGCGTAACGGTTGTTGGTTTAATTATCTTTCGAGGAAACAAGTTGTTTTTATTTATTTCGTTTTGAAAAGGTTTGAAAAATAAAAAAAATATGAGTTCTGATACTCAATACGTAGTGTCTTCTTCTATATTGTGAAATTGATAAATTTATTATTAATAAATAATAAATTTATCAATTTCTCAATTCGACAAAATAATGGACACTATTAAACCTTTAATATTTAATTATTTTAATACACATATAATACTTGACCAATTACAAATATATGTATGTATAAGGAAATTATATATATATATATATATATATATATATATATATATATATATATATATATATATATATATATATATATATATATATATATATATATATATATATATATATATATATATATATATATATATATATATATATATATATATATATATATATATATATATATATATATATATATATATATATATATATATATATATATATATATATATATATATATATATATATATATATATATATATATATATATATATATATATATATATATATATATATATATATATATATATATATATATATATATATATATATATATATATATATATATATATGTGTTCAAGCTTCTATTAAAGCTTTTTTATTTATAAATAAAGAAATAAAAAAGCTACTAAATATATACAATATGCTGAAGTATAAGACCTACCTGGTGACAACAACAGTTGCATTTAGCGAGTGAACCCATTGGCACAACTCCAGTGCCAATAGATAGTATCTCGCGGTTTATAACATCTGTCGCAGACTCGACGGCGTCGTTTGTCCTGGGAATGGGTGTCGGACGCTGAAATTTTTCAATATATCACTTTATTTTTAGGTTTTTCTATTTTTCTAAACAAAATGTATATATATATATATATAAATGTATATATATATATATATATATATATATATATATATATATATATATATATATATATATATATATATATATATATATATATATATATATATATATATATATATATATATATATATATATATATATATATATATATATATATATATATATATATATATACTGTGTATCTAGATAGTATAAAATTATGTTTGTTTGTTACATTCACGACAATTTTCGATTTAGTTACTAAAGACTTAGATAGGTAAAATTATTTTACGTTTACTTGAATTTATAAGTATATTCAATTGGTTAAGTGAAAAATATAGCTCTTCAAAACTCCGAAAGCTCCAAAATTCCCCATTAAGGATGATATCGTACCGTTTTACCTGAAACGTCTAATCTAATCTCCTCCGCATGATAAGCCACATGTGGTCGTAATTGTATGAATTTGTAAGAAAATTCTTTTAGGAAAAGCTGTACGCGTTCGTTAATTATTATAAGATAACGGTTATAATTTGTTATCTTTAGATAATTGCTTAATTTAGTGACCATCATGGCTCAGAAGCGCAGTGTCCGCCTGCAAAAGTCAGAGTTTGTGGGTCCTATCCCCACTTGGGGAGGATGGAACTAGATAAGTGTAGTGTTGAGCTCCTCTCAATGCCTCGAAAAGCAGAGATCGAAGTGTCTTAACACTATGTTTCCATGGTTCCTGTAGTTGCTTCTGTCTGCCCTACTATGAGCGTGACAAAGCGTGAAGCTGAAAAAATGATATTGTTGAAGAAGAAATATTATATTACTATGTGTTACATCACGTTTTTTTACTTATCTTTCCGACTTTCTTTACACAACGGCTATCGTTGTGTGAAGAGAGTCCTGGGATCGATTACTAGTCGGGGCAATAAATTATATTCTATTTCCTGCTGTAATTGACAAAATTGTGGCATTGAATTCCATTACTTAATACGTAATGTCCCTAAAAAATGGGGAATGAGGAACAGAGTGTGTCAACAATAAGTTTCTTTATCTGATTTATTATAAATTTGGAAAAAATTGCGATTTTTTCTTATTATGCATATTAACAGAGTGTTCTGATGCTAAACAGCATCAGATTCACAAATCAGGGGAAACACATTCCGGTCTCAAAATGTCCTTTAATTTACACACTTGGCAAAACAAAAGCAAAGCTTAATTATTAAATATTTTTACAATAATTGTTATTGTGTAGTAATTGTCTCGTAATTCTAAAAAATATTTTGTTCATGACAAAAAACAGAAATAAAAGAGATGAACTTTCCAAAAAAAAAACAATACCTTTCCGTGAATAATGTTTTCTAAACAAAATATCAAAAGCTCTCAGATCTTTGTTTGATAGTCTATTGTAGTCGATAATAAAGAAGCCCTCAGTGCTCAAGCACGTCCAGCCACTTTATCTTTTATTCAATAAATTGTAAGATTTTATTCATTAAGATCGTTGTTGAAAGCTGCACAGATTACTGCTTAAGAAGAATGATCTATCTCATTTTATCGCTTAGGTAGTAAGAAAATATGCGGCGTTGAGTTCCGCTCATAACATAGAGATAAAAGTAGACTATGGTCTTGACACTGTGTTTTTGCACATCCCTGGTACTTGTAGAAAACAACGAGAAGCTATTTTTTCTATTAATCAGTGTCAACGTTGTGTCGTAACGTTCAATGTATATTTAATGATTGTAAATTCAATGCTAACATAGGGGGGTATGTTTATCAATTTATGTTTGATTTTCAGTACTGAGTGAGTGGCTGATAGACAACTTGCAAATGAAACGCTGAACACAGAAGGTTAAAATAAGGTATTAGTGCTTTAAGCATCTCTTCCTTTTCCATTCCAAATACGGAAAAGAGATCTTACGTTTCATAGATAATACCGACAAAACACATGAGCTGCTAATAATTGTATATAAATACATAAAATTAAGTTTTTAAGGACAGTCACTGTATTTTAAATGATATATGTAATCAGATATTAAAATGCACGATTATTACGTCATATTCATTAGACTATGCGACCTTGCCTCACTAGATACCGAATAATTCACAAGAGAAGAGAAGGAGAAAAAATTGAATCATTCCATGAATTCACCGAGCTCTGGCATACATGGCATACATGCAAAGGTCCGTATTACTATTAACTACTTTGAGATATTGTTCTCAATTTTAATAATGTCATTTATAGCAATTACACAAAATCTCTTTCCGAATATACTCGAAAAATGTGGTCTGCGTTATTTCGTTGTTTTTCTTAAAAAATGACTGTAACGACTTTTATTTTTGAAGTCTATATAATAAGGCTTTCCCGATATTTGCTGTTTCTCTTTTTACTTATTCACTGTAGATTTTAACCAACGGCCCAGTAAATTAGGATACTTATAAACTACACCACAATCACATTAAATTAACATCGCTAGCGAGCCAAAAGTAGAAGGATAATATAAAGTTCAACTAGCGAACGTTCGGCTACCGCATACCGACAGTTTAAACTTCTTAATTGTTATACTGCAGTTACAACCGGGGTACCTATGAAAAAAGTATTTATTGAGTTATATATATATATATATATATATATATATATATATATATATATATATATATATATATATATATATATATATATATATATATATATATATATATATATATATATATATATATATATATATATATATATATATATATATATATATATATATATATATATATATATATATATATTATATATTCAATAAATACTATATTTGTATTTATTTAATTATTTATTTATTTAAGTTGCCAACATAGCGTACACTTACTAATACACTTAAAAATAATTCGTATAAGTCTGGATGTTTTAACATAAATAACAAAGTGTCGCCGCAATTATAGGCAACGACGGCAAGCGTTTCTTACACCTAATAAAATAATACAAAAATATTTATAACATTACACTAAAAAGTATTAAAAAAAAAAGAAAAATTTACGTACAAAAAACAATTACTTAATATGAAAAAAAACAAATATATTAGTGAAAGAAGTTCTATTAAATATTAGTAGATCGCAATGTCTCTAATATTGTATCACGAAACTTGTGCACATTTTTGAAAAAAATGTCTAAATCCACTTTCCTAGATATTGAATTATCATTAGTTATAATACGATTCAAAGGCGAAAATTTGCCTACATTAGAGGACGACGTGGTAGAAGTGAATAGATCAAATTTACCGAGCCTAGGAAGTTTACTTGGGGCTGACAAGCGCAATAAAGCTAGCAATTGCGAACAGTCGATTCTTCCATTAACTACTTTGTGTAAAAAGAGACGATCTAAAACGATCATGTATATGTATGTATAATTATATTCTATTAATCGTTGCCTATAACTAATGAAGTAGTGTATCGCAATTTACAGTTAACCTTTCATTTTTAATTAAAATGAAATTAACTTGAAACTATTAAACGAAACGCAACTATTAAAAAAGCTAAACCCAAAAGCAAAAACCGAAACAGGAAAAATATTAACATTCTGCCTCTAATTTGCCGTAACTACTTTGAAGTTTTGTTATTACTGAAAAAACGACTCTATTTTTATAAGTTTTGGTTCCAAATTTCACTATCACTGAATATGCAAATCAATTAATTTTGTCATAGTATTTTAGACTTTTGTGTTTTGTGATAAAGTTTATTATTGAACGAAATCAAATAACACGACTGATATGACCGAGGGTGCTCCGCTTTGTATGCCTCCTCTTATAAATGTAGGTAGAACTTGACGTGAGAACGCTTAAGGGCGTCAATTTGTTTTATTATTTGCCTTTAAATTTTAAAATTAAATTTAAACTATAAAATATAGATGGTTCTGATATATCATGATAAAGCTTGTAGAATTTAATGGGAAAATTCTAATTGATACCATTTATGATATGAATCAAAAACCTAGAAGGAAAAGTTGACAATTACAGTATTTATTGAAAAACCAATTTTGAGACTGAAAATCTTTTATAGAGATAATAAAGTGGGGACGGAGTAAGCAGGGACTAAGTAACAGAGTGTCTTAACACTAGGTTCTTATGGTTCCTGCAGTTCCCTCTGCCTACCCTGCCATGTGCGGGATAAAGCGTGAAGCTAAAAAAAAAAAAAAAATATTTCAGAATATCTCAACAAAAAACTGACTTTATTTCAACCCAGCTGGTTTCAACTCTTTCTTTCTTTTTGTATATATAACATAGAATATATAAGTAAGTTACAGAGCAGCTACCGTTACTGCCAGTTGCCCATATGTATGTAGTAGATGGCCATCAATTACATATATATTATGTTCTGAGAACTGAGAAAGATATAATTTCCTAAAATTTTATTATTAATTATATTATTTTCTATAAATAATAAACAAAAATAAACATAATTTTATTATCGGAATAGATAAAAGTTAAAATACAAGCTAAAGCATAGAATATCCAAAAACGTTAACTATACGGCAGTCAATTATACCGCAATAAAGTTGTAAAGTAGTTAAAGTTTGTATAATTTTGTTAACAAATGTTATATAAAGCCTTGGTAAGTCTCTCGAGCCTCATAACAAATGCTTCAGGGATTATATTTACAAGTGGTCCGAAATTGTGTTTTAGTAGAATTTCCATATTAACTAAATATTAAGAGTTAATTTTCTTGTGAACGATTAAAATTACTTAAGAGATAAGAGAAGAGAAGAAACTGCTTAGCATTCCATGGATTCACCGTGCGGGTGCCGGGCCCATCGCGTTGTAGGAAGAGGAGCTCCGATCAGCGCTTGGGACTTGCGACCCAAGTGTAGGTTTAAAGGGGCCCCTTTAAAATGCATTAACGCTCACCTTCACTGTCCGAGCTCCTCCCACTACCTAACCCAATTCGAAATGATTCTGCTAATGCCATCTTTGATGTACGTTCTAGAAATGTATTAGTAATAGTTCTAGACAGGCCGAGATCTTTTAGTAAGCTATAGAGAGATTTCATTGTTATACTTTCGCTCCTACTTCCACTGCGTATGAATTTACTCTAAACTTATTCCTGGTCAGTTCGTTAATAAGCTCGTTTATCTCTTTAAAGAACACGAAAAGAACACGAAAAGAGTGGGGACGGAAAAAACAGGAACTAATCCACGGAGTGTCTTAACACTAGGTTTCTAGATTTCCTGCAGTTTCCTCTGCCTACCCTGCCATGTGCGGGATAAAGCGTGAAGCTGAAAAAAAATATTATTTACATTAGTAATATTATAATATAAATTATATTTCTTCATCAATGCAGCAAATGAGCTGTTTGCGCAATCTTTATTATAGGCCTTAAGATTTCTTAAGAAACATATTAAAAATAATAATATATTAATTATGTATTTTTTTGTAAATACAACGTATGTTCAAAAAACATTAAAGATTTTACCCAAATCGATGATTCTCATAATATTTATATTAGAAATAAATTTAAAGCGCCTGCAACTTGAATGCGTCTAGTCCGCAATTCATTCTTGGGACAGGGCGTTGTATTCTTTTACAATGGGACCCCAGAAAATGTCCGAAAAAGTACT
The DNA here is from genome assembly GCA_037178615.1 of Dione vanillae. Lineage (NCBI taxonomy): Eukaryota > Metazoa > Arthropoda > Insecta > Lepidoptera > Nymphalidae > Dione > Dione vanillae. The sequence continues at coordinate 1,460,570 of JAZFAU010000138.1, read as the reverse complement.
CTATCACAATTTAAAGGAATTGTAAAAACACTTTTGTTTACTAAAGGATTAATTAATTTTAGAATTGACAACACACCTTAGGATTGAAATGCTCACTTCAGACTATTTTGAAGGTATCATTTTTATTAATTAATAAAAAATCAGCTATAAAACCTTTTGTAGGTACCTATCTGGTTATTCATACTATATAGTGCCAAAGTTTAACTAAAATCACTGATATTTAGTGGTATACATATAAGAAGGTAGTAACTTCTGTCCAAATACTAAGTGTAGGCGGAAAATATGGCTGAACTTATCTCATTGTATATATTTTGTTACTATTTGATATTTATTTTATAACTTTCATTTATTTTATAAATATATATATATATATATATATATATATATATATATATATATATATATATATATATATATATATATATATATATATATATATATATATATATATATATATATATATATATATATATATATATATATATATATATATATATATATATATATATATATATATATATATATATATATATATATATATATATATTAAATAATATTATATATTATTATATCGATATTAGTTATTATAAAGCTTAAGTTAAGTACTTAGTTTACTTATATTCAGGACAAACGTTTGAACCACGTAATGATAATTCACTTTTAATTACAGTTAAGTAATCCAACTACTTAAATACAAATAACAACGAACGAAGGCAATAATTTACAAAATATATATATATGTAATACTAATAAATCAATTAATAGTCAATTATTATTGATACTGTGATTACACAATTAAAGTGTTCGTTAAGTGCTATAAAATCAAGATGGCGTTCGCTGCAGCTCGAATGATCTTAAAGGATAAGCGGAGGAAGGCTTCCAAGGAAGATTTCAGAGACCCGAGAAATAGGAGCAAGGTATTTTTATATATACATAAGCGATTATTATAGATTTTCCTTATAGATATAATTAAAAACAATTGTTTAAAAATTATATATGTTTAATAACTTTTATAAATCGTTTTTTTCTCTACAGATAATATAAAAACATTTTTATATAGTACTTTTACGTAATAAATCATTTAAGATCATATCTTTATTAATAAAGTTCTTGAAGTAAGAAAAATTAGAAAAAAGGAGAAGAATAATGGAAGAAGAACAGAAGAATGTCAACTATGTTACAAAAAAAATTATTTAAAATATAATAATTATTACTTTATAATGTATAACACAAATATATATGAATTTTAGAAAACAAATAAGTAAGACTTTGTAGATTTAAATATTTAAAAAAATGTTGTGTATGCACTTAAAATAATTGTTTACTATTAAGAAAGTTTAGTTTAGAACTTAGTTTTTAAATCACAATATGTAAACTTGAAGCGATAGAGAATTTCGGTCAAATAATTTTACATTTATGTACCCTACACGCATTCCACACTAAGGAAAGATATTTATTAGAAAATATTTAAGAATTTTGAAATAAAAGGACTTGAACCTGCGCCTCCTAGCCGTTACAATTTATTTATATACAAGACTATTCATGAATGTGAAGTGAAATGTGAAATGTGAAGTGATCACAATAGGTTTAGGGAAACCTGGCTGAGTTTGTTGTGGGCTCTTCTCACCAGGCCGCGCTTGGAACCCTCGTAACTTTAATTTTAAGTCGTGGAGTGTGTAGGTTTCAGAGGGGCTCAATTTGATATTTATTATCAAATTGGGCTCCTTTGACACTCCTCCGTTCGCTCTATCTGACATACACAAGTGATCGTCTTATTGATTCTAAAGTGGAAAATAAATAAATAAATAAACATATTAAGAGTACGCATGAATTTCTTATACATAAGCTGTCATAAAAAATAGAACTATTTTTAACATGATTTATAAAAAAACTTTCTCTATATGTCTATAGAAAAAAATTCTATTTTTTTGAACAATTCGTTAAATCAGTTCGTTCGGAAACTCATTAAGGGTAAGGCCAAAAGTAAGAAAAGGCTTTGTTTTACACCGTATGATCTTTAAAAATCTGTGAAATTGTTAAAACAATTTCGTTATAAACTCTTCTACTATAAATTATTATTATTATCTATATAAATATAGAAGTGTGGATGATGTAACATAATAAATAAATTTAATTTTAATTTACTTTACTAACATTTATGAATAAACAACCCATTATATTGTTTTAAAAAGAAATCTATATATGAGATCTTTATCTTCTCCTTAATCATAATGAGAGAATATATTAATCGTCGGTCATTAAGATGCGTGGCGTGGATTATCGCTCTAGATCACTGCTTAGGACTTGTAAATCATGTAAAATTTTAAGGGATCCCATTGAAAATGAACTTTGAATTAAATTATTTATTAATTAACTTCTTAATTCGAATTATTAATCAAAAACATCCTCTATCAAGCCAACCTAAACAAATGTAATATTTGTATAAATTCTCATATTTCACTAAACATGGACATTATAACATCATAGAAGTTAATTCTATATATAAAGCATAAAGGGTTCGTGGAGCAGTATAACAAAGTTCAAACGAAGTAAACGACATAGTGGCTATTCAATCTCAGTCAGAGAAATTAAATTATTTCATATACCTGGTTTAAAATGGCGGCGGTCTATCTGCGCGATAAAGTGTTAAACACCACTTCCACCACTCTACATGCACTGACTCTGATACTACATACCACACCTTCTATTCTCTACCTACAGTCCTATCTACAGGATAAAGCGTGAAACAAATATTTATCATGCATATATAATAAATAATAAAAGTGTCAACATCAAAATCTTGACATAAGTGTGATTGCAGCCTTATATTTTCTGCCAAACTTGGCCACGCGAAGATCATTATGTAGCTAACGAGGTACGCTTAATGAGTTGCTCCGCTCTTGTACTATATATCTAAAATGTCAATGTTATAATGACTTATGTAGAAGATAAAATTTAATGTTTGTGATAATAAGGTGTAATTGAATTGTTTATTTTACTGTAAAAGGTGCCTTTATCGGGTCTTTGTACCACGTTTGACTGAGATTACAATTTGTAGGATATTTATAATATATTTTATTTTTAATTTATGTTATGGGGATACACTGTCTTAGGTCAACAGCGGCGGTATTAAAGATGTAATTATTTTGACTTCATTTCCATTGAGTTAGTTAATTCCACTCAACACCCAATGTCTTAGATTTGGGTAAAAGGGAGAAATCGGAGTGACAGGACACTAGATTCTCATCGTCAAACTTGATGTAGTGACATAAAACATGATACTCAAAAAAATTACGTATGTTTAATTGAAGATAGTTGATTGTTTCTAGCTAATTCAAACAAGATAATTAAATAAGACAGTTTAACATTTTATTCCGTCCCCGCGAGGACGGAAAAAAGCAGGGACTAAGCAACGGAGTGTCTTAACACCAGGTTCGTATGGTTCCTGCAGTTCCCTCTGCCTACCCTGTGCGGGATAAAGCGTGAAGCTACAAAAAAATCTTTTTTTAAGATATTAACACAAGAAACGTCTCAATATCTTTTAAAAATTCTTTTTTTTTTCTTTCTCTTTTTATCTCATAAAGTAAATGTATAGTACATTAAAGCTGATATATATTGTTGTTCTAAATTTATATTATATTTTAATCCCTATGTAATTACTGTAGTAGTTATAGTAAAAATTATAATTATTTCAACTAAAAAAAATTACATATATCTTGTTTTATTTTCAATAAATATATTGTTTTGCTTTACATGATTTTCTTATATGCTTTTCTTTCTTTTATCTGAAGTTGTGAGATAGAGAAAATAAAAATAATTCATTGCAATTGAACCCACAACCACCGTTAGCATTTTAACCAAATCTTATCTTAATGCGGTAAAAAGGCCTTGATTTGTAGGCCTTAATCTTAATACTTACCGCGGCATCGGCTTTTTGCCCGGAAATAAGCCCTGATGCTATCGGAAATTGGTTTACGCGTCGCACCGTTAGTATACTTAGTACAGTCACATACATACATACACACATATATGTACATACAAACTTATTCACTGTGTACGTGACTGTGTACTTATAGCAAAACAATTTTAATGTGAATCTTGAAATCTGACATCAAGCGAGTCTTAATAGAACTGTATTTTTAAAATGCAGGATAGTAAGCGTTTTAAAGTAACCACATATACACATACCACATACACAAACACACACACAGACACACACGTGTGCACGATTGGCAGTTTACTCTCTAGAGGAAGTTAATATCTACAATAGTTTAAAGAAATCTTAATAGAATATATTTTTATGACATTTTTTTAACTATACCATGTATTCTGCATCTTACAGGATAGGCAGAGAGAAACATAGGAACCTAGTGTTAAGTTACTCCGTTTGTCACCTTCCTCATTACAAGGCATTGCGTGTCGAGTGACGAAACTTACGTCACACTTTGCCTAGTTACCAGAGCGAAGACAATGAAAACAATCTATTCTGCCCGACTGTTATTCGAACCTACAAATCGTCGCACTTACAAGCAAAGGCTGTGCTTCTGAGTCAGAACGGCCCTCGATAAACATATTTAACACATATTATTTCATACAAATCTTAAGCGAAGTTAAGCTAAAGTGTTGATATATAAAAAAAGTAAAATATACAAAAAAAACTATCTTACAAAACAATATCCACTTGAAACTTTATTTAGTCCACTGTATATAACCGTACCAACGTCCCGCGAGACCGTGATGAATGGACGATGCGAAAGAAGACCAGTGGGGAATAATACTAAATGAAGATTCTTTGATTGAAAGAAAGCTACTGTACAATTATTTTGTTTCTTTTGTTATTTGTAAGTGGAAAGCTATGCTTTCATATTAAGTGATATTTTAAGAAAGTGCTAAAGAATTTTTCTATTTGATAGAGTACTAAAATGAAATTAGAGAAAATATTCTTTTTATTCTTATTTTTGTAAAAAAAATCATTAGTCTTAGATTTGGTTAACAATATTAACCAATTATTTGAGATTAAGGGCAGAATATTATGAATTTTCGCCACAAGTCTGATGTCTCTCTTTCAACGTATCACTCACTGAATGCCCCACTAGAGTTTTGCTTTGTTAGCTGTAGTAGTCAGAGTCTCTTACTGTCAAGTAGGTGGTGGTGGCCATCTTGAAGAAACAGAGGACCTGGTCTGCAGCTGTCTCCTTCTGCAAATTCGGTACCGTTATCCATTACACGAAGCAGGCGCGGGAACTAAGTGTTAACGCAGATTACTCGAACGTCCGTAGACCCAGCGGGTGTGAGAAGGTGGTGTGCATTTCCAACCTCCAATAACATCCTAGAGCCACTGTAGAAAAGTCTTGATGATATTTCCGCTGGAATTAATTGAGTAGCAATTGAATATTATATATAATGGGTAATTCCGCAATAAAATCCCTCTTTTGATCACAATTTGCTGGGATGGCCTGTATAAAAGCATTTTACAGCACCAAAAAAAGAATATTATTAATTTTATGTCTATAGAAACTCAATACTCTATCAAAATTAAAGATAGTAAATAAAAGTGCGCTTAAAATTTTATATAAAATATAAATTATTTAAAAGTAACATAAGGAATCTGGTGAAGGAAAAGGAGTTACCTTGATGGTATGACCAACTATGGTTGCTGTAATATGATAGATACTCAATGATGCTCGTAGATTTTTAATGGACATGGTATTGGCCTCAGCGGTAGTTTCTATGGAACCCTTATATATATACATATATATATATATTATATATATATATATATATATATATATATATATATATATATATATATATATATATATATATATATATATATATATATATAATATATATATATATATATATATATATATATATATATATATATATATATATATATATATATATATATATATATATATATATATATATATATATATATATATATATATATATATATATATATATATATATATATATATATATATATATATATATATATATATATATATATATATATATATATATATATATATATATATATATATATATATATATATATTATTAGTATAAGTTAAAAGTTGTTAAATAGATTATTTACTGTAAATTAATTTTTTTTTTAATTATATATATATATATATATATATATATATATATATATATATATATATATATATATATATATATATATATATATATATATATATATATATATATATATATATATATATATATATATATATATATATATATATATATATATATATATATATATATATATATATATATATATATATATATATATATATATATATATATATATATATATATATATATATATATATATATATATATATATATATATATATATATATATATATATATATATATATATATATATATATATATATATATATATATATATATATATATATATATATATATATATATATGATTGAAGGGTTCCATAGAAAATACCGCTGAGGTCAATACCATGCCAATTTTTAAATTATTTCACTGTGCAGTGCAAACATACTATATAATATATTTGAATATTATTATTAATAATAATAACATAAAAATAACATTTTTCAGCCATACTACGCTGTTACCCGAGCATATACGCTTTGTTTTATATGCTCATTTTAGGTTAGAAATCTTTTTTTTTTTGAAAGAAAAAAATATGAATATGCAATTGGCTAACGTGTAGAATTTGTTTAATCAACTACATTTGAAACCAATACGCCTTTTCGAGATCTTTAAAACAGTACCACAAGTAAAACTCAAGTTCAAAAACTCGTCACCCTAAGTGTGCGCAATTCTAATGCAAAACAAATAATGTGCGAAATTGACGATGTAAAGGTTGTTTTTCTTTTAACAATTTTATTTACCTGATTTTTAGCGTTACTTTAAGAAGTAATATTGAAAATGAAAACTATTTCATAAAATATCATAGTTATAATGGAGCCATAACCCTCTAGAGATAACCACAGTACATTTGAGTGCATTTCCACGCCACGGCACGTTTCCGAACGAACTGTATTTAATTAATACAGTTATACTTATTTCATAATTTTAAGTATATTTTCTATAGCTTGTATAAGAAATAGAAATATGTCACTGACACACTAATATTTATAATAGTAAATAGTAAATAGTAAATAGTATTAAATATTAGTATTAGTAAGTAGTTTTAATTATAATATTTTTTATATAGTTATATAAAATGTATGTACTTAATGGAAAGAAATAAAATTTGAATCTACGCCTACAGAGATAAAGTATTGAACAACATATGGCTTAGCAGTCTGAACACTTGGACGGTAAAGAGAAACGAGTTCGAATCTTATATTGTTAAGTGTTTTCTTTAAATATTTCTGTCCTTAGTGTGGATTAGCACTTAATTAATAATAGAAATATAAAATCTATATTTATGTCAAATGTTATGTCTCGTTTAATGTTAAGAATGTAAATGTGAATGTCTGAAAGTAGTGTGAATTTTGTGACAATTCACTAATAAAAAATAATTGTATCTAGAAAACGTATAAAATTTTAACATACTGGAACTTAAACTTGCACCGCTTAAAGATCGCTTAAGAATTACAAGAAGTTAATTAGTTTTACAAGTAATCAAAGGAAAAACATCATTTAAGCCTTACATCATTTTATTGATGTTCTTATTTACTTTATCTAACTAGGTCAAGGTACGCATTACATAAACATTTGTATTATAATAAGGCATATCATTTTCATAAAGTACTTCCTTGAGAGGGTAAATCTTGAGTATATCCAATTTCAGATTCAGTAATTAGGGGAATGTCCCATTGATGATTGTTGAACCGTGATCAACACGAATTTTGAGTCTGAGTTCTGTACCTCTGATTTTGATTACTTATGCCTAACTAATTAGTGAAAAAATATTTTTATGTAATAAAGTTTGCTTTTGTAGTTACTAAGACGAAATTTAAATTTTTATGAAAAAGCTCTATTTTTTTTAAAACAGTTTTCAATAGACATATTTTTACTGACTTTAATTATACAAGACGGCATAAATAAACCCACAAATACAAAAAAGAATATAAAAAAGACTTTAAAATGAACAGATTTGGTATTTCTTCTGTGTAAGTTGGAACTTTCTCGTATGAGCCCCCAAATGTAGTCACCCATTATGTTTTCATTATATTGTCCTTGATAACGCTTTTCAAAGTTCATTACATCTTGGTGGAAACGTTCCCCTTGCTCTTCTGAATATGCACCCAAGTTGTCTTTAAATTTATCCAAATGAGCATGTAGCATGTGGACTTTCAAAGACATTCTGCAACCCATAACTTGGAAGTTGTGAAGCATATCAGTAATAAGCTCCGTGTAATTCTCTGCCTTTCTGTTACCAAGAAAGCCATGAATCACTGCTTTAAGTCTGAGCCACGCTTGTCTTTCGTGGGTACTGACGAGCTATAGGAATTGTTCACTGGCCTTTATTTTGTTTGTTTGTGGACCGATGAAGATACCAGCTTTAATTTCAGCCTCTGACAATTTCGGGGAAAATGATTTTAAATATTGAAAGACCTCAGAAAGTCTTGACGCAGAGCCTTAACGAACTGCTTCATCAAACCTAATTTAATGTGCAATGGAGGCATTAAAATATAATCGGGCTTCACAATTGGTTCAATTTTGACATTATGTTGTCCTATTTGAAACTCACTCCGTTGTGTCCATGAGTGCTGCTGGTAGTGAAGTGCATCGGCTCTACTGTCCCATAAGTAAATGTAACATGGATATTTAGTGTACCCCGCCTTGCATTCCCATCAGAAATCCAACCATTTTGAAATCACGTTTTGCAAGATATTTTAAGCCTCACAACACAAAATATGTTATTCAAAGTATAGTATACGTTTGCAAAGTGCGCGCGCACACTGCCGTGGACAGTTTGTTACTCCTGCCTTACTCCTACAGCGCCCCCTACCCCGCTCCTAGATCTTATAGGCAAAGACTTTAAAAAAACTGCTAAAACACTATAATATTCGTTTTACATTGTTTAAAGGTACAAAAGCAAATTTTATTTATTATAAATACGATCAGAAAACATTCACTAAATAACAGACTCAAAGAAAAAAAATTTTTTTGTTGACTTGTGTATTTATTCATGCGTACAAAAACTGTATATATATATGTATATATATATATATATATATATATATATATATATATATATATATATATATATATATAATATATATATATATATATATATATATATATATATATATATATATATATATATATATATATATATATATATATATATATATATATATATATATATATATATATATATATATATATATATATATATATATATATATATATATATATATATATATATATATATATATATATATATATATATATATATATATATATATATATATATATATATATATATATATATATATATATATATATATATATATATATATATATATATATATATATATATATATATATATATATATATATATATATATATATATAATTTTTACTCTTATATAATTAGTATAAATTAAAAAATTGTTAAATAGATTATTTAATGTAAATTAATTTTCCTAATCATTATAGAATTATTATAATAGTTATTGTAATAAAATATAACCATGGTTATTATTTTTTATAATTCGTTATACTTTTCAGGTCAAAGGTTTTTTATTTTAAGTTTACACATTATACACACATTGTTTAACAAATTGACAAGTATGAAATTGATATTATATTGTTTTATAGTTTATTTAAATAACTCTAATATCAATTTCAATAAGGTACTCCAATATTTACAAAAAATATATAAATGATACAAAATAAAATTTAACTATTCTATATTCGTTGTCTGCCTTGGCGAGCTTTGGATGTTACGCTTATAAGTGTGTGTATGGCCTTCTACACCGCTTTAGCTACAAAACTGAAATCAGATGACAATAATTACTTAAGCAACTGGCTACTTACGACATGATTATAAACCAACGAAAAGCCTAATTCAGTGACTGATTTCTCTACTTGCGTCACTGTTGACTAAGTCACTTTCTTACTATATTCTCTAAACACAAACGAATGCTTGCATAATAAATATGTTGTCGTGTACAGAATTGTATTTGAAATATCTAAAACAAATTGTTTAGTTTAGTATTAAAGTTGTTGCGGGTTCGATTACCCTTAGTATTTCAAGTACAATTTGAAATTTGCATATTTACATCGAATAACTGTTCTATGTGTGTGACCAATATGATAGATATGCTGCACGATCTTTTCTTCCTTCCTGACTTCGCACTCGCACTTTGTAATACTGCTATGATAACGTGGATTACGACTATTAATTTTTTTTCAGGATAAAATTTTACCCGTCATAGTCATTTCACGAGATATGTTAAGGGAAATGTTTTATCATGTTAGAAATTTTATATATTTCTTCATTTATTTAAAGTAGACTTCAAAAACAAATTCTAACTCTAGGAGTTATTATGTAATTATCTATGTAATAGCAACAATCGACCAGTCATGTGGAATTAGTAATGATAGCAAAAGCTCACTGTAATTTCGCTAGAATAAATAACAAGATTTAATTTCACTGGAATAAATAATGATTTTAAATAAAACAATTTAAACGGATTTATCGCGTATTCTATATACGCGTGCGGTTTTCGCATTTTTTCGCGTGTGGTTACGCATTCAGTGTGAAATCCGACGTTTCGAACACTTTCTAGTAGTCCGTGGTCACGGCTAGACTCAAACGGACTACTGCAAAGTGTTCGAAAACGTCGGATTTCACAAAAAATTCAATATACGCGATAAATCCGTTTAAATTGTTTTATTTTAAATGTATAAAAATCGCGAAAATCAAAGAACATAATATATATAACGATTATTGTGAGAGGAGAAAGAAATTTTTGGGTCAAAATGCAATAATTTTTGTGCATTCGTTTCTATTGAAAAGATATTTTTTTTTTGTAGAGTATTTAATTTTTTTATATTTATATTTCTGAGTCTCAGTTACATCATATTTTAACTAAATAGTCTTAATAGTAATATATAAATTAAATTTACTTATTATTAATGTTTCTTTCTGGTCCTTATGAGATTTAAAAAAAATTAAAAAGTGATTAAAATGTGAGTATTATACTGATACATACCATAATTGTGGCTCTCCGTTTGGTAGAGTCTTTAACAGTTTGTATAAGCAGAAAGCAGAGAAAAAGTGTCTGAGCACTATGCTCTTATTGTCTACTTTGTTATATGTGAAATAAAATAAGAAGCGTAAAAACTTAATAACTTTCAGCCATGCTTGAAACGACTATTAGAATATTAGAAATTTAGTCTGTCTCTTTACCTTTGAGTGTTAGGCAGATAAATCTGTTGTCCTTAATCGGTTTCAAAAAATAATTTTAGCTCCATATAAAAGCGTTTACATTCAATATTGTAATCTCTTCCAGTCATATTTCACAGTGATTGGTTCAATTTATCAAAAAGTGAAAGATATTAAGCGAAATCGTTTTTTAATTTGGAAACGCAATAACTTTTGACTATTATTATTTTGGTAATTGATTTTGAATAAGGTTCCTGTCAGAAAATATTATTAATAAAGAGTCTTGCTTATCTTTTGTAAAGTATATTGCTGAAATGGGAAAATATAATATTATCTTTATAAATGGATAACTTAATTTGTTTTTAAAATAAGTCTACTTTTGATTTGTACTTCCAGATTATTTAATCATGAAACGAGATAGAGTCATTAAAAATGTATTTCAATATTACGTAATCTAATATAAATAACAAAAATGATTAATTAACATGTAAGGTACACTTCACATTTTAATTTAAATTAATTTAACTTTTAAAAAAACACTTCATGCTCTATCCATAGCGGGGTAGTCAGAGAGAACGGAGCGGAAAACGCTGCGGTCTCTGCATACCTCTTTCGCCTCGTCCACTGTCATTAACCTCTTCATACATGCTCTCCGGGGAGTCCTCATGCTTTTTACGTAACCGTCCTCCAACAACGACTTTTACTAAAGTATCATTTTCAAAGAAATCAAATATTAACAAAATATCTCATTTAAATCTTCTCCCTCTTTTCAATCAAAATTCAATTTACTTTCACTTTATATAGTCAACATATACAAAAAAAAAGAAAAATATTTAAGAATATGTTCAATATATAAATTGCTACATACTTTTTACAAAAGCGCTCGGAATATACGTACGGCTAAATTCACCTCATCCTTCATCTTCAATCCTATTATAGACTGTTCGTTTAAAATTTTATAAGGAGCTTCTGAGCGAAAATGGCAAAGATATTAAATGACGTGGAAGAAATATTTTATTGAATTAATTTTTAATATCGAGCTTTGAGAGAGCTTTCTTATTAAAACATAAAAGAAAAGTGTAGAGTTTTAGTTGTACGGGAAAAATAATAATATGAAGAAATTTGGTAAGGTTTTTGTGCTCATCATACACAAACATATACTACTAAAAAAAGTGTAGCCTGTTAGTAAATTTTAGCTCTTGCCAGTACCTTTCAATTTCTACGGAATTTATTTTAATAAAATCCAGTTTACACATTCGGTTTTAGATATTTTACAAATAATAGAGCAGTTTACTAAATTAGTTCCTGATCGTTAAGCCATATAAATTTTGACAATATTTTATATTAACTACTACATTTTCCTAACATATCTCGTATAGATAAATATATAAAGAATATTGTAGAAAGACCACGTTATCGTACGAGTACAGCATGTCAATCTTCTTGGTCGTATTTTGCTGTGTGCTTGGTGTATAGGACCAACTTTTCTTCTTGCAGGCCCGGAGCACTAGCACCAGTAGCTTTAGGAGCGTGAGTCAGGTAACATCGCTTGATCACGCCTGGCCATATACATTGATGATTTGTTTTAATTGTTTTAGAAAACAATGGTTTTTCTATTAAAATCTAAGGAAAAGACGTACATATATATATATATATATATATATATATATATATATATATATATATATATATATATATATATATATATATATATATATATATATATATATATATATATATATATATATATATATATATATATATATATATATATATATATATATATATATATACACATAAATAGCTTACAAAATAATTGAATACCTAAAGAAATTACTAAATATTTGTAAAGATAGCAAGAACCATTGTCAGATTGTTATTATGTCACGAATCATTTGCTATTTTACAGTAGATGTAGCAGTAGACAAATAATCATCTCTAGAGAAACTTGTGAGGATGTACAGGTAAAGTATCGAGGTATAAAAATATAAATTAAATGACATTTCCAATGTTGATAAAGACTTTTAATGTTTATGAGTAAATATATCAAATATATTTAAGATGTGGGCAGGGCAAGGAAAGATGACCAAGTTATTCTTTAGGTATCGAAGTGTCTACAAAAGTAAACGTCTTAGTATGCTTAAACAACTAATATTAATTAATTTTGTAATTTTTCGAACTCTTGATCCATAAAGTTACAATAAATTATTTAATAATAAAACGTCACTGATAAAGAAAGAAAATAGTCAAATATATGTATAAATATGAGTTATGCATACATGCATTAGAACATAGCATGAGTTTCTTAAAATATATCTGACGTCTCTATGTCTGGCGACATAGTAAGCATTACTTCATGACAAATTTTAAGTATGTACGTATTTATTGCACAACTTAGCTGTTTACAATTGATATTATAAAATAATATAAATCAGTGAAATAAATTTAATAAAATTTAAATATAAATTTTAGGTAATGTTTAAATTTATATTAAATAAAATAATACAATTTTCAATATATAATATCCTGAATCTTGAAAATGTTAGTGTTTGTATTGTATGTTTACTCTAAGTATTTTATTTCGTTATCAAAGTCTCATGTTATCTTATATCGATACCATAACACAACTTTTTAGACTTCTTGACTAAGATTTTCTTTATTTAAGAAGTGCAGTTCTTAAATTTTGTTCTTTCGTACATGTATTGACAGAATTTGAGCATTAAGGTCTTAATAAATAGGTCAAGGCGACAGGAAAGTTACTTGTTTGGAGGAAAACGTTTCTACTTTTGTTATATCGAATATATTCATGTGAAAATCAACGGAGTAAATTTCATAAAAGCACTATTTGTTATATGCAGAATTTTTTTTAGATTGTCGTAATCAGTGATTTTAGATTCGATTCTTCGCTCTGGCAAATATTTTGTTTAATAATAGGTTAGTAATAACAGACTGTATTGTATATCACAAAGTAGGCAGAGAGAATTTACTGTGAATATAGTATATTCTCTGCATTTATTAAGATTCAAGGAGATTGATCGAATGGCGGAACTTAACACCGTTGTTCATACCGTTTGTCTCACTAGAGCAGCTAATTTCCTAAAGTAGCTTTGATTCCACAACCATCATCTCCACTAAGAGGTTCCATTGCGCCATAATGGCCTTAATATCAAATCTAAATATAGTAGTTTGTTTTAAACGATATCCTGTGACCTACAAACCTATTTCGCCACTCCTTAACACGAGTTGGCAAGTCTTTTGACTTCTGTGCAGACTTGCGATGTTTTTAATTTTTGTATTCTTTTTTGCTTCTATATTATTAATATAAAACTACTCCATTACTGAATAACTGAAAAATCCAAAGTTGAACCTTAGCGACATTTCTCGGTATAAGAAAAGGGTGACAATAAGATACTACTACCCATAAATATATTATTATAAAACATATTAAAAAAAGGACCGTCGTGGCGCAGAGGCGCAACGTCTGCCTGTAACGCGACGGTTACTGGGTTCAATCCCCAGTCGGGGAAGATGGATTTTTCTATTTCCATTTTCTTCGCTCTGGCATCTAAGGCAAAGCGCGGCGTTGAGTTCCGCCACTCAACACGCAATGCCTCGAAAACAGCGGAAAGTGAGGACGGAGTAAGCAGGGACTAAGTAACAGAGTGTCTTAACACTAGGTTCATATGGTTCCTGCAGTTCCCTCTGCCTACCCTGCCATGTGCGGGATAAAGCGTGAAGCTAAAAAAAAAATATTAAAAAAAATACAGAATCTATTATTTTTCCCACTCTATATCTTATTTATTTACAGTAAATAAATAAAAACATAAATTCGTAAATCAAAAAATTTCTTGTGTGTAATTTTCAGTACAAGATTAAGATTAAAGATGCAATAGCATCATTGTGTAAGTTTTATAATATTTATTTAGTCCATATTATGATTTATTTTAATATTTTGGTAGCTGAAAATATTATTTAAATCATTAAGATAGAATAGAATTTATCTATTTAATTATTTTTGAATCAAACGCTTCAAAATTTAAAAAATGCCTCCGAAAAAAAGTTAATGATTATAAAAGTACTAAAATTTAGTTATATTGAATTATGTCAAAATATATATAAAAAATGTGGTTAGAAAGTTACAAAATTGCGTAATTTGTTGTAAAATCTTTATAAAAATAGTCGTTATGAATCACCACTATTGTACTAAACTGGTGGACCAAAATTTTAGGAGAAATCTAGCAAAACGCAAGTTTACATTACATTGAAATAGGAGTCCTCGTTAACTATTCCCCTAATCGCCATTTATTTGAGACGAGCAATGTTTGCCAAACTTCGAAGCGTGAAATATTATATTCTTACTAAAACTTTTCTTATTAGCAAGTTTGTTGGTTTAAAGTAATTTGTTAAGTTATTGAGACCATCATGGCGCAGAACTGACAGTCAAACACTGCGACTGTGGGTTCGATTTCCAGTTGAAGTACAAATTGTTAACGTTCGTAACCTAACCCTGCACTACTTGTCTAAATTAATGTCTATGCAATTATAAAAAGAAAGTAAAATCCTCTTGGCCGCATTAAATTGATCCGTTTAAAAATAAAACTACACTTGCTCTATAGTACAGTACATAGAGAGAAACTGTGGTTAAGTCGGCACACTTTTTTTGCTAAAGAAAATGAAAACATATTATGCCTCTCAATACAGAAGAATCCTACAAAACGTTTCCAATCAGATGCTGTATCACTGTACAATGATGGCATAAAAATTAACTTAAATTGAAGTGCTTTAAATCAGCTAAGTTTTATATTTAAGAAAAAGCGACGAAACGTCAAGAATAATAGTGTCTTGATACAAATGGCAACTGAAAGTCAGACAGAACGGTACTAGCTTCTATTCTTCATTCTTAGAACAAAGTGACTATTCGTTTTGTTCTTTCGCGTAAAAATATACTTTATACTGGAAAATATATTATATTAAAGCATAAAAAATAGAATATAAAAAGCTCACGTGTAAAAAGCTTTTTATTTTAAGTTTCTGGTTTTCTGATTGTGTTTAGAAAATGTTTTAAATTGATATGTTTTTATATTTCAGTTTTGGTTTTATACAACTTTATCAAAAAAGAAGCTATGTATGATGGAATTAAAACATAAGCAAGGTTGGTGGCCTTTACCTGTAAATGATATATCAGGTTTCGATTATCACGCACTTGGGAAATGTTTTATGTTATTTCTTCATTAATACGGCGTTGAGTTCCGTCACTTAACATAAGATGACGTCTCGTAAATTAGGGGAAAAAATTAGTTGTTTTAACACAAATTTCGTACGTATTTATTGTACGCAATACTAAAGTTAGAGAAATCCACCGTATGAAGCAGAATAAATAGATTTCTATGTTTTTATACAAACTAAAGACTTATGGATAATTTTGACAAAATTTGAAATGGATCCCTAAGAAGTAGCATTGATTTATTAATTTTAATTGTAAAATGAGGGGAAAGGGGGCAAAATTTACCCTAAAATCCTATGTGTCCTAAAAAGGGACAGTGTATTAGTATTATAGTGAAGGCAATTCAGTTTGTGACACATTTTATTAATTAAGAAAGAAAAATAAACAATAAGTTTAGAGACTAAACCTTCAACCAATAAACGATTATAAACGCATTTCTCAGTAGTCTTTTTTTTAATTTTCCTGTGTGGCCAGCACGAAGTATTATGAAAAGTGTTATGTTAACACCATACCATTACAGCATATTCCGCTAATCAATTAAGCTAAAAAAGCTAAAAAATTAAGCTAAAAAAAGGTTATAAGGCTAGGCTGAGGTTAAAATAATAAGGGTAAGAATTTAAAGAAACCAAAAAACTTTTATTTGACACATAATTTTGAATATTGGACATATACATAATATATACAGAATTATCATATTTTTATAATATTTATGTTATATATCTTAATGTATTCATTTCGTTTATATCTCTCAGAAGCTATCTTCAATTGAATTCAATTTCTAATCACCTGTCATCATCTCCATGAATTCTGAAACATGAAAAATAAAATTGATGCTTAAATACTGTTTCACTTTTTTTATACAACGGAAAATATGACACTTATTTTTCAAGTTCATTGACTTAATTTTACTAATTATAAGGCTTTCTGTTAACTAAATACGCGATGGTTTCAAATTTGATTACTGCTTGAAGTTCTTTCTCCGTTTTAGTAAGTGCGACGTTGAACTTCTCTCCTCAATATGTAATGTCTTGAATTTAGATAAAATATGCATTTTTACGGAGTCTCATAATACTTGGTACATCTATGCCTACTTTACCTTCTTTTTAACTTTTGCCTATCTTGGATTTATTTTGAATTGCTTACAAACTAAAAAAGGCAAATTTGAATAATATATAAGAAAAAAATAAGTTTATATTTTACATTAATTCTGTGCCTTTTATATATAAAACTACACTAAATTTATACAACAATAAGCGATTGCTGTACAAAAATATATACCGAAATTATTTCATAAGATACGCTATATGTGTTTACGTACTTGTTAATGTCTGCTTAGCCAAAAAACGTTGTAAATTAACAAATCTTTATTAACATAATTAAAATACAGCTCTAAGTGAATGCCATATTTTATGTAATCGAATTATAATAGGCGGTGTTCGCTGTCAGGTCGCGACCCAGTTTCGCTTCGCCTGACAAATAGAGTCAATTTGTTTTGTCAGCTTCCCTATCGTGAATTTATGTTTATTAAACGCCGACGACACCTATAGATATAGTAGAAAAGTGTGGAGATGAAATCTTTAGGATTTGACAGTAAAATTGCTTGTCCAATTTTTTAATTCCTTATAACAATTACTATATCAATATATGGTAACGTACTGTAATTATTTACGTATATATATATTGTCTCTTCATGCTTTAAATTTAGATAGTTTGTCAAAGAGAAAGGAACGTCAAGTTATAAGCTCCCTGTCTATTTCTTTCGCCTCATCTTGTTATTAACCTCTACAATATATGACTACGGGGAGTCTTAATGCTTTTTACGTGACTTTATTCAGAATCTTCGATACTGTGTTTTTGAAAATCAACTGAAGTGTCCCCATACTTCCTGTAACACTCACTTTCGTTTCATATATCATGTTTACCATTTATTACCATTCTGTCGTCACTCATTCTCTCGACCTTCTTAAATTATCTGAGCACGTTCTTCTCTACTCTTACTGTGATATTATTTATATATTAAATTATATTAAATACATATAATTATTTAATCAATGTGATATCGTTGTGGTTGATAAAATGTCATGGTGTCTATGGTGTTCCAAACGTGCCAGTTGAACATTTAGAGAAATTTCATAACATTTCAATAGTAAATTTTGACACTTTGTTGGAAATCATGTGGTAAACGATAAAGACGTTGTTTACGTCTGTAAATGTATATTTCCATTTATCTTCAATTTTTAAATAAATTTCACTTATTCCAGCATTTACTTACGTAAATTATATTTTGTGATTGTTCAATTTTTAAATAAATTTCACTTATTACAGCATTTACTTACGTAAATTATATAGTGTGTTTTGTGTATCATTACTTTGAGATCGCAGAAACTTTTACTTACACAAGTTCCTCTTACATATATGTAATTATAGAATACATTAGAGAACACATCAAAAATTTTATTTTGTACTTTTTGATGTATTGGTTAAAATAATTTTCATGTTATCCTTTTATTTGGACAGATATTTATGAGAATTACCAGAAAAAATGAATGTACAACCAACTGTTCAATGATCATGCTCAAATTTTTATATATACTACAATACAATTTTAATATATTTTAATCTACAAGTTCAATTACTCATTGCTAATTACCGTCAAAATCAACAGTTCCAGAAGCGTCAGTGTCAATCTCAGCTATCATTTCGTTGAGTTGGTCCGGCGTCAGCTGATCATCTAGCGCGGCTAGGATCTCTCGTAGGCTTGATGTTGGGATATAACCGTTACCTATAAATAGTGTAATTAAAATACAATTTCATATAATACATGAAAGAAGTCATTGTGGCGCAGTGCGACAACGTCAGAATGAATATCCCAGAGTTGTGGATTTTTATCCCGTTTGAGGGGTTTGATCATATTGGAATTATTTTTAGGTAATTGATTTTATTTAATTGAACACGACGTTTAGGTCATTAAACTGACAACATCCCCAAAATTTGGCTGAAAAATAATATAAAAGGAAATGATTTAATGTAAAGAAATGTGATAGTCCATCAATAGTTCATAATAAGCTCAGCCTACGCTATATGTAAAAAGGTGTGATAGCCTATCAAGCTACTTCGACTATTGCTTAGTATGGACTAAGGACTGGACTAATAAATAATGTAGATCTGTAAACAAGTCAGAAAACCAGTTATATTAATAAAAATATTTCTTTATAAATTATTCCTACTGGTAATATTCGTAATTTACTGTATAATGTACATATAAAACCAGCATATACTACTGTACTGCATATATATATATATATATATATATATATATATATATATATATATATATATATATATATATATATATATATATATATATATATATATATATATATATATATATATATATATATATATATATATATATATATATTATATATATATATATATATATATATATATATATATATATATATATATATATATATATATATATATATATATATATATATATATATATATATATATATATATATATATATATATATATATATATATATATATACATATATATATATATATATATATATATATATATATATATATATATATATATATATATATATATATTTATATATATATATATATATATATATATATATATATATATATATATATATATATATATATATATATATATATATATATATATATATATATATATATATATATATATATATATATATATATATATATATATATATATATATATATATATATATATATAGTACAGTAGTATATGCTGGTTTTATATGTACATTATACAGTAAATTACGAATATTACCAGTAGGAATAATTTATAAAGAAATATTTTTATTAATATAGCTGGTTTTCTGACTTGTTTACAGATCTACATTATTTATTAGTCCAGTCCTTAGTCCATACTAAGCAATAGTCGAAGTAGCTTGATAGGCTATCACACCTCTTTACATATAGCGTAGGCTGAGCTTATTATGAACTATTGATGGACTATCACATTTCTTTATATATATATATATATATATATATATATATATATATATATATATATATATATATATATATATATATATATATATATATATATATATATATATATATATATATATATATATATATATATATATATATATATATATATATATATATATATATATATATAAACAAGTCAGAAAACCAGTTATATTAAGAAAAATATTTCTTTATAAATTATTCCTACTGGTAATATTCGTAATTAACTGTATAATGTACATATAAAACCAGCATATACTACTGTACTGCATATATATATATATATATATATATATATATATATATATATATATATATATATATATATATATATATATATATATATATATATATATATATATATATATATATATATATATATATATATATATATATATATATATATATATATATATATATATATATATATATATATATATATATATATATATATATATATATATATATATATATATATATATGTACATTATACAGTAAATTACGAATATTACCAGTAGGAATAATTTATAAAGAAATATTTTTCTTAATATAACTGGTTTTCTAACTTGTTTACACATCTACATTATTTATTAGTCCAGTCCTTAGTCCATACTAAGCAATAGTCGAAGTAGCTTGATAGGCTATCACACCTCTTTACATATAGCGTAGGCTGAGCTTATTATGAACTATTGATGGACTATCACATTATACTATAATATATATTACAAAACCAGTATATATATATATATATATATATATATATATATATATATATATATATATATATATATATATATATATATATATATATATATATATATATATATATATATATATATATATATATATATATATATATATATATATATATATATATATATATATATATATATATATATATATATATATATATATATATACGCCGCCCACGGCCCTGTGTAACAGCAGAGGTGTTACAAGAGCGTTGCTGGCCTTTAAGGTGGACGTAGACGCGCTTTTTGGAGGTACCCATGTCGAATCGATCAGGAAACACTGCCGCAGGTAGGCTATTCCACATTAGCGTGGTGCGTGGAAAAAAGTTTTTAAAAAAAAAGTTTATATATATATATATATATATATATATATATATATATATATATATATATATATATATATATATATATATATATATATATATATATATATATACGCCGCCCACGGCCCTGTGTAACAGCAGAGGTGTTACAAGAGCGTTGCTGGCCTTTAAGGTGGACGTAGACGCGCTTTTTGGAGGTACCCATGTCGAATCGATCAGGAAACACTGCCGCAGGTAGGCTATTCCACATTAGCGTGGTGCGTGGAAAAAAGTTCCTACCGAACCGCACAGTAGACTAGGGTATTTGACTTAGCCATGAAAAATACGTACTATAGTATATAATTCGACACTGATAAATAAATTTGCTGTCCAGAATTTAGAATCTGCTTCCCAATTGTCGTCCAATTTATAGTATATTATAATGGGTGGCGGAATTCAACATTACTCATTATAGTATGCCAAAAACGAAAAATAAAATTAAAAAAAAAAAACTTCTCTATGTTGGAATCGAATTTAGAACCGTCGTTAAAATTGAGAAGACATCAGGCTATTTGTATACAAAATAACACTATTTGTAAAGTAAAATAAATCACAATACATTCGATATTAATTAAGCTTCGTGTTTGTATTTCACCTAGTGAAGACAGTTTGTTTTCCAAGTTTTCACTTGTTTGATAGAACGCTGGCTCTCTGCCAAGCAATCGATTGAACTTATTGGTACAATTATTATAGAAAATCTATGTAGTTTTTGGCTATAGTGGTATTGTGACAGCAACTCATTGTAAACATGATAGCGAGTACTATCCTGACTGTGGTAATAGAATTATATTAAAATGGTCCATAGTGTTTTGACTTAAACTTCACTTAATATGTTGTTTATTTTATCGTTTTAACCTGCTATGAGGTTGACATAAAAGATATAACTAAGTATTTGATTTTCTTAAGGAAATTTTGTCCTTGGCCATATGGAAACAATATTTTTTAATTTTTTCCACTCTTGTAAAATAAAGTGGCATTGTATTCCGCCATTCATAAATTTCAAGATCAAGTAGAGATGTTACAACGTCTATATAAGTTAAATTGTATAAGTAAGAATAATACTTGACTAGCGTATAAGCATTTAGTATGACAGATTAAAATCGAAGATGACAAAACTTTAGAAATTTTTCTGTATTAATAAATTTTCTTGAATATTTGCTCGTAAACTTACAAATATTTAAATATGGATATTCAAAATTACGTTTACAATAGTCATTTTGTTAAATAAAGAAAGTAATATCATTCAAATAGCAAATCAAACCAGTTATCTCTATAAAATCAAATGGTTATCGAGCACTAAGTACTCAGTGATATTTCAAACCGAATCAGTCCTTAGGGAGAGCTATCCTGCTATCCGCACTCAACTTGGCATGATATGATATATGTTTATTATCTTTTGTACTAAATCAATGGAAATATCGGTAGGCTTACATCCATAAAGGATTTAACAATGGTGGAGCGGTATGAGATCGTGTTTGACTGTATAGGTTACGAGTTCGATCCCTATCTGAGAAAACGATTATCGTATAAATTATTAGAGCGAGGTTTTCAAACAAAATTATTTACTCTGCGAAAATATTATTGATTCTTTCCTGGAAAGTATTTTCAAGATAGTTTGCGAAATAAAAATTAACATTAGTAAGTGCAAGTAGTACAAGTGCACCGAATTTTGAGGAAAATTCATCTTATAAAATTTGACAAACTTATTAATTAGTTTGTTAATAATTTAACAAACTAATTTTGTACGAAATTAACTACAAAAATAACTTTGTAATAATGTCTCTGTATATAAGCATATTTTAAATTCTCATGAGAATTATCATATTTTGAGTATTTTTCCTTTATTTATCTTTAACACTGTAAGGCCTCTCTCTTTATCAAGTTTTCGGTTGTAATTTTAATATATAAAATTTTTGGATTTTTCCTATTCATAGATACTAATTAACAATTACAATTTCAGAGAAAGTTTAAAAAGTTTCCTATACGTTTTGATTATACTTTTGATTGTGCTCTTCTTCAAAAATTCAATGGATATTCGATAGTAGTGTAGCTTTACTTTTCCTACGTAATTTCTAGAGAATGGTCTTGACCGTTAGGTATAATGGCATAGTGTTTCGTTTTATTTTAGGTAAAAAATCCTAAAAACAAAAGATTTCAACATATATCTGCTAATACTACATAGCTAAGATATTATTATTGATCGTTATTCAATCAAAATATATTTTTATCTTTCTAAAATTTGTTTAACTCCTTAATGAATACTATTTAAGAGTTTTTGACGTGACAACGTCTTAAATTAGGTTGTGCGGCTCGGAGTCAAATATGAAAATGGTAACGTAACGATGTGTCAACTGTCACCGAACTATGATCGGTCCGCCGCGCGTATCACTTGACACATGTACAATGTTTTAGTAAACAAAATATATTTTCTATAGTTAAAATTTGTGCAATTTATACTATAATTATTATTCATATCAATAAATATTCTACCGAGAAAAAGACGTTGTCACGTAAAATTTTCGCCCGTAAAACCCACTTTACAGGCAACCATTTTTTGTATAACAATTTTCTAATGAATGCAAATTAGTTCTACACCTCACCTTCTTTGTCGTATAGTCTGAAAGCTTCTTTAAGCTCTTTTTGTAGAGCTTCATCATCTTCATCTAGGAAGTGTGTTGCTACGCGTACAAATGTGTCGAAGTTTAGTTTACCCGAACCTATAAGGAAAAAATACACATTTTATTAACATCAAACGTAAATAAATTTCTGAAGGAATAGGGCTGAATTATGCTTTTACCGATTTTTTCAAGTCTTTTTCAAAATGTTGTAATAAAAATGTGCTGAAAACGGTACTAATATATGGACAATAAAACTCTATTATATATTTAAAGCTTATTAGTTATATATCTATATAAAATAAGCTTAACTTTTACTTCACCAAAGTTAAATACAATCGTACCATCACATTAGCTCCGTTGTCAAACCAAGTAACGAAGATAATCCATCTAAATAACTTCCCCAACGCCATTAAACTAGAGCCCGAGTTCACTAAATTCTATACAATGAATACAACTTGTAAAGTTAAAGCTCGCTATCTCTAACATGCGAATAACTACTTTAAAGTACAATTTCCTCTAAATTTACGTTAATATGTTAAGTTTAATCTAATTTAGTTTTGTTTCGTTAAAAGCTAAGCGAATTTCAAAGTTTGTAAAATATCAGTAGGCGTTATTGTGGTGCGATTTGATAGTTCTGATATATAATAAAATATAAATAATGATTAGGTATTTTTTTCTTTCTTTGATTTTGTAGACAAAAACGTTTTCTACCTCTACTGCACAGTATAAAATTTGTCATATATTTATGAGTTTTTTTACCGAATTTTGATAGGATCTTTAATAATTACTTCTATTAGTGAGTAGAGCAGTACAGCGACTATAAATAGTTTAATTCCTATTGGGATCAACATATTATTTAGTTTTCTAACTCTAAGAAAAATGTAATGTGCTAATTGATTTCCACTACTCAAAAAGCAATGTCTCAGAAGGGAACTGTAAGTGAGGACGTAAACTAGGTTTCATATAAACTATATGGAAATAACGCTATATTTTATTACTAGTGTATCACCCAAAGTAACTTTACGTTTTCGTACAGATTTTTATGTTGAGGTAAGTTCGTGCAATTTCTAGTTTTATCAAAGCCACAGCGTCACTCTGTAACAGGCCAGTATCATATGTTGGCTGTTTAAAATTGTTTGTATTTTTTTTTAAATTGCAATACAGAATAGTCTTTAGCTTTTTAAACATCTACCGCGCAAGCTATATATATATATATATATATATATATATATATATATATATATATATATATATATATATATATATATATATATATATATATATATATATATATATATATATATATATATATATATATATATATATATATATATATATATATATATATATATATATATATATATATATATATATATATATATATATATATATACACATATTCATAAAAAAAATATACTTATATGTAACGTATTATTGCATTAAAGTCTATTTTATAATCAAAAGTGATATAATTAAAATTTTGCAGGGAATTTTGCTACTAACCATAAGAAGTCTATTGTAATCTTATATTAATTCCTATAATTTAAAAATTTGCCGTATATAAAAATTAATTTAGAACGTTTTTGTATAAATCTAGAAATAATTTAAATAAATAGTGCTCCTTTCATACTATTCAGATATCCATCAAATATTATTCTAACCATCGTAAACTAGAATTTATAGTTGTAATTCTATTTTAGTTACAAAGACATCTAACGAAACACTGAAAGACAAAGTCAATAAAGTAATTTCGAAGTAGCATCTTCAAAAACTGTTGACGTTTTTATTCATTCATCTTAAAGAGCCATAAACTGATTCCCACATCTGGTTTTCTAATATAATTCTAGGACAGATATAAAATGTGTTTTATTAAGTTTTGTGCTAATCTTTTATTTTATATTTATTTTTATATTTTATATTTAATTTATTTTTATTACTTTCACTATTCTGGCCTTTTTGAGAAATTATTTAAAATTGTGCTAGAAAACTTTACGTAAGAGTATGTATTTTGGTTACATTCGTTTGTTCGAAGTTACTGTGTACGAAGCTTTGATTTTGACATATTTTATTATTTTAGTTGTCAGTTTAAAGTAATTTAGGTAGAGATTGATTAATTCATACACAGAAAACGTTCATTACAATATATACCCCATTAAAATCAAACAAGATATACCTTAATTGAGATTTTGTACGACGCAGTAATTATAATTGTTATATAATTTAATTGAACATCACTTTAGTAGCGGATTTTCAACGTATTGTAGATGACAGGTCAAAATTAATGCCGAAGACATATTCATGCTTAAACCAAAGATATATACATACTCTATACTCTATAAAATGTAGAGTTTTGAGTTAGGTCATCCAACAATATTATTTCTAGACAAGAAAACGTTTATTTAAAAAAAATATTTTCTTTTTTCTTTGTTTCTTTTTACTCTTTCTCTATTTTTTTAAATCGCACTTTCATTTCTATTCAGGACTTCAGTTTTATTATATTATGTTATATTTTGGCAGAAGTTTCATTAAAAGGACTTATATGTGAATTTGCGAACTAATTAGTTTAGTTTTAAATAGGTAAATAGGTTAATATTGAAGTTTTTGAATTTTAAATAGACTCTTAATCTATCTCTATCCTACCATATTCAAAAATAAGCTTAAAACTTTATTAAAAAAAGCTTAATGTGCCAGTACATACCATCAACATCTTCGTTATCTAACATTTGATCTAACTCGTTATCGTCGTAGCTATGCACCATTGTGTTTAATATTGTTCTGACTTTCTCCTTCTCGATGCGGCCTTGTTTACTAGAATCGAACATGCTGAAGGCTCTTCTAAGCACTGAAAAAATAATTTAATTTTAACCTTTGAAGTAAAATACATTTAAAGTATTTTTTTTAGTTTCACGCTTTATCCCGCAAATGGCCGGGTAGGGAGAAGGAACTGCAGGTACCATGGGAACCTAGTGTTAATACACTCCGTTGCTTAATCCCTGCTTTCTCTGTCCCCGCTTTCCGTGTTTTTCGAGGCAGTGGCGGAACTCAACGCCGCGCTTTGCCTACTTTCCAAACATACATACATAGGTTCACTGTCTATCCCTAGCGGGGTAGTCAGAGAGAACGGAGCGCCAAACGCTGCGGCCCCTGCATACCTCTTTCGCCTCGTCGACTATCATTAACCTCTTCATGCTCTCCGGGAAGTCCTCATGCTTTTTACGTAACCTTCGTCCAGTATCTTCGATACTGAGTTTTCGAAAGTCAACCGAGTTCTCCCCTTACCTCTCTTACCACTCACTTTTGCATCGTATATTTTTTTTACCATTATTTCGTCGCTCATTCTTTCGATGTTCCCAAACCTACTTTCCAGGGTGAAGAAAATGGAAATAGAAAAGTCCATCTTCCCCGAGTGGGAATCGAATCCACAAAACGTCGCGTTACAGGCACACGTTACGCCGAAAGTATTTAATGACTTTTATAATTGACAGCTTTTTATATATTTTAATAGGTAATCAAACCGTACCGTTCCATCATTCAGCGTTTTAAATTGATTTGAATTGAACGTGGCAATTCAACTAGAATGGCGTAACTTAACACCATATTTGGTCTTGCCAGCATAAAATAGTACATATAAACGACTTTTCTTTATAATTCAGTGTCAAAATTAACTTAAATTCATTACTTACCCTAAGTATATTATATGTTAAAATAAAAAAAAATCACGACTAGTTGTTATTTCCTTGGCTAGAATAAAGTAATATTTGTATAAATACATATGTATAAATTATTTTTTTTAGCCATGGGAATATATTGCTTTTCCTCTTCTTTCGAGATATTGTATCCAGAAAAGTGGAATTGAAATGATCCCTCCCGAATGGAAATCGAACCCACAAGCATTCACATTATAGGCAGACGCTGTGCCACGACGGTCCTCAAGAGCAAACAAACTAAATTAAAAAGTAAAATGATTAATAATGATGCGCATTTCTTTTATATCTGTACAATATTCAACATAATACTTTCCATAGATAATATAAATGATTAAGATAACGATTTTAAAGTCATTTTAAAGAAAAAATGTATTTATGATATGCAAATGAAGATTAAAAACTACTTTTGTTTCATTTAATACAAAATTTAACAAAAGGATATATTATATGAAACCACTGTACGGTGCGTTTAATTTATCGGCGCAATAAATAATGTGCACCAATTACTATAGTATTTTGATCGTTTATATTGTTTGTTTTACTTTTCAAAAGAGCTTAAAAAAGTTATTGAGCTTTTAATTTTTAGGACGCTTTGATGTATGTAAAATATAACAATCAGTTCTGTTCCATTGGATACAATTTATGGTTCTCTTAAAAAGAACGCTTTGCAAACGCTGTACAATAGCTTCTATAAGTAGTCTATATATAGGTATTTGCCTGAAAAAAAGCTCTTACATAGCAAAGTAAGTAACAGCTTACACATAGTTTAAGTTAATAGACATAGAAGAAAGAAATTTACTATGAAAATTTCTTTGATAATGTCAAAGAAAATTTTTTTTAATTCTTCATTAAATTATATAACAAAGAGAAAAAAAGAGTAAGATATACTATCTAACATTTCATAGTTAACGTAAGTGAGGTTGCGGTCTTAAACTTGTTTAAACATATTTTATTTTTGATTTAAATATTGTACCGAGAGGACCGTCGTGGCGCAGAGGCGTAAGCGTCTGCCTGTAAACGCGACGGTTTGTGGGTTCGATTCACAGTCAGGAGAGATGGATTTTTCTATTTCCATTTTCTTCGCTTTGGAAACTAGGCAAAATGCGGCGTTGAGTTCCGCTACTCAACACGCAGGGCCTCGAAAAAGGCAGAAAGCGGGGACGGAGAAAGCAGCAACGGAGTGTCTTAGCACTAGGTTCCTATGGTACCTGCAGTTCCCTCTGCCTACGAAGTTAAGCGCGTTAAATATTGTATAATCTGGATGACATATTACATACATTAATTTATTTTTTTTTACCTTCACGCTTTATCCCGCACATGGCAGGGTAGGCAGAGGGAACTGCAGGGATCGTGGGAACCTAGTGTTAAGACACTCCGTTCCGTCCCTGCTTTCTCCGTCCCCGCTTTCCGCCTTTTTCGAGGCATTGCGTGTTGAGTGGCGGAACTCAACGCCGCGCTTTGTCTAGTTATCCAAAGCGAAGAAAATGGAAATAGAAAAATCCATCTTCTCCGACTGGGGATCGAACCCAGAAACCTTCGCGTTACAGGCACACGTTGCGCCTCTGCGCCACGACGGTCCTCACACATTAATTGTAAATTATAAATTTATTTTTTTATTTCAAGTTGTACATTCTGGACGACATATAACATAGTTTAAATGTTATTTTAAACAATATATTTTTCTATTTATGGTAACATAATATTCTACTCACTTGTGATCTGCTCATCATCGATTTGGTTATTCTGTAAGAAAGGAATCACTCAATATATTATCTTAAAGTAAATATGGAACTGGCTTTCTAAAATTATAAATTACAATTTATTTAATAAAAAATAATATAAATAATTTCAATTTTCTTTTAAAAAATAAAACTGACCATTTTTGCTAAATGTAGAGATATGCGCGAGAGTCGACACGCGGAAGCCAACTGACGATACTGTGTGCTAGAAACTGTCAAGTATAAAAAAATCTTAGTGCGAAGATTCATCTATTATTTTTATAGTAAAAATAGTATTTACACTGTTCTTTTCTAAGCTCTAAGTAAATTTTACTCTAAGGTATATCGATTATATAATGGCACATAGATGTGAGACAGAACTATTGAGACATTGAGTGATTAAAAATATGTGTCTGTCTCATCAAGTAGTCAAGTACGAGTTTAATTTATTTTTCATATTCTCTAATTAGTTATTTCATTTATCTTTATTCATTTTTTCATCTTTAAAAATCATTGATAAGTGTTGTTTAATAGAAAGCAATATGAGATCTTTAAATCTTAATATCAATGCTCTTAGTTAAAATAAAAATCAAGTTAAATTTCGTATTTTGTTTAATGCATCATTATTGAAAATATATAAAAATCGCGAAAGTCAAAGATCTTATTATAATACACTTAAAGTAAAAAGAGCTGAGAGACGTATATTTAATAACTCGTTCTTGTCGTTAATCCTCTTATTACTGCTTCCATATGGTTCTTCATTCACTAACGATAATCACTATCGTGTGTTGTGCACGTTATATCATTCCTCTTGGATTGCATTTTTCAGCTAGCTTAGTGTTTCAGGATCTCTTGCTGGGATTCGTCACCTTAATTGATCCCGTAGATATTCTACATTGTAAGCCTTTGCATTTTCTGATGCTCTGCAGTAAACTTTGGCAACCTTCTTCGAGTTGTAGAGTCACTAACAGCCACTCTTTGTACAATATGAAGCTGCTGCAGGAGTTGAGTAACTCCAGCAATGCCAAAACTTAGGTGGCTTCTTCAGGTGAAGTGTTTATACGTTGTAAAAACTTTTTTTCAGACTTTTAGTCAAAGTTAACAGTTAATTTTAGGTGTAAACCAAAAATTAATCTGCTCTATACACGCATTTTCTCACAATAATACTTTATATGAATTTTAGTATTATTAAAGGAAATAACAATTTTGAATTTTGATTTTTTAAAGGCCAAACTGTCAGCTATATTTTATACCCGAAAATAACTCTTTTATTTTAAATTAAGATGAAAATGTTTGGATTTTTCTTAAATATTTACAAAACAATGTAAACAAGGTGTGTCCGGTCTCTATAGTAAAAATCTTAATCGTATTCACAAAAAATAAACTATTTAATCATTGATTTTATTACTTTTTCAATGTAACTGTGTAGTTTGCTATCTTTGTTTATACGTGTTGACTGACTGCCACATTTAATTGCATTATAAAAAGAGATTTTGAAAATAAAAGTATTCAGTAGACGTAGGCGGGAACGAAACGACTACTGTAAAAAAATTATATAAACACAAGTCGGTATTAATCAAAAAGCAATCTATGACAAACTTAAGGCAAAAAATATTGCAAATTAAGATAGGGTTAATCTGTAATATGTAGTAATTTATAAAATTGGTAGTATACCAATAAATAATAAATATATTACCATTACAAAAATAATAAAATAGTGATAAAAAAGTTCTCTTAATATTTGTCTTTCTTTAGTATAGCATAACTATATTACCAGTGAAAAAATTATAGATTAGGTTTATTTACTTAGTCTTATTGGTAATATATATATCTGAAAATTATAACGAAAAATAACCTACAAATAAATTTAACCCACATGCCTAACATTAGAAGCATTTTATCCTTTAAATTTCGAAAGTATTAAATTAATTATAGAAATATATACGTTTAAACCATATTTCCACCAGTCGCATAAATTGAACGACTTAAAGTTTCAAGCGAGCTTTACTCCATATGTAAGCTTAATAAGAAGATATGAAATTATACTACGAACGCTTTTAGATTTGAAATATTTATATAATATATGTTATATTATATACGTTTACATTTTATAACCATTTTATTAAATTTGTAAATAACAATTTTCTCCGCTCTGGCAACTAGCGCAGCGTTGAGTTCCGCCAATCAATACGCAATCGCCTCGAGAAGGCAAAAAGGGAGGAACGGAGTGATGCGAGAAAATAGAGATTTAAAAACCATGGGAATCGAAACCCAAATCGTCTTGTTTACAGATAGACGCTGTACCTCTGCGCCACTATAGTCCACACATGCTTAAATTATTTTCGATTTATCGGTCTGGTAAGAGGAGGAGGAAGGAGCTCCCGTTGTTCATTATAATACGGTTTTCAAAATGGGCAGATTTCCAGATTTAAAATTCTTTAGATAAAACATAACTTGTGTTAAGTCTGCTTCCTTAGAGACTTTACTTGGTTTTTTTAAATAATTTAAAATTGAAAAAAATTCTCTCACAAAGCGATAGATTTAACACCAAGCTGCTGAGAAAGCGCTTCGCTAAAATAAATGAAGCTTTAAATTGAAAATTTACCATTTTGCCTTGAGCTTCTTTAAGATTTTCAGTAATTTAACAAGTACTAGTTTGAAAAAAATCCTATGCGAATGTGATGATTGAGACTACCTTTATTGTAATATAAAGTATATTTTTTATTAGCTTCACGCTTTATCCCGCACATGGCAGGGTAGGCAGAGGGAACTACAGGAACCGTGGGAGCCTAGTGTTAAGACACTCCCTTGCTTAGTCCCTGCTTTCTCCGTCCCCGCTTTCCACCTTTTTCGCATTGCATGTTGAGTGGCGGAACTCCACGCCCCGCTTTGCCTAGTTTGCCAAAGCGTAGAAAATGAAAATAGAAAAATCCATCTTCCTCGACTGGGGATCGAATCCAGAAACCGTCGTATTACAGGCAGACGTTGCGCCTCTGCGCCACGACGCCTCCTCTATAAAGTACATATTATTAGAATATTACATATTACTAGAATAACTTAGAGTTCCTTAAATAATAAACAATGATCCCAAATATCATAATTTTGAAATAAACCAATACTTCTAAGTTAGAAACTGAGTTATAGGTTAAGATTGTATGTACATTATAAAAGTCAGAGGTTTACTTAAAGAGCTCAATCACTTTTTCCGCAAAAATAAGCTATTCGCTCAATCTATGACTTAAGACCTAAAGAAATAAGAAATATTACAAAAAAAATAATTAACTATACTGATAACTGTTCTCTGCTTCTCAATATATCGTTAAAAGTATTTCATATGTGAAAAAAATATACTAATGATTTTGCTAAAATTGGATGTATATATATGTATGTCGGCGCTAGGTCAGGGTTTCGCTGTTAGGAGTCCATTTTTCACAATAAATTAAGAGAGTAATAACAATTGGTTTACTCTCGTATAGCAGTTAATACAGAAGCGATACAACTTTAAATGATTAGGTCCTTTTTATTTACCTAACAGCCGACATTTTTGTTGATTTTTACTGATTTGAACTTAACAAACACTAGGTTCGTGTGATTTCTGCAGTTCCCTCTGTCTACTCTGCCATGTGCGGGATAAAAGCGTGAAGCTAAAAAAAATATTCTAACAATAACATCTTAAAATGATATGCGCCCATATATACGAGTATGTTATTAACACAAGAAAGAGGCTTTAACTTACCTGCACCTCTAGACTTGATTGCATCGAATTCGCATATCCGCAATACTTCATGGTATATTGTGTTTGCTTTTACCATAAGACCCCAAAAGCAACCGAGATTGATCTATATCACAGTTTATAAAAATTGTGAAAAAACGTTTCTGTTAAAAGTTATTCTCTAATTAATTGTTTTGTAAAAGATAACACGCTTTGGGAATGAAATGCTCGCTCCATCTTTTAATGTCAACAATGAATAATTGTAAAATTGTAAAAGTCTATATAAAAAGTTCGTCTCAGATCTGAGGTATTGAATTTAGTGAGCCGGTGGTAGTGTTCAAACAATGAACAACGAATTCTGGCTCGAGTAAAATGGATTTTTCATTTCTATTTTCTTTGCTTTGGAATCTAGGCACGGCATTGAGTTCTGACACTCAACGCGCAATGTCTCGAAAAGGCGTAAAGCAGGAAGCGGAGTGTATTAATACTATGTTACCATGGTTGCTGTGGTTCCCCCTGCCTACCCTGTACTATGTATATACTTAGAACGCGGCTGAGGTAGAATTGATTTGAAAGGTAGACCTGGTGAAAATATTTCAAGCTTGGTTGAAAAGGAATTCCGACAGTGGAATCGATAGTCAATGTGCAAATTTGAGAAACCTCTAAAAGCTACACGTAAATTTTAGGATCTTTCTGTAATGAAATATTAACAAAATTTTCTCACATTTACAAAATTGAATCGTATTTTGTAACTTTTTGCTTAATTGAGTGAATAGTTTATTCCAAATAGTTTAAACACTTGCATTTTGATCCAAATAATAATTTAATAAAAAAGAAATTATCTCCGTGCCCACTGTATATATTTAAATTAAAAAATGAGGCTTTTTATTATGTTGAAAAATTCCAATTTTTGCCGTTCCAGTAGGATTTAAGCAATTTGAAGTTGTCAGCCAAAAAGTACTAAAAAAATTCGGCTGTGCGTTGTCTCTCAATTGCAAAGTAACAGAAAAAAATATATTTACTCATTCTTTTTCTTGTCCTTTTTTTAATTAACGTCTCTAAGGCTTACCAGATGAACACAATTAATGTCAATAATATCAGATTGAATGAAGAACATTACTTACCCATTATTCAGTAAAACTTAAAAAAGCTCAAAAACGTTTCATTTTCACCACGATGCCTCTCAAACTTTTAAAGACTAAAAGGAATCTATGTCACGGTGTCATCGCTTATATAAACTTAACCACTTAACAGGTAGAAAGAAGCTTAATACGTTTCAGTATCAGGTTTAATTTAAATTAGATTTAATGAATTTCTCATTTAAATATAATTATTGCTTTTGTTTTTAATAACTTTTTCATATTCTATTAATTAAAAAAAATCTTTTTGTATTATTCTACAAAAACATTTATTTAATGTTGCATATATTCCTTACAAAGACCTTGTGGTTCATTTTCTATAGAAATTATAATTATATAATATTAAGTGGAGCGTTCTTTTTAAAGATTTTGCTGAGTATCTTTAAAAAAAGGTGAAAATTTTAATACAAGATCAGCTTATTTTCTACTCGTAGATAATGCTGTAAAAAGGTTATGCTGTTTTTAATCACCTCCTTTGATTAATCTATATTAGCATACTATGATATATCAACTTTTTTAAAAAAATAATATTCATTTTCAGTAGAAAAATGAATGGTTAAGAAGCTGTAACGGCTACACTGTGGCACTTTGTAATCTACTATAAACTGTGTTAAAAACACTTGCGTCGTGATAATGCAATAAATACTTTATTAGGATAATCGGTTGAAGCATAATCAATGAACATCTGCCATTTTACTTTGAAGTTTGTATTTTAACGCTTTTTTCTATATGGAATGGAAGGAGAGGTTGAGAGTAAATCTGTGGTTGGAAAACTTCGTTCTCCACTTTTTATTAGACTTTAACATTGGGCAATTTATAAAATTTAACACCGTGTTTTGTCTTACCTAAGAAGCGAAAAATTATTAAAAATTCTACAAAAAAGGCTAAAATATAATTAAAAATACAATAGAATCGACTTTTTACTGATTAAACAAACGTTAAAATCAGTGAACTAAAGAACTGTATTAAAAAATAAAGAAGTTGAAAAATAAAGAGTTTTATCACAAAATTTTCCGGCTACCATAGTGTTTTAAGACAACAAAACAAATCGATTTTAGTGGCGTATATCTAATATACTCAACTCCGTTTAAAACTACAAAATAAGCTTCAACAAGCTCAAAATGAGAGAACTTTTTTAATTCCTTTTGATAGCATATGAGGCCGGCATCTACACTCTGTATGAGAAAAGTTGGTCCCACTTACATACATAATTATGTAATATATTGTGTCAGTCGACGCAAACAGGATTTCTCGCTGATATCTTCATAAGATTAGAAGTGAAGATAAATATTACTTTAAATAAGAATATTTTACTATTTAGGCTTTATCCTTTAAATTGAAGGGTAAGCAGAGGGAACTGCAAGAACCATATGAACCTAGTGTTAAGACTCTCTTTTGCATATAGTCCCTGTTTTCTCTGTCTCCGCTTTCCGCCTTTATCGAGGCATTGCGTGTTGAGTGGAGGAATTCGACGCCGCGTTTTGCTTAGTATAGTAGAAATAGAAAAATCCATTTTCCTCGAGTGGAAATCGAACTCTCAAACGTCAAAAAGTCAAAGGAACCCAAAAAGTCTTATAATTCTATCAAAAATTACCATAATTCAAATATAATAATTTACTTTAAATTAAATCCAGCTGACAAGTTTAATGCTTAAAATATTTATCTACTTATTATTTTAAATTCTAACGTGAAGTCCACGTAGCGACATTGTGTGCTTGACCTATTTACAAGTTGGATATACATAGACTTGGACGTAGAATAAAGAAAGCTTAGTTCGTATTACTGCGTGATATCTAGATAAGGACTTTTATATATCAAGATAACCTAAAAAGAAATATAGAACCTGTGAATATTAACAATTTATAATTAATGTTTGTTTCGTCCTTCTTACGTCATCTTACGCAAAAACTACGGAATTGATATGAATTAAATTTTTCAGTAATGTTGATTATATGTTGAAATAACATATGGACTATAAGTTATGACAAAGTTATGTAATTTACTTTACTAAGGAGTAAATAATAATATAGTCCAAGTGGATGAATACGCGTGTGAGTCTATAGTAATTTACATATTTTGAAAGAATTTTATTACTTCAAATTTAATATTTTTTTCACGCTTTTATCTTCCTCTGCCAGGATAGGCAGAGGAAGCTGCAGGAACCATAGGAACCTAGTGTAAAGACACTTCGTTGCTTAGTCCCTGTCTTCTCCGTTCCCGCTTTCCGCCTTTTTCTAGTAATTGTGTTGTGTTGAGTGGCGGAACTCAACATCACGCTTTTGCCTAGATGCCAGAGCGAAGGGAATCGAACCCAGAAACCATCTCGTTACAGGCAGACGTTGCGCCTCTGCGCCACGACGATCCTCTTCAATTAATTCATTAAAAGAATTTCGTGTAGTCACATTCTTAAAAAAGGTGTAGGCAAATTTACGTTGCGCAGGTATTTTTTTTCCTTAAAACCATAATAGTCCCATGTAACACCATAACAGCCCAATTTCCCGTCTAAAACTAATATAAGAAATAACAAATTCTTTCGAATACTATTAGAAATGCACCAGCATATGCATTATATACTGCTACCACTAAAACTTACATCCGCCTCTTCATCGATATTACAATATATCCATATCATATTGAAACGCCTTAGTTATGCATACATATTATGTAAATTTTCATTTCATTTTGTTATAGGCTCGGAACAAACCCGCAGACGGCGGTGGTCACGTCAATCAAAAGAATGCTGCTGGTCAAAAAGCAACGCCACCGTGTCAAAAAGGTAATCTAATTATTATTTATATTAATTAGTAATTTAATTGTTATAATACAGTTATTTTTGTGAGATGTACATATGTTAAATATTGTTGTGCTTGTAATGAAGTTTGTTTTGGGTAAATAATAATTTTATTATTTAATAAACTACAGTCGCTGGTTAGTCTTGGTCGTTTACAGGATATTTTCTAATAAGTAAGTTCTTCTCTTACCGATTTACGCCTGGAATTCAGTACTTTTTTGACTCTCTTATCATCTGATGTTTAATCTTCCTTCTCCTTAGATATCAAGTTTCTTTTTTTTTTAGCTTCACGCTTTATCCCGCACATGGTAAGGTAGGCAGAGAGAACTGCAGAAACCGTGGAAACCTAGTGTTAAGACACTCCGTTGCTTAGTCCCTGCTTTCTCCGTCCCCGAGTTTACCAGGTTTAAAGTTTAAGGAGAATTTGGGTGTACTAGTTTTACTGGTTCCTCTGCACATGTCTCTGTGCTTAGTTATGGTTGTAATAATGTCATATTAAGACTCTACTAAGCATAATGGCATACTTATATACTTATCATACATAAATTTTATACTATCAGAATTTAACTGTAACATTTTAAACCTATATATTATATAAATTGTCTTCCAAATTGACATTTCTTAAATATCAAGAATATCATTAATTTTACGATCTTTGCAACCTCTCAGTAATCGGAAGGAGGAAAACGTCAAAGACGATAAGGGAACGCCTATCTCCAAATGAGACGAAGTTTGTATGGAAATCAAATAGCTAGCAAAGCGTTAGATTTCTCAATAAAGAAAAATTTTACCATATAAATGGTTTAAGGAAATCTTCTCAAAAAGTAACTCTCTCTCTTATACAATTTTATCTTTCACGATAAAGTGACAATACACTTCTTGTAAAACAATCACCTTCAATTTTTATTACTTCTTTTTTTATCATAATAGAGTTGACTGAAGGAACCTAGTGTTAAGACACTCCGCTCCCCGTTTTCCACCTTTTGAGGTATTGCGTGTCTTTTAACTTGCGTGTGTTTACTCAACACCGCGCTTGCCTAGCCGCCGAGAGGGAATTGTACCCAGCATCTGTGCCACGACAGTCCTCTTATTCATTATTATAGAATTATTATGAGCCGTTTTAATTTGTTTAGTTAATTTGAAATGAAACACTTATTTAGCATTTTTTAAAGGAGATTTCAAAATTACAATAATCTTAACGATAATCTGACCCCTCAGGAAATAAATTATACGTATTATGTTTATAAAAAATGTAATTTTAAGTATTTCAGTGTAATTACGATGTGCTCGAAGTACACTCACAGAGAGGTCCAGAACAAAAAAAATATATAAAGACATGTTTAACTTATTTTTGTGATTATTAAAGTTTTAATTTAAACTAAGTATAGAAAAAATACTTAAAGAAAACAAATTTGTAAGTAGCGGGATTTGAAACCGCGCCACTTGCGAACTGTACAAGCGCTTTGACCGCTAAGCCATGCATTCTTTATCACACCGCGTCGAATTTATCATATGCTTTATACAATATATTTCATAGTTAACTTTTCTGGGGGGAGATTTTTACAAATTTCCTCTTTTTCTATGTTTTCTTCAAGTATATTTAACCTGTATAATCCAAGATTTATAAAAAAATCTCAAATTATTTTTATATCTCTCTAATAACTATACATATATTTAATTTTTTTTAATCTACAAATTGACAAACAATCTTATTCTGAATTATTTTAATGCTACGTTAAAATCAAGACAATTAACTAAATTGAGAGGTGAGCATAAATGTTGGCACATGTCCTGCAAAACTCAATAACTCAACCAACTCTAGTTTTCGGTAGCTATCTACAAAAATATATGCTAAGATATTGGCAGTTAACTTCGCATATTTAGTCTTTGAGTTGGCTAGACGAAGTTATATATATCATGAAAAAGAATATAAATGTAAAAATAAAATGATCAGGATACATCATATGCAGGTGCATCAACAAAAGGCGGTCCCAAGACTCCAGTTAAACCATCAGCCCAAAAAGGTGCAGCAAAAACAGCACCTCCTAAGCAAGCTGCAGCCGCAGCTGTCAAGACACCGCAGGGTAAGAAGAAGAAGGGACACAAGCATCAGCAGTATGAGCTCATTGTTACTATTAATTTGGTAAGTAAATA
This sequence comes from Dione vanillae, assembly GCA_037178615.1. Lineage (NCBI taxonomy): Eukaryota > Metazoa > Arthropoda > Insecta > Lepidoptera > Nymphalidae > Dione > Dione vanillae. The sequence goes on along the minus strand of JAZFAU010000138.1, from coordinate 1,421,005 downwards.
GATGGTTGGATGGATGGATGATGTTGGAATATGATAAAGTTTTAAATTTTAATATTTTTTTTTCTTTTTTTTTTCTTTTTTATTTTTTTTTTAAGCAAAGAAATCTTTATTTTAAGATATTATATATCTAAAAATAAAGAAATCTTTATTTTTAGATATATGTCTCATACTTAATATTCAATTTTTGAGACATTATGTGTTGAGTGGTGAAACTTTACGCCACGTTGTGGTTGTCTTTTTTTAACCAGTTCTAGGGTAAAAAAATAACTAAACAAGTACTACTAATATCCCTAAGTGGGAATCGAATCCACTTGTACATAACTATGCCTGGAAGTCTGTACGTCGTACATTAGAAGAATTCATATAATGGCATCCAGCACATTCTGACTATACAACAATTTTTTTCTTTATTTTCTTTATGTCTTCTGTATTTTAAGCTTTCCGCCTAATGTTCGAGACAATACGATTTGAGTTACATAACTCATGAATATAATATTAGAAATTGCTAAAATAATTGACATAATATTCTTTATGGCACGAAAGACATTTAAGAAATCAGAATTTAAATAATTTAAAAGTTTATTTATATTAACATTTTATTTTTATTTAAAAGTGTAAATTGTTAAATGACAAAGGTGACATTATTTCTATAAGAAATTTCTTTCTTACAAAAAAATGTAATATAAAAATATTTTATATATAATTTCTATATATTATCTGTACTTTTTACGTACAATGGGAATCGAATTCACAACTGTCGTGTTTTAAAAAAACATATTTGTTATAAAAATTATTCCTACAAAAAAAATGTATTAAAATTAGTCTTAGATTTCGCAACGAACTGCAAAGTTTTATAAAAACAGTAGTATTTAAACATTCTAATTTCACTCAAGTCGCCTAACATAAAGTGAGCGATCGTTTCATCTTTACAAACACTTTGCAAGCGGCTATTGGTATCTTGAATAGATTAACGATGGGACGTATTCTGATTTAATAGGTTTATTCGTGTTATTTGCAAAATGTAGTTTTCTTTTAAGCATCTTGTTAGCTTAATTGTGTATAGCTAGTATAGAGAGATTGTGGATAGTGTCAAGACACTCCGTTTTCCGTAGCTTGCCCGAGTTGCTTGCTCATTTTGAGGCGAAGTCAGATGAATTATTTTACACTCTTATCTCTTGCCTGTCAATTGATTTTTTTATTACAAAGTCACATTAGTCTTTAAAATTATAAGAATTGACAAAATAGTAATTGAGTTTCTCAACGAAATCACTATTTTGTTGGGGTGAAAATGTTCAAAAAGTGAGAATCTGAAGCAATTATTGATAACATTTTTTAGGAAAATTATATTTTAAGCTCATAGGAAATGAAACTAAAATATTATATTGTTTCGTGTAAAGCACATAAAGCAGGGAGACAAAGTGTGGTAAGACACTTCGTTTAGAACAGTATTAGATTATATAATGTAAAGATACACCACTTGTCAGTAGGTATAAAATCGAACACATAATTGAGATCTGTCAGAAATTTCAGTAATTTAGATAAATCGGTCTAACCATAATTTATTAGGTCACGAAGGTCGAATGCGAGTGGCCTTTAACGACCTGACACCGAGACCGCAGGGTAGATTGAAAGTGAATGCAAATTAACCAGTAATTATTTATTGAAAAAGGGAAGTTAAGAGGGCTGCTGTAGATTTAAAAGCCTATAATTTAGAATTTTAGTATAATAATTTTAAATTTCATGAAACATTAAAATTATCAACATCAACTTAGTTTGCACTTATATTATTTAAATAGAATTAAACTTTTTTTTTTAGCTTCACGCTTTATTCCGCATATGGCAGGGTAGACAGAGGGAATTACAGGAACCATACGAACCTAGTGCTTAACACACTCCGTTGCTTAGTCCTGCTTGTTTCCGTCCCCACTTTCCGCCTTTATCGAGGTATTGCGTGTTGAGTGGCGGAACTCAACGCCGCGCTTTGCCTAGTCGCCAGAGCGAAGAAAATGGAAATAGGAAAATCCATCTTCCTCGAGTGGGAATCGAACCCAGAAACCGTTGCGTTTACAGGCAGACGCTTACGCCTCTGCGCCACAACGGTCCTCCAACTTAAACTTTTAATCATGTTAATAACGAATATTGAAGATAATTTAAAAAATAACAATATCTTATATACACTTATACGTAATATCATATGTAACATAATTAATATTAGCGTCAGTATTGTCACTGACACGAACCCATAAATTTTTTCTCTACTAAAAGTATACTTTAAGCAGCCTCATTTAAATAACTTTTAACCTTAAAAAATGTTCAAATAAAACCTGAACGTAATTAGTATAGAAATGTATCTACAATTTTAACGATTACTTACTTCTTCTTTTCTTTATCTATGGCGTTTCGAGCCTGCCAGTTGAGCACAATTCACTTCGCCAATGTCACGTTGAATGGAAAACATACAAAGGAGAATGTACGGTAAAAAAAGAAAATTCACACCAGTTCCAACAGATCCAGTTTAAAACGATTATTTATTATACTATATAAAGTTGTCATATAGATTATATCGAAAACAAATATTATGACATAAGAAATAGTATAGTATATTATATGTCACATTACTTATTTGTTTTCGATATAATCTATATGTCAGCCTTATATAGTACAGTAAATAATCGTTAAAATTGTAGATATATTTCTATACTAATTACGTTCAAGTTTTATTTGAACATTACTAGCTATCAGAAGCAAAATAGTCATTTGTCGCTGATAACCAACTAAATCAGTAAACACCTAAAAGGATATCTACTACTAAATGGAACAAACAAGATATACTTATGTATAAACATATAGTATATGTTTACCTTTTAAAAGTTATTAAACTTTACCCCGTATAGTAATTTTACCGAGGGGAGAGATAGAGTTTTCCCTCAAAATAAGGAATTATGTGTATTGAGTGATGGAACCTAAGGCCGTGTTATCTCTTTCCAGAGCGTGGAATTGTAAATTTGAAATTTCAATCGATAGAGGCGTTGCCATTTCAGCGGGGACGGAGAAAACAGGGAATAGGCAGCGGAGTGTCTTTACACTAGGCTCCAATGGTTGCTGCCGTTCCCTCTGCCTTACCTGCCATGTGCGGGACAAAAGCGTGAAGCTAAAAAAAGAATTGATAGAGGCGTTCAATTAAGTAAATTTATACAGAATTAGGAATCTCTTTCAAGGATATTCTTAGATGATATGCATTATAAAAGCAACAAATTTATATCATAAAGGAATACTCTGACATATACATAGTTCTTAAGTGATTTATATTTATATTATCACCTAATGCAATTACACAGAATCTCTCTCTTCTTCTGATTTCTAACTACAAAATAATAAAAATAAAACTTTAATAATATACCAGAATAACACCTCGTCGAAAATTTTACGATAGTCACAAAAGACAAGGCGTGAACTGTCCGGTCTACCGCTTTTTTAATCACTCGCTATAAACTAACACGCGAAGTATGTGTGCGTGTTATTCCAATTTCACGGTGAGTCGAACGGGAATAGGTCAAAAATAAATATTTTTATATTGAATTTGTGTTGAAATTGGATTTTTTTCTATGATTTTATTTTAGCAAAGTGTTTTACCTACCTGTATATATATATATATATGTATATATATATATATATATATATATATATATATATATATATATATATATATATATATATATATATATATATATATATATATATATATATATATATATATATATATATATATATATATATATATATATATATATATATATATATATATATATATATATATATATATATATATATATATATATATATATATATATATATATATATATATATATATATATATATATATATATATATATATATATATATATATATATATATATATATATATATATATATATATATATATATATATAGATTTTTTGTACGAAATATGTTACATTACAAATTCCCAAAGATAAGAAATAAATGAGAAATTAACAGACTTTCATATAAACAACCTCTAGTATACTTACTTATAAAAAATTTAATAAATTACTACTTAAAAAAGATATCTTTAATGGTAAATAATAAAGTTAAACGTGGTTTTTGGAATTTTAATGTTTAATTCGTAAAGGAATCCATTGTAATTCAATCTCTATCCCGTATATTAGCTCTACCTAGTACAGAAGTGGATAGAATTACATGATAGTTTCCCAGAACTTGCGAGCGTGGAATTGTAAATAATAAATTTCCGAGGTGATTTTAAAGAGACGATCTCAATCAGGCTGATATTAATTTAATATATAGTAAGGAATCTCTTTCAAAAAGATGGTAGTCTTACATAACAAAGATTATAAAAGCAAAAAATGTTTGTCAGAATATGAATGCTAACTTACTAAGTATTATACATTGATATTTAAAATAATATTTAAACTATTTTTTTTTAGCTTCACGCTTTATCCCGCACATGGCAGGGTATGCTTAGTCCCTGCTTTCTCCGTCCCCGCTTAAAACTTAAACTAAATGCTATTTTAAATGAGATTATTTTAATAATGACTATGTAACAGCGCCATCTATATGCGAGTTTTGATAATTATATCCGTATACTTTGACTAGATGTCTCTCATTTTTAAATTATCTTTGCTTATTATGTCGTTAACGTTTGATACCCCATTTTCCGCCTAATTGTGGACACATTGATAAATTGCAGAACTAAACGCCGCACTTCGTTTTGTTGCTAGAGTTTAAAATGAGCATGTGTGTATTATTTGTTCAATAAGTATGAATTCAATTGTATATGGCTAGTGGACGTAACTTCGTTGGCACTGTCTTTATGATGCTTACCATCAGCTATTCTTTTTTATTGAAATTCAAGAGCTTGTGTGTTAGAATTTATACGAGAGCGAAAACTGCTCCTTACGCTCATCAGTTTCTAATATTATATATGTATGTTCCTATTTAAATTATTATAATTTTTTCTTTTTTCTTAATTGTATCTCTATACTAGTTCTATGATAATTTGATAGTACATGCCAAGGCCCACCTATAATCTTTTCATAGGAGTTATAAGGTCGCCTCTGTACGATGAAATTATATTCTTATACACATGTTATTTTAACTTAATATTTTTATCTACCTTTCTTTGTGTATAGAAAAAATAAAATCTTACTTATCCTCATAATAATTAACTAAAATAAAAAAAATACTGCCTATGTCAAGCCTACCGCATGATATATATCCCATTAAGGAAAATGACAAGAATATAAATTGGTATACATTAAACTTTATTATGTTAAAATTACATTTTAATATTTCATTTGTTAAACAGTTATTTAAAACAGTTATTTTTCTACCAATATATTTAAAATAACAGCAATTTGTAATACTATTAATATATAAAGAGTCGAGACGTTGATGTATCCATAATTTTGCCGCCAAAAGTGAGGTGTTCCAATGATTCTCACTGTGCCAAGATCTCGAAAATATTTGTTTGTTCTACATTGGCCACTTTATTTAACTTAAAAAAAAATGGTATGCGTTTTATATTATTATTATTAATACTGAACCCACATAATGCTATAGAGATTTGTTTTTTTTATGGGAAAGTGAATTAATTTAATTTTACTGCTCCCAACCGCATTGGCTAAATACAGAACACAGTGCAAGTATGAAAATAATGATAATAAAAAATTAATCTTGCATAATAATGCAACCCTAAAATATATTATTTACGATAATATGTTGAAATACCTCAAAGAGACGCAATGCCTCAAAGAGGCGGAAAGTGGGGACGGAGAAAGCAGGAGCTAAGCAACGGAGTGTCTTAACACTAGGTTCATATGGTTCCCGCAGTTCCTTCTGCCTACCCTGCAATATGCGGGATAGCGGGTGAACCTATAAAAATAAAAAGGAATAAAAATCAAGAACACAATATTGTAAGCTCATTTAAAAATAAGAACGGAAATTTCAAATTTTACAAAGTTCATTATTTTAAGAATGACAAAAACTAATATTTAAATAAACAACATTTTTTTGATATTTTCTAGTTCAAAAATTAAGTTCATATTAGCACCTTTATAAACACAACCTTAGACAGAGCAAGCTGACAGAAATTTATATATTTTTCTATATCGAAACCTATTTAATATCGCTTACTATATACACTTTAGTTTTGCCTATGTTTAAAAAATATTTTTGGCATCATTATAGAATGTCAACTGTAGTGCAAAAATTCAATTTAAATATAGATGCTACTTATACGAGCTGTCATTGTCGCCGCGCGTGTCAAGCTTTTATTGCGCGTAAAAAATAGCTTTAAAAAAAAACTAAATGAACTTTAAAAAAATTAAAAACACAAAGTGAAGTGAAAGTGATTGTTACTAAACGTGTGTTGTAAAACAACAACACAACTATAAGATTATTAAAAAAAACTAACAAAAAAATATATTAAAGAACTAAAAAAATGGTCATGGGGCCTCTGTTCCAAAAAATATATATATAATTTATACAGACGTTATAATTATAAATAAATATATAGCTGAAGTGCCGCGAAGTGAAAGGCTTGCCTTGGTCCGGAAAGGTTCTAGTTTAGATCCCCATACATTTTACTACCAGGACAAACTAAAACGTTGAATTCCGCTTATCACTTAATTGTCATTGAATTTGTGCAAGTAGCGGAGGACAGAGTGTCTTTACACTAAATTCTTTGTGCTTTTCGTAAAAAAAGGTTAAAAAAATATAGAAAGTGACTTTATATGACTATACTGAAAAATGGCAGCTGCAACTGATGATAAATACAATAAAGAATACAGAAGAATTCGAAGATTAACCAGTGATTTAGCTACACGACAATTTTCAGTTAGTTCTTTATATTTTATTTATTTTTTTGTTTAAGCGAGCGCATACTTACCTGGTACTTACGACTTATAGTGGCTTCAGCATAGGAATAATAATTATATGTTGTAAATTAAAAGCACTATCTAAATTATTATCTAAATTAAGGCAGTCGGGACAGTTAGTTCGATTCCCACTGGAGGAATGAAGTGTTTTTATTTCTGTCTCTGGCAAAATATAAAACAAAGCGTTAATTTACACCACTCAAACTTCAGTCGTAAAAAAGAACTGAGTGAACGATTTAAGCTGAAAAATGAAACATAAATACAGCCTTCTTCATTTGTAAAAAATATTGTCATATCTAACAAGTAAATATAATAACTAATAAGTTAATATTTCTTAACAATTAACCAATATAACTGATAGTCCTCAGAAAAATAACTAAATATTTAGGTTGTTTTACCTTCTTTTACGACCTTCTATCTTCTATTATCATTTTCTTACTTCTATGGAGGCGCTTATTTTGAGTAGGATTTACACTTTATATTTTGTTCGAAATTTCTTTATAAGAACAAATTAATTATTCAATTAATTTAAATTATTTGCCGATGGAAATAATTAGTACAAGCCTTATTAAATTTTCATTTAATATAATAAAAGTAACAATTTTCAACAAAATTGTTTATTAAATTTCATTAAATTAATTGGACAGTTTATTTTAAATCGAAAACCTCAACACTTTGTATTTTGAGACAAAGGGAACAACACTTAAGGGAAGGGAACAGGATGTTAGATCGATTCCCGCTTAAGTAAATAAACGATTATCATTTTTTACTCCAGTAACAATTTAAAACGCGGCGTTGGGTTTCACAGCACATTACATGATATACGGATGTGTACTATTTCTATTTTATTTATCTTTAAGCTCTCAATGACAACTTCATGTGTAAATTTAAGCGATCGTCTATTTTTTTAATTAAATATGTAACATTTCATAAAAATATGACGTTATATACGAAAAAGGTTATAGTGTAGTCAAAGTATAAACATAACAAGATAACAGACCTGATTATTTTATAAAATGTAAAAAATTAAACTTGTGCCTGATATTTTTATATGAATTGATTACGACTATATAATGTTACGTTTTCATAACAAGATATTGATGTACACATATCAATTCTTGATTGATAATGTCAATTTCTGTAAAAGTATCGAAGCTTTTGTAATATACCTACTCGACGTGAGTACCTACTCGACAGTGAAACGAAATAATTATATCGGTAATGTTTATTTATTTTTTTAATAAAAATGTTATGACTGATTTCAGTCATATAAATATATCGACTATAAATATATCGACTTCATTACTTATTTTCTCATAACACTACAATTATCAAATTAGAACTGTCGAGAGCTTCAAGAAATGGAAATACTATAATATTAGCAAAGCTATACAATTTTGCTAATATTTTTTATATCCCATGTTATGATTTATTATATTGATTACGTTAGTTTATTAGATTCTCATTATTTTTTCTACTTTCAGTCAGAATATGGACTTACAGAAGAACAAGTTGCAGGTATACTATCTAAATAACTTAAATTTAGATTTCTAGCTTTTAAAGTTATAACATCTTTGTCTTAAATATATTTATTTTGTAATTTATTAAATTTAAAAGTATAAAAATTATGGTCGTCTGTTTATCTATGTGTCTTTTTATCTCACGAAAAAGTGGACGGAAGTATCAAAGTAAATTTAAAAAAACAAAATATTCATATCTAAATTCCTTCAAATATAACTTTTTCATATAAATTTATACATACAAAAAAAATATTTAAATATAACATATATATGCTTTTTAGAATTCAAAGAAGCTTTTATGCTGTTCGACAAAGACGAAGACGGTACTATCACAATGGCAGAGCTCGGGGTCGTGATGCGGTCGCTTGGACAAAGGCCCTCAGGTAAGTTTCTTCACAATTGAACGAGATGTAGACACGGTACTTTAGTGTAATGTACACGTGATTAATTTTGATCGTTTTCCTTATATAATGATGTGCTATTGTAATTGATGGTTTTGGGATCTAATCCCATTTGAGGGAAAATGGACTTAGTATAATTAACAAAATAAAATTAACGTATGATCATTTTTATAAATCTTTTAAAAATTGTAATATATATACATATAGTACATACAAAAAATCTAAATCAAAACCTTTTAGCTTCAAAACTCTTGAACTTCATAAATGTATTTAAAATTCATCATTCATAAACTAAAATAACCTTATAATTATCGTTATTTTGAGAGCAATTGCCAAACGCATGATTCAAAATAACTCGTATACGTATCTATATATACTTACGTCCTCGCTACTGCCGAGTATAAATATAAATTCTCTATTAAAAGATGTTTCTGGATTTCCTAAAAATCATAATTTAAATTAAACAAATTATTCGAATTCACAACCACCCTCTCAGGTTGTAGATGTCTGTGGCTGTGGCACTTAACATCAGGTGGCCCTTCTGCTTGTTTGCTATCTTATATTTAAAAATAAATCCACTAATTAAAGGAGAGAGTGTTATAACACTACGTTCTCCCTGTCGTTGTCGTTGTCGTTGCTATATATAAATATTAAGGTATAAGCCTCAATTTTACCATAAGCGAGCATAATCTTCCCACTTATCGAAATATGTGACAATAATAGGCCATATAGCAGCTTTGAGACGTTTTTATATAAATTATTATTTGGGGCCTGATTGCTTCAATCCTTTAAACAATAAGAAGTAAGTCGAAAAAATTCGACATTTTTCACTTTAACAACTATTACCAATAAAAATAAGTTAAAAAAAATATTTAAAAAATAAAATGAACAAAATAGTAAAATAAAAATACCACTAGGCCCCGGCGAGATTCGAACTCACGATCTCCTGTTTACTAGACAGGCGCTTTAACCAACTAAGCCACGGCGCCGATGACACGAGCACCAAAATATTTGTACGGATTCTAAGAAAGCTGAGATTGCTTCGCTATCTGTATATGGAAGATAAATGAAATATATCTATAAAAGATATAATTTTATTTAATGTAGCTAAACTTAATCACTAATTTTTAAATTTATATCGGCTTCTCTGTTCATTACCTCTATTTATCTCAGAAATGGCTAAACTGATTTAAATGCAGTTTTCCATATTGTATCACATCTAACCCCAATTTATATTTGGCATTTGTTTTATTTAAATCGTTTTATAAAAAAACACCCTGTTTTATAGGATTATATGAAATTTTAAATTTCCTTTCCCAAAGGTGAATTTGCGAGTGCAGCTACTTTGCAATATAATTTTTTTTACATAAAATATTAAGTCTATTTTAGCTCAGTGGGACGGCTTCTAATTATAAACTCAACGGTTGTGGGTTGTTTCCCAACTTGTAGGTTAAGATTCAATTACAAAATGCGGCGTTAATTTCCGTCACTCAGTACAAAATATCTTAATATTTACCGAAATGTGATTGCCCATATGACTTAAAACTAAATTTTCCGAATACTCGGTTATTTTGTATAGATATGCAATCATTAATATTATAATATTAGACGTGATATAAATAGGTGGTTATGACTTATCTTAAGATTATTATAGAACTTCTATAAATATTTTATTTCGAACATTGAAATACGTCCGAAGATATTTGCCAGATGTTATGTAAGGTTGGCAGTCTATATGTCTCACGTATCTCTCTCATATTATTAGTCATTAGTATAAAATGTCATCGCTAAGTTAACGTATACATATATGTGTGATTCTTGGTTCAAATCTTGCTTGTTAATATTTTTTATATATCACTCACATAACAACGAAGAAATATGTAGTGTTTCATCACTACTTTCTTTTTTTTTTATCTTTATCCACTTTGGGAGACAGTGCGAATTAAAAATTATAAAAGCGTTCATCATTTAAGATATTCTGGATATTCTTGCTTTCTTATAATAGAAAACATTTTTTTAAAACACAACTTTACTGTATACTTTGTTCTAACCCTTCTATAAATATGTATGTATGAAGAGATAAACGTATCATCATTTATTCACAGCGTCTTACAATGTCCGTAACGTAATAAAGTTATTAAGACGTCACCTGAGCCCTATAAGTTAACCTTATTTTAGTATATATAGTTATTGATAAATATAGAATGGATTAGTGCACTTTGAACTATAGTTGCAATTTTATTTTAAGTAATAGAAAATTTGAAAAAGAGACTAGTTCTATTTGTATTTTCCTGTTCGCTTCACAAAATATCCCAAAGAGAAGGCTGAGGGAACCTAGTGTTAAAACACTTCGTTCCCTGCTATTCGTCATACGGGACAACGCATGTACAGTGGCGGAACTTAATGCCGTGGTTTGTTTTGTTCCTAGAGCGAAGAAAATGAAAATAATTAATTCCATCTCGCATTTACAGGCAGAAGGTATGCAATGCACCTCTGCTTAATTCTAAATTATACTACAATAAAGTGTAATAAACGATAGGAACCTATTGTTAAAACAAGTTTTTGTATGATTATTAAATCAACCTATGACACTAGTATCTACCGCTATAGATAGCGGAATATTAAGAAATATACAGCATAAAAAACTATTTGTGTAGGTGATATTTATAATTACTATGTCAGTGAAATTGATCTACAATTTGACATTTATTTATAATACTATATCTTTCATTAGATGAAAATACAATGACAATGACTGTCGGCGCCGCCTACCGCCACCTATCGGCAGGAGCCCACAGCAGTCCCATTCAACCAGCCATTCAACCAGTCATGCAACCAGTCATTCAATCAGTCACTCACTCTTTTGTCCTCCTAATTTTCAGTTAAAATTTAAATATATTCTCTCTTCTGGTCTCTTACGAACAAGTTGTTTCATTAAGCGCGTGAACCTTTGCAATCTTCGAATATAAAACAAAATCATGTCCCAATAGTGGACATAAAAAGTGGCGACCGTGACAGGACACGCTCAAGAATTTCTAGTACCAGAGAGGATCCGCCGTAGCCATCGCCGGGGCCAGCAACAGCACCTCTCAGCATCCAGGCTCGCCGCTATCGGGAGCACCTATCCTAGCTACAGAGGATTGGCAACGCAGGAACCTAATCCGTGCAGGCCACATCGTCAGATAAGTGTCCAATCCCACACGCACAATCTTTATTCAAACATCCATCCACATAATCATCCATTTAATCAATCATATTTCCATCCACACAACCATTTTTCCATTAAAACCATCCATATTTCAACTATTAATTTGGCAATCAACTTGACGTATTCAATTCATAACCGTCAAATTCAAATTTTCATTATCACCTCATTCATTCAAGAAACGTATTTACATTAACATAAAAGTTTATATATTTTTTCAAGCACAATTCCTACAATCACAGTATTTTAATCCGTTATTTCTACTATTTATTTTAAACAATTTCCCCATTCACTTCATTTTCACATCATTTCATCTTGATTTAACATTTCGCTTCGAATCATCAATTTAAAATCATCCGCAGCCTATATATAAACCATTGTAGATTTGAACATACGCAAATATTTAGCAAATACGCCGAATATTTCAGCGTTCCGGAGCGAGCGACTGCACGTGCACTCATAGGCACGGTTAGGAGCTACTGTGGGAACAGGTTTATAGCAAGCGCGCGGACGGTAAAGTACAGCGAAGACAGAGCGTATGTATATATTTTGTTATTATTTCATTACAGTTTGTAGTTTTAAATCATGTTGTCTTTAAAGGATTTAATTATTAAACGTAGCAGTGTTAAAGGACGTTTAACTAAATTTAAAAATTACATACAAATTCTTACGAAACAATCTAGTTTGAACAATATTGAAGTAGGCGCATTAAAATTAAAATTAAGCAAATTAGAATCTTTAGCTAGTGAATTTAACGACGTACAAAGTCAGATAGAATATTTAAGTGCAGATTCGTTAGAGGTCGAGTTGGACTTACGCGAGGAGATTGAGAACGATTTTGAAACTTCTATGGCCACTGCTCAAGATATAATCTCCAAAAATTCGAAATCAGCGTCATTTGAAGATGCACAAAGTGGTAGTTCTCAACCTCATTGCGTGGGCGTTAAGTTGCCGTTAATTCAAATTGCTAAATTCGACGGAACGGCTTTCCGTTGGCTTGAATTTCGGGATACATTTAAGTCTCTTATCCACAATAACGCTCAAATAAACCCCATTTTCAAATTTCATTATTTAAATTCGTACCTAGAAGGTGACGCGGCACGTGTCATCACCAATCTAGAAGTTTGTGAAGCTAACTACGACAAAGCGTGGAGTTTATTATGCGAGCGTTACGATAACAGGAGTCAGTTATTGGATATTCACATGAATGCGCTATTTAGTATCGAGCAATTGACTCGAGAATCGGAACACTCTTTGCGTTCGCTTGTTGACCATGTAGGTAAAAACTTACGTGCGTTATCGAGTCTCGGTCAACCCACAGATCATTGGGATGCATGTATAATTTATTTAGTTAGATTAAAATTAGACAATCGTACACGTATGAAGTGGGAAGAGCATCGTAAAACGTTAGGAGAATTCCCTACATTAGAACAATTCATAGGGTTCCTAAAAGACCGCGCTGAGGTTTTAGAATCGTACAATTACGATATAAATAAACAAACGTCGGTTAGCACTTCCAAACCTAGTGGTAGTACGTCAAACTACAATAAAAATAGCACGAAATGCCATAAGTCGTTTTCGTGTACAACGCTTCCTCCCACCAATACTATTAAACAAAATAGATGTTTGTTATGCAAGGGCAATCATTCTATTTATACTTGTCCTTCATTCTTAGCTAAATCTCCTGAGTTAAGGTTAGCTGCAGCTCAAAACCTTAAGCTATGTGTAAATTGTCTCAGGAAAGGTCATAACTCATTTAACTGCACTTTAGGGCCATGTCGCGAGTGTAGGAAGCGACACAACACGCTTCTGCATATACCTAAGGTTGTAGAATCGTCAGCAAGTCAACATTCCATAGTTCAGACTACTCAAGACGAACTAAACGTTCACCTTTCTAGGCAGCCATACACACAAGTCATGCTATCTACTGTCATGATTGACGTAATCAACCCTGTCAACTCAAAGGCCAGGACTATTCGCGCACTTTTAGATAGCGGCAGTCAGTCGAGTTTTTTACCGTCGTCGTTAAAACAAAAGTTAGGTTTAACTTCTACACCGACTGATATCAAGGTCGTAGGTATAGGGAACATGACAACAAAGAACATCAACGAACGATGCGTTGTCTCATTAAAATCGTTACAGAGCGACTTTAATATTACACTAACGTGTTTTATTATGCCTGAGCTAACGGGTAGCATACCAAAGTCCTACATAAATCCAAAACACTTCAAATTACCTTCTCGTATTAAACTTGCCGACCCTAATTTCTATAACCCCGCGCCGGTAGATGCATTACTCGGTGCCGATATATTCTGGGCAGTTATAGGCAGAGAGCACAGCTCCCTAGGCATAAATAAACCATTTTTATGTAGTTCACAGTTCGGCTGGATTATTTCCGGTCCTATTTCATTGAATTGTGATCCTAAGCAAACCCATTGCAATTTTTCTTCTAATGAAGGTGAGTCGTTAGACAAACAAATTTCTAAATTTTGGGATTTAGAAGATTTACCACAGCGGTCACTGTTAAGTGACACCGAAAGGCTATGCGAGCAACTTTTTGTCGCTCACACTGAGCGACTAACGTCAGGTCGTTTTAGTGTTCGACTTCCTCTTAAGGAGTCACCAGATTGCTTAGGAGATTCTTTAGCATTGGCTAAAAAACGATTTTATAATTTAGAAAGACGATTTAGAAAACAACCTGAATTAAAACGCGAATATAGTTCTTTTATAAAGGAATATATTAATTTAAGCCATTGTTCCGAACTACACTCTCCTAGACTATATCCAAGTTATTATCTTTGCCATCACGCGGTATTTCGCGAAAACAGCGAGTCCACTAAGCTGCGCGTAGTATTCGACGCGTCGGCTCCCACAACATCTGGCGTATCCGTTAATGACTTGCAGATAATAGGGCCTACCATACAAGATTCCCTCTTTTCCATCTTAATTAGGTTTCGTTTACATAGGTATGTTCTCACGGGAGACATTGAGAAAATGTATCGACAAATATCGCTCAACGAAAGCGATCGAAACCTACAATTAATTTTATGGAGGGACGATGAGTCACAGCCGCTAAAAACCTACCAATTAAATACCGTTACCTACGGCTTTGCAAGCGCTAGTTTCTTAAGTACGAGGTGTTTACATCAATTAGGTGAAGAGTGTACGGACGCAGCTATAAAAACAATAATTCAGCGTGATTTTTATTATGATGACGTTATTACAGGCGCAGATACAGAAAATCAACTTCTGTATATTTTACAATCTGTTCAAGCAGCTTTAAGCGCTGGCTGCTTCAATTTACGTAAATTTCGTTCGAATTTACCTACTATATTTCAAAACACAAACATTAATTTAAACGAAAATTTAAGCCTTAGCAATTCCACAAGCACCTTAGGCTTAGGGTGGGATCCTAAATCTGATTGTTTACATTTTTCATGCGAAATTCCACAAAATGTAGGTCAAACTATCACTAAACGAGAAATAATCTCCAAAACTTTTAAAATATTTGACCCACTAGGTTTACTTTCTCCATCTACTATACAATCGAAAATACTTATTCAAAAATTGTGGATTCTTAAGCTAGAATGGGACGAACCTATTCCTAATAATTTATATAACGAGTGGAAGCGCATACAATCAGCTCTCGACGTTTTATTATCAATTAAAATACCTAGGTACGTTTCGTGTGATGATCCTGTGACTACTGAAATGCATTCTTTTTGCGATAGCTCAATCAGCGCATACGGCGCATGTATATACCTGCGCACGACCGACGCGTGCGGCAACATCAACGTCCGGCTTCTGTGTGCGAAGTCAAAGGTCGCGCCAGTCAAGCCTACCACTATACCGCGGCTCGAGCTGTGCGCAGCGCAATTAGCTGCCAAACTTTGCAAGGCGTGTCTCGAGTCACTTCGCTTACCTATAGCGCGTTGTATACATTGGACCGACTCGAGCGTCGTATTAGGTTGGCTCAATAGCATTCCAAATAAATTAAAAATGTTTGTTGCTAATAGGGTTGTCGACATATGCGAAAATACACTTAGTTCGTCTTGGCGGCATGTACCTACTAAATTAAATCCTGCAGATTTAATTTCCAGGGGGGTTGACGCTTCTCATTTAAAAAATTCCGATCTATGGTGGTCGGGACCAGAGTTCCTAAGTCTGGGCGAATCTCAGTGGCCTACACTTAAAAATCAAAATATTGAATACGATTTACCAGAATTAAAATCACACTCAGCAATTATTGAAACGGATTTTATTCAATTTGATAATTTCTCCAATTTCTTACGATTAAAACGTTGTTTTGCATACATTTTGAGATTTATTCATAACAGTAAAATTGCTAACTCTAAACTGACAGGCGATTTATCACTATCAGAATTAAATAATTCTTTTACGAAGTTAGCTATAATTAGCCAGCAGCAATCGTTTCCAAAGGAATACGCTTGCCTATTGAAGGGGCAGCCTATCAGCCCTAAAAGCAATATTGTGTCTTTAAGCCCATTTTTAGACAATAATCAGGTGATGAGAGTAGGTGGAAGACTCGATTCGTCAAAATACGAATACGATAAAAAACATCCAATAATACTCGACGGAAAGCATCGTTTAACACTATTGTACTTTCGTTACGAGCACACACGTCAATTACACACCGGGCCGCAGGCGTTACTATTTGTCATACGTGAAGTCCTTTGGCCAGTGGGGGGAAGGAACTTAGCCAGACGTACCGTGCGCAGCTGTGTCGTGTGTCGGCGCCATCAGGCGCGCACGCTTGCTCCCATCATGGGGAACCTACCTTCTCAACGTGTGATGCCAGCCTTTCCATTTTATACCGTCGCAGTAGATTTCGCGGGTCCATTTTCGATACTGAATAGAAAGGGCCGCGGCGCGACCACTTCTAAGTGCTATATGTGCTTATTTGTTTGCTTTCGTTACAAATGTGTACACTTGGAAGCGGTCAGCGAACTATCCAAGGATGGCTTTTTGTTAGCGCTAAGACGATTTATATCTCGTAGAGGCAAGCCGGCGGAAATATATTCCGATAACGGGCGCAATTTTGTAGCTGCCGCCAAGGAGGTTACAGAATTCTTTAAAACTAACCCCGTTCTATCTGACTTTGCCGTCGACGAAAATATAAAATTTACATTTATTCCTGCCTACGCTCCTCACTTCGCTGGACTTGCCGAAGCTGGCATTAAATCCGCCAAGTTCCACATAAACGCGTTATGGGTCATGCAAATTTGACATTTGAGTTGTTGTGTACTTTGTTTACGCAGGTTGAGGCGATTTTAAATAGTCGTCCTCTGTACCCTCTTTCTGCATCCCCTCACGACCTTCTTCCTCTATCCCCAGGACACTTTTTGATTGGCCGCCCGCTCACTGCACTGCCTGCACCATCTCTGGAGGAAAAGAATTTTACTTGCCTGGATCGCTACGCCAGGATCGAACAAATACGGCAACACTTATGGCGTCGTTGGCAGCGTGACTACATCGGGGAGCTCCAGCAACGCTCCAAATGACGAACCAGTCACGGCAAACTACACGTCGGGGATCTAGTCATTCTCGCCGACGACAACGCAGCTCCACTACACTGGCGAATGGGTCGGGTGTTAAGATTATTCCCGGGACCCGACGGCGTTGCACGCGTTGCTGAATGCCTGACAGCGCGAGGACTTGTGAGGAGGGCCTTCGCGCGCATCTGTCCCTTGCTTGAGGTTGAAGAAAACCCTTGAACGCGAGCGATTCAAGCGGGGGGAATATGTCGGCGCCGCCTACCGCCACCTATCGGCAGGAGCCCACAGCAGTCCCATTCAACCAGCCATTCAACCAGTCATGCAACCAGTCATTCAATCAGTCACTCACTCTTTTGTCCTCCTAATTTTTCAGTTAAAATTTAAATATATTCTCTCTTCTGGTCTCTTACGAACAAGTTGTTTCATTAAGCGCGTGAACCTTTGCAATCTTCGAATATAAAACAAAATCATGTCCCAATAGTGGACAATGACAATAGTGAGAATTGTGCTTCGGTAGTTCAAAACGCAAAAACTGAAAAATATATGATGATAGATTTTGTAAACGCTTTCTATTTTATTTTATTGATGATCATAAGGTTTTCAGTTTTCACCTTTGATGAGGTCAAAAGTTAGTAGGAGGTGCTAGCTTCCAACCATGCTTGGTTAGATCAAGCTCTTTGACCTTTCATGATTGATATTCTTAATATGCTGTTATTAAGTTCCACCGTCTACATAATCCTATCTTGAAATATATGTGCCCTTGAGCCACTTCTCGATAGCAAACACCTGACTGAACCAAAGATGTTAGTAATATAAATGACAATATATTTCAAAGCTTCTTAGTTGTAATCGTAAACTCAGTCTTATATGTATTTAACAGTAAAAAAATATTTTGTTCGTGTTTTTGCTGTGCTTTCTTTTTTGATATCATAAAATATTCAACAGCTTTTATCTCTTACTTATGATTATCTGTAACATTAAGGACAGAGGAACGTCCAGAGGTTTCATCGCTTGCGTTTGTCGATGTCCATGAAGGCAGAATGAATTATTTTCACTTTCTTCGCTCTGGTTATAAGGCAAAACGTGGAGTTGAGTTCCGCCACTCAACTCACAATGCCTGAAAAAACTGAAACTGAAGAACGGAGTGTCTTAACACTAGATTCCGTTCCCTCTACCTACTTTACCTTAAACTACAACATTATCTCTGGTTAGATTAAATTTATAATTCTCCAACCTAATCTAAATATTTAATGTGTCAATACATCCCAGCCTATATCTGTTCCGTATCGTTATTTATTCATCACCGCAATATTCGCAATACAAATGAATAAATGAATAGACATTTCAATTTGCGGCTCACGATGAATGGGTCTCCATGAATTTTTATTAAGCAACGACCAGTTTTACTTGAGCCCTTTAATTCTGATAGCTTTACACTGGTTTTAACTTAAAATATTTTTTTTAATTTAAACCAGCGTAAATTTTAAGTTTAGTAGTTAAAGAAAATACTTAGTGAAATATAAAATTGTTATTAAAACATATTCTTAATAGGGACATGGATGTCTATTTCGTCTATTTTTCTACATAGGTACTTTTATTGTGGTAAACGGTTAGTTAGCTTGAAGGAACTGCCATACATACCATACAGTACATCTTACCAAGCCATCTTGCCATGGAAAACATGGAAAAGCACAAATATTTTTGAGCTTCAGTATTAGAAACGAAACTATTTTACTATTATTTATTTAAGTAAAATGTTCCTACGGATCCACACATACTGGCCACTTCTGTAACAGTCACATTATGCAGTAGTCGAAAACAAAACAAAATGTACACGAAGGTATTTATGAGGTATCCTTAAAATTAAGTGTCGGCGTATCTTGTTATTTATGGTTTGTGTTCTATTTTCCGGGTTTTTCTTTAATCCTGCATAAAATGTAACGGGCTTCGTAAATGCAGCGGACTTCTGGTGTAGCTCATAATCATTATAATATTTTTCTTAAAATTTAAACAAATATTGTTATCATGGTAGGTTCCACTTAACATTACCCCGGCTTACTGCCAGAGTCTGCTTTCCAACTCAAACTACTCCACTTTGCACGGTCTTTATCATCCTCAGTGGTTAGTCCATTGGCTCTCATATTCTGCAACACAACATCCAATCATCGCTTCCTGGGGCGCCCGAGCAGTCTCACTCCAGGAACCGACATGACAAGGCATTGTGTTCCGACATAGTTCCTAGGCCGCCGCAAAACGTGGCCATTCCATCGCAGACGACGATCTTGGAGTTTATTCACTTCGTCACGGACCCCCAGACTACCTCAAATGCATCTTCATCTTCATCTTCATCTCCATGAAATAAAGCTCCTGAGTGTGTCGAGATAATGCTGGCCAACATTCGCTGCCGTATATCAATCTTTTGAGTTTGGATGGTATTCTGTGATCGCAGACCACACCAGTGATCTCCCGCGATTCGGCCCAAGCAGCGCTAATCCGGGCATGGACATCGTGGTCGATGCCTCCGGATTCGTGCATATTGGATCCAAGGTATCTGAACTTTTCGTCTTGTCGACTGATTCAGCTTGCCCTGGGAATCTCTGATACAAAGACATTTTGTGATATCTTGCTTCGCTTTATCCCGTGTACGTGACAGTATCGTATAATGGCGACAAACTTTGACAGCGGGCTCTGGCTACTTTTGCTAGGCACGTTTTGCTATTATGTCCAGTCTGTCATCAGGAGAGTTTGAATTCTGCCACTCCTTAAATGAAGTCTTCTTTTCACGAATCACCACTTGTACCTGGTCATTCCACCACCATGTCTCCCTGTCGATGTCACGCTCGCACGCACCCCTAGAAACGCCAAGAAAACGTTTGCTAGCCGTAATAATTGCTGACTGAACTTGATCCCAAGATTCCTGAGCAGTTGCTAAGTTATGTTTGTTAACTTTTGCCAGAAAGTCGGTCTGCATCGGTCCCTTCAGCAACCACCACTTGATCTTAGGCTTACGCGTCTCTCGTATTTTCTATGTCGGGGTAACGACATAGTCCATGACAAGAAGACGATGTTGGGCCGTAAAGCTTTCACCGGGAATGACTTTACCTTGCTCACATGACAACGTCTTGTCAACAGATAATCTATTTGAGTTGAGTGCCCACTCGCATACGTAATAAGGTGTTGCGGGCATTTATGGAAGAACGTATTTACGATGGCTAGATCGAACGCAATACAGGTTTTTAGAATATTTTCTCCCTCTGTATTGCGACAACCGTGATCAAAACCACCGTGGACACGCTCGTACGTTTCCGCAGCCTTACCCACGTGACCGTTAAGGTCCCCCACATCTATGACTACCTTAGTAAATGGTATAGTGAGTAGAGCCTCTTCACAGTGCTTCAGTGCTACTTCACAGTGAAATGATTCCTTTTCGGCCCGACTACAACCAACCTGGGGAACGTAAGCACTGATTAAGTTGGTGATAACCCCCTCAACTAGTACCTTCACCCGCATCAGGTGGCCGCTTTTTCTTTCAACTTGAAGGAGACCGTTCCATAGCTCCTTAGACAGAACTACTGCTACACCAGCTTTACCGGTAGGTGATCCACTGGGTCACATGAGCTGGGTATATGAGCTGGTAACCCTGTCCGATGTTACGGGACTTATTGCCCTTCCAGCGCGTGTCCTGTAGGAAAGCACAATGGATCCGACGACTCATGAGTCCATCTGCAAGTTCTCTGCATCGTCCGGTTAAAGAGCCAATGTTCCATGTTGCAAAGCGAAGTTTCTTTCAAGGTACTATCTTCTTTAGCCATGTTCGTACTTCTACTACTTCGTACGTAGGGCGATGTGCCTACACGTCGTTTAACGGCGACGCCCTAGCCGTACCTAGCAACATTTTTCCGTTTCTGTCCATTTAAGTGGCAAAATGGCCGCTTTTTAATGGAGCGATTGCCATTTGACCTCCAAAACCCATTTTAAGGGAAAAGCCAACAAGGAATAAATAATAAGAGGAGAAAAAGGTTAGGAAAGCGAAGGTAAGGGACACCACTTTCATGGATTAGAGAGGAGTATGCCTTTGGTGGCTCGAGTATTCGGGGTTGCATACCCGTATGCCCAGTACCAAACATTGGATAGATATTTATCCAAACACCCTCTGGATACAGCCGAAAAAGTTAAAATATATATAAAAAAAATAAGAGTGTTTATTTTTTAATTTTTATTATTTCTTTCTGTTGAGAATTCATTAAAAAAAGTCTTAGCACTTTTAATAGCAATATATTAGTTAAAAAGTCATTTCTGCACTAAAATTATATCTATATATAAAGTTGTTATCAATCACATGAGAAACGTTTTCAATATTTTATAATAAATTTACGAACTCTTAAACTACTTTTAAATATAAATATAATGTTTACAGAAACTGAGCTTAGAGACATGGTAAAAGAAGTAGATCAAGATGGTAATGGGACAATTGAATTCAACGAATTTCTTCAAATGATGTCTAAGAAAATGCGCGGAGCGAATGGTGAAGACGAGCTTAGGGAAGCATTCAGGTACAGCAGAAGTTTATGAAAAAGTTCAAAGATCTGGTGTTTAAAGACTCAAAATAAGTGATTTTTCGTGTTAATATTATTTATATTTATTGAGGACCGTCGTGGTGCAGAGGCATAGCGTCTTTTAGCGGTTTGTGGGTTCGATTCCCAATCGCGGACGAAAAAAGCCTCGAAAAAAGGCGGAAAGCGGGGATGAAGAAAACAAGGACAAGTAGCGGTATGTCTTAACACTGGGTTCCCATTGTTCCTGTAGTTCCCTCTGCTTACCCTGCTATGTGCGGAGTAAATCGTAAAGCTAGAAAAAAATATTTTATTTTATTTTTTTTGCATCAATCCATAACAAATTATCACTAGTAAGTTTATAAAGTTGGTGTAAGGGTGTCCTTAATCCCAGACGTGAAGGAAAGAAGAAATGTCCTATAACAGGCAACCTAATAATTATGTATAAGATTACGAAATTGTTTTCAAAATTATTAAAAATATTATTATTCTACTATACATTAACTTACTTAACAATTTTAATATATAAGAGAATATTAAAAACACTGAACGTAGCAAAAATAAACATTATTTAACTGATATAATTTTGATACTTTTCATTCATACTTTTAATTAAATTATGATATAACATGTAAGTACGCAATTTCTTTTTAAACATTTTCAGGGTATTTGACAAAAACAATGACGGGTTGATATCTTCGGTAGAACTTAGACACGTGATGACGAACCTTGGAGAGAGGCTGAGCGAGGAAGAAGTCGACGACATGATCCGCGAGGCAGACCTCGATGGTGATGGCATGGTCAATTACGATGGTGAGTTTTCACTCTCTTTTGTTTCTATTGTAGACTTAAATTTCTTTTAAAATACTGTTTTGTCGTATAAAATATCAAATAAATAAATTATTTCTTTCAATTAATCAAAATAAAATATTTATTTCTGTTTCAGAGTTTGTGACAATATTGACGTCGAAAAACTAGTATGCAGAGCAAAAACCCATTAGAGATCGCCCGCCACGACAGTGTCCATATAGGGACCTGACCAAGCTTGGCGGGAACGAAACTCTTATTTAAGTGTTGTGTGTGTTCGCTTTTGTGTGAAAAACGCCTAATATCCCAACGAAGTTGCATTGCGATATGTGCACGGCCTTTGGTGACCTTTTATATATGTATATATACATACATATATATGTAGATCTTTTATTTAGTAATATTTATGATTTTATGGCAATACGGGATTTATGTTACTATAATATGACATATGCTTGTTTTAATCGTGATGTTGACGATTTAAATGTTTGCTCATTCTCAAAGTGTAGGAGTTAGTTTAATTAATAATATGTGAAATTTTAATTGTATCGAAAATGTTCAAATTGCAAAAAAAATAATATTAATAAATGAGAAATTTTAAATAAAATTAAAATATTTGATGAGATGAGTGCTTAGATTAATAGTATATATTATTAGTATAAATGACCTGATATCTAGATCTAGGATCAAGGTGAAAGAGAGGACATATAGATTCGCTAGCTATCCAGCTATAATAAATGAAAATCATTTGAATGTGCTTCTGAAACTTAGATTGAATGACGTCATGAGTCTTCTGTACATTATAAAGCAGTATGAAAATCAAGTCATGTATATACTGCGTGGTTGGATATTTAAATAATCGGGTGGTCAGTTGTGTAAAGCTACCACTTTAGGCGTAAAATTTTACTAATATTGTAACATAAATTGTCACTTTCATGACTTAAGTAAATGAAATATTATATTAGTGCCTATCTAAAGTCATATTTTAATGAAGGCAGCAACAAATATGCTTAGGCTATGAAATCTAAGAAAGCCGTACTTTAACGGGAGTTAAATTTTAACTGTATTTAAGACAATTTACGATTGAAAGTAGTTAATGTATATTTAGCGGTTGAGGCCATGTTAGGCTAAAGTTTGTATTTATCATACATACTCGTATATAAATGCATGATATTACTGTATAAGATTTAAAAAATCATTCAAAAGAGAGAATTAGAAAAGAGGAAGGACGTATAAAACGTAAACTAAAAAAATCTTAACTACTATGTATAATACTCTCACGTTCAAAAGTATTTAAGTGTTTGCATACGTACCGTACCTGTTGATATTTTAGTGTAAATTGATGTTATCGCGATCGTATCGCAAGTACTCAAGGCCGAAATTTGTGTAGAAAATTAACCGAATAGATCACAAGCTAGACAACTAATGTTTGCTTTTTTTGTATTTTTATATCAAGACTATGAAACATAATATATGATCGTCTCATAGTGTTCCATTGAGATACCTTAGGCATATATATTTCAAAATTCAGCCTTAAATCATCAATATTTTAAACTGTGCATTGTTTGTCAGTCAATCATAAAAGGGTGAGCTTTTTACAACTTATGCATGCATTCATAATTATTAAAGGACAAAAATTAACAAAATATACCTAACTAATTAAAGTAATAAAAGTGAAAGAATTAACTATAATAAATAAATAATTTGTAAAAGCTAATTTTATCTGATTTATATGATTATTAAAATGCAAATTACCCATCGTAATCAATGCATACTTAAAACATATTTATAGCAATATAAGCAAAGAAGTTATTTAGTCTATTTATGACATTTTCAAGTCTACAAACTCATCTTCTAATTTAACCCAATTAGTTGTATAGCTTATGATCAATAAGAGTTCAATTTAGCATTGTAATCATAGCATTTCATGTTGACGCAAAGTAATCATGAAGCGTGTCATAATTTTTATATGTGACTTAATATTGTAAGGTTCTATAGTTGAATTGAAAACGGTTGTGTCCATTATGTAACCGTATATTACATCTGTATACACGTTGTATATAATATGAGTAGGTATAGGCGTTTACGTTCCGTTAGTCTTCCAAGTGAAGGTTGACTGAAGTAGCATAATATAGACTAGTAAATACTGAATGTGCTTATTACGTGTTAGGATTTTGAGATGCATCTATATATTTAATAACATATATATATATACATATATATATATATATATATATATATATATATATATATATATATATATATATATATATATATATATATATATATATATATATATATATATATATATATATATATATATATATATATATATATATATATATATATATATATATATATA
This sequence comes from Dione vanillae, assembly GCA_037178615.1. Taxonomy (NCBI): domain Eukaryota; kingdom Metazoa; phylum Arthropoda; class Insecta; order Lepidoptera; family Nymphalidae; genus Dione; species Dione vanillae. Next base: position 1,395,727 of record JAZFAU010000138.1, on the reverse strand, counting down.
TATATATATATATATATATATATATATATATATATATATATATATATATATATATATATATATATATCTGTATAATTATTACTATGTATTTATTTATCATTTTCTAAAACCTGATTTTAAAAAGGAACTTATCTTCTTTAAAGAATACAGTATTCATAAACGTATATGTATATTTTTTACTTCATTATTTATTCAAATCATACTTAGTCGAAGCTTGTGTGATTGATATATAAAGATGCGTCATTTAGAATTAAAAGTTAAAAATAAGATGGGTAATTTAATATAGCGTTATAATTTTATATAACTCATTGTACTAAAGTCATTAAAACTGATATTTCTTAATAAAGATTCACAAATATTGCCAAGATAAGCGAAAGAAATATTGTAATAAGAATTATTTGTATTAAAAAATAAAATATTTATTTTGTTGTAAAGAATATTCTTTATATTTAATAATTATAACTAAATTAAATTCATTTATACCATTAATGGGTTAATCTATATGATACATAAATGATTCCATAACTTATTTATTCAATTTATTCAATAAACGAAAGAGATTTATTGTATTAAAAATATTAAGATATTAATATTATTATTTTCATGAAATAATAAATTTATTTACATACATATAAATTACATTTCACAAAGCAGCCTATAAATATTCACGTTCATTTATATTTTTTTATACTATAAGGACAATAAAAATAGTTTGAATTCAAGTCAATTTTAAAAAACAAAGTTCAAAAATGTTACTGCAAAATAAATTCGATAATATTTCGCATATCACAAGCAATAATTTACTTATTTAACCAAAGAGATAAATATATTTACTTAAAAATTAAATTTTATTTAAAAAAAACATATTTTATACTAATTTAAATGTAATAATAATTTATTATAGTTGTTATGACCTTAAAATCATGTGGAAACGACAGTTTGGTAGTGCTATTATAATACACACTTACATTTTCCTATTTCACTAATTAACATCTTTACACAAAAATACTCGTACTCCTCATTATGCAAAAAGTCACTATTCGTATTTACTACAATTTTATTCACAAATAAATGTTCAATACTTAATTATTTTATATTTACCAATATTTACAAATGTTTTGAAAACACAACCAAATAAAATAAAAGGAACTTCTGGAATAAATTATGTTGTATTATATAGTACAATCATTCACTATACTAACCATATATAATAATATATATATATATATAAATATATATATATATATATATATATATATATATATATATATATATATATATATATATATATATATATATATATATATATATATATATATATATATATATATATATATATATATATATATATATATATATATATAATATATATATATATATATATATATATATATATATATATATATATATATATATATATATATATATATATATATATATATATATATATATATATATATATATATATATATATATTATATTTGCAGTTAATATTAATACCTTTAAGAAAAACATTTCGAAATTTCGAGGCGTGGGTTAAAATTCTGTTACGCTAAATGTTTTGTTTTTCCCAAAGTATTTTTTGTTTCTTTAGAGTGGAATATATTAAAGTTAGCTTGTTATATGACAATATATTATGTTATATGTCAACAGTCACCACAATTGATTTACTATAATATATTTCATAATGTAAAATATCAATATATGTAATAAACATACTTTGGTTGATAAATTATATACATATATATAATACGCGAGTTAGTTGGTGTATACTAGATGAATATACAAGCTTCGTATGAAAAAAAGACGTTTTAATAAAATTGATATGTGAATATGTGGCTTTTATTTTTTACTAAACTATTTCGATGTTGTATATTGAGTACAGTATAGGGGTTGGGATAGGGGCAGCTAGAAGGTACTGTGGGTCTCATCGGTATTGGTACACTATCCCTAAGCTTAGCTAAAATATTCATGTTGTACATATATAGTATCACTGTAAGACATTTAATATCTAGACAAAATATAAAAGCAAAAATAGAAATAATGACTTTCTAATTATATCATATTAAGGTTCAGAATTTATATATTGACATGTGCTTAACCAAGCATATGTAATTTTTAGATGAGATGTTTTTTTTTTTCATAAAATAGAGATAAATTTAATAATCTCTGCTTATACAGAGTGTGGCTGTAGTGGCTACCTTAATTTTAAGCATAGTACTAAGTAGCCTTTATAAACCTCTAAAAAGTATAAAAGAAGTTAAATTTTTCAAAAATAAAATAATAACTTTTTCAAACAAAATAAATAATTAAATTATTGGTCCAAAATAAAACGCCAAATATGACGCGAGCGTACACTGTACTGTCAGAGCTATATCTCTTTCTTTTGTTTTTTTTTTTAATGAAAGGTTGCAGATTGACAACGTTTAATAGTATTTTTGTAGTACGTCATTAGTATTTAATGATGTCTACCTCACGTTACACAGCTTGTATAAATATCGTGAAATGGAAAAAATGATGCTGAACCCAAACTATTAATAATTATTAAATAGTTTTTTGTATATAGCCTCCAAATATATTCCTCTATAAATAGTTTTGATAATGGCCGCCGTGTCAGATACACCCTGTGTATCTCAATTAATTAGTTAGGTGCACTACGCTGCATATTTGCAACAGGTGTTATATGACATCAAGCAATTTTGCAATTTGTATAAACCTTGAAACATTATTATTCTCACACCACTTTAGAATGTTACAGAAGAGTACGGGGAAGCAATATCTTAAAACATATACCAAGAAATGCAAAATTGATATGAAAATCGAACCTACAATTGCCATGTTAACAGACACTTTGACGCTGGGCCAAAAATGTCACAAGAAGAAATGCAAAAGATGGATTTGGTTATTGTGTGACTTGGTATTATGAGCCATAGAGAGTGTGCAAAAGAACCTTGTATATATATTCTCCACTAATATATAAGCATTTGCATATTGATTGATGAATCTTAACTCCACATGTTTTAACATGTAGAGAAAAAATCTTATTTATAACCAAGCAAAAATTTTAAAAATTCTCACTGCCTTATTATGAGTCCATCACATTGTAGTATAATATGTAAAGTTTTGCAAATCTATTTACTTATAATTGTTTTTGAATAGTAAAGAAAACAAAGTGGAAGGCAAGGTCAAAGAAGCAAAGATGAATTTCCAAGCAATGGAGACTGAATAACGGACATTTTAAAAAGAAATGGAAAAAGTCTATGTCACAAGACAAATAACCTGACCTGGTTTTGCAAAATATATACATACTTTGGTAATATACAAGTAATAAAAATGTCTGAGAAATGATTTGAGTATATTTTTATGATTTTTAAAGTGTTAATCCACACTGAGGATAGAAAAAATACTTAAAGAAAACATATAAAAATTTGAACGCAGCGGGACTCGTACCCGCGCCTGCACGGTTCGCAGGAGGGCGCGGCTTCGAGTCCCGCTGCGTTCAAATTTTTATATGTTTTCTTTAAGAATGATTTGAGTATATTTTTCATTAATATTTAAATATTGTATATATAAAGTATTACATCTAATTTAAGTTAATAAGCTGAAATGTAAAGATTTCTCTCACTGATTCTAGTATTCGTATTTTTTAACTTTTCTCTGTATTGCAATTTGTCACTATGTGAGACAGTCAAAAACTATTTAGGTTAGCGTGTATAGGTAGTGCAACTTGTATTACACCTTGTTTAAAAGAAATATTATGCTATTATTGAAGTCAATTTTGAGGAGTTTTTCACTTATGTAAACTCGTAATATTTGTCATTCAAAGGTTTTTGCGCAATAGCGTTTGGTGTGTCTAACTATATATTTCGTCTTTAACTGTGGGCATTGCTGGTTGGTCACGAACGAGGGGACATTAGGTATTGTGTTTGCTATATGTTTATATCAATCGTTAATTTCATTTAAATTTAAATTGAAAAAAAAAACATCTTATACAAGAATCAGACAGCATTTGACCTTAAAGTAAACGTTATTACGTAACGTGAACGTATTAATTTTTTTTTTTTTTTTTTTAGCGTCACGCTTTATCCCGCACATGGCAGGGTAGGCAGAGGGAACTGCAGGAACCATAAGAACCTAGTGTTAAGACACTCCGTTGCTTAGTCCCTGCTTACTCCGTCCCCACTTTCTGCCGTTTTCGAGGCATTGCGTGTTGAGTGGCGGAACTCAACGCCGCGCTTTGCCTTAGATACGTATTATGTTTACATGATTATTAGACTTTTATGTGTATTTTTAAACTTTTACTCACTTCTACATAGAGATAGGTCCACATTAGCAAGCATTATTACTACATTTGTAATTACCTGCTATAATATTATACATACATAAGTTCAGGTACGAATTAAATTATGATTAGGATCAACTTAACTCTAGTTAAACGGATAAATTATATATTTACATATTGCATTTATCTTTATAGTGTAAAATCTAACACAAATAGATTATTAGGTGATTAAAATATATTGCGTGGTAAACGTGCTTCAAGCAAGTTTTACGTTTTCATGTTATTTTTGAGTAAATAATCTTAATAAAAATCAATAAGATGATTTTAGCTACATTCCTTTGGTCCAAAAGAAGGAACTGAGACTTGTATATCACAAGTAGTCGTCGGTACCTAATTTTAACTGTTGATACTGTGGAATGTATTGAAATGGTTAAATCGGCTATATTTTAAAATATCTTTTATAAATAGACTATATAAGAAAGAATAATTTCTTAATTAGAATATAAATTAATATTTTTTGAGATTAACGAGTTTAACCATGTTTGGTTAAACTCGTTAATCTCAAAAAATATTATTCATTCTGCTTCATGTAGACTATAATTGTTCGGGAATTTCGAATCTCTTTCTCAATTTCTACATATTACTGATTACAGTATTATTATCTTTACTAACAATATAGTAGAGGTCATAAATAATTTTAAACACGCTTATAAAAAAAAATCTTTAAAAAATAAAACATATGTATGTAAAATATGGAGCTTAGTAACATGACTATATGAAAGTCAAAAATATTTTATGCTTCTTCTTCTTCTTCTTCTCTTTATTTATGGCGTTTCGAGCGTGCCAGTTGAGCACAATTCACTTCACCAATGTCACGTTGAATGGAGAACACACAAAGGAGAATGTACGGTAAAAAAAATATTTTATGCGCTGGTGAAAGGCGAACTGTCATGACATTAAAAACTCAAAAATTAACAATACATCAAAAATATGACATTAAATTTAGAGAACTGAAAATATTCTACATATGTTCTAATAGTGTAGACAAAAATAACATTAATCATTTACATAATAATATCTCTATATCATTATTGTACACATACAATATAATTAGCTCAAAGAAAAAGATAATAATACAATGGCGATAGTGATTAAGCACGTTCAAGTTTAATAAAAACAAAATTTTATAGAACGGAACGTGCCTCTGACACTTGTAAGTGATAAGTAACATGGAAGCGGCTTCTTTAAGTAAATTAAATGATGATGATATATTTTTTTAATTAAAATTTTATGGATACAGTAATTTAATTTTTTAACCTGTTTTCACTTTTTATTTCCAAAGAGTTTCCACTTTATGCTATTAAGGACAAAATAATTTGATTTTTCTAAATTGAAGAACACACACACACACTTTTTTTACTTCTCTCTAAAAAAAGAAAAAATACTACTGAGCGTTTTAGCAGAAATTTCCTCGCCCGCTACCACAAAAATGTGGAATGAGTTGCCGCATGCGGTATTTCCGGACAGATACGACTCGCAGACCTTCAAGGAAAGAGCGTATTCCCATTTAAAAGGCCGGCTCTGGTGTTGCAAATGTCCATGGGCGGCAGTCAGCTCGTTTGCCACCTATTCTATAAAAAAAAGTCACAAATTTTAGTATCTTAATAATATAAAAGAAATGTTTAATATGCAGTTCCAAATGTTTTCTTAGTTATTATATGTAACGTAACCGGTTTTGAGGGGTTGGTATTGTATGTATATAAAAAGGATTGGCTGGTACGGCAACGGTGACATCTGCTAAATCGTACTCCAATATCCTTAGCTAATTTTTAAATTAAAAAAAATCTATAATTAGTGGTCAAGTTATTATTTACTTGAAATTATTATTATTTATGTTGAAATGAAACCCGTAGCTATCGTTTTTCTAAGCATACGCTGTCAGTGTGCCACGATGGCTTCAATAAGTTCATAAAATTAATTATCTTTTGTTATATATTGCTTTTTTTAAAACTGGACATTAACTATCTTGACACTGCTTTGCCCTGCTCATAGTAATTTGCGAAAACCGTGAAAATGTGAACTGTGATACGTTTTTTTTTTATTTTCAATAATATTCCTCAATTTTGCAATCAGCTACTTCGTGACAAATAAACCCTCACTTCTTGAGATAAAATCAAGTCTTATTAAAAAAAAAAACAAAACACATATTAACATATTATACATGTACTAAAAACATATTTCATACATAAGAGGCACAGCCCGGCCACAGTACAGCCGCATGACGCGTGATAGGCGTGTGCGAATGCCGCCACACGATTGGTACATCACTATCACGTGACGTCACGTCTAAAGATTAAAAAAACTTACAAGCCAACATAATATAATCTATTTATTATCTGCATTGTTTATGTAAACCAATGAGGCTGTAAATTTTTATAATTATAATAGTATTAAGTATACAAATGTGATTATTTTATGATTGTTTCTTTGTAGCGTAGAAGTCTATGTTATAATTAAAAATCGTGCTTATTTTAAAAAGGCACGTGTACAGTAGAATCAGATAATGTGATGGCTTAGTGAAGAATTTCTCCCTATGTAAATTCGTTTACAGATATCGTAGATCTTATTCATTTAATTATATTTGCACGCAAATTCATTGTCATATTTGGTAAAGCATTAAGAATCTCAGTTTCAAATAGAAGTTGTAATATGGTTCGTTGCACTTTATGCACCCGACAAAGAAAATGTTTTTTATCTTTATTTTTTTTTCAGCGCAAAGAATAAATGATAGAGAGAACGGGAGAAACCTTAGGAACCTATTTTTAGTATTGTTAATCCGATTCCTGCTTTCCACCTTTTCGAGTTGAAGTGGAACTCAACGCCGTGCTTACCTAGTTAACAGAACGAAGAAAATGGAAATGAAAAAAGCCCCTGAGTAGGAGCTGTGCCTGACGGTCCTCTAATATTATTTTAATTTTTTATTTAATAATTATATTGATATATATTGTATATTGTGTAATATAATTCATATATTTTTTTTTAAATCAGCTGCACAATTTACTTACCGTATTTGAGGACTTACGTATTTGAGGACCGTTGTGGCGCAGAGGCGTAAGCGTCTGCCTGTAAACGCGACGGTTTGAGGGTTCGATTCCCACTCGAGGAAGATGGATTTTTCTATTTCCATTTTCTTCGCTCTGGCAACTAGGCAAAGCGCGGCGTTGAGTTCCGCCACTCAACACGCAATGCCTCGAAAAAGGCGGAAAGTGGGGACGGAAACAAGCAGGGACTAAAGCAACGGAGTGTCTTAACACTAGGTTCGTATGGTTCCTGAAGTTCCCTCTGTCTACCCTGCCATGTGCGGGATAAAGCGTGAAGCTAAAAAAAAATTTACTTACACTTGTTAGCAGAGTGCAACTATTGTCAAGAAATTACGTTTTCCACTTTCCGCTTTGAAGACAAAATGAAAATACTCGTAAATCATTGCTCCAAATAGGATTTGAACCCACAACATATAGACTATCAGCGCGCCACCGTTATGTCCAAAACTTTATTTGTTTTCATTATCAATTGAATAGATAACCATTGTACTCGTAAGGGTGGACAAGCGTTATCCACCTGCGTTGCTATAGCCCCTCTGAATAAAATTATAAACTTCATAGTTTTTTACTTTACAAAAATATCTTCATATATTTTTTGCAACTTAACGATTTATTCCATATAAAACAGGTTAGGCAGAGATTACCTAATATTAGAAGTTCCCCATTTTCCGATTTCTGAAACATTGCACATCCTGTAGTGGAAGTCAATGCCTCGATTTATTTTGCTACTTTGCTACCAGCGCGAAGAAATTAAATAATTCGTTCTCTTCGAGTGGGAATCGAACGCGCAACTGTCACATTTGCAGTGAGATACTATGGCATTACACTGTCGTTGCTTGTATATATACATACGGAATCCTCCCTTTTCCCTCTCTCCGGAGGTCCTCATGCTCCTTACGTGACCTTCCTCCAGTATCTTTGATACTGTGTTTTTGAAAGGCAACAGAGGTCTCCCCTCTCTCTTGCCTGTATATTGTATTGATATATACAAACACACTTAGAAGTATATAGATATAAAGATATTACCACTTATATGAAGTAATAAAACGAAAATTAATCACGCAGTGGGTCAAAGCCAAGCGAAAACTCAGTTCAATCAGGTCGCACGATTCTATACAATTCATTAAATTAATGTTATATATATCAAGGGCTCGCTTCTAGTGAATAGTGTTATGAGATTTTTTGTACATTTAATTTGAAATGAGGTGTTTAATTATGTAATAACCTTTTATTTTTGATGTGATTATTTTAAAATTTACGTTTAAAATTATATAAATTTTCTGGCTGTAATGTTCGTAATAACGTTACTGACGAATCTCTCTTATTTATTAAACTATATTATTAGACTTTATTTCATATAGGGAAGTAAGAAGAAAAAGAAGTGTTAAGACACTCTATTGTCCCATTTTTCACTTAGCTTCATGAAGCTACATTATTTACTTATAAGTAAACATTTGTAGTAAATATAGATAAAGCGTGCTTTATCCCGCATATTGCAGGGACCATATGAACCTAGTGTTAAGTCACTCCGTTGCTTAGTCCCTGCTTTCTCCATCCTCACTTTCCGAATTTTTCGAGGCATTACATGTTGATTGGCGGAACCCAACGCCGCACTTTGCCTAGTTTCCAGAGCGAAGAAAACGGAAGTAGAAAAACCCATCTTCCCCGAGTGGGAATCGAACCTACTAATACTAATTAGTTCATTAGCAAAACAATTTATAAATCAAACATGTTAACAGTGAGTAGGTACACTCTGCTAGGACTATAGGTTCTATTCCAATTCTGGAAGGGCGGATAATTTAATTTTTCTCACTTTAGTTACAAGATAAACCACTGCGTATCCATTTCAAAAGGTCGAAACCGGCATATGTAGGTAGGATTTAGTGGAAAACTAAAAAAAAAAATTGTTGATGTGTTTGTTCACAAGTGTCAAAGGTCATGAAGTCGTGTAATGCAATACGCTCACAATAGTCAAACCAATCACTCACATCCTCCTTAGCAAGAATAGCATCTACACAGTACTTTGGACCACAAAAAATTAGTGGCAAGATACCTTGACAAGTAAATTGAATTGTTATTATCGTAATAATTTACGATAATGAGCAATTATTGCAATGCACGTGGAGATTAAGTAAATCTATGCTAACTGCTATAAAACAGATGTATGATTAAACGTGATAATCCGCTGCTGCAGAAATGTTGGTCCAAAAATATTAAAATATATTCTATTCAACGATATTTAATCGGCTATATAATAGATTATAGTAAATTTATTTATGTCATGTAAAGTCAGTCAGTCACGCATCTAAAAATGTCTGGTGTGTCTCGAATGGGACAAAAGCCGTAGGTAAACGTTAATTACGTACACAGTCTATAATAAATAAACTGTAGGAAATGTTATCATAAAATGATAAATAACGGTAAATTTTTTAATAGACTTGTACTCATAGAAAATATGTAAGAGCATTAAAATTATAACATAATGCATTGACGGCGCTTAACGCTGCGCTTTATCCTGCTAGAGCGCGAAAATGAAAACAATATCTTCAATATATACCTGGTGTATACTTAAAATAACATAGTGTTGTTCACAAACACTTGCTAGCATTTGCACGATGGATCAGATAAGTTTTTTTTTTAGCTTCACGCTTTATCCCGTACATGGCATTGTAGGTAGAGGGAACTGCAGGAACCATAAGAACCTAGTGTTAAGACACTCTGTTACTTAGTCCCTGCTTACTCCGTCTCCACTTTCCGCCGTTTTCGAGGCATTGCGTGTTGAGTGGCGGAACTCAAAGCCGCGCTTTACCTTAGATGCCAGAGCGAAGAAAATGGAAATAGAAAAATCCATCTTCCCCGACTGGGGATTGAACCCAGTAACCGTCGCGTTACAGGCAGACGTTGCGTCTCTGCGCCACTACGGTCCGTATATCAGATAAGTGATGAGTATAATATATATGTACATATAAGTGCATATTTTTAAACATATGTATACAAAATTACACATACATAGGCCGCGTCTGACTGTAAGCGTAACAATTGTAGGTTCAATTCCAACTGATGTAATAATATGTTACATATACAACAATATCAAATTTCCAATGGTAGCGAAAAAATGACGTTGACTTCCGCCACCTCCGCCTACCCCGAAATCGACTGGAACCAGGGAACTTTAACTTAAGGGTTGCCTGAATAAATATTTCAATGTCTGTTATACTAATCACCTGCCTGAAATTATTATTAAGATAAAATAAAGGTGTAGTATTCATTATGCCAATATATGCCACATTGGTATAATGAAAAACTGAACGAAGAAGCTAAAGTTTAGCTTAGCTAAGTTAACTTATAAACAAAATATATTAGGATCTATAAACGGTCAACGATAACAACGATAACTGTAAAATATATGAAATTGAAAGAAACGAGTGATATAATTTATTTACTGATATATTATCAGTAAACAAATGGCAAAGGGTTCAATTTCAATAAGAATTTGATAAAACATATTTTAACTAGATACTATTGTTAAAGAGTTAAAGATCAAAGACAAATATAATCTGTAACGTCCATCAGAATTCGTTCCGGTTGATTATTATTAATTAATATTCACGTAGTATAAAACAAAATCGCTTCGATGCGATACAGCAAGTTACTTTTAAATCATGAAATGGATTTTGATGTGATTTTTACGAACAGAGGATTATTCAAGAGGAAATTTAGTACATGAGACATGCATATATTTTAACAGTTAAAGCGAGTGGAGCTGAATTACGTGCTAGTTTTAAACAAAAAGATATAAAAGAAGTTAAAATTATGTTAAACGATTTTCTATACAGAAAAATTATTTATTTTCTTTTCAACAAATGAATGATAACTTTTTAACTTCACTTTACTTTATTGTAAATACCATAGAACTAATAATTTATTTTCTTGCGTATTTTCATATTATTATATATGGAAACGTTTTAATTGCGCACAGTAAGATAGCGAGGCGAATTTTAAACATAACTTTTGGTACCGTTTTAAAGATCTCCAACACGTGATTGGTGAGAATATAGTCGATATTTGAAATGTTCAATTTCTCTTGATAATTGATTGAACAAATTAATTATAGTGAAAAAAATAATTATTATAATAAAAAAATAACATTTGACGTTTTGGCGCGCTTTTTGACAATCTCAAAATCGGCGCACATGCTCTTTAGTAAATTTAGAATAACTTTTTTTGTTAAAAGACATGCACGTGCACCGGTAAGCTACTAATTTATTTCATGTTCCTTAAACATTGTTTTTTTTTATTGTATTGTATCATTCTAAGCCTTTTTACTTGATATGCATATAGAGATTGTTTGAAAAAATCTATAGTTCATCGTTTCGAATTTAAAATACTACTAAATGCTAAAAGCTTCGTCATCAAAACTAAAAAGCTTAGTGTCACATTTCATGTCAAACTGTCAGGAAGTTACACAAAACCGATGAAATTAAAAACTGAAGAATATTTTTTAACTGATGAGTTATATCATTAAATAAGAGAAAAAAAAAACAAAAAAGTGAAATAAAGATAAGTAAAAGTAAGGAGAAGAGGAGAAAAATGGAGAAAGGAGTGACTTACTGCTGTAACGTGTCCATGTGTCCAACTTCTCCATATCATAAAATATTATTTTTTGTCTTGGTTGCTTTATATAGCAAAAAATAAGTTCACCAGACAAGCCAAACACCAAACAGTTTTCGTTAAATATTACTACAGTGGAGTAAAAAAAGAATTTGGTATAATTTTGTAAACAATGGGCTATCTTTACATATGCTCTATCAATAACCCACAAAATATAAGATAAAGTTATTTTTATATAATTAAAAAATTGAAATGTTCTTAGCTGAAAAGATTATCATTAAAAAATATATATACTGATAAGACGTGCGTCAGTCTCCTCCGCGACAGTGTAAGCCCACGGTGGCCGAGCGTGGCTTAGTTATACAGCGTGTTCTTGATTAGGTAAAATATAATGTTGAATAAATTTACTTATTATGACATATTAGTTTTCTATATAGTTTTTTCCTATATCAATAAGGAAATAGTATGTAGAAAACCGATGTGGAAATTTTTAAATAATAGTATCGAAACACATGTAGACCATATATTTCGAGTGTATTCAGACAGAAATTATATTTTTATAGAATTAGAATTTTATTTTTTCTCCAATATCGCCTACATGCAACTGCCCCGAATATCTTTTTGTTTTTTTGAAAGGGCTTGAATGCTGTTGACCTCAATTGGTCTTGACAGCGTCACCGGGCGGGGGGGGACGAAGTGTGCCTCGTCCCCAGATCCCCGATTATCACAATTTCATTGCTTTTATAGTCTTTGACATCTAAGACTACCTTCTTCTATAAGAGATTCGTAACTCTGTATAAAATATAACAATAAAAAAATATTACATAAATACTATATATAATTTGAGTACATTTATGACAATTTTGATATTTATTATTTATATGCAACACCTTTTGTCTATAAACTGGTTGATATTATCGTATAAGTCGATATAGACGTAAATACTGAAATACATTTCAAAAATTACTAACTCAATTTAAAAAAAATGACTAATTCTGCTTAAAAACATACATAAAGTACAATACATTATAAATTGAACTTCAAAATTTTTTGACGTGACAACATCTTAAATTAGGTTGCGGCTCGGAGTCACATATGAAAAAGTGTAACGCCCGGTAACGTAACGATGTGTCAACTGTCACCGAACTATGATCGGTCCGCCGCGCGTATCACTTGACACATGTACAATGTTTTAGTAAACAAAATATATTTTCTATAGTTAAAATTTGTGCAATTTATATTATAATTATTAATCATATCAATAAATATTCTACTGAGAAAAAAATTTTCGCCCGTAAAACCCACTTTACAGGCAACCATTTTTTTTTTTAAATTTTTCATTAGATCTTATTATTTATTTACCCATTGAACAGCCTATACATATAGATATGTGCTTTATAAAGCTCCACATACTGAGATAACTGTCAGTCGCAAAGCCACGCCCCCCGCGTTGAAATGTTTACCATATTCTGTGTCTTGAGCACAGTGGCTGCGGCTCCTCGACTACTTGGTATGTATATTTTCTAGTGCAATAGTAACGGGTTCGATTTCTCATTATTTTTAAAGTAATCTAAATACATTAGATGTCGTGTAGTAATCTATGAATATTAATAGATTTAACTTAACTTCACTTTGTAAGGGATACAGAGCGGAATAGGTACAGAGAATGAAGCGCCGATAGCTGCGGTATAAAATTTAGTTTTCGTTGTTATTTTGCTTTTACCTTGTTAAACTAAGCACTTAAATTGATATCAAATAAAGTGGTTTGAGTTTTTTTAGTATAGTTAATTAGATTATACTATTATTCATTAATAATAATTATACAATTATAATATTTCATATAAAAATTAAGTAAATAAATGTATAGACAAAACAAGGTCCATTTGCACCTTGTAAATGTAGAATTCGAAAAAAATACATATAAAAATATTAAACAAAAATAAAAGAAAGGTTTAAATAAGGAAATATATAAATCATAATAACTTACATATTATATAGGTATTATTATTAAAAAAGAACTACATACTGCCGATACAATAATTAACTACATATAAAATAAACCACCTGTATAAGGTAACATAATTGCTACCTGCCGTGTATGAGTAAACTGTAACGTATATTTACTTTAACTTTATCTTAATTTTTTATGTACTTATTATTCCAGTCATTGAGAAATGTTTACCATTCAAACAGTCGGCCTATAGAAAAGAAACACATTTTCACGTGTTAATCACTCACAAAACAAAAGTTATAACAATTTATAGTGGAATTTTGACATATTGAGATAAAAACCACGCCATTGTCGCGCTATTAGGCCGTCTTAGTGTAGACCTAGAGTAAAGTCCTCCGATAAGTAAATTAGGTACTCCGGAGAAGGACTTGAAGGTCACAGTCTTCGCGTTTACAGTCATACAGTCATCTCTCTTGTGTCAGGAAGTTAATAGAATAACTTTGAACTCCTTTAGAGTTTGTATATATGTGTATATTTATGTAATAATTATGTAACAAACTTAGTGTTTCACATGATTGTTATTTTAAATTTAAAAATCAGTTAATTAAAAATCGTTGAGGTCAGTGAGTTCGATTCCCGTAAAGAAAGAATGGATTGTTACATTTCCATTTTCTTCGCTCTGGCAATAAGGCAATCGCGGCGTTGAGTTCCACCACTCTACACTAAATGCTCCGAAACAAGGCGGAAAGTAGGTAAAGGAATATCTTAACACTAGGTTCCCACTGTTTCTACGGTTCCTTCTACCCTGCAATATGCGTGATAGAGCGTGAAGCTAAAAACATTACATTAATATTATATATTTATACAATATATTATATATTTATTATAATATCCCTATTAACTTACTATATGTAAAGCAGTATAAGCAAGTAATTATATTAAATAAAAAAATAATCAATAATATCAAATTTCTTACTATAAATCAATCTTATGTCATGCTATTCGAACCTTAAAATATTTCCTGAGTTCAGAATAATAATCTTTTAAAAACGTTCGACTTTGGCCTTAAATTTGTAAAAGCCTCATACTTCGCCATTGATATATTAAAAGTAATTTCTCACATGTAAATGTGAAAATAATTTCCACATAAATTTCCAATAACAAACGTTTCAAATATTTCAATGCAATTTTATTATAGATATTTACAATATTTTCCTTCCTCCTATTTTTGTAATCAACGTGTATTGACCATTTGAAGCTAGCCGCACTTAGGAATTGTTCTATTTAATTATATTTTCACTGCCTTGCTTTTGTAAACGCGGCGTTGGGTTCCGCGGCCTAACATACAATGCCTCTAATTTACATACGAAAGAAAACATAATTTTGATACGTTTTCCTCTTTGTATGTTTTGACACTACGTTTACTTTATCATCCGTTTAACTTTTATCATACTGTTCTTGTAACCTTTATTTTATCCAAAAACAAGTTTTTTTTAAGTGAAGATGGATAAAAATTGCTTATTCAGTGGCAATATTTTATTAGCTTTCTTGATAATTCAATTTTGGAGCAGACAGGTTTTCCAATTTTGCTTTGATTTCAAAATATTAGGTATATGATTGCCGGAACTAAACGCAGGGTGGTATCCTGCTAGAGTTGCGAAAATAGAAATAATTATTCATTTACCGGGGAGGAATAGAACCCACAACCTTCGTATCCACATTACCTATACATAAGGATGTTAAGATGATCCGTTTCCATTTTCCGCTTTTCAAGGCTCTGCATGTTGAGTAGTGGGACTAAATGCCGTGCTATCATAATTATCAGAAATGAAATAATTCATCTTCCCCAAATGGGAATTGAACTCACAAATCATCGAAAGGCAAACGCTGGGCCTCTGCGCATCTTATAAATAATATTATTTAATAAAAAGTATAAATAAAACCACTGTAGGTAGTCATAAAAATATACAATAGCTTTCGAGGATGACGCCTACCGCCGCGTGTCGATAAATCAACAGTTTTTGTACATATAACGGGATGCCCAATTTAAGTATTGGAATCGCAAATTCTTTGAATTGTAAATGATGTATAAAAAAGGTTGTCAGAGTGTGTCTGTTATATGAATCCTTATTCTGTATACATTGTTATTAATTAACTTTTTGTCTTTTATTTTGTATACAATTACGTCGCTTATTTCAATATTTTATAATTAAAAATCAGAAACCACTTAAAAATAATTTGATAAGAGAAACCATTTAAATATAATTGCGACTGCGGCATTGATCCATAATATTTTTTATTTATCAATTATTTATTTTTTTAAAACTGCTTTTCTATATAAATAATTTTCAACGATTATTTTTAATGATAAATAATATTATATATACCTTAGGATATCTCTATACCGTGAAGGATTGTAAACGAAGTGTGGATTCGATTCCAACTTGGGGAGATGTTTCTTTTTCGTTTCTGCTGCTAATAAGGCAAGTGCAGTGTATTTTCAGTTGTTAAACGACGATTTTTCAACGGAATGTAGAGGAAGACGTTTCTTGGTACATTAAGTTCTCCCTGGCTACCATATTTTTTAGAGAACACGTATCTATGACCCGTAAAAGTTAACTAGCTACAAGATATAGATAATATTAATTTTAAGATTAATTTTATCTAAGAAAAATAAAAATAGCTTTATAAATTAAGGCGATTCTACTTCCAGAATCTAAACGTTAGTGAGTAAATATATTCTTAACAATTACCTAATATAGTGAAGATATATAACTATAGAGGAAAAACATCTGATTTTAAAGAAAACTAAATACACGCTCTTCATTATGACAAGGATTTAAATATTACAATACTTAGGTATAAATTACAACAATTTCACTGTCCACGTTATCAAATTATTTGTACATAAATTATTTACTAAACGTTTAGCTCGGGTATTTACCGTATACTTGTCTGTATTTAAGTAATATGAGTATAAGGATAAACTTGCACAATCAATATCGAAGTAAATCGGAAAATCTATATATTACTAACGTTTAAACAGCTTTTTTAGCTGATTATTTTTCTTTATAAAACAGTCGAAATCATGTGGTGTTAAAACATTCCGTTCTCCATTTTCCGCTCTGAAAATTTAAAGTCGCTTGTACTCCAGACCATTAAAAGATTTTGTTTTCTCACAAATTGAGATTGAAATTGCAACAACCTATTTCAAACTATGCTAATTTATTAAATATAAGTAATAATAGAAAAATGCTTTAAACTATTTGTGCATTTTTATATTTCATCTTTTTATGTGTGTTCTTAATGTGGATTAACACTTAAAAATAATATAATATAATAAAATAATTTAACAAATTTATATTATCTTTGTATAATGACCCTTCTTTGTAATAGTCTTAGGTAGTGTAAATTTGTAAAAATGTCCCTAGAGATGCTAACAACGTAATAAGGTGTTTAAACGTACAAAAATTTGGTTCGATTCCCCTCGAGGAAAATTACTTAATTTTCAGTTTCTTCTCTTTGGCAACTAAACAAACACGGCGTTGAGTTCCATCACTCAGAAAGCAATGCCTTGAAAAGCGGAAAGCGGGATATGGAGCATTTTAACGCAATTTGCACGGTTAATGCGGTTTCCTCTGAGTGTAGCTAAAAATATACACTGTAGTAAAAATATATTTATAGGCTGTTGTGGCGCAGTGTGTGTGTGTGTGTGCGTGTTAATGGGACGATTGTGGTTCGATTTTCATTTTGGAAGAATGGATTACTTTCATTTTCTTGGCTCTGGTAATAAGATAAAACGATAAAACACTACTGTGCTTTATCCTAACAGATAATTACGTCCAGTGAACCGACGCTTCGAGCACTTTGCATTAGCAATCAATGTTTTCCAGAAATCATGTAGAATATACGACTAACGCTCAAATTGTTTCATTCAACAATTTAAAAAAAAAAATCGTTTTTTTTTTAATAAGTTTCTTAATGTTCCATTAATAGGTAAAGGTTAAAGTTTAGAAGTTTATATTCCATGTAGGAAAATGGTAATAGAGTTATATACAACTTTAATGGTTATATATGGGCTATATGTAAGCATCCAGATTATATATATTATTTTCCGTATATTACCATTTTGAAGGTCAAATGGTAAAAAAACTTTAAATTAGTACATTGGGTAGAGAGCAGAGAAGAGAGGCACAGAGAAGTTCTCTTTGCCTACAAGGATACCGTGCTATGTAGGTAGAAGCGATCACCACAAAATTTATTAAATGATCATACAAATCGATTGTCAGCTAGATTCACTATAATTCACATCGGGTAGTAGATCGACAATCAGTTGATAAAAGTGTAGCTGCGCGCGCGCACGTCAGTCATGGCGCGACAGGTGTATATACGTGTATTAATAGTGCTCCTTGCATTTAATTTTATTTACGCTGGTATGTGGTTTTTTTTATTTTTCTTAATTATTTTTATTATTTTTTAGAAGAAATAATTGAAATAATAATAATAAAAAATATTTTTAGTTCAATTACTCTCCAACTACACATTTAACCAATGTGTGGCGTTAAGTTCCGCAACTTAAAATGTGATATCTCAAAAAAATTTAAGTGCAATGTGTCTTAATAGGTTGCCAATATCTACCCTTTTACGCCAGTAATGCATGCCATTATAAATCCTCTTTCAAATTATTTTTTATTTATTTTGTAGTATTGTTAGCAAAACATTTTAAAATAATATTCAATTTAGATTTAAATAATATATAACTTATATAATACATAACATATGTTGCTATTATATAGGAAACTACAATCCTATATAATGACTAATATGTAGAATTATTATTGTAGTTTTTATAACGTTGAAAATCGAAATCGTTACAATTTTGTTACTAAACATTTGATTTTCTTATATGTTTTATCCAAAAAAAATTAAAGCCGACTATTTCAAAAACCATGACTGTCTTTATATTTGCTTATCGTTCTACTAGTCACTTGTACAAATAAAAGTATTTTACATTTATATATATATATGTATATATATATATATATATATATATATATATATATATATATATATATATATATTATATATATATATATATATATATATATATATATATATATATATATATATATATATATATATATATATATATATATATATATATATATATATGTCGAAGCCTTTAGACTAGCATTTGTAAGGTAATTTTAAAACTTCATTGGCAAACGTTTCTTTTTACGTCGTCACGCGCTTAACGCATTTTAAACCGTAATGTGACAAATTCGGTTTTAATTTTCGAACCACATAGAGCAAATGCTTATTAGATGATTATTTTCTGATTAAAAAATAATATACTTTTTTTGAACATAATATATTGAGCTAAAGCAATTTTTTTATGAAAAATATATTAATATATTATGACTATTCAAGGCCTCCTGATGATCGCTACATTCTCAATCACCAAATAAATAAATATATAATATATAAATATATATATATATATATATATATATATATATATATATATATATATATATATATATATATATATATATATATATATATATATATATATATATATATATATATATATATATATATATATATATATATATATATATATATATATATATATATATATATATATATATATATATATATATATATATATATATATATATATATATATATATATATATATATATATATATATATATATATATATATAATATATATATATATATATATATATATATATATATATATATATATATATATATATATATATATATATATATATATATATATATATATATATATATATATATATATATATATATATATATATATATATATATATATATATATATAATGTATATTTGAAGGAAAACTATATCTTTTTTTTTTTATAATACTTTGAATTCTTCCTTATACACGATATTCATGGTTTCACATTGCCGTATAAACATCATTGACATAATTTTATGATATATGTCGTCGACCTGTTCTTCTTTAAAGCATTTTAATGAATATCCAAACGAAAAGAAATGTCTTAAGTTATTTTTTAATATTAAACTAAAATATTTTTATACTTTAAGGGCGATGAAAACTTTTATGCTTATTTATATGTTAGTACATATGAAATAGATTCAATTTCTCGTAAATTTGCCATACATGTACTGAGAAATTAAAATTATAAAAAATATTTGTGTTTTTTTTCTTGTTATCACAATACTGACATTAATTTGAAAAAAAAAATATTTTCTGTGTAATAATACAATACGCTCTGCGCCTTCGCTCGGTCCTGTAAATGTGACCGTTTGTAGGTTCAATTCCCACTGCTTCGAAGGGGTGGAAAGTTAAGAGATTTCAGTCAGGAAAATGGGAACACTTTTCCAATACCTTGAAAATTCAATGTTGTAATATATATATTACAACATTGAATTAACCCACGCAACATAATAAATTCCATCTTTTTATTTTGTCTATCATATACCATATTAATCTGCCATATAAATGTATATCTATCTTTATAGTATCATTGGTCGTGTACCACACTTAACTCGTAATAATCAAAACAATCTCCGGTTTTAGTTTAAATGCGACGGCATCCAGATTGTACCAATTAATTCTGCTACAAATAACCTTAATTTTATATAATCGTTTTAGAAACAGCTTAAAACATGTTAGTCTTCATTTCTTATATAATAGGATACAGTAGAGAATATTAAAAGCTTTTATAATAGTTTAGGGAAAGAGAAAATAGTGTAATTAACTTAACGCCGCGTAATGCAAAACAAAAACATTTTATCTATTTGAAAAGACCCTCAGTTGAACCACGAAAGCTTCGAGACAAAAAAGCAACTTACAATATGTTAATAAGGACATTTTAAGAAATATTTATAATATTTGTAACCTGTTTAATGATAATGAATATTTAGTCATATGAGTTTATATCAGAATTACACCTCACACACTGAAATTGAATCTATGACTATTGTGTGCAAGCAGACAGTATCCGTGGTCCAAGTACCAGGTCTTGAATACAATTTAAAATATATTAAAATAAGCAAAAGACATGTAAATATATATTTTTTTCATATCAAAATACTTAAAGGAAACATGAAAGACTAGAATGCGAAATTAAACTTGATTTAAGCAGTTTCCAAGAGGCGCGGGTTTAAATCACGCTGCGCTTCAATTTTTATTAAATATTTTTTTTAAATAATTTTCTATCCTTAGTGTGAATTAACAGTTAAAAAGATCATAAAATTCAATCTTTCTATTAGTGTAGTAAAATATGCATATTATTTTATATAATATGATCGCGTAAATATCAAAGCGTTTATTATTGGACAATGATTTCATGCTATACATACATATATGTATATATGAGGATCGTTATGGCGCAAAGCCTGCCTGTAAATACGATCTGGTTTGTGGGTTCGATTCCTACTTGGAGAAGATGGATTTTTTGTTACCAATTTCTTCTACTAGGCACAACGGCATTGCAACTAGGCAATTTCAAAACTAAGAATATTTTTATAAAGAAGTAACTCAGAACCATCGTGATTGATTTTCTTCGCCCTGGCAAAGAGGGAAGCGTTGGGTTCCACTATTCTATACACAATGCCTTGAAAGGCGTAAAGCATGGGAAGGAGTATCTTAACACTAGGTTCTGCTACGAGCTATATACTATATATATAGGTTTTGTTGTTCTTTAATATTTCACGGTCACCAAGGCCGTTTTAGTTTAGATTGTACTATACTACTACATATTAAACAAATTCTTTTCATTGTAATTGCAAATATTGCATGTTTTACAACTTCACGATTGTTGTCATGTACTCGCTAGAAAAAGGAAACTTAAGTGTAATAAGTTATTTTGTTCCCAAATGAAAGGTGGAACTCATCGTCATTCCTTGTCCGCGACAAAGACAAAACAGTAATAATAATTGGTCATTGCACGAAAAAAACAGTAAATAATTTTTTTTTGGGACTCGAATCCACGACCACGTGCATTTGAAGTCAGCGTAGACCCGTGCCTTAGACACCTCGACTAACGATGCTCATACGGTGGTAGGATATATTGGAGGCCTATACAAGCCACGGTCTCTCAGTCCAAGGAGGGCTACTAATATACTCATATACAAGTGAAGCTAATATAAGCGTGTTAAAAAAAGTTACAAATCATAAAAATCGTATTAAAATTATATGACACGTCGTATTGTACTAAATAAGCAAAACAATGTTTTAATTCCGCTGAAATAAGAAGGGCTATGGGTTATATTCGTCTTTTACCACTCCACTGTCACTAACCTCACACACCTCTGGGCGCTTCCTAAACTTGTAAAAAGACTCCCTATACGAAGAAATAAGATATATTAATATGGACGGATTCAAACCCACAATCCCTTCTAATGTTATTACATGCATAACTAATTTTACCGTTATCTACAATCAATAACCGTTCAGTGATAAAAAATTACGTAATATCGTTTCTTAAACGTGACTTAGATTACTTTGCAAGACGTGACAAAGTTGAAATGATAACGTTAACACAGGAAAAGTATTAATAAATATAAAGTATACTTTGTTAAAATTTGACTCTGTAATTCTACAGCGGTAGTCTAAGTAGGGCGAAATGCGAAAATTAAATTCTTTCTCTATCAGACTGTAAGTGCGAAGGTAGGTTGTGAATTTAATTTGAAAAATGCTTTTTTTATAAATTAATGTTATTTTTTTATTGCTACCAATACAAGAACATGTCAGCAAAACTAAACAAATACGTTGAAATATTAATTTAATTAAAAAACTTAATTTTAAATCTCAAGCCTCACTTTTTTAAAAAAAAAAGACGTTTATATTTTATACTGTCATTGTTTTAATCAAAGTTACTATAGAAATGTCTGTAATAGTAAAAGTTGCATTAGTTAAGGAGTGTGTCCCTCTGCCTACTTTGCCTAATTCGGGATAATGCGTGAAGCAAAAAAAGATCATAAAATTTTTGACGTAACCCGTACATGTAGTTTTAAATTTGACACCGATTGAATATAAAAATAATATGTTGACATACTTACATAATATATGAATGTATATAAAAACTAGCTTTAATTAGTCAAGTAAGTAAAAGTATTTGACACAACACATTCTAAGTGCCCTAGGTCATTTAAAGTAGGTATAATGAACTACATCGAATTAGTAGTGCTGTAATATATAACTTGTTTCCCTTTAAATTAAGTATATTGCAAAAACATTTTTTTTTTCATTCCAAATCAGTATTTTAAGCTAAAAGCTCAAAAAAATAAAGTAAGAGTAATATGAAAGAAATTGAACACACAATACTTCAAAAAAGACGGGAAGCGGGGATGGAGAAAAAAGGGACTAAGCATCGGAGTGTCTTAACACTAGGTTCATATGGTTCCTGCAGTTCCCTCTGCCTACTCGCAATATGCGGTACAAAGCGTCATATGTTTTGAGCGTATTCGGATAGCGATTCTATATCATTACAAGAAATGACACAAATCTCTTAGCAAGACTATTTAAGTGTAGTTATCTTTCAATATGGACTCGTTTAAAACAAGTTTCAAAATATGTCACAATTTCTACCATACTTTACTATAGTATATTCGTATTCGTTTAATTAAGTTTCTTTTTAAACATTTTATCTATAATTTTAGATATATTTTTTTTTTTTTTTTTTTTTTTTAGCTTCACGCTTTATCCCGCACATGGCAGGGTAGGCAGAGGGAACTGCTGGAACTATTAGAACCTAGTGTTAAGACACTCCGTTACTTAGTCCCTGCTTACTCCGTCCCCACTTTCCGCCGTTTTCGAGGCATTGCGTGTTGAGTGGCGGAACTCAACGCCGCGCTTTGCCTTAGTTGCCAGAGCGAAGAAAATGGAAATAGAAAAATCCATCTTCCCCGAGTGGGGATCGAACCCAGAAACCGTCGCGTTAGCCGCGTTACAGGCAGACGTTGCGCCTCTGCGCCACGACGGTCCTCAGATATATATTTTGTTAGATATATTATTTTGTTGTTAAATATAAAAAAACACGTAATCTCGTCATGGTGATTGAACATTATAGTTGCTTTTCAAAATCTCCTTCCGGAAGGTTGTTATTGTTTACTACATATATAGGACATACTACATACACAGTCACAATAATATATTTTTTATTATACTTTGATATGCCAACTTATCTACAATTCTTTTTATTAGAATTGGCTAAGTTAATACTCAAGTATAATCTGAGTATTTACTATATTAGCTTACATGGCGATAAATGAAGAAAAATAGCAAATAATACAACGTCTAAATAAATTCTAATTAAAATATATATTTTTACATTACCTTTTTTATCATTTTTTCTCGCTTTGTCCTCCACATGGCTGGGTAGGCAGAGAGAACCGCAGGTATCATAGTGTCATAGCACTCCGTGCTCTGCTTTCCGCCTTTTTCGAGGTATTGCGTAGCGGAAATCAATGCCACGCTTTGTTAGATGTCTGCATCTTCTGGCAGCTATGAAATAGAAATAAAAAAATCCGCCTTCCCCGAATGGGAATCGAACCCACAAACTGCCACTTTTACATGTAGACGCTCTGCGCCACGAGGATCTCCTTTATATACTTACTTATTTTACTTGTTTTAATAATAGAATTTCTTCAACAGACGATGTAGCAATACCGAAGCCGAAAAAATCCCTGGAAACGAACATGAACCCCTCTTACATACCAGCAGACGAAAAACATGGGTCATATTGGAGAAAATCAGCGTCAGAAGCCCTGAAGGCCAAGTTAAAGGAGACACTAAATACAAATAAAGCCAAAAATGGCATAATGTTTATCGGTGATGGCATGTCTTTGGCAACTATTATGGCAGCTAGGACCTTCGCGGGACAGTTGGAAAATGAGTTAGGAGAAGACAATGTTCTAGATTTTGAGAAGTTTCCAGTCTCCGGATTAGCTAGAGTGAGTTTTGTCCTTATTTTTCCTATGAGTATAAAAAAGAGTTCTCTGTGTTCATCTTTTACTACTTTTTGAATCATGAATGTACTGTATATACCTAGCAATATACATAAATACTAAAAATTTTAATGTCCTCATCCATTTAAAATTATTATGTAATACTTAGCACTTCATTAAAATGTTAACAATTTTAAATTTTATAGACACAAATACCTTCTAACATACTTTTTGTCCGATACAGTCATCGTGCAAATATTTAAGTAAGTAAATAAATGCGTAAAAAAACTTATTTTATGTCGTTTTCGTAGGAACTGGAAACTAAATTGTAGTGTTCTCAACACAGTAGTAGTTTCTGGTTGTAATAATTTAAAGTACGAAATGAATGACATAAGTTGATTTTACAAAAAGTGCACCGATTGATCAGTGAAGCGATAATCGTCTACGGTTTTCACAGAAAAAATTACTTTCTAATCAACCATTACAGCCATATCTGATGTCACCAGACATTTTATATTTTTTTCTTGTCTTTATATCTTTATATATAAGGAATTATATAAAACGGGGACGGAGAAAGCAGGGACTAAGCAACGGAGTGTCTTCACACTAGGTGCCCACGGTCCCTGAAGTTCCCTCTGCCTACCCTGCCAAATGCGGGATAAAGCGTGAAGCTAAAGAAAAATAAGTAATTGGGTACTTTAAAAGGCTTACTTCCAATTTTTATTTTTAATAATAAATTATTAATAGAATTAAAATAATAAAAAGCGACGGTTTTTGAGTTTGATTCTCATTCGTGGGGATGCATTATCTCATTTTCCTTTTTTTGCTCTGGCAACGAAACAAACGCAGCCTTGATTTCCGCCACTCAACACACAATGCCTTGAAAGGCGGAAAGAGGGGGACGGAGTATCTTAACATTAGGTTCTCACGGTTCCTGCAGTTCCATCTGCCTCCCTACTATGGGATAAGGCGTGAAACTAAAGAAATATTAAAAAAATTAAGTTCTGCTATAAAAGCTCAGTTATATTACAGCGTGTGACTGTATACGGAGTTCAATTTCCAACCAGCTTTGTCATGTCTTACAAATATTGAAGCTCGTGTCTCTGAATAAGAAGTATATAATTCAAAAGTGGAAAAAGTTTCCACTTAACACCAATCAAGATTGATCAAAACACGTAAATTTTAATGAGACCTATGCACATTTATAAGTACTGACCCAATTCGTACACTATACTTGAATACTATTAATTGATTTTAGATAAGTTATTTAAATTTTCATGAAGGTGATATATAAAAGTAATTAAAAATTTATACTGTTAATTACAATATTATCATTACAATTGAAGATAATACAAAAAGTCTATTAGTCTACGTATATATGTATGTATGTATGTATATATATATATACATATAAAATGATCATTCTTTGTACTTATATTTATTTTAACTATGAATTTTTATATACAAAAGTGATTGGAAGTAAAAAAATCACACATGTAAGCGAAGCCGCGATTAAGTCGCTAGTGTTGATAATAATCGTGCATATATATATATATATATATATATATATATATATATATATATATATATATATATATATATATATATATATATATATATATATATATATATATATATATATATATATATATATATATATATATATATATATATATATATATATATATACCTAGGTAGGTACTGTATATACCTATATATATATATATATATATATATATATATATATATATATATATATATATATATATATATATATATATATATATATAAATGATACAAAGAAATTATTAACCTCAGCATATATTTAATTAAATACATGTGAGAATTAATTATTTTATATCTTTATGCTAATTAGGATTAAGACTAAGTAGCATGTAAATTTATAAACAAGTTTATCTGGGTTAAAAAAAATGTAAAAGGTGCATATGTATACATAATCCTAACGAGGCATGTAATCAATGTCGCAGTCTTATTGCAAAATAGACTATTTTTTGAAACCGTCATTGAATCGTCAAGGTGTCTAGATATGACTAATCAAACGTTCGATTTTTATTTGACAAATAGTAAAATAAATTTGACGTTATTCTACTAATATATTTATCTTTAATCAATTTTTATTGCATAACTTATATCTTGACTTTTTTTTATAGCTTCACGCTTTATCCCGCATATTGCAGGGTAGGCAGAGGTAACTGCAGGAACCAAATGAACCTAGTGTTAAGACACTCTGTTGCGTAGTCCCTGTTTTTTTCGTCCCCGCTTTCCGCCTTTTTCGAGGCATTGTGTGCTGAGTGGCGGAACTCAACGCCGCGCTTTTATTTTAACTTTATTTTATACGTTTGTTATAGTTGAATAAGGTTATCACGTAAAATAGTTCGTATGTTATACCAAAAAATGTAATTAATTATTTTAGACATTTAGACAAGTATAATTCAACATTTTTAGGAAGCCATATTTTTTGAAGCCAAGCAACATCGGTAAAACCTGTCGTAGGACTGATTGCCTCCTTGGAGAAACGAATTATTTCATCATTTCTTTGTAAGTAGCAACGAAAAGGAGCTTTGAGTTCAACCACCCAATGCACATTGATCCTAAAATTGGTCGGAAAGCGGGGAACAAAGTGTTGGAACTATTTTAAGTTTTAGTACATACATACATGTACATATATTATTTGTTATTTTTTCCTTTCAAATGACTTTTTATATGAACTATATACATATATAAATAATTACGAGATATGCACGTGACGTAAATCCCGATATCTCACTTATTTCACGGTGTAAGCCTGTAAAATTTTCTGTTCTAAAATTTTCTCCATCTTTAAGATTCTCTTAAATATACAAGAAATATCAATCCAACCAGGTATAGAAATTACAAAAGGATAGTTTAATTTTAATTATATTTAGAATGAACCTCATTTTAAAATGATAATAATCATAAAACCTTGATTGTAGATATCATCTATGATTGTTTGAATTTGTCAATTACACGATATGACAATGACACATATATTAACCAATCAATCTAATGTAGATTTCAGCATATATATATATATATATATATATATATATATATATATATATATATATATATATATATATATATATATATATATATATATATATATATATATATATATATATATATATATATATATATATATATATATATATATATATATATATATATATATATATCTCGCGCTATTTACGCTATTGTCACATAGCGGTGAAGACAGGTGTATTATCTAGTATTAAGTAAACTAATTAAGATGACATTGGGTACCTGGTCAGGAAGGTCAGGCGTTTTAATTGGGCACACAAATATAGTTCACAAGTTATCTCAAACTGACTTTTAACATAAAAATATACTACTACCTTTACCATCATAAAAAATATTAATCTAGCTTGCAAGTAACCCACTAGCAATTATAATTAAAAAAAGAGAACTTGCCACAAAGTTAATACAATAATCTAAGGGTTTTCAGCATTTTCCTCGAAATTACGTCAATTACAAGATTGTCTGGTAGAAACGTGTGTCACGTTTGAGGAAACGACTGAGGACACGCGTACCTACTGTAATTATGTTACGGCGCGGCACGGCGGTCAGTTGATCTGAATTTGATTTGGTTAATATTTTTTTATATAGCCCTACAAATTTTATTTTTACTGAATTCTCCCAAAAGGATGTAGACTGTATAGTGTAGATTCTTAATGAGTAATTCTTCCAATATTTAATTATCACCGACAGTGAATAAATACAAAAGTTTTATGTTTAAGTCCCTAAGAAATTTTGTATATTTTTATTATTTTGCGCTAACGCCGTTCATTTCCTGGCAATATTCTGGTAATATCTTAAAAATTAGGCAAAAAAGTGGACAGAGTGTCTTAACACTTCCCTCTTTATACGTTCCTTGTTCCTTTTCCCATATGCGGGAATATAGCTAATCTATCCTATTCGAGTACGAATCAAACCCAAAAACCGTCTCGTTTACAGAGAGACATTGTGATTTATGATTTTCAATAATACTGATTTATATGAAATCATTAAAATAAGTCTACAGTTTTTTATTCTATTTATCAAGATTACAAAAATGTATGCTATATCAATAATGGTGATCTTTATATCATCATCACATTCTGTGTTGAAGGCAGTCTAGTGAAGACATCTTTCTTTTTTCTGTCACTTTACCGACAATCAACCAATCTGTAAATTCAATACTACATCGTTGTCATTCAAGAAAATTAAAAGAGTTCTTTTTTTTAATTAAAAAAAAAACTCTATGACTTTTACAACATGGTGGAGTAGCATAATATATATAATATATCTTGTAGTATATATAATATTTCCTCTAGACATATAATAGATTAACTTAAAATGCAGAAATTTTTATTAGTCTCTTGACATTTGAAAATTTGAATTTGCAATATAAATATGATTTTTAAGGTTAAAGTCTCTTTGTGTAAATGTTATTATTAGTTCATGATCGCTTTAAAAATAAATTAGCTTTACGTTTTATCCTGCAGAAACCACAAGAACTGAAAGAACTTACTTACTTCTCCGTTTTTCACTTCCGCCTTTCGAGGCATTGCGTGTTGAAGGCGGAACTCAACACCGCGCTGATTTTTAACTTGCGTCAATTTTGAATACGGCTTCGATTCCGTAATCATTTGGCAATAAATTATTACAAACTTAGTTACTTTTACTAATCGTATTACTTACGCTTAAACTGTTTGAGCCTATCCTATAAGCCATCCTCGGTAACTGCACTATCCAATACAAAAATTTAAATTAGTAGTTACTGCGATTATGCCTACAAGGAGACAAACTCTTCAATTCACTGTATTAATATATATATTTATTACAAAAATAACTTAGAATAAATAATTAAATATATCCTGAAACGATATAATAACAAATATATTTTATATTACGTTGTCACTAAACTATGTAAACCACATGGAAGCCAGGCCTCTATAAGTTATCTATACATACACCAATGTGGGGTGACAAATAACGAAATTGTATTTACTTTTCAAAATAAAAAAGGTGATAAACAGAAAAAAATCGTAAACGCGCATTTCTCTTTTGCGTCAAATTTATGAGACTAATGGACTTGACATATACATAGATATACAGACAAACATATTAACATCAAAGCGATTTTATACAAGCTGCGATAGTTCTAGGTTCATTTCTCACTTGGGGAAACGAATTATAATTTTTACAATTGATCTCTCAAGTAAAGGCACGTAAAGCTTATGACTCCAGTCTATTTCAAAAGTGTCACTATTTCTAATAGAAATAGTTAAATTGTAATTTTTTATCAAAATAAAAAACTATGAGGAAAATCTCACTGAGTTTCTTGTGCTTATTCATCTCAGGTCTGTGGCATCAAATTTAGTGGACCGGTGGTAAATTAAATAAATTATTTGATATTAAAAAAATTAAACCAGTATCTTCTTATTTTGAACAAATTTATCAGATTTTGATTTAACTTTATCCTGCTAAATGCAGGATAAAGCGTGAAAATAAAAAAAAACACACAGGAAATTACAATTTCATCGTTTCGACAATGACAACAATGGTAGGAAGGAAATCCAGTAGGAAATTATACTAATTTGCAGTCAATCTGTGTACTTACTTCAAGGTCACGGTAATGTCAATAGAAGATAAAGGCTTGTCGATCTCGTCTCGAACTTACGTAAAGTATTTGTGTTCTTTTTTTGTATTGTGTTGAAAATATTGCCTCATTTGCTTTGTATTGTTTATAAGAGTACTATAGAGCTTATAGAGTTATGTTTTCGAATAATTTAATTTTTGAATTAATAATAATGAAATTTCACAAGTATCATTCACACGACTTAAGAAAAAAAAAGATAGAAAAAAATTACAAAATGATGAAAATTATATGTAGTGGGAATCGAACTCTATACATATACATACAAGGCATGAAGAAGATATTTCTCCTGGTTATATATTGCTTTAATGCAATTTGACAGGTTGGCTGGAAGATCGATCTATGCGACAACTCTACCACCCCCACCACCTTGACAGTTGGCAGAGTACTACTGTGCGTTTTAACAGAAATTTTCTGCCCTCGCACCACAAAATTGTGGAATGAGTTGCCGCATGCGGTATTTCAGGACAGATACGACCTGCAGACCTTCAAGGAAAGAGCGTATTCCCATTTAAAAAGCCGGCAACGCATTTTGTAGCTCCTCTGGTGTTGCAAATGTCCATGGGCGGCAGTATTCACTTACCATCAGGTGATCTGTCAGCTCGTTTGCCACCTATATTATAAAAAAAAAAAAGAAATCTCTTAGAGACATAAATCCACCCACGCTAAATATTATTAAGTGTCTATCTCGTATTTTTTTCAATACAATAAAAAATACAATATTTACTTATAATTATAATTCTTTATCCAGACATACTGCATCGACGCTCAAGGTACCAGACTCGGCTTGTACCGCCACGTCATACCTCACTGGAGTCAAGACCAAATTCGGAGTTATTGGCTTAGATGGCAATGTTACAAGAGGTTCCTGTCATTCTCAACTGCATAAAGCGAACTGGTCGCCTTCTATCGGACAGTGGGCATTAGCTAGTGGCTTGGATGTCGGTAAGTTGAATTAAAAATTTTTGGATCGTCAAAAACATTACCACCGGTTCACTAAAGTTAATGCTTCATACCTGCGAAGAACTGGCGCAAGAAACTCAGCAGAATATTTCCTTAACAACTGCAGGAACAATAGCAACCTAATGTTAAGACAGTCTGTAGCTTAGTACTTGCTTTCTTTGTCCCTACTTTCCAACTTTTTCAAGGCATTGCGCGTTGAGTGGTGGAGCCCAACGCCGCGCTTTGTCTAGTGTTCAGAACGAAAAAAATGGAAATAGAAAAATCCAACTTCATCGAGTGGGAATCAAACCCACAAACCATCGCGTTTACAGGTAGACGCTGCACTTCTGCACCGCAACGGTCCTCAATATATAGAACTTAAAAGAGAATTATTTATAAGTAGAATTTAATATTTATTCATTTTTGATAATGACACATTTGAAACAGACTGGAGCGAGCATCTCATTCCCAAGGTGTGTTGTCGTTTAAAAAAATTTGAAAAAAAGCTTTATAAGTATATACCTACTAGAGTGGACAGAAAGAACTTAGTCCACACTGTAGACTCTCCATTTTCTGTTCAGTGTCAAAATTCAAGACATTGTACGTTAAATGGCGGCACCCAACGCCATGGTTTATCTCAACCCTTTTCTGTCAAACGCTGTCCTACCGTTTTCTTATAATATATTTATTAGATTTTTTTTATAATCCACAACAGTCGAGCCGTAAATTCATAAATAAATATTTACAAAGTAATAAAAAATTATGAATAACTTGAATTGTAGATTTTAAATTATCATAAAACTTGAATGCTAATTGATTGTTGAATTCAATAAGCACTAAGCATCTATAAAAAACATATATAATAAAGATGAATGAGTAAATAAATTAATACTTTAGTAATGACGTGGCGCGTGTTTATTGGATCCTCATGAAAGATTTTTTTCTCACTTAAATTGCTATTCAACAAGTAATATGTCCAATTTGGGTGGAAAATCAAGTGACTTGACACTTATTTTCTCCGTTGGAAGCATAAATATTTTTCTGATCTTCTTAATGTTCCCCACAATATTTATTCTAAATCAGTTAGTTCACATATTGTCGTCTCAAAATTTTGACATGTACGGTATTAATGTCATACTGTTTTATATATATATATATATATATATATATATATATATATATATATATATATATATATATATATATATATATATATATATATATATATATATATATATATATATATATATATATATATATATATATATATATATATATATATATATATATATATATATATATATATATATATATATATATATATATATATATATATATATATATATATATATATATATATATATA
Source organism: Dione vanillae (assembly GCA_037178615.1). Classification (NCBI taxonomy): domain Eukaryota; kingdom Metazoa; phylum Arthropoda; class Insecta; order Lepidoptera; family Nymphalidae; genus Dione; species Dione vanillae. The sequence continues at coordinate 1,362,807 of JAZFAU010000138.1, read as the reverse complement.
TATATATATATATATATTATATATATATATATATATATATATATATATATATATATATATATATATATATATATATATATATATATATATATATATATATATATATATATATATATATATATATATATATATATATATATATATATATATATATATATATATATATATATATATATATATATATATATATATATATATATATATATATATATATATATATATATATATATATATATATATATATATATATATATATATATATATATGTGTGTATACATAGAAATTCATATACAATCAACATAACAATTGCTAATTTAATAGCAATATTAACACGTGTAAGCGACGAACATGTATCTGTCATAAAAATATTTTACCGTCGTAACGTAGTGACAGCGTCTAACGGTAAACACGATGGTTGCAATTTCGAATTCCACTCGTTTTAGTAATTATAAGCGTTGGTCTCCGACAATTAACATGCTCGCAATTCGAAAATTGGTCAGAATTTCTATTTTTCCTCTTTCTCGCCTGTTCTTTCTACTTTTATATTTACGGTAAAAATTCGATTAACCAGAGTAATTGATGCTGTAAGGCTTTCGAACAATCGAAAATAAAAATCGATTTTATTTTATCGATATTCGATAATCACGTTTTAAGCATATGTATATGTAAGTCATGTAGTCCGCAAAACCGAGGGCCAGATAATCGAGTTTCAATTGTACGTGTAAAAATGTATCTACTAATAATACTACGTATTCTATATACATAATGGACACTAATTTAAGATTTACTAACTACCTATTGTTGTAGTTGGACGTCAGTTCAGCGTCAACTTATGAGGTGATAGATTATATTAGTTTATTGTTCTTTTATTGCTGATTGTACATAAACTATTTACATATGAATAATATATTAGTATTAATATATAAATCCATCCGTCGATATAGCAGGTTCAATTCCCTTTGTGTTACATTTTCTAGATTATATCAAACTAGCGAACGCCCCGGCTTCGTACGTGTGCGATGTTGATACTAAATATACTACAAAAATATGCCTTTATATATAATGTTCACTGTGGTTTTTTCAGTTCCGTTAGTATATAGAGCACATGTCATACATATAAAACTTCCCGTTTAATCCATTCTTTCCATCACAAAAAATCGCATCAAAATCCTTTGCGAAGTTTGAAAAATCTACGCATACATAAGGACTGACAACGGGAAGCGACTTTGCTTTATACTATGCAGTTAAGTAGTAAATTTAAACAATATAAATATTATAAAGAGGACTCGTCGTGGCGTAGAGTCTACCTGTAAACGCGATGGTTTGTGGGTTCGATTCCCACTCAAGGAAGATGGCTTTTTCTGTTTCCATTTTCTTCGCTCTGGGAACTAAGCAAGACGCGACATTGAGGCGCATTACGGAGTCTCTTAACACTAGGTTACCTCTGCTTACCCCGCCATGTGCGGGATAAAGCGTGAAGACATAAAAACATATTAATTTTTCAGGCCTTGTCACTACTACAAGAGTAACACACGCTTCTCCCGCCGGAATGTACGCTCATACATCTGAAAGAAATTGGGAATCTGATGCGGATGTGCCAGAGGAGTGCATTAACTTGGGATGCAAAGATATCGCGTACCAGCTTGTGACGAATAATCCGGGACGGCAATTCAAGGTTCGATATATATATATTTTTTATGTTTCTCTTTTTGTACAGAGTCAGTATTTAAATTAAATTTAAGTGCCGTGTTAACGGAGGGCTTTACCATCTGCCTGTAAACTCGACAGCTTTGGGTTCGATTTTTCACTTTTCTTTTCTTCGCTCTTGCAACTAGGCAAAGATGGTGTTAAATTCCGCCACTCAGCACGCAAAACTTCATAAAGCAGTAAATGGGGAATGTCTTAGCACTTGGTTTCCACGGTTTCTGTAGTTCCCTCTGACTACCCTGATTTTAGCTGGATAAGTGTACCCTGATCCTTCTACTCTCTAGTAAGTCGTGTCAATATGTAACTTAATATAGTAGGTATAGTTAGCCGTCCGATGTGCCGACATCTCTCTCTCCTTTATGTTATCCTGGTACACTTGTGTATAGATTCAACCACTAATGACTTTAATTGGCCGGTCTTCTTGTTAAGGACCTCCACGTGGTCGTGCCTTTTACCTTGCCTCGATCCTGCCATTAAACTAGAATTTGGCTAGTAAGCGACGGATACAGTATTTTGGTTCCCAGTTTCTCAGCATACCTTGTTATAAGCTGAAATAAGACGTTTTCATTATTAAATTAGTATAATTTGCAATATTTCATAAAAATTACAAGACACACTAGTAAAAATTAATGTTATTAATAGAACTACTCAAGAAAATTGAATATAGCATACGTATCTGATCCCATTATTTCCTATTAAAGATTTATGGTGTACACTCTAACATCCCATTACTGGTATATCCGGCGGTTGTGCTCTGTTAAGTGGGTATCTAAAGTTTTTATGAATTTTTATCTACAGTGTTAATCTACACTAAGGATAAAAGAAATACTCCAAGAAAACATGTTGCAAGCCGTGCAAGCGCTCTGATTGCTAAGCAATGGTTTGCAAGAAGCGCGGGTTCAAATCCGGCTGTGTCTAAAATTTTATACGATTTCTTTAAGGATTTTAGATATCTAATATGTTATTGCATCTGTCCTGGTGTTTTTTTTTTCTCTCAGTATCTTTAATATACCTCATTTCACAATTACCCTGAATGAACATATTTTAGCGCTCTGTTTGAAATCGAAAATCGAATCTGTAACCGTTACGTTTACGATTCGACATGGTGCCGGTGCGCCACTATAGTCTAACACAGTCCACATTAATCTAAAATACATATATTACGAAAAACAAAGAAGATTTAGACGATATCTTAAACAATATATGTGACACTTGAATGTTATCTATCAATTGCATAATTGATAAAAGATAAAGACAATAATCTTTAATACAATGAACATTACCCTACTATTTTCTTCATGTAGTATAATTTTTTTAATAAAACAAAAATTGTATTACGTATTCATGTAACTATTGATTACTCCCCTAATAATCAATAGTTCTGAAACAAAATTATATATCTCATATATATTGTAATCTTCACGTTTTATTCCATTTTCGCTCCATGAAGGATAGGCAGAGGTTTCCAAAGGCACCATTGAAACCTAGTGTTAAAACACTCCGTTCCTCGCTTTCCGTCTTTTCGAGGCAAATCAAAGCCGCGCTGTCATGTAGGAATCGAATCCACAAACCGTCTAATTTTTAGACAGACACTGCGCCTCTGCGCCACGACGGTCCTCATTATTATATATATAATTTTTCTTCATAATTGAAGTTGTACGCAAAAACGCTCCTGGCTCGAACCACGTCTACCAGATATACTTACAAGAATTTTCTTTGTTTTAAAATTCAGACATGTATATTTGTATGTTCACAAAAATTAAAGTGACATCAGCCTTCAGAAACAAAGGTGTATTGTTTCAGCTTCAAAACCATTTGTAGATATTTAAACATTAACATTAGAAAGGATTTACGATCACTCGCTAATGACATGTAGTTTCAATGTTAATAAATACAATAACGTACGTTGTTATTTGACAGTTCCAGCTACATATTATTTTTAGAGGAAAACTTAAACATATATTTCTTTGTATCATTTTGTATCACATAGTGTATAACACATACGTAATAGGGTAGACAGAGAAACCTTTCGAGACATGGCGTTTGGTAGCGGATTTCAACATTTTCTTAGTATCGTGGGGATCGAACCCACAGACGCCAAGTATAATGAGGACCGTCATGGCGCAGAGGCGCAAGCGTCTGCCTGTAAGCGCGACGGTTCGAGGGTTCGATTCCCACTTGGGGAAGATGGATTTTTCAATTTTTTCCATTTTCCATTTTCTTCGCTCTGGAAACCAGGCAAAGCGCGGCGTTGAGTTCCGCCACTCAACACGCAATGCCTTGAAAACTGCGGAAAGGTTCATATGGTTCCTGTAGTTCCCTCTGCCTACCCTGCAATATGCCCGGATAAAGCGTGAAGTTAAAAAAAAAATCTACAATTAAAACTGCAAAATTGCTCCCAACGACTTCAAGGGCTCTCCTGTTCTTATCCCCACTCATTTATTAATATTTACCCACAGTTTGATAAAACGCCAACAATTTTTAAATTATTTTTTTTTGTAAATATCTTGATAACTGAAAGTAAGTTACATTCGACAGACCTTAATATGTACATATTAACTTCATTTGTTTGTTTTTTTTATTCTTTTTCATATCTTTTGCTTCTTAAAGTTTACTTTAGATTTTCTTCAAATTTATGGCATTTTGTAGGACATTAACCAATTTACTATTATTTATTTTATTTCCAGGTAATAATGGGCGGCGGTCGTCGTGAATTTCTTCCAAACGTAACCGACCCTTTAACCAACAACACAGGTAGAAGACGTGATGGTTTAGATTTGATCGAACTCTGGCATGAAGACAAAATGCAGAACAATGCAACACATCAATATGTGTCTGATAGAAGCGAGCTTATGAAGGTGAGCTTAAAGTTTTTTACTTTATACTTAAAGTTTAATTTAATCAGTTAGAAAACATAATAGAAATGTTTTGGAAAATATCTTATATTGAAGAAGGATTATCGGTAATTCGATGTCACAAATGTACCCCACAAATATCTATTATATTCATAATATGACCATGAATTTGCAGGTAAAAGTTAAATAAATATAACAGTCTTTAAGTTATTTACCTAAGACTTTGACAGTTATAGTAGCTTTAAAGTTCTTATCATCGCTTTTTTAAAAATATGTTTACAATGTAAAGCAATCAACAAATACAAAATATTTCTAGATAGAAACAAACATGGTGCGGCTTCTAAATCAATCACTTACTCATTATCCTTATTAGCAAAGTTCGTATTTTAACACATTTTTTTATTTCCAGCTGTCCAACACAGATGATCTTCCAGAATACTTGCTAGGGCTGTTCCAAAGCGACCACATGTCGTACCACTTGCAAGCGAACAACCAGCCAAGTTTAGCAGAAATGGTGGAGGTTGCCATTAAAATGCTGAGTAGAAGTGAGAAGGGATACTTTTTGTTTGTTGAAGGTAAATCTTTTATTTTCTAGAACTTAATATAAGAGAATCGAAGGTAAATATGTCAAGTTGATGGTAAAAAGGGGAAAAGTGGTCAAAGATGTTTATTTAGAGTTAACCACGGCGCAAGAACAGCTTCCAACTGCAAACAAATAATTTTACTCGAAAAAATGTTTTTTTTTATTTCCTTACATGTTAAATAAGCGGTGTTTAGCTCCAGTTCTTAGACACGTAATATCATTAACTCAAAGTCATTGAGAATTTAACAAGTCGTAATTATTATATAGTAAAGTATATTTATTTGGTATTTTAAGATAAAGAAAATATTAGAAAGGCACGATTATATATAATCTTTGTTTTCCTCATGAAAAAGTACATACGACACTACCTAGACCTACATAGTAAGCGTTGTCACGCGATATCTTAGTTCTACATACCATAATTAATGAAGAATTTTAATTATAAAAACGTGCTTCAGCCTTTATAGAGGCTGTTTTTTTTATTTAATTGATTTGGTTTTATAATAAATATATCTTTTAATGAATAATTCATTAGTTTATAATTTTTTACTTATGAGACCGTTTGTATTTAAAATAATGCGAGAGGGAGACACTGTAAAATTTTTTGTTAGTGATCTAGTTGTAGGAGAAAGGAGAGGTAGAGGAGCAGCAGTAGAAAAACCATTTAAATTGTAAATAAATATATGTTACTTTATAGGTAAATATATGTTTATCTAAAAATTATATGTTATTTTACAGGTGGTAGAATAGATCACGCCCACCATGACAGCTATGCACATCTAGCACTCGATGAAACAGTTGAATATTCTAAAGCAGTTAAAAAAGCTAAAGAGATGACCAGTGAAGATGACACCCTTATAGTAGTATCTTCTGATCATGCTCATACTATGACTGTAGCTGGATACCCGTCGAGGGGTAATGATATATTGGGCGTCGTGGACAACGTCAATGCAGCAGATGGTAAGCCGTATACAACGATCAGCTATGCTAATGGAAAGGCAAATTCGTACAATAGCGAAGGCAGGATAGATGTTACTATACAAAGTGAATTTTCCAAACGTAAGTATTGTAAAAATTTTATGAAATTAACTCAAATTTTAAATTTTGGGAAATACGTGTGACGAGATTTATTTATAATATAGATTTCTATTTTTTGCTGTTTCAGGAAATCTCGAATATTCCTATCCAAGTCTAGTCCCTCTCGATCAAGAAACTCATGGAGGTGAGGACGTTGCAGTGTTCGCTAGAGGACCTTGGCAGCATTTATTTACCGCCAGCTATGAGCAATCTGTTATACCACATTTCATGGCGTACGCTATGTGTTTAGACACAGACAAACACGCAAATTGTAAACCAAAACATCATAGGGCGTATTGGACCTCTAGTTCTAATATGAATAAGCCAAATGAGTATTATATTGTAAATGCTGTGATATTCTTCCTAGGTTTGTATGTTTTCAATTAGTTAATAAGGCTTAGTGACTTAAATCTACGTATATTATTTAATTTATAAATTTATGGACGTGTATACAGGCTGTTTCAAAATATAACTTCACGTTTTGTTTCTTAACACTTCTCTCTCTCTTTCTCTTAATTTGTTTGTCTATTTTCCATATAAAATCTTATATCTGTATATTTTGATATTTTGAAACAGCCTGTATAATTAATTTGTTTTTGTTAAATCAATCTGACTGTGAATCATAATTTGATTTAAAATGCAAAATAGTTTTAATTAACCAATTTAAATTTAAATAATTTACGAATTTAAATATTTATTGTAAAGAGATGAATATTATTTTAAGCCATAGGAAACACTGTTCCTGCTTGTAGTGTTTTTAACGAATTTATGTTAGACGAAGTACAAAAATAAAATCGTGATAGAAAATAATATATAATATGCATTTACAAAATGATTTAAGTTTTAATTAAGTTAGTAAATGAATTAATACATTTAGTTAACAAATAAATTTTGTATGTATATGTAGTTTATTCGTACGTAGGCAGGCCTATGTTACATCTAGTTTAAAAGTAGTAACGCAAATGGCGTAACTTCATTTTTCTTATAATAAGCCTTGAATATATTTTACTTTTATATGTTTGAGTGTGAATTTGAATATTTGCAATGAAGTTTTTTATTTATTTTTTTCACTATTTAATACTAAATTTTAATATATATAGTGTATTAAACATGGCTTTTATCGTTTTTTTTTTAAAAAGATATATTTAATTAAAAATAATATTTTACGTAGTCATAAACCTTCTGTTGGCTTAAAATATTTAATTTTGTGAACAACAGTGATGCCACTTATACACAATATTTATATATTATCACAATACTTATATATCTATATGACCAATGGGATAAAAAAACACGTCGTATAAGCTACTAATATTTACCTACTAAGTTTTTTTAATCATAATTATTTTGTATATCTGTAATGTTTTTAATATATTTATAATATTGTCTGTACATTTTGTTAATAGTATTAATATTGAAATAGTAATTGTTATTAAATTATGAGAAAATATATGTATTTTATTTAAAAGGACCAATAAAAATATGTTTAACAAGAAGACGGAGAAAGCAGGGACTAAGCAACAGAGTGTCTCAACACTAGGTTCCCACGGTCCCTGCAGTTCCCTCTGCCTACCCTGCTATGTGCGGAATAAAGCGTGAAGCTATAAAAAAAAAAAAGAAGTACTACTTACTTCTACCATACAACGTATATAAAACTATTTTGAGATGAACCTACATTAATGAATTTAGTTATGATTTTAGTACCAAACGAAAATCAAATTATATATGGGTACATTGAACAAATCAGTATTTAAAACAATAGTAGAAGCAAACATTGTACAGTGTTCACTGTAAACAAAATATATAATTTTTGCCAGCGCCATCTATCGAATACTGTTAAGTACTTTCAGATACGCTACCCAAATTATACAAATGTTTATTATTTACTTCAAAGGTGGCGTCACTATGACTTTTATACAATTATACATTTATTTGACAAATGTTAGATTACACTCTATAAATTAAAGAATAGAAAAATGTTCTGAGACAATCTTTTCAATGAAATATCAAACAAAATCAGCGTAATCTAATAGCGAATATTTAAATAAATTTATTAAGTTGAATACCAATCTCTTCAATCTATTGCATTGGATAAATTACGTAAATTTGTATATTAAGCAATAATAATATACGTAGTACAATAGGACCTATACGTAGTACGATAGTACTTGAGGGCCGTCATGGAGCAGGGGCGAAAGCGTCTGTCTGTAAACGCGACGGTTTGTGGGTTCAATTCCCACTCGGGGAAGATGGATTTATCTATTTCTATTTTCTTCACTCTGGAAACCAGACAAAGCGCGGCAATGAGTTTCGCCACTCAACACTCAAAGCCTCGAATAAGGCGGAAAGTAGTGTTTTAATACTTGGTTCGTATAATTCCTGCAGTTCCCTTCTGCTTACCCTGCCATGTGCGGGATTAAAGCGTGAAGCTATAAAAAAATAAATCTATTGCATTAAATGTTAGATAAATTTGTATAATATATTAAGCTATAATAGATAATATATGTAGTTCAATAGACTTTGTTCATACACCAGTTTTTGTCCGTGTTTTTTTTAATATAAGATTAAATTTTAAATAATAATGTAAAAACAATGATATTTTAACGATACAAATTAATGAGATTTATTTTACTTCCTTTAAAATACATTGTTGTCGTGACAGACATCCAAAAGCTCTTCGGAGAATATTTTTCCAGTGTAACATCTCTTGATATGTCAGTTACTTTGAAGTTTATATTATAAATTATATAGTGATAGTTGTTTATATTTTTTTTAGCTTCACTCTTTATCCCGCATATTGCAGGTTAGGCAGAGGGAACTGCAGGAACCAAATACGAACCTAGTGTTAAAACACACTGTTGCTTAGTCCCTGCTTTCTCCGTCCCGCTTTCCGCTTGTTTCAAGGCATTGCGTGTTGAGTGGCGGAACTCAACGCTGCGCTTTGCCTAATATATAAAATATAGTCTATCACTATTTAAGTTCAGATACGGTTATAGTTTCTGTATGGATCGCGTACAAAAGGAATATTGGGCGCAGGTAGGAACAGCGTATCTTAGCTGTCATTAATATATAACGTGCCTTATTCTATACGGCCCTTATTGTCCTTATGACACAGTAATGCATAAAATCTAAGAAATGTAAAAATTAAAAAAAAAGAAGTAGGTATGTTTTCTATAAACACAAAAAACAAACAAATTTCTAATATGTTAATATTTACTCTAAAGAAAGTTATTAAAAGAATTCTGGATCAATTATTTTTGAGTCAATGAACTTTGAGTTTCGCATTTTGACTAAAACCTGCTGGATCTAAATTTCTATTACAATTATATTAATTTTTAATTTCAAAAAATAGTTTGTTTAAGCAGGAATTTCAAAAATCTAGAATATAAAGGCTTTGGTTATAGGTTTTATTATCAATCGTGTAGAATGTATGTAAGATTATTTTCATTTCCTTGGTCTAGGTAAAAAGACAAAAAGCGTGTGTTGAGCTTAGTCACTCAGCTAACAATTATAGCTTCAAGCTTTATCCCGCTCATAGAAGAGGGAAGGAACCACGGGAACCGTGAGAACCTTATAAGAAATCCTGTACCCCGATTTTGAGACGTAATAATTTGAAAGGAGAAACGTTTTGACACAACAGTCTCTGTACCTACCCCGCTAAATACGGGATATACCGTGAAGCAATAAAAAAAATTACATCACGAAGTGCATCGATTCTTAACTTTACCTTGAGATTAGATTGTAGGACTGTTATTAAAATATCGAGTGAAGGTATAATATTTACACATACTTTTCTATATGTGTTAAAATGTACGTATAGGTAGTATATTTATAGTAAATTTATTGCTTTCATTGTAATTGAGTATAAATATGTAAGTCATTTGGTTTATCAAAAGCGGGGAATCACATTTGTGTAAAAACATTGTGCTTAATTATATGGTATCGCTGCTATTTCTCATTTCTTGTCAAATTTTAAAAGGTCAAAGAAATACAATAAGAAGTTCGTATATATATATATATATATATATATATATATATATATATATATATATATATATATATATATATATATATATATATATATATATATATATATATATATATATCTATATATATATATATATATATATATATATATATATATATATATATATATATATATATATATATATATATATATATATATATATATATATATATATATATATATATATATATATATATATATATATATATATATATATATATATATATATATATATATATATATATATATATATATATATATATATATATATATATATATATATATATATATATATATATATATATGTATATATATACTATATATGCAATTGGAATCAGGAATCCCCTTACATACACTTACGCATGCTGTGTAGTGTTTTCCCTTTGAATAAATTATACATGTCATATTAGTAAATTTACAATGTTTGGGATTTTTTGCCCCATAAGGTCATAAATAATTATTTAAGTTTAAAAGTTGATAAGGACAAAAAGTAAAAATTTAAGTGACCTGTAATTTATAAATTTCGGAATTATAGGTTGACTGATATGCAGGAAATAGGTTTTGAATGAGTTGCGACGTTACTTTTATCTCATTTGATTGCGTTGATTTAAGAGTTCGATTTTGTTCCATCCATTCCATCTTGCCCTAAAAAGGTTTTACTTTTCCCTTACAAGTTCCCATAATTATAGTTTTTTCTATATTATTCAATTATCTTTTAACCGCAATTCTATAACTTCAAATTCAAATTTGTACATACTTAGAAACAATATATGCAATTATTTATAATGATAAAATATATTAATATAAGCTTCACCTTCAATCTTCATAAGAGCTTATTAAAGAATTTAAGCACTCAGAAGCAAAAATTAACAACGATTAATTATTAATTATCGTCTCTTAGTTTGTTAATCATACTCTGTTTAATCAGATAAAGCTATGTAAATAAACGATAAAGCGTTAATAATAGGCATATCAAAAAAGGGAGTCAACCGTACACTGTCACACTGCAGTACAGTATACACGATACTGTATAGCTATTATTTAATTTGGATCACAGAGAAATATGTGGCGTCGAAAATTGTTATAAAACTATTTATATAATTTATATTATGAGCGGGGTCTCCTTTATGATGATTATGGTTATATGTTCAAATGGAAATATATATAGCATAGTGAAATGAAACTAAGAAGTTCTTTTAGGGTAATAAAATAGAAATTGTGTGTATTTTTTTATATTTCATACTTAAAATTCGTAAAGTATGAACAGCAAAGAATATAAAGTTTAATATATTCTTTATTGCAATGGTTGAGTTCCGCCACTCAACACGCAATGCCCCGAAAAACGGAAGAAATTCGGGACGGAGTAAAGCATGTGCGGGATAAAGCGTGCAGTTAAAAAAATTAAAAAAAAAAAACAAACAAACATAAAATAAAAATTTTAATATGAAATACATATATAAATACCGTGGTAAGTCACGATTACGATTTTGAACATACATACATACAAAATCAAACCAATTCCAATCAAAACGTTACCACAAAGTACCTAAAACATATATATAAAATTATGCATACTAATAACGACTCTATTGAAATGTCAGTCACACCGAAAATGCACTTTTAAGTAAATTGAAAGGAACGTTCCCGCCAGTACCAAACTAACCGTTACAGCAGCACACTGTGCATTATGTATGTAAAATAACTATAGTTCAAAATATAACCATAACTTTAATTTATTTATAACAAATATTAAATATAAAAATGATTTTTAACTACGTTATAACATTTTTGGTGTATTCAGTTATTTGTACAAGTGCTAGAAACGTTAAAGGCGCAAGTAAGTTTAATTTAGTTGTATATTTAGTTAAGTTATTTTTTTATTTTATTTTTAAAATATATATTCTTATAATAAGTAATGTAAGAACCACTCTACGACTATTTTACACAAAGTATGAAGAAAAGCTTTAGTGATTTTTTTCTATTAGTGTTCCACTATTTTAAATAATATTTACGTTTTTTATGATTTTGAGTTCAATGAACTAAATCCACACTAAGGATGGAACAATACTTAGAGAAACCATGAAAATTTGGACGAAGCGGGATTCGAACCCGTGCCTCTTCGTTTCTGAGATAAGCGGGTTCAATTCCGCTGCGTTCAACTTTTTATGTTTTCTTTAAGTATTTTTAATGTTTACATTACAAATAGTTGACTGGAAAAGATTTGTAAAATTTTAAACAGTGAAATATTTGTTCAGTTTATTGAATGGGATTCAAACTCGTTGCCCTCGTTGTTGCAAATTTTGTTACAGTTAAATTACAATAAAATTAGTACAGTAAGAAAATATATTTTTAAATTTATTTATAAAATATAATGTCAATAGATAAATTGGATTAGTATTTAATAATTATTTACATTACTTGCAGCATAATTATAATTATAAATAGCTTCAGGTGTTATTCCGCATATAGCAGGTTATTTAGGTTAGTAATGTTAAGACACTCCTTTTCCAAGATTCCACTATATTTTTAAGGCTTTTGTGGAAGTTAATGGTGCGTTTTGACTTGTCATCAAAAATAAAAATAGTTTATTACCCCAAGTCTGAATCGAACTCCCACCGTGCATCGCGCCATTTTTAATATTTTTATATATTTGTATCTAATTACTTAAAGGAGTTTTAAGTAAATAATGACATTAATAACCTAAAATCCACATGAAAGGAGACAAATAAAAAGAAACCAATTTGTATTAATTAAAGATCATTGTAGTTAATAATTTGTATACAAAACAATTATATTGTCGTAGAGTAATTGAGGTGTTGCACGCGACCCGAAGACCAAATATATATATATATATATATATATATATATATATATATATATATATATATATATATATATATATATATATATATATATATATATATATATATATATATATATATATATATATATATATATATATATATATATATATATATATATATATATATATATATATATATATATATATATATATATATATATATATATATATATATAATATATATATATATATATATATATATATATATATATATATATATATATATATATATATATATATATATATATATATATATATATATATATATATATATATATATATATATATATATATATATATATATATATATATATATATATATATATATATATATATATATATATATATATATATATATATATATATATATATATATATATATATATATATATATATATTCCTTGATGACCTTATGCCACATTACACATAAACCGATCACTGTTACTTTTAATTTGAATCCTTTATATCCGGAACACGAAGGAGAACCACACGTTTCTATATAAATACTTAAACGTAGATCCTTATACGCCTTAGTTGTATGCAGTAATGCTAATTTACAAGATTTTGTCATTTTGTATCACTTCGCTTCGCTTATATTTGTCCTTAAATCTTGTTCCTAGTAATTTTATTTCGCTTCGCTTCTGTCTGTCTCTATTCAATGAAAAATTTAAATCTTTAATACTTCGTGATGATTTAGTATTACTTACCTAGTAAGAGTGATTAACGTTGTGAGAACAAGTGTTTTAGACTGGGAAAACCATTGAATGACATTTATTATTATATATGTTTAATGTATATAACATATAATATATTTTATTAATATTTATTGTATTATATGGTAAATTTGTTGTGGTCATAAGTAACTTATTTTTTTTATAATAACTGACCAGGGATTGGTTTAGATTTCATTTATATGCGGTTGAAGTAGGAGCGAGAGGTATAACAGCCAAAATTCTCTATATTTTGCTAAAAGATCTCGGCCTGTCTAGAGCTATAACTAATCCATTTCTAGAACGTACTTTGAAGGCGGCTTTGGTAGAATCATTTAAAATTTGCTTAGGTAGTGAGAGGAGCTCGGACAGTGAAGGTTAACGTTAATGCATTTTAAAGAGGCCCTTTAACGCTGTACTTGGATCGCAAGTCCCAAGCACTGCTCGAAGCTCTTCCTCCTACAAGACAATGGGCACCCGCACGGTGAATCCAAGGAATAATAAGTAGATTTTTCTTTTTTTTCTTCTCCGACGGATGAATTTTCTAAATGTTATCTCATAAAGTATGTATCTGTAAAATGTCAAGATTCCAGATTCAGCTATTTAGGACGCGTATTGATCTTAGGTAACATCACTTTTACAAAGATTAAGTTAATAAATATTATATAGTTGCAATTTTAACGACATTTTTACCATTTTACTATCATTTAATTAATTCATGTAAAAGAAGAATGTACATTATTCGAATGTAAAAGAGTAAAAAAATAAACGTACGATAACGTGGGAAAATATATTAGTCATCTTCGCATATATTAGGCGTAACTAAAGTCGTTTTCAGGGGTCCCCTTGTGAGAAGGAAAAGGCAGATTTCAAAAATCACAACACATTTCATACATCTTTATTATATCTTTATTAATATTTCCAAAACTTCTCGACAACTAATCCAACCTTGTCTTTTTAAAAACCATGAAATTTATTTATTTTAAATTAAAAAAATTCGGTAAATTACGTCAAAATTGTACGCTCAAATTGTACACGATTCCGAAATGGGCCCAGTCTATCCGACCCCCTACGCCCTATTTTCCTACCCTCATATAACAAGGTAAGCAGAGGAACCTAGTATTTAGACACTCCGTTTACCTCCTTTAAAGATATTTTATATTTAGTGGTGGAACTTAGAGAAAATCGTTCATTTTCGCTATGTGGAAAACGAGCCCAATTTACAATTTATTTTAGCGTTTACTTTTAATATACGATCCAATATAAGGAGAAATCGGGCCCACGGCCGACCAAAGTCAGGGTCAGCTATCATTATTTGTCGAGGCCATTTAGTACGTAAATGTACATAAGTTAAATTATTTTACTATATTAAAAATAAGACCGTCATAAAGCAACGGAAGTGTTCGACCGTTATGAATTCGATTCCGACTTGGAGAACAGACATATATTTGCTTTCTCTGACTACACTGAGCAATATGTTTTTAAGTGAAGAACCACAATTATGACATCGGGCTTAATCTTGATACCATAGCGAAGAGAATGGAAGTAACTGATTACCCCAAATGGGAATTGAACTCACAACAGTCGCGTTTACACGCAGATACTGTGCCACAACGCTGGGGTCACAAGTCGTTAATAAAACTGATATTTAATAAAATCTAATGTTTTTTTATTTATTATATTGTAACTCATATTAATCGTTTACTTTAGATTATGTTAATCAATGTATCAGGCTTTACAAACATATGTACGCTCACGTGCTCGACCTAATTACAAGGTTCATAACAATTTGTTGGGCTTATTAATATAAATTAACTAGAATATATATAATAGATATGTAGGTTTCAACTGTAAATGCGTTGGTAGTAGGTTCAAAATCGAGAAGGAGATAATAATTTTAAAATATTATACTTCGCTTAGTTAAGTAAAATACGGAGTTGAATTACGCGTCTTTAAATATAATATTAAGGTTTTTCGGATATTACGATATGTGTATTTTAAAA
This sequence comes from Dione vanillae, assembly GCA_037178615.1. Classification (NCBI taxonomy): domain Eukaryota; kingdom Metazoa; phylum Arthropoda; class Insecta; order Lepidoptera; family Nymphalidae; genus Dione; species Dione vanillae. The sequence goes on along the minus strand of JAZFAU010000138.1, from coordinate 1,346,982 downwards.
AAAATAAATAGCCGTTCACGTGTACTTATACGTTGGTACGTAAGTTCGCGGGTTCGAATCTAATAAAGGGATAGCAAAACTCCTTTTATTTTTTTTTATATTTCTTATTTAATATTAAATACACAATTCTATCTATTATCGCTTTGTTTTTTTTTGTTTTTAAAGACGAATTTGACAAATATATATTTTTTTAATTTTATGAAAGTTTCACGCTTTATCCCGCACGTAGCGGGTTACGAAGAGGGAGTCTAGTAATAAAATTCTCCGCTCCTACCTAATCTAGTGCTTTAAAAAATATATAATTTATAATTTAATATCACACAATATTATGAACATTATGTTCAATTTCAATGACAATCACAATCGTTTATAAAAAGTGAATTCAATCGACCATTGACAAGCGATTCCCAAGAAGGCCAAGGTTCGGTTTCCACGCTACCTCACGTACCGAATTATTGTTTTCCATTTCGTAACTATAAACATAATAAAATATGTTTAAACTTAATGTAACATAAGATTTCAGTAATTAAAATCTGGTAATAGAAAACTTAGGAACGGTTTTATGCTGATAAAGTCCCAGATAGGAAAGATCTTTCAGATAACAAACAAATTTTAGTTTCAAAGGTCTCAGATAGAAATATCTAGCTGATAAAAAATTATTAAAACTATTACCTCTACTTGATAGGTAGCGTAATCTACCAGTTTTATATCTAAGACTTTACCCGTAACCAGTGAAGTTGGCCCATAGTCTTTAGCTTCCTTTTTATCATTAAAAATAAGATTTTTTTAAAAAATAAACAAGAATTTTTCAAGGATATTACTATTTTATCTATTTATTTATTAATTTTTTTTTAGCTTCACGCTTTATCCCGCACATGGCAGGGTAGGCAGAGGGAACTGCAGGGACCGTGGGAACCTAGTGTTAAGACACTCCGTTGCTTAGTTCCTGCTTTCTCCGTCCCCGCTTTCCGCCTTTTTTTCGAGGCATTGCGTGTTAAGTGGCGGAACTCAACGCCGGGCTTTGCCTAGTTTGCCAGAGCGAAGAAAATGGAAATAGAAAAATCAATCTTCTCCGACTGGGGATCGAACCCAGAAACCGTCGCGTTACAGGCAGACATTACTCCTCTGCGCCACGACGGTCCTCTTATGACTTCCATTAATAAATATATTTTGTGATTTATTATATTACATCGATTTATCGGGTAATGATTTATCGATTATCGATTTTCGATTTATAATAAAAATAGATTAATATTGTATAGCCGTTTAGCCTTCTCCCGATAAATCTATCCCAACAAGGTAGGAAATGCTTCCGGATAGGATAAGACACCCTCGCCTATAAGCACCTACAACCGGAGAGGATGATTTCCCTCCGGTTGTAGATGTCTATAGGCGAGGGTGTCCACTTATCATGTTCATGAGGCGGCCCTTCTGCTTTACCATCTTATAATATAAAAGTTAAACTATTGATAGATTAGATATTAGAGCGTTTAAACGTTCAAGTGACCAGCTTTACCTAAGCTTTATAGTACTAAATGTTCTTTGGAAGTAATAAACAATAAACAAGGATATTAATTTTCAACAGATTTCAATAATATCGTGTTACATTATGGAATCGAGTTTCGAATAATATTTGAATTAGAATAAATATTAAATATATTTTACATAAATACTAGTTTAACTCTCTCTAATCTAGTTCTAACTCTTTCGCACTGTAAATCTGATTTAGAATGCGATGGTTGTAGGTTCGATGCCTTCTTGAAGGAATTAAATATTTTCATTTCTTTACTCTAGTAAGATAAAAGACACTATTTAAGTATATTTTTTATCATTTTTTAAGTTCTTATTCTTTATTAAGTAAATAACACATTTTTTAGAATTGAAAACATATGAAAAATATAACGTAGCAGAATTTAAACCCGCGTCTCTTAGATATCTTCCACACACTCTGACCACTAAGTTATACGTTATCCACAAGCTGGGTCAAACTGAGGACCGTCGTGGCTCAGAGTCTGCCTGTAATGCGACGGTTTCTGGGTTCGATCCCCAGTCGGAGAAGATGGATTTTTCTATATCCATTTTCTTCGCTCTGGCAACTAAGGCAAAGCGCGGCGTTGAGTTCCGCCACTCAACACGCAATGCCTCAAAAACGGCGGAAAGCGGGGACGGAGAAAGCAGGGACTAAGCAACGGAGTGTCTTAACACTAGGTTCCCACGGTCCCTGCAGTTCCCTCTGCCTACCCTGCCATGTGCGGGATAAAGCGTGAAGCTTAAAAAAAAATTATGATGTTATTATAACAAAATATTTATGTTTTCTACAAAGTATATTGAGTTTCAAAATATACATTTATACAAAACAAAGGTTTAAAACCGTTGAGGGCCGTTGTGGCGCAGAGGCGTAAGCGTCTGCCTGTAAACGCGACAGATTCTGGGTTCGATTCCCACTCGAGGAAGATGGATTTTTCTATTTTCCATTTTCTTCGCTCTGGCAACTAGGCAAAGCGCGGCGTTGAGTTCCGCCACTCAACACGCAATGCCTCGAAAAAGGCGGAAAGTGGGGACGGAAAAAAGCAGGGACTAAAAAGCAACGGAGTGTCTTAACACTAGGTTCGTATGGTTCCTGCAGTTCCCTCTGTCTACCCTGCCATGTGCGGGATAAAGCGTGAAGCTAAAAAGAAAAAAAAAAGGTTTAAAACATTTATGTATATAAATTTAAATAAATACTTAAAAATAATTTTATTTTCCACATACAAATATAACATGGTACGCCTTACGGAGGTTAGGGCGAATACACTCTGATCCACATCTTCCAACCAATTTAAAGAGTTTGGCGAGAAAAAATTCAATATTTCGTGCTTTAATCATAAGAATCAAACCCACAATCATCGTGTTTACAGTTAGAAACTGTACTACTGTACCACGACGACCTTTAAATTTAACTACAATAATTATTTACACAGATGGATCGTATTACACCTTATCAGGCCTTAATTAAAGATATCATATTCACGTCAAATTAAACGTAATATTATATTATACATGGTGTTCTATACATTACACATATATGTATATATGTATGTATATATTTATATGACATGATATTCAGCGCCTCACGAATACAATTTTAATATCGAATTTAATTTTAGTATGTTACATTATTTCAAAAAAAAGCGGAAAATTGTATAAAAATATATTAATATTTAATATATAATATATCTATATATTTAGTTTTTGCTACAATTGCTAATAGAAAGTTAAGTACTATTTAATATTGGTAAATAAAATAACTTTCATAACGTGCGTGTATTTTTTACTTGAGAAACTATATATTCATATACATATTTTTTAACTAAAAATAAATGTATATTAGTGATTTTCTTTCGCCACGTAGAATTTCGCCACAACTCTAGCTTTAGGACAAGGCTATTAATTAGAGTAGAAAATACAGAACAATTTCATTGATCTATTACGTACACCAAACCTTGACTCCATCGAATCCGAAGTTTGTGAATGAAATAGATATATCACACATTTACACCTAATATATATATATATATATATATATATATATATATATATATATATATATATATATATATATATATATATATATATATATATATATATATATATATATATATATATATATATATATACACATATATATATATATATATATATATATATATATATATATATATATATATATATATATATATATATATATATATATATATATATATATATATATATATATATATATATATATATATATATATATATATATATATAATATATATATATATATATATATATATATATATATATATATATATATATATATATATATATATATATATATATATATATATATATATATATATATATATATATATATATATATATATATATATATATATATATATATATATATTTAACAAAGTAATTTATATAATATAAAAAAATTATAATAAATTTAATTTTATTTACTTTTTAATCATATTCGTTACATTTAATACAGTATTAAGCATGGCCAACCGATTTTGGTTAATTGAAAAGTTAACACTTTTATTATTATATTCAATTAACTTTATATTATGACTATTTTATATTATTTTTAATAGATTTCCTAAATTACATTAACTCTCCATTTTTCTTGTAAAAAAATAGAACGCCAGGTTTGCTCTGACGTAAACTTTAACTGTAATAGGTTCAACATGAAAAAGGTTTTACCTTTTTGATAATCCACTTCAAGAGTACTATTTGCTGTTATACCATTCTACTGTATTAATGCAGTTAATTTGCCATTTGACCATATTTATGTATTTTATACATGAAATTGTACGTAAAAGTTAGTTCTTTATATACCCATTGAGGGTGTTTGCATACAAAAATTATTAAATGAAACAAACTTACCCATATACGTCTATTTTTACGTGTATTGTTATTTCGGCTCTTTCTCATCTCTATAGAACTAGTAAGTGCGCAGCTTCTGAATTAAAAGAAATTTCACATATCGTATCAGAGTATTAGATTTACCTTTCGCCCTTGAATCCTTAGGTCTGCGGGGCTCAAGTGCAAAATTATTTTTAAAGACATGTCAAAATTGTTGTTCCACCACACTGATGATCCAAGAGCTGACAATATCCTCGCTCAGCATATCAGTTTAGCATACCAGTGAGGAAATGCTGCCAGCATCTTATGTTTATTAGCACGTGGACCATACAATTTTAGTAGATTTTAGGTTAAAATTTTTTTATTAATATTAAATATTTCTGTGTAACGTACTTTTTTATTCAATAGGCTCATTGGGACAGAAAGTATAAGTGATAGTTATGAGCTCAACTATATTATCTTTTCTACTCAGTTAAGACAAGGAAAATCAAATAAAGGAGTGTCTTGACACTAGATACTTTGAACCTACCATATATGGGATAAAGAGTCAAGCTACTCAAGATTTGTTTTCCTTTTATAGAGGTAAAACTGAAACAGAAAGAAGGGCAATACTTTTTGTACTAAGGTTACTGTCACCATATCTAAAATAAAAAAGAATCACGATAACTATAGCTTATTTTATGAATAATGAAATAATTTACTTACAGATAACCTACCAAAGTCATTTTTTGATGAAAAAAACAAAGAATACTGGAGAATACAGGCACAATGGACGCTGAAGTCAAAGGTACAATTTTCTTTAGCTTCACATATATATCTTATTCTTTATATAGATAGTTAGGGCGAAATTGTTGTAAACACCAGAATTCCAGAAATTGCTGATTAGCATATTTAACAAAGTATTAAAAAACTAACTAGTAATTTATTAAAAAACACCTCAATTTTTAATAAAATTGATATTATAGAATAATATGCGTAAATTTCTATATATGGTTATTTTATAAAAATATACTTCGAGCCAAAGGAAAATTTGTAGTAAAACAATAAATTCCTTCTTAAAATATAGTGTTTTTGCGGAAAAAAATAATAAAAAGTAAATAGAAACTTTTCTGCGGTCTTTATATTAGTCTTCTAATAAAACATATAAACACTTTCCAGGTAACAGCACCTCTAAATACCAAAATTGCCAAGAATGTAATCTTATTCTTGGGTGACGGCATGAGTATACCCACGCTAGCTGCGACGAGGGTATACCTTGGTAGAAAATACGGACATTTGGGAGAAGAAGTTAAATTAAGCTTTGAAAGCTTTCCATTCACTGGATTGGCGAAGGTAATATTTAACTGTATGTGATATTTTTACTTAGCATCTATATACATATATATGATATACAACAGTATAAAGCTTATTAGCCAACTCTAACAAGCAACTGGTCTCAGGACTAAGTAAAGAAAGTTCCATTCAACACGCTATGCCTCGAATAAGGCGGAAAGCGGGGAAGGAGAAAGCAGGGACTAAGCAACGGATTGTCTAAACACTAGGTTCATAAGGTCCCTGCAGTTCCCTCTGCCTACCCTACAATATGCGGGATAAAGCGTGAAGCTAGAAAAAGAAAGTAAAGTTTTAACTAATATTGAAAGAGAAAAATTATGAAAAAAGAAATAATGTTATTAATAAGTTCAAGAAACAAAATTTAAAGAAATATTTTGAACTCACGCCCCATGGAAACGCTGATTATCAGCCAAGCTGCAAGCTCAGTCGATTTTTTAAACGTTTTCTTGTCTTATATTCAATATGTTTTTATTTTCCCAATTAGGAATTGAACTTGTAGTGGGTTTATAGGCAGACGTTGTACTTCTGTGCCATGACGGCCCTCAAGTTTATTTAAAATAATATTTTATTGCAGCATAATGGGTCATTTTATTTTTAGTTTTAGCTTATTATAAAAATAATTATAAGAAGTTAAGCTTAAATGTTACTTTTTTCTTTAGTAAAGGCAATGTCTCTATTATAAGATATAAGTAATATACGAGTATATATGACATTAATAGTAATCTAAAAGGTATTTTTTCGATTATTTTCAGACATATTGTGTGGACCATAACGTAGCTGATTCAGCATGCAGCGGCACAGCTTATCTAGCTGGTGTGAAAGCTAACAGTGGCACTCTAGGCCTTAGTGGCGCTGTGAAAAGAGGGGATTGCGAAGGACAAAGGGATACAAGTAACTCAGTGACAGGACTGATGGACTGGGCGCAGAGGGCTGGAAAATCTACTGGTAAAAGCGTTTTCTAACATTCTAAAGAGTGTTTTAAAAAAATATATAAAAATTTTATATAAAGTCAGTTTTACTTAGAGAGTGTGATTTTCTTATGTAGACTTTTTTAAGTCTTCACGCTTTATCCCGCACATGGCAGGATAGGCAGAGGGAACTGCAGGGATTATAGGAATCTAGTGTTAAGACACTCCGTTGCTTAGTCCCTGTTTTCTCCGTATTCTTATGTAGATTTGATGTGTCAAATTTTATATTGACGCTGTTATATGGTCATCATGTTGTTAGAACAAAAAAGACTAATTTCGATTGTTTAGAGTACTTCCATACGAAGGATGTCAGTATTTTACATACACGTGTATATCTATGCCCGAAATCATTTGAAATGCTTTGAAATCCATTACTTAATATGCTATGCTTCGATCATTGCAATATCATTGATGGTATGTGAATTCAAACCCCAAAATAAACTACTTAACATATGTTGAGATAACGTCAAACACTCAGTTACACAAGCTGATTTACAAATAATGTATGCTTGCAAAATAACGCTAGGTCGATTCTAATAGGCCCACTCCTATAATTACAAAATGTCCAAAAATAATGTGGATATATTTATTTCCAAGGTCAATTATGGGTTATGTTGGTATTAGGTACTTTGTGTATTTACGAGTTTTTGTATTGAAGACGAACATACATATATATATATTAACCTATATATATATATATATATATATATATATTATATATATATATATATATATATATATATATATATATATATATATATATATATATATATATATATATATATATATATATATATATATATATATATATATATATATATATATATATACATATATATATATTAACCTATATAGTTCAATTGCCAGAGCCTTATTTAGCCTAGCCTTAGAAAGTTTAGTTAGAATGTATAAAGTTTATTTTGTATGCTGCTTCCGGTATATACTAAGCAAAAGAAATTAGTCTGAAGATACTGGAGCCGTAAAATTTCATTTTTTCACTGGCGGAACTCAACTTTACGCCGGTATTTCACGCCGGCTCACCGCCTGCAACTTTATAAAGCTCAGGTTCGGCCTCACATGGAATACTGTTCACATCTTTGGGCAGGGGCTCCCCAGTACCAGCTTCTCCCTTTAGACCGCATTCAAAGGAGAGCGACTCGAATTGTCGATTGCGAAAAGATTTCTGATCGGCTCGACACCTTGGCACTGCGTAGAGATGTAGCCTCGCTATGCTTTCTCTACCGCATATATCATGGGGAGTGCTCTGAAGAACTGTTCGGGCTGATCCCTGCCGCCTCTTTCCGTCATCGATCTATGCGACAACTCTACCACCCCCACCACCTTGACAGTTGGCAGAGTACTACTGTGCGTTTTAACAGAAATTTTCTGCCCCGCACCATAAAATTGTGGAATGAGTTGCCGTATTCGGTATTTCCGGATAGATACGACCTGCAGACCATCAAGGAAAGAGCGTATTCCTATTTAAAAGGCCGGCAACGCATTTTGTAGCTCCTCTGGTGTTGCAAATGTCTATGGGCGGCAGTATTCACTTACCATCAGGTGATCTGTCAGCTCGTTTGCCACCTATATTATAAAAAAAAAAAAAAAAAAAAAAAGAAAAAAAAATACTTCATGAATTATATATAACAATTTGTTTTTATAGTTAGAAAATGCAAATAAATAATAAAGGTTTTAGGTTTTTTTAATATTTTCATATTCCAGGAATAGTTACAACTACGCGAGTGACACACGCGTCACCAGCCGCTGCCTACGCTCACTCAGCAGATAGAAAATGGGAAGCGGACGTGGACATGCCTCGACATGGCCTTCGTTGTGAGGACATAGCCAGTCAGTTAGTGAGGGGACGTGTGGGCAGCAATATTGATGTAAGCTGCGAATTTACGTACAAACGTCATGTCTTATTTCCTTATAATTTGGTAGTCTAGTCTGATGTAGTTTCAACACCAATGGAGCTGTTTAGATTTCCATTTTAGTACTCAGCTATATTACGTATGTAGTAGGACAGGCATGAGAACTTTGTTTTAAGACAATCCGTACTCCACTTTTCGCCTTTGGGGGTATTGCATCTTAGGTGGTAGAGCTCATCACTGCGATTTATCTAGTTAGCAATATTAATTAATACGTATATTTTAATTTAAAGTTTACAACAAATGAATAAATCCTAAACAAAAACAAGCATAATAGAATTGAACATGAACATGAACTAACAAGAACATATTACGTACAGACAGATCCTTGATAGGGTTGATTTATTAAGTAGGTACTATTAAAATATCTTCAAAAGATCTTCGGGATTTCTGAAGGGCAAGATGAAGATGCATCTGAATAATTGATAGACTTAGTGACTAATCTTTAATTTTCCTCATTATTTGTAATTTCCCTAAAGTTGTTTATTGTTGTTTTTAATACCTTCTATTAGTCATGCTATATAAATTATAGTTGTGTAAACGGAAATCTATAGTTCATTTCTTCAAGGGAGTACAAATAACAAATAAAAACGCTTTTTTCCATATACAGCAGAATAATCAAAAAAACCCTGGACGCTCTGTTTTCCACTTACCGTCTTTTAAGACATTACTTGCAAGAGTATAAAGAAATATTTCTTCCTGAATGGGAATCCGGGAAAGGAGCTTATATTTGACGCTGTGATACAACTTTGCGTCTTAAATTGTTAAATCTTAATCTATTTTCCGAACATTACGATCATTGCGTACTGTTCAAATTCGATTACATTAGTGGAGAAACCTCATACCGTTCTTTAGTTAACAAGAGCGGGGATGTAAAATAATTTAAATATAATAAATAGCTAAAGATGAATCGAAATTTACTTACTTCTTTTCATCCTTACCTACGTGTCTCGATATCGTTTAATTCGTCATATTTTATTAAATCATAATAATATAATAATAAGTTGAGACTAAATCATACTTATTACCAAATCCAACAACCCCTGAAATAATTTTCGGCCGAAATTTCACAAGCACAATATAATTTATTACATTCTCTAGGGGCTATCAAAACGACTTTTAGCTTTATTGCTAAACGAAAACTTATATTACTTTGACAAGTTGACAAGTCATGTGATCTTTTTATCTGTTCGTGACCTCTAAAATTCGATTATTTTTTGACACAACAAAAAAAAGTTTTTTTTTTGTAATTTTAACCTCAGTAACAGTTTATTAAGAACCAATTGGAAATTATAAATTAGTATTTAGAATATAGAATAACAATCCTTTTATCAATAGGTAATATTTGGTGGTGGTAGAAAAAATTTCTACCCTCGCACTGAAAAGGACAGCAAAGGTCACTATGGGATTAGAAACGATGGGAGGAACCTTATAAGAGAATGGCTATTGAAAAAAGAAAGTTTAGGTTCATATCCCAAATATATTTATACCAAGCACGAACTTGCTACTTTGAACAAGGAGCATGATAGCGTTCTTGGTTTATTTTCTTTCGACCATATGCCTTACCATTTAGAGGAAGAAGAGGATGATCCAACACTCAGTGAAATGACTCAGAAGGCCATAGAAATATTGTCCCGCAAAAAAAATGGATACGTGTTGTTTGTTGAAGGTTATTATTTTTTTATACCATTTTCTTACTTGATATATTATTTTAATTCACTATTGTACTTGTCATAAGTTTTTTATAAAACAAGTTGGACTAATTGGCTGTATTGTCTCGATTCGATACAAAACTCAATGCAATTCAACAGTTTTCGACTGAGATTTGTGTCCACAAAAAAACATGTGTGTCCATTAGAACCTAAATTAATTTTAACTGAATTTAATTAAAAATATTTTCATATAATTTATATTAATTTTATTTACAGGAGGAAGAATAGATACTGCCCATCACGAGACAAAAGCTCGCAAAGCTCTCGATGAAACAGCGGAATTAGCAAAAGCCGTGGAAGCTGCTTTACGTATGGTCAATTTAGAAGAAACCTTGATAGTAGTGACATCCGACCACAGTCACACAATGAGCTACAGTGGTTATAGTAAACGTGGCTCAGATATACTTGGGCTTGCCAACGCAAAGGTAAATAGTGATAAATTGAAGAAATCTGTCTGTATTCTTTTTGCAGCTTCGTAGTGCTTTATCCCGCTCATAGCAGGGTAGGAAAAGGGAACAGAAATTATGGGAACCTACTCCGTTCCCTTTCATCTGTTCGATTTTTATATCTTGGCTCTTCTTTTGCCTGGTATCTGTTACCTGACAGTCTGACTAGCACCTCATTTTTCTCCATGTTAAACGATCTTCAGAATTTTTCTTTATTATAGATAGTAATTTAAAATCTAGTTAGTTTATATTACTCGGTTACAATCGATTTTTGTATTGTTTAAATTTAATTTTTATGCATTGTATAATTTAAATATTTATTTATTCAGATTATATTACTTAAACTAAGAATTTAAATAAAAAAGATATATTTTTATATAAGGTACAACAGTTGACTGTAAATAGATGATTTATCATTGCGGGTTTGATTCCCATTCGGGGAAACTTCTCTGATGAGGCCAAATTTGACGTTAAGAGCTACTGCTACTAACAATGTAATTTCTTGATTTTTCCTTCATAATTCTCTGCTAAATAATTCTTAGGGAATGTTAAGACACACTTTAAGAATGAATTACTTATACTTCTATATAGTGTTAAGACACTAGGTTCCCTCTAACTTATCATGTACTATGTCTTTGTAATATATAATATAACCTTCAATCAAAAATCATATTTCATAACTAAAAATGGACTAAATCTGTTTTGCCATAGTTTTGCAACTTATTATGAGTTATAATGCAACACTAGATATACTCGTATATATATGGTATAGATGCAATTAATATGCTAATAGGTGCTTAAACTGGAACAGCATAGCTTTATACAAAAACGTGAGAACTTGAAGTTGACTGGGACTAAAATTTTAATAAATTGCATATACATCATATAACTTTGCTATAATTTGTAGATTTTATTAAATAGTGGTGTTTCTGAGTTCATATCTTACTTAGAAGAGTTTCTTGATAGAAATAGTACTGAAAGTTAAGATTTCGAACCATTTTTTAATAAACGTGTGTTAATATAAAATAATATGTTATATAAAAAAATATTTAATGCTAAAATAAAGATCCATACTAACTAAATAGAGATGCAGGTTAACGAATTTACTTTCAATTCGCAGTTTACTAAGTAATATTCAAGTTTTGTTTCTGCTTTTTGATTTAATAAAACCAAAGCGATATCTTGAGATTTTGATGAAAGTTTTTCACTATATGCAATAAATTAAACGAAAATATAGATATATGTACCTTGCTTGTTGTTATATATTTACATTGTAACGCTATAAAAAATATTACAGCATCTTACATTTAAATAATATCTGACTTTAGGACATAGTAAGTAAGTAGAGTAAGCAAAAGCTTGGTTTTAGTTACGATAAATAAACTGATTAATCCAGTCAAATAGCTTCATTCAAATATATTATAGCATAGATAGTTGTAGGTTTGATTCTGGATAGAAAAAATCGTTTTGTATATATTTTTTTTCTTCTTGCAAATTTGATATCGGCGTTGAGTTCTGCAACCTATGTTTATGTGTAACTGACTCTACGAGAAATATATAAAAAAGCAATAACTATAAATTTCATTTTTCAGTATAATGCGTCAGATAACTTACCCTATTCTACCCTGAGTTACGCAAACGGACCTGGTTATAAGCCACATATAGATTTAAAAAGGCACAACTTGATGTTGGATGATATGAGTGAGTACAAATTATGTTTATATATAGCATATATATATATATATATATATATATATATATATATATATATATATATATATATATATATATATATATATATATATATATATATATATATATATATATATATATATATATATATATATATATATATATATATATATATATATATATATATATATATATATATATATATATATATATATATATATATATATATATATATATATATATATATATATATATATATATATATATATATACTTAGTCTGGCCATAAATACTGTTACTATTCAAAAAAAGAAAATATTACGTTTGAATTTGGAATCTGTCATTTTTATATGATTGCTTGATGTGTTTTCTTATTTTCGCGCCATTATATCGTTAAATATTTTGTTATATTAAAATGGAGTGGGGTGATAAAGAGAACCGAATCGCTGTGATTGCCTTACATAAAGTAGGTATGGAGAAAAGTGCAATTTTTAAAACCCTCCACCCGCTTGGTATTAGTCAAATGTTTGTTTACCGGGCTATTGATAGGTACAATGATACCTCCTCTGTTTGTGACAGAAAAAGATCTGGCCGTCCACGTACCGTTCGTGTGAAAAAGGTGATTAAAGCAGTTAGGGAAAGAATTCGAAGAAATCCTGTCCGTAAGCAAAAGATTTTATCTCGGGAGATGAAGATAGCTACTAGAACCATGTCGCGTATATTAAAAGATGACTTAGGACTTGCAGCCTATAAGAGACGTACTGGTCACTTCTTAACTGATAATTTAAAGAAGAATAGGGTGGTAAAATCCAAACAACTACTTAAGCGGTACGCAAAGGGAGGTCACAAAAAAATTTTGTTTACGGATGAGAAAATTTTTACAATTGAGCAGTATTTTAATAAACAAAATGACCGTATTTATGCTGGAAGCTCTAAAGAAGCTTCGCAATTAGTAAACAGAGTACAACGTGGGCATTATCCCACTTCAGTGATGGTTTGGTGGGGTGTTAGCTATGAAGGGGTCTTGACTTACTTGACTTAAGGTCCTAAGTCCCCTAGATGGGGCAGAGGGCATCCACAGTGCGTCGCCATCCCGTCCGGTCTTGAGCATCGCGCTTCACTTCGCTCCAGGTCCTCCCTATGTTTGCCACCTCTGCAGCGACCGTCCGACGCCAGCTCAGTTTAGGGCGGCCACGTTTTCGCTTGCCTTGGAGATTCCAGTCTAGGGCTTGCCTAGGGATGTGATCTGGATCTCTTCGGAGCGTGTGGCCAATCCATCCCCACTTGCGACGCTTGATTTGCTGGTCGATCGGAGTTTCGCCGCAGCGTTCCCAGAGTTGTATGTTGGAAATTTTCTCGGGCCAGTAAATACCGAGAATGCGGCGAAGACAACGGTTAACGAAGACTTGGAGTTGGCGCGAGATGTCTTTTGTGACCTTCCAGGTCTCACACCCGTATAGCAAAACGGTTTTAACATTGGACCGGAATATTTTGAGCTTAACTCTCCTAGTCAATTTCCGGGATTGCCATACGGGGCGCAACTGTGCGAAGGTTGCTCTTCCCTTGGCGATTCTCGAGGCGATGTCCTCCTCGGTCCCTCCAGCTTCAGTCACGATACTTCCGAGGTAGGTAAACTTGTGGACTCTTTCCACAACCTCTGTGCCGATGAGCAGCGGTAGAAAACTAGTTGCTCTGCACCTCATCTCCTGGGTCTTCCGGGTGTTAATTTTTAACCCCATCTCCGTTGCTTCTCCACGTAGGTCGTCCAGTTTGGCTTGCATATCGGCGCGTGTGTGACTTAGCAGACATAGGTCATCGGCATAATCCAGATCTTCTAAGGTGCCGGAAAGTCCCCATTCTATGCCGCGGCGTCGTAGTCCCCATTCTATGAAGGGGTGACTGAGCCATATTTTTGTGAAAAAGGTATTAAAACGTCGGCACAAGTTTATCAAAATACCATTCTTGAGACGGTAGTTAAGTCTTTAACTAACACCATGTTCAATAACAAAGAATGGTGCTTTCAACAAGACTCCGCACCGGGTCATAGAGCTCGATCCACCCAATCTTGGTTGAAAACTAACGTTCCGGACTTTATCAGCACTGAAAGCTGGCCGTCGTCAAGTCCTGACCTAAATCCATGGATTATGATTTATGGTCAGTTTTAGAGAGTAAGGCTTGCTCTAAACGCCATGATAATTTGGAGTCCCTAAAACGATCCATTCGGTTGGCAGTGAAGAATTTTCCTCTAGAAAGAGTTCGTGCTGCTATTGATAACTGGCCTCAACGTTTAAAAGACTGTATTGCAGCCAATGGGGACCACTTCGAATAAACATTGTATATTTTTAATAGTTATATATTGATGTATTAAACTAACTCACTATGAAAGGAATAAATGTTACGTATAAAAAAAAATCGTGCTTTTCTTTATAACAATATTTATGGCAAGACTAAGTATATATATATATATATATATATATATATATATATATATATATATATATATATATATATATATATATATATATATATATATATATATATATATATATATATATATATATATATATATATATATATATATATATATATATATATATATATATATATATATATATAGTTGTATGCTATATTTATATATATATGTATTAAATTTTATTATTTACAGATCACTTAAACTACACATTTCCATCACTTGTACCTATACCAAGGGAAACTCATGGTGGCGACGATGTTGCTGTGTTCGCCAAAGGTCCCTGGTCACACCTCTTTAGTGGGAACTATGAACAAAATTTTATACCCCACGCCATAGCATACGCGTCTTGCATAGGCCCTGGCTTGACTGTCTGTAAATTATGATATTTGTTTTATTTAGGATAATAAATTATTTTTAGCTGCTATTCACTTCTTTTTAGATAATATTAAAAAATCAGTGTCTTTTTATATTTTTTTATATCTAATATTGTTCTAATGTCTATTTAATGCTTTTCATTGTTTTATACTGTGAATGTGCTTTTATATACTAAGTGTAAATAGTATTAACTAAATTAACTTAAATGGAAATCATTTTAAACATTTTACAAAAATATTTTTCAAATTTACAAGGTATTCGAGACCACAGTTTATTTTATAACTAGATCGAAAAAATAAAGATTATTCATATACCCGAGTTAGAAACGAACCCACAACCATCGCGCATACAATGTTCTATAAAACTACTAGTAATTACTAAGCACTAGAAAAAAGTAGGTACTTGAACAATTTAAAAAAATAGAACTGTTGTGGCGCTGGGCATGGCGTGCTTGTAAATTCCATTCTCACTCACGGGAGATGGATTTTACTATTCCCATATCGTTCGCTCTGGCAACTAGGCAAAGTGCAGCGTTGAGGTCTTCTCACTCAACCACGCAATGCCTCGAAACGGTAGAAAGTAATGAACAGGAGTGTCCTTAAAACTAGGTTTCCCATAATTCCTGCGGTTCCCTCTGCCTACCCGGCTATAAGCGGGATAAAGCGTAAAGTTAAAAAGAAACAATTATTTAAACTTATTATATAAATAAGTCAACTTTAAAGGTACTTTACCCAAATAACATCTGTAGAGGTAAAAAAAATATTATGTATAATTTGTCATACACATCAATGTTAACTAACCGTCAGAATCTATTTTTACCAATATACATAAGTGAATCATTATACGTTACAAAACTAACATCACTGACGCCAGGTAACTGATAAGCACGTTATCGATCGACGGCGCGTGGCTATTGATTCATCCGGTCTAGAATAATCATAGAATTTATCAAGAAATTCCATTTTTTTCTAACTAAATATATCATTTTTGACCGAATATTAAATCATTCGTGATTAAATATTAGTTTTAAATTAAATATTTTGACACGTCAACGTGACGAATGAACGTGTCATCATAACAAAGGTGGAAATATGGATTTGGAAAATTTTTCACTTCGTCGTTTTAGTTACGGGACTTAACGCCGTGGTTTTCCTTATAACAGGGGAAAATTAAAGCCATTTGAACATTAATTTAAGTTGAGATTATACTTACAACCGCCGTGTTCTTACGGAAATGTCTCACAGCGCCTCGACATATTACAATCAATAGAATAATATTATAATTTCCCATAAAAAATTTACTATGTATTCAATAATATATATTTTTTTTATTTTTAACTTTATTGAAGTGATTCAAATTGAAATATATATAAAAAATAAATAATACGGGGACGGAGAAAGCAGAAACTAAGCAACGGAGTGTCTTAAACATTAGTTCTATATAGTTCCTGCAGTTCCCTCTGCCTACCCTGCAATATGCGTGATAAAGCGTGAAACTAAAAAAAAATAAGAATAAATAATATTACTGATACATTCACATATTGACACAAAATCTAACTAGATGCATCAAAAATCTTTATATAATTGTAAAGAAATCAAAACCTCTAAGACATTTATTTTAAAAATTCTTTTTTTTAATAATCCTTAGGAATGCCTTGCGACAAAGATATGTTGAATTAGTAATTATTTATTATAGAAATAGTAATAAATTAATAAATTTACTTGAAATTATTATTTTTAATTTACATTTTCATAATAAATAAAATGTAATAAGAAAATTGAAAAGCCCATGAGAAAATCCGCGAGGCGGAAGCAGTACCTTGTACATTCCTTAACGCTTAGTAATTTTGTGCGATAAGAGATATGTCGATATTGGCACCTTCATTAAAATCAGGTCAAATTTATTTAAGCATAGTTATTTTTAAATTTTACGTTAAAAAAGAAATATTTAAACAAATAGAGCAAGTTAAGTAAGTAAAAATAAAACGATATTACTATACAATAGTGTCATTTGTAATTCTGCTAAAAACTAAAATAGGAGAAATAATAGTGAAATATTAATATTTTTAAATATTGAGGACCGTCGTGGCCCAGAGTAGCATTTGCTTGCAAACGCTACGGTTTGTGGGTTCGATTCCTACTCGGGGAATATGAATTTTTTCATTTCCATTTTCTTCGTTGTGGAAACTAGGCAAAGTGCGGCGTTGAGTTCCGCCACTCAGCACGCAATACCTCAAAAAAAGGCGGAAAACGGGGACGGAGAAAGCAGGGACTAAAGCACCGTTGCTTTGTCCCTGTGTCTTAACACTAGGTTCCTATGATTCCTGCAGTTCCCTCTGCCTACCCTGTGAAGTTAAAAAAAATAGTGAAATAACTTTTCCTTAGAGCCTACAGTTCTAATTTCGAAGAACTTTTTTTTAAATCTCCAAAATGTGGAATTACTTAACTTGTAAACATATAAATATACATATATTATATAAAACATACATATATATGTTCATGAAAGAAATGACCCACAAAAAAATAAAAACAAAATAAATCTTGTTTTCGAAAATATTTAAGATGAATCACAATACGTAAAATAAATGCATGCTAACCACAACTTACCTTTAACTTGATCTAAAACGACCACATCTATACGATATGATTCACACTAATCAGGATGTAGAGATTAGTATTTGCCAAGTACTAATAACCGACTTGACAACAAGTGCGGGTTCCCTTCCTACTTGATGCAATTTTTTCAGGATTTATATCCGGCAGCATATAATAGATAGCTAGAACCTAGTACTGATAATCTCTATTTTCCGTTATTCTTGGCCATTATGATTGACAGTTTTTCATTTCCCGTTGTTGCACTTTTCGAGGTCAAATTTTAAATGGCAGAACTCAACGCCGTGTTTGGTCTTCTTACTACAGCGAGAAAATAATGTAAATTATTTCATCTCATCAGACAGGACGCTTGGAGTACGTTGACAGCATGTCAGATCTTATTATAGAAAACCTGATAGTCTAGTAAACTTAAATATCAATTTACTTCACCTTTTACATCATTTTTCAATTTCTTTTTATTTTTTACGTATAACTATAAAAAAAAACAGCGAAAACGGAGTGTCTTAACATTGGGTTCCTATGGTTCCCTCAGTTCCTTCTGCTTACTCTCCCGTGTGCGGGATAAAGCGTGAAGCTATAACAACGAAAAAAAACAATATTTACAATAGTAAAGCAGCTAACTTACACTATTGATAAATACTGTATGACTTCATTATCTAATTACTACTTTAAAATAAATTTGAAAAGGAGAATATTAAGAAATTCGTGAAATTAGTACGTTTAATAGTATGTGAAATAATCACGTAAAATTCACGGTTGTAATTGCTTGAACTGAAAAGGGACTTCTGTAGGGATATTTTTACAAATATCCTCCACCACATTCCATCACATTTTTATACGTTTTAAAATACTTTCTTTGCTTATCTTCATTCCTGTGAGTCATATATCTATTAGTAACTTGGTAGTGGGTTCAAATACCTGTTTGGTGCATATTTTAGCTCATAAAAAACTCTTATAAAAATATAAATTCCATTATATTGAGCAAGAAAGAAATTGGCAACAGATGAATCATAGTATGAAGTTAAGTAATAATAACGACCTTTGAAGGATGTCATATGCTTATATTAACTTCATTTTAATTTTTTTAATAACCTTTTTTTATTTTTATTTTTTCTTAGGTTCACGCTTTTTTCACTAATAGCAGGTAGGTAGGTAGAGGGAACCACAGGAACACTCCACTTTGGAGACATCGCGTGTTGAGTGGCGGAACTCAACGCCGCGCTTTGCCTAGTTGCCAGAGCCAAGAGAAAATAAATGACATAATTCATTTTCCCCGAGTGAGAATTGAAATCACAACGCCGTTGCGCTTACAAGTAGACGCTACCATTGTTTAAGAAAATATTATTATTTTAGGAACGTAACGTTTTCTTAGTATCATCGTTGGATCTTTCCGGGTTCGATTTCCTCTCCAAAAGAAAGAATTATTTCATTATAATTTTCTTCACATTGACAACGAGTAAAGCGCAACGTTGAGTTCCGCTACCTCGAAAGGCAGAAAATGAGAGTGTCTTACCTCCAGGTTCCTTCTGCCCACTGTCAACGGTAATTTTTTTTGAGGCCATCACAGTACTATGAGAACGCATCTGACTTTTAATTCGATTATTGTGACTATTTAGTGTAATAATTTACATATCCTAATTTCGCACTGTATCGAATTGGAATAGAACGTGGAGTGTATTGACACTCTCTTTTATCACTATGTCTATATATTTTAATATTATTTGCATTTATCTTATTATAATCAAAAACAAAATTAAAACAAATATTAAAATTAAAAAAAAGAGATGCAACAAAAATAAGCTTTTTTAAAATAGCTTATGTTACGGTTTCATTAAACGAAATTTGAATGACGATAAAGGATTGAATACCGTTGTGGCGCAGAGGCGTAGCGTCTGCCTATCAAGGCGACTGTGAGTTTGATTCCCACTCATGGAAGATGGATTTCCATTTTCTTTCCTCTGGCAACTAAGGAAATCGCGCCGTTGATTTCCACCACTCAACACGCAATGCTTCGAAAGAAAGACGGAAAGCGGAGAACGGAGTGTTTTAACACTAGGTTCGTACGGTTCCTGCGGTTCCCTCTGTTTTCCTATGCTATGTGCGGGATAAAACGTGAAAACATAAAAAAACAGAATGATTGCTTATTTCATTGGATACACTGTTGCTTTGATAACTTTTATAGATATATTAATTTATTTAACATTTTAATAGTTGTATGACTATTAGGTTCAAAAATATTTATATACATTCATTTATGGTCATTTAATATATATATTATATAAGGGTAATATAAAAATATATTTCACGTAACATTTCTATAGTAAAATTGACTATATACAGTATGCGCATGCGCATGATTCATTCACTCTCACGCGTACGTACATATATAGCTACATATATAATGTAACATGCCTACATATACAGTTTAGTATCTCTACAACTTTCAAAGTAACTGGTTCTCCACAATGGAAGGCTATACGAAATATTTACTAGTTTTCTTGTGTTTTTTTATCCTGACAAACTCATCTCCAGTGTATCGGGATAATAATTTTGGCGGTCCAGAGCTGAAAAAAATGGAAGGTGACAATTATTTACCAAAAATAAGGAGCAAACGAAGTTTCATAAAAGTCGGCCGATGTCCTACAGGGCAAAGTTGGTTTTTATATCACTGTGTGAAATGTGAACTGTAAGTACTGTTTTTGTTATTATTTTTAGATACTTCTAAGATTTTTTTTTAAATATAGAGAATTATATTTTTTATATATAGTGAATTTTGATGCAAGGTAGGATTGCCTACCTTGTTGACACTTGACATTGTTACTCGCTTTACGTATTTCTAGACGTTGCGTATTGAATGAAAGAATTATTTATCTTAGGAAATCGAACTAAATTTTTAATTAATTGTATTTTGCTTGAAGTATTGTTCCGTGTATTTTTACTTTTATTTATATGAAATAGCTAATACAATAATAAAATGAATAAACACTATCCTGCTTGAACCTAAAACGATCGCACTAACACCTCTCTACTGCACCTAGTTGTTGTATAACTTTTAAATTATAAAATTATTATAGAATTTAAATTTTAAATTTGAAATATTTTAATTTTACTGTGAAATGATTGAATCATTAGATAACTATAATCTTTTGTAACTTAAATTGAATAGAATAATATTACGTATTTATTATCGGTGTCAATATCGCACCACTTTATTTTTTTTATCTTTAAAAAAATTGTATGTCTCATTCAATTAGTATATAAATATTTAAATCAATTTTAAACTAATTTTTTTTAATAGGTTTAAGATATAGTTTAAACTATATAGATTAAGATTTAATAAATTCTAGATATACTTGAAAGTAATATAATACTTGATAAATAGTAAATTCTGACTCTACATCGTCCATCTTGAGCTGTTAAGTACAGGTAAATTGACTGTTAAATCCTGAGAATGATTTACCGTTAGCCACAGAGAGGTCGTTTAAGTACTAATTGATATTGTTGTTAACTTTTTTCACGAGACGAGAAACAAGGATGAAGTTCTCAATTGACTTATTACAAATATAAACAAAACTACCCACGATTTTGTTCAGGGTAGATAAATAAATATGGATAGGGAATTTATATATGTGTTTACTTAGAAGCTCATTCCATACATAGGAAGAAGAACCCTAAGGGTAGAAATTAGTAGGATAGGATAGGATTAGAGGTAGGATGTTTACGTATACAGTCCCCATTTTGAATGAATTTTTGCTTTTAATTTTTTTCGTGGTAACATTTATGTGTAAATGTTTTTCCACGTTCATTCTATAAAATATTATTATTATTATTTAACATAACTTTTCAAAAATAATTATTATCATTAAACTGACTAACAACAATATCACTATTTTAATGACTTTTAAATATCACGTAAGTGGAAAATGGGTTCAAGCCCATTATGGGTACTAATTATCCATGTCCAATATATAAATAAATATGATGTATGTTTCTATATATACATATATATTTATATAACCAGTTATGTAAC
This sequence comes from Dione vanillae, assembly GCA_037178615.1. Classification (NCBI taxonomy): domain Eukaryota; kingdom Metazoa; phylum Arthropoda; class Insecta; order Lepidoptera; family Nymphalidae; genus Dione; species Dione vanillae. The sequence goes on along the minus strand of JAZFAU010000138.1, from coordinate 1,325,020 downwards.
AAGTTTTTTTACGAAGGTGATTTAGAATTTTATTTCTAAACAAAGTTATATTGTGTTTAAAATATTCTTGTTATGATAACTTACTTTATAAAAACACTATTAAACGTAATGTTAACATATTATTTAATGTATATATATGATAAGGCGTAGTAAACCTGTAAACGCGACGGATTGTGGGTTCGATTCCCACCCGGCGAAGATGAATTTTTCTATTTCCATTATCCTCGCTCTGGAAAGTTGGTAAAGCGCGGTGTTAAATTCCTCCACTCAACACACAATGTCTCAAAAAGGTGGAAAGCAGGAACTAAGCAACGGAGTGTCTTTACACTAGTTTCCTATAGTTCCTGCAGTTCCCTCTGCCTACCCTGCGATATGCGGGATAAAGCGTAAAAACATAAAAAAAATATAGCAGTTACCAGGTGAGTTCCAAAGTAATTATTTTTAATTTTAAAATGAAAAATACATAAACATGTGAGCGTGGATTTAAATCCTCACCTAGTGGTATGGTTTGTGAGATTGCGAGTTCAAATTCTTCTGTCTTAGTAAATCAACAGTTTAAACATTAAAAATCTATTTGTATTGAAAATAGTTTCTGCTTTTTTTTAATATTACTAAAACACAATGAAATCATTTCAAAGTCTTTTGCTTGTCTAATGTCTTTCTATTTGTCCGGACATATCTTTAGAATAGCTGAACCAATTTTTATTACACTTTAATTTCAAATAGTTCTTCTATGAAGTAACCGATACCAAACAAATATTAGACTACTGTCAGCTATGACTGACAGACTGACTGATTGTCAGTCATTTTATTCATTCATTTTAAGTTTCATCACAGTATTATTTATAGTAATATTGCTTATATGAAATAATTATTTACAAGGTCATTCGATCCGTTCGTGATAAGGAAATAAGATGTATTAAAACGTAAAAATAATATAAGTTCAATTGTTTCCGGCTCCATTATGACAGTTAACATCGTATATGTTGGAATTTTGTCACCTTGAAGCACGATTGCTTATTTAAGTACGATATATACAGGTTTGATTCACTGTCGAAGAAATGAGTAAAATAGGCATATGTGTATACAAATATAACTGCACGCTTTATCCCTAGGGGAAAGCCCTCTGGCTATAGTAGTAAGATTCTCTAATTACTTCTTTCACCTAGACCACTGTCATAAGCCTTCCCATATATCCTCCCATCCTGATCGGGTGATTTTACGTGACCTTCCTTTAGTATCTTCGACGCTGTCTCATTGAAGGTCAACCTTGGGTCACTATACCAAGTTTGCTAGTACCTCCATGTTCCTTTTTTTCTCTACTTGTTTCTAACCTTCTTTTCTTTCTGTTAATTTTAAATTACATCAAAATTAATGCCGCAGTGTAAGGTCAAATTAAGGGTATTTTTATATATTATTGTAGTATAACACCAAAAGTAACTTAGCGCTGTCATTGTACGCGTATATTGACTCAATTGGTTTAACCGTAATTACGTAGTATTGTTTTTATTTTGAACATTCCATAAAATAAGTTTCATAGCAATTCATAAGAAAAGAAGATATATATATATATATATATATATATATATATATATATATATATATATATATATATATATATATATATATATATATATATATATATATATATATATATATATATATATATATATATATATATATATATATATATATATATATATATATATATATATATATATATATATATATATATATATATATATATATATATATATATATATATATATATATATATATATACATACATACATACATCTATATACATACATATATCTACTATATGAATGAGTGAAAGTACTGACAATCAAACAAATAAGCTTGACATTTATAGAACGTGGCAATTAAAGCCGTTCTAAATAAAAAATGGTTTCACAGAATTATAAATGAAATTGTTATAAAGATCTTTCTAGATTTAAAATTAAAGATTAATCTGGATTACTTTTAACTGAAGTACGAATAATTTATGTAATATATTTTGTTTATTTTACTAATCATTGACTATTTTTGGTACAATTATAATTAGTGCAAAACTCTTATATAGTCAAGCAGATGACTTTAAAAATCTAGAACTCCTAGTTCTAGTTAAGTGACCTTCCTCTAGTATCATCGATAATAAGTTCTAAAAGGTTAACTAAGGTTTTTCTTCTGTATCGTCGTACAAGATTATCCAAGGTCAACTGAAGGAGGCACCTACCTCTCTCGCCACACACACTTGCATCATATGTATTTTGACTATTCTTTTATTCTGTACATTATAACACAAACCATCTAAAAATATGTTTATGATGCATTTTAAAGTATTAATCCATACAGAGGATTGAAAAACACTTAAAGACAACACAATATTATCATATATTCTTATTTATTTATTTATAAATATATATTATTTTTTATATTAATAATATAATATTATGTTAGATGAGAACGAATACTTTTCTTGCTCATCTAGTAATTATGATAGTGCAGACAGTGATGACAATTCTGACACTGAACCACTTGATAATAAACTGTCAAATATTTTTGCTAATAATTGTTCCTCAAGCATTTCCCTGGTGCATATCAACGCGCAGAGTGTTCCAGCTCACTATAATGATCTTCTCGCATCCTTTAGCTCCGGTGTAGTTGACGGCATATTCGTGTCAGAGACCTGGCTGAAACCCTCGCTTTCATCCATTTGCTACTCTCTACCAGGCTATAAGTTATTTCGCAATGACCGCACTGGTCGGGGTGGTGGGGGTGTGGGTATTTATCTCCGCAACACTATTCCTGCCAGTGTCGTTGCTTTCTCTCCTCCTGAATGGAACGGTTCTCTTGAATACCTTTTCTTAGAGCTGACATTACGTCATTCAAAAGTACTTGTCGGAGTTCTGTATTCTCCTAATGACCAAGTCAATTATTTTAGTGCTCTGGGTGGTATTCTCGAAAATCTACGTCCTCAATATGAGCATGTGATTTGCATGGGCGATTTAAACACATGTCTTTTAAAAAATGATCGTAGAACTCGATTGTTAAAAGAACTTCACGAATCTTATGATTTACATATTTTACCTTTGTCTTCCCCAACCCATTACTTCCCTAACTGTAGACCCTCTATGATTGATCTAATTTTTGTCTCTAAACCTAATCTTGTCAATTCACATGGACAAATAACCGCTCCATTTTCTTTTCATGATCTTGTTTTCTTATCGTATAATTTACGCACCCCTAAGGTTAGAGGCAAAGTTCTTTTACAGCGCATTTTAAGCATATGGACCTTGAACGCTTAAGGGAGGATGTGGAGAACATCGACTGGTCTCCCATAATGTCAGCATCTAGTATTGACACTATGGTAGAATCATTAACTTCTGAACTGATTCGAATTTACAATATCCACGCCCCTGTGAGACCAGTTCGTATGAAGCATGCGCCTGCACCCTGGCTAACACAAGTAATTAGGAATACCATGGCAAAACGCGACAGAGCTAAGGTAAAACACAAAAAAAGTCCTTCTCCTGAAAACCTTGCGACATATAAAAGGTTGCGTAACATCTGCAACAGATTGTGTAGGGATGCTAAGCGTCGCTATTTCCATAATACCATTAAGAATCTCAGTCAGTCACAGATCTGGAGATTCTTGGAGTCATTTGGTATAGGCAAAACCACTGTAACTCCTCAAGTCTCAGTGGATCTTCACTCACTCAATTCTTTTTTCACGATTCCTCCATTTAGCATTGATCCCCAAATAAAATCTGATACACTTGCTTTGTTATCTCAGAATGTCCTATCAGACTCCACTCCATTTTCTTTTAAAACTGTATCAGAGGATGAAGTCAAGAAGTGCGTTCACTCAATTTCCACAAAAGCCTTTGGAATCGACAATCTCAGCCTGGAGATGATTCTTCCTGTGTTGGAGAGCATTGCACCAGTGGTCACCCACATCATTAACTTTTCACTGTTAAGTAATGTCTTTCCTTCACAATGGAAGAGTGCTTATGTCATTCCACTTCCCAAAACTTCCAACCCCTCCAACATCACTGATTACCGTCCTATATCTATCCTTCCAATTCTATCCAAAATCCTTGAATCCATAGTCAATAGCCAACTCTTCTCTTTTCTCTCTGAAAACAATCTACTATGTCCTTTTCAATCCGGTTTCCGTCCTTACCACAGCACAGTTGGAGCATTGCTGAATATCACGGAGGACATTCGGTGTGCTATGGATAACACCAAGCTCACCGTTATGGTTCTCTTGGATTTCAGTAGCGCATTCAGCTCTGTTGATCTCGACATACTTCTTGGTACTCTTCGTGCAGTTAATATTTCTTCGGAAGCTTTAAGCTGGTTTCGCTCTTATCTCTTCGGTCGCCGGCAATGTGTAAAAGCAAAAGACGAAACTTCGTCCTGGCTTAATCTCACTGCTGGCGTTCCCCAAGGCGGCGTTCTTTCTCCACTTCTTTTCTCTATTTTTATTAATAACATTTCAAGAGTCATTACTTCTCCTTTCCATCTGTATGCAGATGATTTGCAACTTTATCGTCATGGTTACTTGAATGATTTGTCTGAAGTCGTTGAGGCATTAAACAATGACCTAGACGCCATCAAAACCTGGGCTGAATCTTTTGGCTTACTGGTTAATCCTAAAAAGTCGCAAGCTATTATTATAGGTAGCAATAGACTCAGACATAAAGTCGACTGGGATTCTGTGCCTGCAATTCAATACTCGGGTGTGACAATTCCTTACTGTAACGAAGTAAGGAACTTAGGGCTAATAATCGACTGTAACATGTCTTGGTTACCTCACATTAACGCAATTAGCAAGCGCATGTATTTCTCCTTCCATAACCTTAGGCGTCTCCAATATTTTCTTCCTCTCAAAACCAAAATTATGCTAGCGCAATGTCTTCTCCTTCCTATCCTCGATTACGCCGATATTTGCTATTTGGATGTGACTGAGGAGCTACTTAACAAATTAGAGCGACTTCAAAATTTGGCCATACGATTTGTTTATGGCTTACGTAAGTATGACCATGTTTCTCAATTTCGTGCTCAACTTAATTGGCTCCCAATCCGTCTTCGCCGTGATATGCACATCCTTGTATTCCTCTTTAAGATCCTTAACTTTCATAACTTTCCTTCCTATCTACGTTCCCGCTTCAAGGTTCTTCCTCCTCCCTCACGCTCTAGGCGGTCTTGCGTGGTTCCGTCGCTTGACGTACCTATGAGCAATACCAAATTTCTACAGAAATCCTTTTCTGTGTACGCAGCCTCCCTCTGGAATAACCTTCCTCATCCTATCCAAAGAAGCCCATCAATTTTGTCCTTTAAGTCCAAATTGAAAAAATCATTTACTTGCTTGTCTGAACAATTAATTTAAAGTCATAGACAGTATAACATTCGCACTATGTTTTTATAAGAATAAAAAAAGACATATATTTTGCATAATATGTATGTTTGTGTATATACAGTATGTATGTATGTATGAAAGTATGTAAGTATATATGTATGTATGTATGTATGTAGGTCTATGTATGTATTTATTTGTTTGTATATGTAAATATGTACTTATTTATATAATATATATTTAATTTATATTGTATTCATTTCAATGTTTATATTTCTTTTGTTTATTTTAAACATTTTAATTATTTGCACCACTTATTCCCGCTTTTTAAAACTTATTCACTTCCATTGGTTGGCTGGAAGAGATTTCTTTTAGAAATAAGCCCACCGTTGTCAACGAAATTTACTTGTTTATATATTTCATTTGTATTTTTTTTTTATGTGCAATAAAGAATATATATATAACAAAAAATTTAACGCAGCGGGACTCGAACCCACACCCTCTTGCGAACCATGCGTTCATGCCATGCGTTCTTCATCACTCTGCGTCGAAATTCTGATATGCTTTATACAACTTATTTCGTTGTTAGCATCTCTGTAGGGAGATTTCAACAAATTTCCACTACCCAAATGTATTTGTATGTTTAAGAACCTAAGAATGTTTTTTATGCTATATGCATTATTATGAGAGTGTGTGTTGAGGGCTGTCGTGGCGCAGAAGCGCAACGTCTGCCTGTAACGCGACTAACGCGACGGTTTCTGGGTTCGATCCCCAGTCGGGGAAGATGGATTTTTCTATTTCCATTTTCTTCACTCTGGCAACTAAGGCAAAGCGCTGCGTTGAGTTCCGCCACTCAACACACAATGCCTCGAAAACAGCGAAAAGCGGGGACGGAGTAAGCAGAGACTAAGTAACGGAGTGTCTTAACACTAGGTTCGTATGGTTCCTGCAGTTCCCTCTGCCTACCCTGCCATGTGCGGGATAAAAGCGTGAAGCTAAAAAAAAATAAAAGTGTGTAACATTCGCATAACACTTATCAAATATTCGCTGATTTCCATTAATTTTGAATTTCAATAACTATTAAGACTCTTTCATTGTATAAATCACTTTAGGGTTTTTTCAATGAGTTATTTCTCGTTAAACATATGTTATAAAATATATATTCTGATAATACCAGAAACTGAAGTGTAAAATCTAGAAGTGTAAAGAGTCTAGTGTACAGAGTCTACGTTTCAAAACGACTTAAGTGGCGTAACTTTACGCCTCAATACATGGCCATACGACATCTGGTTTATTAATTAAAATGGTAATAAATTAAATAATTCAATTTTAATTAATAGATGTAATTAGTGACAATATAATGGCAATAAGTTATATATTTTTTCCTTGTAAATATAATTATATAGAACTATAAAAATTTAATTTATTATCTGTTATATAGGTGAGAAGTAAAGAGCTGATTTATACTAGAATGACGTCATAATGACTACGAGTTAGAAGGAGAACATATAGTGATTATTTTGAAATGACGATTAAGAATAAAAATATAAAAACTGTATATTTTTAAATCTGTAACATATTAAATAAGATTTAGAAGCATATATTTTGTAGATTATCTTCTAGAATTTTTCTAGGGTTTATTAAAATTTAATACATTAAGATAAATACGTAAAAGTATGTTTATTTTAATACAAACAAGTACTTATATATAAAATAATTTTCTCCTATATATTGTATTATTACAATTTTGCATTGCTTTCCAAAGAGCTTTTTTATTAGCTTTACGCTTTATCCTGCTCGTAGTATTAAGACACTCCGTTCTTTCATTCCGCCTTTAGAGCACTGCGTGATGAATGGCGGAAGTCTATGTCGCACTTGCCTACTTGTTACCTTGAATGAGATCGAACCCAAAAATCGTCGCGTTTGAAAGTAGACGCTGCTCCTCTACGCCACAACGGTCCTTAATTTGGTCCAATAACCACCAGAATTCGACATATTACATATTAATAGGAATCTAACGCCGCGTTTTGTTTGATTAGTAAAGGAAAAGAATATCTCTTAGAAAATAATTAACAAGTAATCTATCCTCATAGCTTCAAGCTCTATCCCTAGTGGGGTAGTCGGAGAGAATGGAGCGCAAAACGTTGCGGTCCCTGCATACCGCTTTTGCCTCGTCCACTGTCATTAACCTCTTCATACATGCTCTTTGGGGAGTTCTCATGCTTTTTACATGACCTTCCAGTATCTTCGATACTGTGTTTTCGAAAGTCAACCGAGGTCTCCACTTACTTCTTTTACCACTCACTTTTGCATCGTATATCTATTTTACCATTCTTTCATCACTCATTTTTTCGACGTGCCCAAACCATCTGTGCTTCTTCTTCATTCTTACTATGACATCCTTATATGTGTGTATGTAACCTATTCTCAAATGGAGATCGAAGTCACGTCGTTATCGCTTTTACTTACTTACATTGTATACACTGTGCCACGATCAACAAACTTAACATACACAAGTATTTTCAAATAAAACATAGTCATTTAAAATAACTTGTTTGTTTCACCTTTAAATTTCAAAGTGCATGATTTTTAATTTGTTATTATCGCGAGTAAACCTAATAAAAGACGAATGAGTAAGAATGTTTTAGTACCCATTTTATTAATAGTACGTGATAGAGTGCTGTTTTAATGAAGTTTGAAATATGGTTTAAATTTGACATTGCTTGTTATGACTTAATGGTATTCAAATGTATAAAAAAATTTCACTCTTCAGGCACGTAGCAGGATAGACATATAGGCACGTTGAGCGAAGCTTAACGCCGCGCTGTTTTTTATATCAGAACGAGAATTATTATATAAAGATTATCAAATTTTGGCTTAACTTAGATATATTCCATTCTGCTTAAGAGTTTCTTTTATTTAGTTTTACTTATAAAATACGGAAAATTTAGGAAACAAAAGCACTCATCTATCAAATTTTGACTTAAATCTGTCTCGTTTTACCCAAAATCTAATAAATATAACGACATAAAGCCGATTTTCCTTATTAATTTATCAACTTGTTTGCATCTAGCGTGAACTATTGGCAAGTCCTTGAATTAGTTACACGTCAGTAAATACGTCACAACATCCTATCGTAGTATCATCGTAGTGTTGTAAACATTTGAACGTTACTTTCTAGTACAAATCCAAACAATTTACTCATGTATTTATGAATTTAAATATATTATTGAAAAATAAATATATATATATATATATATATATATATATATATATATATATATATATATATATATATATATATATATATATATATATATATATATATATATATATATATATATATATATATATATATATATATATATATATATATATATATATATATATATATATATATATATATATATATATATATATATATATATATATATATATATATATATATATATATATATATATATATATATATATATATATATATATATATATATATATATATACACATATACATATACGTTTTTTCACGTCGACTGTCGCACTGCATCATGTCTCGATAGCTTATTTTGTAATAGATAGCAGTCTTGTTCGTATTTTCAAAATAACAATCATTATCATAATTAAATATTTAACCTTTCTACATAGCATATGATATATGACGTGAAATCGGTCTGTAAACTTTACTTTGAGCAAATTTGTGTATAAAGTATGTGTGTACTCGTACATTACGCGTCAACGTCAAATGTTGTGATATGATGGGAAATTAAAAAAATACATGTTATCTTACTTTGATTTTTATATATATATATTTTGATATAGTGGCTTTCATTAAATGACTATACAGCCTTCTACTTTTTTATGTACAATTATAACTAAATATTGTTTTTTTTAAACAATTTTAAAAAACAATTTAAAAAAAAAACCTTATAAGCATATAAGTAGTATAGATGTAATGACAAATTTGTTTAGTTTAACCTTGTCTGTAAATTTATCTTGAAAGTTATGGTAATGATTTGCACATTGGTGTTAACTGGTTATTTTTCTGTATAAATATAATTTTACAGATTAATATTTTGTGCGAAAAATAATACTCGGAAAAATATTTTAAAAAAATGTAGCCTTGAAAGCAGTGGGGTTTGAACCCGTCTACCAAATCGTAGAAACACCCTAATCGCTCATCCATGCGTTCAGAATGTTTGCAAGAAGCGCGGGTTCATATCCCACTGGGTTTCAAATGTTTATATGCTTTAAAAATACTTGGAGAGGTAAATTACTTTCATATTTAAATAACGGAGAGCTTTTACACTAATACTTTGTATACCTTGCTCTGTAGGATTCACAAAAATGCAGCTTAATTAAAACAAATATAAATGAATCATGCTGTAAGTGGACTGACACGGTAGTGAGTGAACTTGGGTGAATCACCAACTCGCTCAGGTGTAGAATTTATAAATAAAACATTATGGAATATGTCAATAGCAATGTGAAAGCTTGCTAATAAGATATTAAGTAGGTTGCTTAAGTTGTAAGAGGATATTTGTATGAAATAATATAACTTAAATTTTAAATTAATTTCAATTTGAATTTAACAAGTATGTTGAAGTAGAATTACTCTGTTAAATAATATCAATAAAATACGAATAATCGGAACATTTATTTTAATTTATAAGGGCTAAAATAAAGATAACGTGACGGTTTGAGGGTTCAATTCCCACTCGGGGAAGATGGATTTTTCTATTCTCATTTTCTTCGCTCTGGAAACTAGGCAAAGCGCGACATTGAGTTCCGCCACTCAACACGCAATGCCTCGAAAAAGGCGGAAAGCGAGGACGGAGAAAGCGGGGACTAAGCAACGGAGTGTCTTAACACTAGGTTTATAAAGTTCCTGCAGGTTCCTCTGCCTACCCTGCAATATGCTGAATAAAGCGTGAAGCTAAAAAAAAATAAATAAAGATCTTTTATATCTAAAAGATATAACTTATATTTTTAAATGTTTTTGAAGTCAAGATGACCTGTCAATAATTTGGTGGAAAATGAATATTATAACTTCAATCTGATAAAAAAATGTGACTATAAGTTATATGGTTTTCCTAGGTCTTCCAGTTCCTAGGAACTAGGTCTAGCTCTTTTTTCATCTTTCGCTGGAAGATAGCGTACAGCTTTAATTTTTTTCTGTAGAAAGTTCAGTCCATAGCAGTCTAGTGCATAGTCTATGTTATAGACAAATTTTTATTTTATTTTTTACGTTTTTCCAATATTTCACCTTACTTACTATAAAATAATAACTAATAACTATTTCTTTTGTTACAGATTACAATCTGGACACAAGTGTTGAAATAATATTTTTTATTAAATTATTTTATATCAAAAAGCAAATTATTTTATATTAAAAATTGGTGGCGCAGAGGCGAAAGCGTCTGCACGTAAACGCGACGGTTTGTGGGTTCGATTAACCGAGGACGATGGATTTGTCTATTTCCATTCTCTTCGCTCTGGAAACTAGGCAAAGTGCGACGTTGAGTTCCGCCACTCAACACGCAATGCCTCGAAAAAGGCGGAAAGCGGGGACGGAGAAAGCAGGGACTAAGTAACGGAGAGTCTTAACACCAGAATCAAATTGTTCCTGCAGTTTCAAGTGAAAGAAGCACTCAACCCAAAGAACTTAGAATAAAATTAAAAAGTTGCACAAAATCGACTATGGAATTGGAATGTTCCTGTGTTGGGTTAAATTTCCGGACCGGTATGCATACTGATTTGGATTCATAAAACACGCAGCTTCTCCAAAGTGAAATGAAGAAATAGAGAAAAAAAAAGGAGAACGTGAAGAAATGAAAATAAAACTGAAGTAGAAACTGAAGTGAAGCGTAATAAATGTTCTAATTATTATATAGAAATATTAGCTTAAAGTTGATTTTGATAAGTTATATTAATAAGCTGTTTTTGGTAACCACTAAAAGCAGTTTGTTTAATTTCTTTTTTAATTGCAATTTTTATATTTAAAAAAATAGTCTATTTATTGTTACATTCCAGTCATTTAAGGTATTTTAGGCCATTAACTATACTATTAACTACTAAATAAAATATGTCAAATTGCATAAAAATTTTTACGTAGATAAATCAAAACAAATAAATGTTTATGTTAAAGCTACTTAATATATATATATATATATATATATATATATATATATATATATATATATATATATATATATATATATATATATATATATATATATATATATATATATATATATATATATATATATATATATATATATATATATATATATATATATATATATATATATATATATATATATATATATATATATATATATATATATATATATATATATATATATATATATATAATTTTGTCAATAACATTTTTAAATATATAGTAAAATTTATTTTATTTCTTTATATATAAATATAAAAAATATTTAATGTAGTCTGTATTTTAATTAAATATTTTTAAAGCAATGTTTTTGATATTCTATTTATTGGTGGAGGTATATATCATATGTAACATAATATATGTATTTATTAAGAGGGAACATAATTTAACATTATATGTTGTTGTAATATTTATTTTATAAAGAAGAAGGTCAAGTGCTAGTGAATTGTTTGTATAAATAAGTTCTAGGTTTTGTTTAAAGAACTTTTAAATTATTTCCAAATTTCGAAAGTCTAGGGCAACTATTAATAATAACTATATTATGTATATAAACTATATACATATATATTAATATTATATTTTCATATAAAATGCAAAAATCAATTCGATTTATTTTTCTGCTAATGAATTTGTCACTCAATTACTCCTAAACTGCTAGAACTGTATCGATTTGTATAAAGATTATATTTATATTATTTATATTATTGATCAAGGAACTCTTTAGATACGTATTACTTAATATTTTTATATAATAGCATAAGTTAGAAAATTTCTCAAAGGCTGTCTTAGATATAACTTCGTTATAAATATTTATTTAATAAAACTTACAATAAATTGTTGACTTTTCATTTCGTATTTCATAAAACTAATGTGTGTTCTTTTTGTCAGTTTTAATAATACATTATATATTGGAAGAAAATTTACAGGGAAAATTTAATTTTAATTCACTCCTCTCTCCGCTTTTTACCTGGAAGTATTAAACGAATGTATCAGACACTCGTATTTAGTCGGACCTAGACACATCATACATAGTACTTTTATGACTTTTTAAAGCATTACTTCGAAATTAGAAATTCTAAATACTTATTTTTCCATCGAAATTCTTATTTTTACATTTACACTGTTAGTAGAAAAATAAAAATAAAAAGAACGCTGGCTCAGTGGTCAGAGCGCTTGCACGGTTCGCAGATTTAAATCGCGCTGCGTTCATATTTTTATATTTTATTTAAGCATTATATAGAACCCAAAGAAAGTATTTTATTTAAAATTTGTAAAAAAGATGAAATCGATACATTCCCTTGAGTGAAGAGAGAGTTAAAACGCAGGTACAGATGACTTCATTTAGGTTACCTACTCCGGAATTATTGACCAAGTGACTGATATTTGTTGCTTTTAAAAGCGGTTTTGGTCACAAAATATTGTATATCACTTAAATTAAAATTAAAGTGGAGTATTTTAACACTAAGTTCTCGTTGACCGGAAACTATTAACACTTGTTTTTTTTTAATTTTTGGCGATTTATTTATAAATTTGAAATTCAATCAAGGAATACATTATATTTGTATTTTTATAGATAAACAAATAATTTAAGAAAATATATAGAGTTTTATTCATTGAGATTTGCATGTTCAATTTCATGTGCTATTTAAAGATAAATCTTATTATTTTTAAATCACGTACAAAAATGAAAGACGTAGCAGAAATATAGCAGCGTAGTGAAATGTGACGTAGTGATACGACACTCCTTTTTTCACTTCAAGTGGTAGTATATGGAATTAAATGGAATAACCTTTTACACTAAATGTGACATATCAGCCATGAATAAAAAATCTCGACGAATAAAGTAAAATATCACTTGATAATGACTTTATCAGATAACTCTATTAAGACACTCTGTTTCCATTCTTCGCCTCAATTTGAGACATAGATTTTATTGGTAAATTAAAACACTGCTTGAACTTTTCTTGTGAAAGCAGAGAAATGAAAATAATTCGCTTCACTCAGTGGAGAAGAACGTGAAACCCACTTCCTTAACAGCTTACACCCTTTTACGACGATGATTCTTTTACTTCATGAAATATAATATTATTATAAAAATAATTCCGTAAACTATAGGAAAACATGTGTTAAGCCACTCCGTTATCCATTTTCCACCAATTTACTATTAATTGTGAGCATGGATGACTAAAGAAATTAAATAAATTATACTTCCAAGAAAGAAAATCGAGCCCACAACCATCATGTCAGTCAGAAGCTGCTGCTCTTCAAGAAGATTATTTCATAAAAAAAGAAAATTACATTAAAATTCTTACATATGTATACACACACACACACATATATATATATATATATATATATATATATATATATATATATATATATATATATATATATATATATATATATATATATATATATGTATATATATATATATATATATATATATATATATATATATATATATATATATATATATATATATATATATATATATATATATATATATATATATATATATATATATATATATATATATATATATATATATATATATATATATATATGTATATATATATATATATATATATATATATATATATATATATATATATATATATATATATATATATATATATATATATATATATATATATATATATATATATATATATATATATATATATATATATATATATATATATATATATATATATATATATATATATATATATATATATATAATTGCAGTAAGTTTTTGGTAGCGGAAATTCATAAAAATCTGTATAATAACAGTATAAATAGTATTTGTATACATATAAATATTTCGGAGCAACTTTATGAGAAGGCATGGCTTATTATTCAGAGCGCTAAGACGGTTTCAATGAGGAGCTGGTTCAAATTCTATTGTGTTTAATTTTTTGTGTGTTTCCTGTAAATATTTTTCTGTCCTTTCGTTAGTAGGTTGATACCTATAAAATATAAAAATGCGAATAGTTCCTCACGGATATGCACCGTCGTGGCGCAGAGGCGCAACGTCTGCCTGTAACGCGACGGTTTCTGGGTTCGATCCCCAGTAGGAGAAGATGGATTTTTCTATTTCCATTTTCTTCGCTCTGGCAAACTAGGCAAACAAGGCAAAGCGCAGCGTTGAATTGCGCCACTCAACACGCAATGCCTCGAAAAAGGCGGAAAGTGGGGACAGAGAAAGCAGGGAGTGAGCAACGGAGTGTCTTGACATTAGGTTCCCACGGTCCCTGTAGTTCCCTCAGCTTACCATGCCATGTGCGGGATAAAATGTGAAGCTAAAGCGTGAAGATATGGAGTACTGAAAAAGTATAAAGGTACTTGCCTCCTATTATATAGAAATATTCCTTTCATAGTCTGTGTTGTTAATATTATGCTGATGCTTCGTGTTGCAGTAGTTATGAATTCGATTTTTAGTTAAAGAGAATATTTAAACTCACATTTTCTCATTATTTGAGAATAAACGGCGGCGTTTGGTTCCGCCACTTTCCAGTTAATGACAGTGTACTAATAATATATATTTCTGTATATATAGCGTGTATTTATTTAAAACCGATGAACCTTAAATATACGTCAGTCAGTCAGAAGTAGATTTTAAAAAAACAGGACTTGAACCTACACTTATTTATTATTTTTAAGAGGCACATTCGATTTTTAGCTATAATACGATTTACACTCTAAATAATTGTCAAAAAGTAACCAACAGTCATATAAGTGATATTATATAATTATCGTGTAAAATTTTGTTATCTAAGGGATGTTCTCCAAAACGCAATTTAATACATTACAGAGAATACAACTGAGGACGCTTTACTTACAAATATATACGTAGGTATACGTTTAATGTGTTTAGTTTATATAGGATTACATCACATAATCTGTCAATTAGGGACTGTCTGTATGAATTTATATGTATGAATTATATGTATATTTATAATTGTATATTGTACATGTATATTTATTACAGTTTAAAGAAAAATCTCAAACTATAATTTATGGTAGAGTAAACTGTTAACTTAGCCTTTCTTTAAATATTAAGTGACACTAAACATATTTTTACAATATTTAAACATATTAAAAAAGAATAAAAAATAATATGTTAATTATCAAAAATGAACATTCCAAACATAAGACACTCACATTTTTTCTAAAAATAAGCAGAAAGCGTAGTGAATATCTTAAACACTAGCTTTTTCAAGAACTTATTTCGAATTTTTTAATATTTAATAATTTAGTGGTATTTTTCATCAAGAATAAAAATAATTTAGTGGACAGTGGAAAAAAGAGTGTCCTAGCACTAAGTTCCTCTAACTTCACTGCTATATATACGACAAAAGCTTTTGTATCACAAGAAATATCTTTTACAATGCAAGCCTCTCAAGTTATTCTTAAGAGCTTCCTATTTCTATAGGAATATTTTGTAAAGCGTCAATTTTCTCGATCTCAATAGGTCAGATATATATAGCAAGTAGCTTTTATAAAAAGCTCACTATATTTTCAATATGTAATATTAAAATATTTAGTTTATCGTCGTGTCAGTAACCACGGTGATCCTACATTCGTTTCCGATTTGTAGAGATGAATTATTGTTACAAAATGTACTATGCCTATAGCGGAGAGTTAAAAACAACAATCAAGAGTGATTTCACACTTAGTGTTCTATTTTTAAGATACGTTTATGATAATATACTAGATTAACTTCCTCGTTTTATTTTGTATTCGTCAGATATGGTAAGCCGTGGCGACGTTTAAACGCATATTTAAACATAAAATATTTACTTATTCAATTTAGAATTCGAAGTATTTGTGAGAAGAAAATTCCAAATCATTCTAAGAATATTTTTTGATAAAGGAAAATCTTGTTACAGCGATTATATTATTTTAACCGACGCGCGTGCGCCTTATATATTCATTGACCTAATGATATGTCGTCAAACAAGAGTGTGTATATACATATATATATATATATATATATATATATATATATATATATATATATATATATATATATATATATATATATATATATATATATATATATATATATATATATATATATATATATATATATATATATATATATATATATATATATATATATATATATATATATATATATATATATATATATATATATATATATATATATATAAAAAAAAATTACATGTACGAGAATGTTACGCATTTTGTCAATATTGACATTTGAACTTGGCTGACATTTTCATATTAGGTATTCGCTTTGACAGTTTTCACATTTCCCTGAGATATATTCCAACTTGAAATCGTGACAAGAATAACTTTTTTGTAAAGCATTTTTCTCGAAAAATTGATTTTATATTTTACTGCATTAATATTATTAATTTATACAGTAAGTTGAGTTGAACGCTTTAATCAAGTTAGTATAAAGACACCAAATACAAAGGAAGGCTTATGAGTTATAAGGAAAACTATATTACATATATACATACAAATAGGTGTTAAATATCTCGTCATTTTCTGTGTCAGTGTTGTCATGAAAAAAAAATCCAAAACGCCAAGATCCAACCATATTACACTTAAATTCAATGAGGAACTAAAAATATAGACAGATTTTTAAATGATTTTTAAATTACTTGACAAATTACTGACCAACCTAAACATTGGAGTTAAATCAAAGATTGATGTAAACCTGACACAAAATAAAATCAAGCTAAACAACGAAAAGTCTTGTATCAAAATACATCAAAAACTGAATTCAGAAGGCAGTACTACTTGAGATGGTGCATATCTTGGGGATACTCTGAAATTCTAGACACCTATCTAGAAATTCTAGCCTGTTCCGCTATTGAAAGATTTCTTTTCAAATATTTTCTTTAAATATTATTAATGTTCTTTGTTGCTTTTTAAATAATGATAAAGTAAATGTCTCAGGATATATAATAAAAGTAATATAAGTAAAATTAGGTATACACTATAAAATTTAATTACTCCATGCTTATGTTGCTATGCTTGCAAATATTAACTACAGGCTTGTTATCTTAGTCTCTTAGAGACACAATGACGCAGCAATGGTTGCGAGATCGATTTCCATTTGAAACAATATACAATTATTATTAACCATGCTTTTGTTAAATCACAGAGGTGCATTAAATTAAATTTTAATTTAGCATATTCGAAAAAATGCATGACTACCTATTTACAAGTTACAATTTACAAAAATAAATCGTGACACAACGTCATAATGTAAGGTAGTTTTTTTACCTTCACGCTTTCTTCCGCACATGGCAGGTTCGGCAGAAAGAACCTAGTGTTAAAACACTCTGTTACTTAGTCCCTGCATTCCGCCTTTTTCGAGTCATTGCGTGTTGAGTGGCGGAACTCAACGCCGCGCTTTGCCTAGTTTCCAGAGCGAAGAAAATTGAAATAGAAAAATCCATCTTCCCCGAGTGGAAATCGAACCCACAAACCATCATGTTTGCGCCACGACGGTGATTTTTTAATACCATATCATAAAAGAGCATCGAACTTCAACATTTCACTTTATTTGTTTACTAAGCGTTCCAGTTAAGCTCCGTACATTTTACCAATGTCACGTAGAACAATCAAAGCACGAATCGTTTAATTTTTTCACGTTCACGTTGAATACTGCATATACCAAGATGGAAATGTAGGTAGCAAAATAAAAAGGTAAAGTGAAATATAACAATATCACTCCCCGCTATCCACTTCACTTCCTATTTTGACATGACTTAACACTGACTAACTTAACTCACTAAAACTCAACACTCACTGACTAACACTAATAGAAATAATACATTCCTCCTAATAGAAATCAAAATTACAACCATCGTGATTTATTTCACCTTTCTTCAATCTACACGTGTACTTGTCTCTTAAATAAAGATATTATTTAATTTTCACATTTTTCTTCTATTAATTGTAATCGAGAAAGACGGAGAGAATGTAGTAATAATATATCTTAGTTTACAATAGTTGTTTTAGAGATAAAGCATCTTGAGTGGCAGAACTCAATGTCGCATTTATTTGTATAGACAAATCCATGTAGGAATTACGTTTCATTACATTATATTCCATATATCAAACGTACGTGACGATAACTACACTTTACTTGGACAGCATTTTGGACCAAAATAGAAGACAGGTTATTGTCGACAGAGCCTACTTAATCTTCACCTCAAATATTTCCGAGGCAGTTTCAAAAATGTGGTGTACATTTGAAATGACTTGCTCTTGCCGAATCTTTTCAAGTAACCAGAGAGACTTTTTCAAGGAGATAGTGTACCCTTTTCCCTACCATGTATCGGTTTTAAGACCAATAAGGTTAAGGCTAACAACAAATAGAGTTAAAAACCCCCATGCTCCAAAACTCCTAAAACGCTAACTACTGCAACAAATAGTGTTGCATTTAATGTTAATGCATCACTATCAATTATGACCCCTCTGTCAAAAGTGAAAGATTGAGAAAAAGAACGTGTGATATAAATATATACTTCTCCTTCTTCTTTCTATTTAAGGCTTTGCAGGGCCATACAGCCAAGTGTCATTGCGACCATTGGTGATGTATTGTAATCTCCGCATTCATGTGAACTTATCACAGTTGATATTGATTTTTGCATATATATATATATATATATATATATATATATATATATATATATATATATATATATATATATATATATATATATATATATATATATATATATATATATATATATATATATATATATATATATATATATATATATATATATATATATATATATATATATATATACTTAGTCTGGCCATAAATACTGTTACTATTCAAAAAAAGAAAATATTACTTTTGAATTTGGAATCTGTCATTTTTATATGATTGCTTGATGTGTTTTCTTATTTTCGCGCCATTATATTGTTAAATATTTTGTTATATTAAAATGGAGTGGGGTGATAAAGAGAACCGAATCGCTGTGATTGCCTTACATAAAGTAGGTATGGAGAAAAGTGCAATTTTTAAAACCCTCCACCCGCTTGGTATTAGTCAAATGTTTGTTTACCGGGCTATTGATAGGTACAATGATACCTCCTCTGTTTGTGACAGAAAAAGATCTGGCCGTCCACGTACCGTTCGTGTGAAAAAGGTGATTAAAGCAGTTAGGGAAAGAATTCGAAGAAATCCTGTCAGTAAGCAAAAGATTCTATCTCGTGAGATGAAAATAGCTACTAGAACCATGTCGCGTATATTAAAAGATGACTTAGGACTTGCAGCCTATAAGAGACGTACTGGTCACTTCTTAACTGATAATTTAAAGAAGAATAGGGTGGTAAAATCCAAACAACTACTTAAGCGGTACGCAAAGGGAGGTCACAAAAAAATTTTGTTTACGGATGAGAAAATTTTTACAATTGAGCAGTATTTTAATAAACAAAATGACCGTATTTATGCTGGAAGCTCTAAAGAAGCTTCGCAATTAGTAAACAGAGTACAACGTGGGCATTATCCCACTTCAGTGATGGTTTGGTGGGGTGTTAGCTATGAAGGGGTGACTGAGCCATATTTTTGTGAAAAAGGTATTAAAACGTCGGCACAAGTTTATCAAAATACCATTCTTGAGACGGTAGTTAAGTCTTTAACTAACACCATGTTCAATAACAAAGAATGGTGCTTTCAACAAGACTCGGCACCGGGTCATAGAGCTCGATCCACCCAATCTTGGTTGAAAACTAACGTTCCGGACTTTATCAGCACTGAAAACTGGCCGTCGTCAAGTCCTGACCTAAATCCATTGGATTATGATTTATGGTCAGTTTTAGAGAGTAAGGCTTGCTCTAAACGCCATGATAATTTGGAGTCCCTAAAACTATCCATTCGGTTGGCAGTGAAGAATTTTCCTCTAGAAAGAGTTCGTGCTGCTATTGATAACTGGCCTCAACGTTTAAAAGACTGTATTGCAGCCAATGGGGACCACTTCGAATAAACATTGTATATTTTTAATAGTTATATATTGATGTATTAAACTAACTCACTATGAAAGGAATAAATGTTACGTATAAAAAAAAATCGTGCTTTTCTTTATAACAATATTTATGGCAAGACTAAGTATATATATATATATATATATATATATATATATATATATATATATATATATATATATATATATATATATATATATATATATATATATATATATATATATATATATATATATATATATATATATATATATATATATATATATATATATATATATATATATATATATATATATATATATATATATATATATATATATATATATATATATATATATATATATATATATTTATATATATATTCGAAATTCTCATGCAAGAGATATTTACTAGTTGTTTCTTCTATTCTGACTTTATTACTTCTTGATATGATATATAGTGTTTTAATTATTAATCAATATTTAATACATTATATAAAAAATCTATTAAGGTATAGGACGTTAAATGTCTTGTAAATTTCTTTCATCAATATTTAAATGATGAAAGTTTTTATAAAATGGAGATAGCAGAGTATTTAGTATAAAATAACGGCTAGATATGAAGATATTATTACGTCTTCCGGACGTACGTAAGTGTCACGTACTTGCTATTTGACTACATTTGTCTTATCAAAGGTCGTTGTTCCTAAATTATATAGATGAAATATTAAGGAAAAGGAAAAATAAATGGACTGACATTTATGACAAAATATATATATATATATATATATATATATATATATATATATATATATATATATATATATATATATATATATATATATATATATATATATATATATATATATATATATATATATATATATATATATATATATATATATATATATATATATATATATATATATATATATATATATATATATATATATATATATATATATATATATATATATATATATATATATATATTCACAAATGTCCATCCATTTATTTTTCCTTAATATTGGCTCCATGTTTAACAAGGATTGATTGGTTAAGGCTTTACTATGCAGCTTTTTTCAATTAAAATATAGGTTATACATGTAGATTAGATTCACACTGTACTTAATAATCAGTTCTCTCATGTAGTGATATATATTTTTTTCTCTGATGTCTATGTAAGTTTTTGTCACACTGTCTATTTCTATTTCTTTTTGTTTATTTTTTTCTTTTGTTTCATTCTAAATTTCTAAACTATATAAAAAAGTGGAAAAAATAGATTCTTTTTGTTTGAACTGTTTTCGACACAGTGATGACCTTTGTAAATTGTGTAAAATACTTAACTACAAGCAATTATACAGTTGACTTTAAACTAAGGCCTCAAAAAAGGACCTGGGATAAAGAACCAATTATTTATTCAAAAACCAAATAACATGCGACAACTATATAAATTTTCATGTTAATTAACAAATTATATGTATTGAAAGGCTTTCTTGGCGTGGGTGCTAAAATGAAATTTTAAGCTTTGGTAGAAGAAAATAAAAAACATACGAATGCACATCTAAATATATGTAACATGTCGAAAGTAATTAAAAAGTTTTTATAAAAAGAAAAGACCTATTTTCATTATCTTGAAAAATTTAATAAAAAAGGCTATCTTCTGTACCGTATATGGAAAAAGCTAAATTAAAGCTATGTTACCACAAC
Organism: Dione vanillae; assembly: GCA_037178615.1. NCBI lineage: Eukaryota > Metazoa > Arthropoda > Insecta > Lepidoptera > Nymphalidae > Dione > Dione vanillae. The sequence goes on along the minus strand of JAZFAU010000138.1, from coordinate 1,302,810 downwards.
TAACACACTCAAAACGTCATAACTAAGTCGTTATAACATAAGTAAAGAAGGAGAAGTTGTATTAAATTCTCTGTTTTTTTTTTACCTTCACGCTTTGTCCCGCAAGAAGAGGGAAGCTGCAAGGACTGTGCGAACCTAGTGTTAAGACACTCCGTTGCTTAGTCCCTGCTCTCTCCGTCCCAGCTTTCCGCCTTTTTCAGGGCACTGCGTGTTGAGTGGCGGAACTCAACGCTGCGCATTGCCTGAGTTCTCTCTTAACTTTCCCATATACGGGATACAACGTAAAGCTATATTTAAAAAAAAAATCCAAGTTCTTTTGACACTTAAATTCAAAACAATAAACAAAAAAGCTTTCTTATATGAAATTTACAACCAATTCACTATTATTGAACTACTGTATATTTTCTATTAACACTCGACTACGTGGCTTTGAATACATAATAATGTTTTGTACTGAAAGCAGTAAGCACCCCTATTCTGTCAGTGCTCAGTGCTGTCCCAACCCCCGTAGAGGGTGGACGTTTTAAATTAAACAATTAATTATAAGTTTATAAGAACGTTTGTTTGTGAAATTCGTTTAAGTAAAATGGGTAAGTATTTTATTTAGTTTTATTAATTTTAATTGTATTTAAGTATTTATATATATTTAGTTACTTACTATTAAAGCGATTTCATTTTGTTTTTTGACAGTTATTCAGGTAAAAATCAAAGTTTATATAAGTTTTCTATGCTTAAACATATATATATATATATATATATATATATATATATATATATATATATATATATATATATATATATATATATATATATATATATATATATATATATATATATATATATATATATATATATATATATATATATATATATATATATATATATATATATATATATATATATATATATATATATATATATATATATATATATATATATATATATATATATATATATATATATATATATATATATATATGCTTTCTAACAGTATAAGCTGAGGGAACCTAGGGCATTAAATGTTCTCAGTTTTGTGGAGGAAGCAAACCCTGTCATTCTAACAAATTAGTTATACCTATATGTTTTAGGATTATAAATATAAAATGAAGTAATTATATAACAATATCTTTGGGTATAGATTGAACTTGTAATCATAACGTTTACAAAAATGCACTTTACCATTGCACCATAACGACTTCAATTTTTTAACTCAATTCGTATAAAAATCAACAAAATAATTTTCAATAATTTTCTTATCATAAAATTGGTTCAAGCACTAAGTAAATAAAGTTTCTACTACAATAATTTTTTGAATTGAATTAAATATTTCAATTCATTATAAAATTGGAATTCATAATATTATATGTTAATTAAATTATATCATTTCCTAATTAAACTTAAACAGTACTATATAACATATATATATATATATATATATATATATATATATATATATATATATATATATATATATATATATATATATATATATATATATATATATATATATATATATATATATATATATATATATATATATATATATATATATATATATATATATATATATATATATATATATATATATATATATATATATATATATATATATATATATATATATATATATATATATATATATATATATATATATATATATATATATATATATATATATATATATATATATATATATATATATATATATATATAATTTTATTTGAATTTATTGCATATTTCAAGTTTAGTGACTTGTACAGAAAAAGTAGTGTTGTGCCACTTTGTCCTCCATGGTTGGCTTCAAATGACAGATCATATTTAATAATATCCACGAGATACTTGAATGTTCAACAGCTAATATAAGCTTTTGTTTAAATACAATTTGAATACACAATCGTCGCTAGTCAAACGTCTTCTAGGGCATATTGTATAGAAAATTTAATTAAAAATCGGTTGTTATTACTTTGAAAACTATTAAAGAAACTATTTTCTAATTTAACTAGTAGGTACTTTTTCTTTTAATGTTAGCATATTCAAATTTAAATTCAAATAATTTTATTCATAATGAGATATGAAAATACATGATGCATTTTTTGAACGTCATAAACACTACCACCGGTTCGCTAAATCCCTCAGACCTGAGAAGAATACTTTTTTTTTTATCATAAACTTTGATATATCACTTTATCTGAATTAATGATTCCACAGCAAGGCATATTTTCAATCTATTTTCTAACTTAAATCAACTACCAAATTATTACTTAACTGCAAAAGAGATCGTTAAGATTTTTCTATTAATTTGAACTTTGATTTTGCTCACATCATTTAATGGAAGTAATAATTCTTGTAGAAGTAATATGTTACATTGAAACTATTACATAGCCTACAGTTTTTCTCATTAAATAGACCATAAGACTCAATTAAACCACAATTTGAAGCAGTTCTTGGTAAAAATATATATTGTAAGTACTAATAATACACTGTTATTAATAATAGAAAAGTGAATATAAAATTGTTCAACATTATCGAGAAGAGCTTTATACATACTTAAAAGCTTAGTTAATTTCCCATTTTATAAAAGCTTATTCAAGTATTACACAAGAGGATGTTTACAGAATTCCCTATAAAGAACTTAAGCTACAAAACTTTAAGTAATTACCAATTTCAATATCAAATTCATGTACGTACGTAGTGTGAAAAATTTAATAATAATTTATATTTTCCTGGAACGTAAACGTAAAAGTTCGTAAAGTATTAAGATACTACGTTCCCTACTCTCTGCCGAATTTTAGGGATATTACGGGTTAAACTGCGAAATTAAACGCCGCGGGTTGTCGTATTGAACACAGAATTGTTGCGTTAACAATCAAATAGTGTGTATACTGCTGTGCCAATGTGACTTCGTAAATAAAAAAAATAATATTTTTTTTCTAGTGGTGTTACGTTTCGCCACTTAAGGCCAATATTTATAAAATGGATGGCAGAGGACAATAGTGCTGTGAATAATTAATGCGAGGTGCCTAATATTTTTGTTAAAAAATTAAAAGTTGTGTATTAAATTAAAAATTCTAAAGAATTTACTTACATATTATGCTGCATGTAGTAGAATAGTAGAGAAGAGAACCGAATGTCAAGACACTCCATTCTCCATTCTCTAAATTTTCTTACTCTGAAGTTAAGATTTTAAGTGGTAGATTTCAACACTGTTTTTTCTTGCTAGATTAGGTTAGGGAAATGAACTCACAACCCTTAAATTTAAGTTCAGAGACCACTGCGCAATGATTACCTGTATATGTTGTATAAATTCATTTTAGGTTCTGTATAATTTTATATAGAGAATAAGGTTTAAAATTTTATTAAAACCAAAAAAACATTTTTTCTTTTTTTTTAGCTTCAAGCTTTATCCTTCATATGGTAGATGGTAGGGTAGACAGAGGAAACCGAAGGAACCATAGGAACCTAGTGTTAAGACACTTCATTTCACACTTTCCGCCTTTTTCGAAATATTGCTTGTTAGGTGGCGGAGCTCAACGCCGCGGTTTGCCTAGTTACCAGAGCAAAGAAAATAGAAATAGAAAAAACCATATTCCCCTCTTGGGAATTGAACCAACATACTATCGTGTTTACAGGTAGACGCCTACGTCTCTGCGCTACAACGGTCCTCAATTCAAATAACCAAATGAAACAATAAAAATTATTATTATTTCCATTAAGCAAAGTCCTATAAATAATAGTTGACAAATAAAATATGCAATGATATTTACTCATTTTGTATGAACTTTGGGTTAAGCTATAATTCTAGGTCACCGGAAAGTACCCTGTAGGTTTTTATTACGCGGAAATTTTTAAAAAAAATAAGCTCTTATCTTTTGATTGCGTTGACTGAAAAGCTTCATTTTTATTTTTCTTCAAGAAGTCATCGATTTGGATGTTTTATACTCATTTAAATTTTTTTAAGTAGTTTAAAAAAATGACAGATAGACCGTTTTTTCCGTCTCCTACATCTCCTATATCTCCATATATATATATATATATATATATATATATATATATATATATATATAATATATATATATATATATATATATATATATATATATATATATATATATATATATATATATATATATATATATATATATATATATATATATATATATATATATATATATATATATATATATATATATATATATATATATATATATATATATATATGTATTAAGGTATCAGAATCCCCCAGAGAGCATGTATGGAGAGGTTAATGCCAACCTCATTTACGGGAAAAGAGAGAGTTTGGCGCTCTGTTCTTTCTGACTACCCATACCAGTGATAAAGCGTGAAGTTACGTATATATGTATTTTAATAAATGAAAGTGACATTCAAAATAACCTTAAACCGGTAAAATAATAAATAGGACCGTCGTGGCGCAGAGGCGTACGCGTCTGCCTGAAAACGCGACGGTTTGACGGTTCGATTCCCACTCGGAGAAGATAGACTTTTCTATTTCTATTTTCTTCGCTCTGAAAACTAGGCAATGTGTGGCGTTGAGTTTCACCACTCAACACGCAATGCCTCGAAAAAGGCGGAAAGCGGGGACGGAGAAAGCAGGGACTAAGCAACGGAGTATCTTTACACTAGGTTCATATGAGCCGTGCCTGCCCTCTGCCTACCCTGCAATATGCGAGATAAAGCGTGAAGCTAAATGAATGTGAAGGTACTATTGACCCAATTTTTTACTATAATAAATTGGTAAATGGAAATTGTTTGGCAAAGATCATATAGTCCACGCTAACAAAGTTTCGAGCATCTAAAAATAATGAAATATATAATAAATTAATTGTATTTCTCCTGGTAATATGAGAATTGTAATATAATATGGATTTATTATACATAGTTCACTAATATACGTTGGAGTAAGGAAGCTTTTTAACGTAATTTCCTTCGAATCAATTTTTCTAATAAAAATAAAGAAAATTTAATGTACTTAAATGAAAATAATCTTGTAACATGTAATATTTTATCTAGGCATTTTTAAGCCATAAATGCTGGTTCCACTATAAAAACTGCCTCTATGCTGCGAAACAATTCAATCGTCTAATAAAAGTTCTATAAGCATCCTTTAAGCTGTTCTGAAAATTAATCCAAACAAACAAACAGAACACAAATAGATTAAATTTAAATATATATTTACGTGAAACTTATATATTTATGTGAAATTGACAGTATTATATCTTTTTCTTTTTTTTTTATTTTTTTTTTAGCTTCACGCTGTATCCCGCACATGGGTAGGGTAGGCAGAGGGAACTGCAGGAACCATACGAACCTAGTGTTAAGACACTCCGTTGCTTAGTCCCAGCTTTTATCCGTCCCCGCTTTCCGCCATTTTAGAGGCATTGCGTGTTGAGTGGCGGAACTCAACGCCGCGCTTTGCCTAGTTTGCCAGAGCGAAGAAAATGGAAATAAAAAAATCCATCTGCTCCGACTGGGGATCGAACCCAGAAACCGTCCGCGTTACAGGCAGATGTTGCGCCTCTGCGCCACGACGATCTTTTTTCAATAATATATAATAAAAGTCCTTTTTTTATTTATAATATAAGTATTTTAAATGTTAAACGTATCATATGAACGTCTGACATAAGGCACTTAACAAGGTTAGTGACACTAGTTCAGAACGAAATTTTGAATAAAACATTTGAGTAACTAAAATGCAATTTTGCCAAAATTATTTTGGTTCGTCGCCAACACGAGAAAGTTACTTTGCTATAAGATCGTGAATATTTTATATATTTTCCTTTTATATAAATGAAATTGTATGTAACGATTACCACTCGAAGATTCTATATAATTTTGCATTCATAATTTATTATTTTCATCCAATTAGTGGTGTCATAAATTTAACTTAAATTTGAACAAAAACTGTGTCTTCAGTGTCAATAACTTTAGAAAATACTTAAAAGAAAACATACAAATGAACGCTGCAGGATTAGAACCTGTGCCTCTTGGATACCATTCTAGCGCTCAGACCACTAAGCTATGTGTTCTTCATCACGCCCTATAAAAAATCTTATACCTTTTATTTTTTTTTATATTAATAGATAGCAAACGAGCAAAAGGGCCACCGGATGTTAAGTCGACACCCTCACTTATTTTCTATAAGTCCACAACCCGAGGATTGGCCTGAGTGTTTGGTTGGTAACGTATATACACCCTGTATATACGTTACCAACCAAACACTCAGGCCAATCCTTATTTATGCGCTTCCGGTACTCTCACTGACCAGACGAAACACAGCAGCATTAATATACTTTTCGATGATATTCTATGAGAGCGTGGTAATTACCCGGTTCGAGCCTGGCCCGTTTGAGCTACTGGTATTAGCGTACCTTGGCTCTACCACAATAGAATTAGGTATTAATCAACTTATCACATTGCGAGCATCCCTCAGGGGAGATTTTGTATGTATTTCTTTAAATATTTTTCTATCCTCAGCGTGGATTATTATTTTAAAATCATAAAAAACACTAAATTTAGCAATAAAGCAAATAGTTGTTAGAAAAATTATTTTCTGTAGCAAATTTTAAGAAAATATATCACAACACTGTACGTTTCCAAGAGATAGTATCGTCCAGTGTTAAGAGGACTAACTTTCTTGCAACTACTTATTTAGCGCAACAAGTTATTACAGGCGCTTAAAATAGAATTACACAGTTTATTACTTTTACTTTTAAGATAGTCTACGAGCTATTTTTATATTTGTTTCTTGACTTACAAGCTTTTATTTAGTGTGTCCTGGATTTAATCTATTTCAAATTTAGCACATTTAATTGAACCTCTTTTCTAATATTGCGAAAATCCTCATATTGGCAATATAGCAAAATCTGATGAACCAATTTACTTTAAATTAGGATTATTTTGATTTTCTTATGTAAATGAAGATTAGTCCGAACAATTAAATAAAAACTCAAATTGATCTTTATTATTTTCGAAGGGTATTTAAAGGTGAAACGATTCTGGAACAGTCATAATAATTATTGACGTCGATTCTTACTATTAATATATAACTAATTTTTTACAATTCATACATACAGTTAAACATAATAAATGTCCTGCATGTATTAAACATAAGTACAAATATCTTCATTTTCAATCCATTTGGAACTCATCTACACGATACGGCTGCCGCTGCTCGCACTCAGTGGCTTCGCTCTCGACCAGATTCTAATGCTTGACCATTATGTCACTTTATGATGATAATGATCAAACAAAACTACTTCCCCTTTATTTCAATACACTAAATAAATAGAAATAATTTACACGTAGGTAAAGCTTATACAATACAGAAAAAATACAGAATTTGTTTTTAAAGATCATAACAATCGTACTAATTGTTTAAATATACCTTATAGATTACCTTAATTCCACGACAATTTTTAAATTTCATATACATATCAATACGTAAATAAATTCATTTAGTTGAAAATTCGTTGTTTTTATTATTTTTTTTTAGCTTCACGCTTTATCCTGCATATTGTAAGGTAGACAGGAGGAACTGCAGGAATTAAATGAACTCAACGTCGCGTTTTACCTAGTTTCCAGAGCGAAGAAAATGGAAACAGAAAAATCCGTAGGAATTGAACGAACGAAATTGAAAATCGAATCGACACCGCGTTTCAGGTAGACGCATACGCCTCTGCGCCACGACGGTCCTCAGTTTTTAATTGTAGCTTAAAATAATTACTATGTAACTTATTTAACTCAGTTACGTAATAAATATTCGATGTTAAGACTTTAATTAAATCCGTATCCGTATTGTAGTACAACTGCGAGTCAGTAACACTCGCCTGGGTTTGTACAAACAAAACACGAAATACTGTGAATAAGATGTTGTATTTTGTTAATTTGTTTTTTCAAGATATACATGTAAGATATATATTAAAGATATAATTGAATGTATAGTATAATAATTTGATATGCTGTCGTCATAGAAATAATAATAATATATAATATTAAAATTAAAATATTAATAATTAGCTTATTTCTCTACTCTAACAAACCAAATATATATATATATATATATATATATATATATATATATATATATATATATATATATATATATATATATATATATATATATATATATATATATATATATATATATATATATATATATATATATATATATATATATATATATATATATATATATATATATATATATATATATATATATATATATATATATATATATATATATACGAGGTGGACATATTTCTAAACGAAATCTGTTCCAGCCAACCACTGGAAATGGATAAATGTTAAACTCTACTTGTATAAAATTATACACCTGTATAATATCCTTGCTGCAGTAATACATTCTGTGATTCGAGAACCGTTGCAATGCGGGTGTCTTATATAAGGCAATTTCGGTTAGTTCTAGTAGTAAAGCTATTCTACACTATTCCAAAAAGCATTTAAAATTTAATTTTCGTTCCATAAAATTTACACATTGTAAGTTTACTGTTTTTACGTAAGCAAATAGTACGTAGTGCTATGACACTCTTCTGTACGTTTCTGCTATCTGCCATTGCTTGCTGATGTTAAGAATATAAAAGCAATTGAATTTAATAATTAAGTCATTCATCTTACTAGCCTCATCAAAATGCTCCTAATTTGAAGGGAAACGAAGTTCAGTTCAAGACAATACTGATGAATTAGTGTTGAAGTCTTGTCTTCCAAAAAAGTCGTGCAACGAAAAATTTAATAAAGTAAGAAATTATAGATAAATTAAATAATTACTCGTACAAAATTTTTCCACAATTTTCTATTCTTTATTGTTGGGAACAACTTTTACAATGTTTTATAACACAAGAGGGCATTTTATAAGAACATTTCATTGAGACATGCAACTAAACAATTGGGTGATTACTTTATTACTGTCACGATTCGCTTTTGACTTTTTATTTGTTTTGGCTTCACCTTCTCATTCAGATAGCGCGTATTTGTAATTAGATAAATAAAACTTGAAATTTCCTGAACATCAAAGTGTATTCAAGGGCAAATATAAAAAAAAAGTATAGTGTTCCGACTTCAGGCGTAAAACGGAAAACTAAGTGTCTTATCACGATGTTCTTTTTGTATCTCTCTAAGTATGATAAGGTGTTAAATGAAAAAAAAAAGCTAAATTTAGTCATTTAAAAATTTAAATATCTATAACCACAACATTGTTCATTTTATATCAACTAGGATATTTATGTCATGATTAATATAATTGCAGGCCAGGATTTGCAGACCCTCAGTCTAACACAACAAGTGTGGCGTCAGGGAAAGTGTCATGTGCCACACAAAATAACCATTATCTTAGATTTCAATATGTAAAATCTTATCATATGTGTTAATCTCCACTAAAAAATCTTTATCCTTAAATCCTACACTAAAAAGAATAAAAGAAAGTATTGGTATAACCATGTTAAGCGAATGAGGTATGCAGGGACCGCAACATTTGGCGCTCGGATCTCTCTAAGCATCCCTAGCTGCTAGGGTTATGTATGTATGCAACGCTTATCAAGCTAGTCACAGTAAACAAATTGGGTAAAAAAAATTAAATGCTCTAATATATGACAGGAAAATATTTTCGCCCTCCTTGAACAAAAAAACGAGGATACACTATAATTTTATTTCATTATTTAATTACAAAATTTATTCATTAATTTCTAGCTAAATATGGAAGCCATATATATGGAAGAGAAATAATATCTTCGTTATGGTGATAAATATTAAATCATATATATTTTTACTAGTCTACATTAGATATGTATATTAAAAAAATTCAAATGCCAGTCAAACGCGCCCATCAAGGGATCCGTGAATAAAAGAAAATAAAAGTTCTTGTAGTTTTTTAACAACTTTGGCCGATGGTAACTATTACAAATATTTTATTAGAATAAAATTTTCCAGGGTTTATGTTGCTGTTGGTTTCTTTATTATCATTTCAGTTGATTGAATGAAAGGTAAATTTTGGTTTACGATTTATTAAGTATTAAAAAAGATATTACTTACTAGACCTCGTTCAAATCAATTTTCGGCGCAAGTTTCATTGTATTGTACACCGTATACATTTTTTAAATCTATGAGTCTTTAATTTTAGTTACTTTAGAGAGTTACACACACTTTACCAATGTGGAAGTGTCTGTCGCTAAACGCATTTAGAAGGCCTATCCATAAATACCTCATATACATGGGTTAAATGAAAAATAATCTAAGTATGAAGGAGCCTGAAAATTTGCTATTTTTGTGTGAAATTTTGAATGTGGTTCAGAGAATATATCTAATTACCAAATTTCAACAGTGTAGTTCTTAGGAAAGAAGTTGCTGACCAACGGACGAACAGACTACATACAGACAAATCTATATCGTGAGTTGTATATGGACATACGAGTAAGTACTCGTGTCAACTTAATTAGATCGTGACTTATCCACCTTAGTGTCATTGTTTTAAATTCAACACGTAACAAATATTTTGGGATATTGTAGTTAAACCTTCATATTAATCATTGCGGTTTGAGCAAACTATTCCAGGGTAGAGTCAGTTTTAAAAGTTAAAAAAAATAAACATTTCTATTATACTCAATAACCTCATAACATAAACTACGTCAAAGATTTCAAGGAATGTTGTATGCCATGAAACAAAGGACGGAACGCAATAAGGATTTTCTGTAATGGAGACTTGTTATGATTCGAAATAGATGTGGAAAGGTATTGCTGCCAGTTACAAAATGAAAGATCAATGCTATGAAGATGTGTTCTCTTCGGAGGGTATGTGGAGTCAGTATAACTTACCGCAACCAAGAGATGTATAGAATGGTAATCAGAATGGTAATCGGAATGGTGGTATGGTAGCGAGGATGTCACAGTAACAGTAACAATGAAGACGAACATACTCAGATGGCTTAGTAAAGTCAAAATCAAAGTCAAAGTCAAACAATTTTATTCAAAATAAGAAGTACAAGCTTCATTTTTTTAAACGTAAAATAATTAATTGAATTTACCACCGGTTCGCTAAAGTTAATGCCTCAGACCTGAGAAGAACCGGCGCAAGAAACTCAGCAGGACATAATCTGTTAATTTTTTTTTTTTTTAGTTTTCTAGATATTTACAATTTCGCAATTCTTATTATTGACAACGATACTTTTGAACTAGACTGGAGCGAGCTTTTCAAGGTTTGTTATCATTCATAAAATCATTAATATGGTAATTACTTTTAACACACAATCGACGTTTCACCACTTTTTAAATTGTGATATAGAACAATCTTGGACGTTTTCTGGGATCCTATTGTAGAAGCATACAAAGTAAGTTAGAAAGTTTAGAATTACCTTTAGTGAGTGATCAGTGAACCTGAGTATTTATTCTCCATTATCCGCCCAACTATTTAGTTATTTGCGAAACTCAACACTTTCTTATTTTATTTTTATTCCAAAAACAAGGAAAGAAATCGAATTTACAAACGTCGTGTTGACTGCCAGTTGACACTACCGCCAACCATTGTTCTATAATATGTAATATATTACACATGTTTACATTGGAGGCTATAGTCTCATATTTAATGGATGCGGCTACAGATCGCTATGAAAATTACTCTAGCTTTACATTTACATAACAAAATAATGGAAGTGTTTGTGCTACCCTTCGGCACGGTAGTAGTGTGTCATATACAGATTTAATTTATAATTAAATAAAGTAAGAGATTTATAGCTAAATAAAGTGTTTTTTTTTTAATTTTTTGCTGCATCTCGCTTATTTTATAAATGGATGCGTGATAAGTGCAAGTGCTATGCACTTTACCCGAGATGTTTTTATCTTTAATTAAGTGTTAATTGTTTCAAAAAAAAATACCGAAAATAAAAAAGTAAATTAGTAGCAGGATTAATAATCTACTATAAAGGGACTTAGTTTGCCACTATGTGTTCCATTCTCTATAGTTTAAGATTAACTAACATTGACCGTGTTAGGCTTAGTTCCAATTGAGAAAAAATGTAAGAATTTAAATTCACCTCACACACAATCATTGACAGTATATTTTTTATACATTAATGAAAAGAGATATACGTAAAGCTTAAATAACCTTGTCAATTTTAAAAGTTTTTTAAAAGTTCAACTCGTGCATGTTCATATATATATATATATATATATATATATATATATATATATATATATATATATATATATATATATATATATATATATATATATATATATATATATATATATATATATATATATATATATATATATATATATATATATATATAAAGAAAAAAATATACGTAATATCATAAAAGTTTACATAAAAAGCTTTAATTCTCGTTATTGAATATAGTAGAGCAGGAGGGAGAACTTTTTGTTGATAAGTATGCTTTTAATTTCCCGCACTAATTGGATTTATGAGTGTTATATGGCATAGCTGATCGGTGAAGTTTTAAACCAAAAAAAAGGTAAAAAATGTATGTATTCCCGATATTTCCCGAAATCTTGTTATGATTACCAGATACGTTTCAACTCCACTAAGCTAGCTTTAAGTAAAACTAATATATTAGTCTTTTTTCATGTAGTTACAGTTACAATTTTACCTATATACTAAGGAAAGAGAGGGTTAAGATACTTTGTATCCAAGTTTCTGCCTTATTTTGGGATATTGTAAATAAATAAAATGAAATATTATAAATAAACAAAATAAAAACGTAAAGCCGCCTTCTACCAAGCTAAAGCTAAATATTAAGAGTCTAGATGGAAATCGAACCTAACATTGCGTTTACAGTCAGACACACTGTTCCATGGATAATCCTCAAAAATATCTATGAAAGGATGTACCTAAGTATGCATGAAGTTATTCAATGGTATTTATTTGGGGCGGGTCACTGGTCGAATGTTGATTCATTTTTATATACTGTCGTTGCGTAAACAAAGCATACAAAACATCTCTATTTATTAAAGTAAAGAAAAGCATTTTACACACAATGTTTGTTTTGAATCGTTTCTTCCATTAGATTGAATGAAGAATTTCATAATATATCTAATAGTTTTATTTGAAAGTTTTAATTTGTTTGTACTTTTAATACTGTGATATGCGGACAGTTATGGAGCACAGGCACAGCGTCAACGACAGTTTATGGATTCGATTCCCACTCATTTGCCATTCTCAACACCAGCGCGGCGTTAAGTTCCGCTACTCAACACGCAATGCACTGAAATGTAGAAGACATAGAATGGAGTGTCTTAGCACTAGTGGTGAGACATCTCTGTGTACCTGTCATATGCCGGATAAAGCGTGAAACTATAAAAAAACTTAAAAAGCATAATTTTATAATTGAGTAACTCACCCAAAATTTAATTTTACAATATACATATATATTCACAAAATGTCATGATATATTCATATAACAACAAAAGTTAAATTTGTGGATTATTGAAGTTCAAAAACGAACGTTCTTTAACCTATCGGTTGTATTTACTCAAGAATATATATTGGCGTCTTATAAATACATATTAGAAAACGGCGACGAAAAAAACAGGGACTATGCAACGGAATGTCTTAACACTGGGTATATATATATATATATATATATATATATATATATATATATATATATATATATATATATATATATATATATATATATATATATATATATATATATATATATATATATATATATATATATATATATATATATATATATATATATATATATATATATATATATATATATATATATATATATATATATATATATATATATATATATATATATATATATATATATATATACATATATATATATACAAAAAAAGATCATGTAGATTGTAAGAAGCTAACCACAAGTCAACAGTCTGCAATCTATTATCTTTTAAACATATATCAAATATCAATTTAAGTCATAGTCACGATTCTGTTTTCTTTTTAAGTTTCCAAATATTAAATATTATGCTCAAGCCATACATCTCATGTCAATTGCTTCCTATTGAGTAATTCTACCTGAATAAGGTGTCACTAATCAGAATTGTTATTATTACTGTTGAGCTCGTTTAGCTTCACGCTTTATCCCGTCATATGGTAGAATTAACAGAGGAAACTGCAGAAATCGTGAGAACCCTTTGTTAATATACCCCATTTACCACCTTCCACCTTTTTTTAACCATTATGTGATGAGTGGCGGCCCACGTTACGATTGCGCAGATACCAAAGCGAAAAAAAAGGAAATAAAAAAACCATTCTCCCCGAGTCGAACCCACAAACCGTCACGTTTACAGCAAACATTGCCCCTCTGCACCACGATGTTCCGCGCAAAGTCATAAATTTAATTTTTAAACTCCATTTCGACTTTCGAAATATGGGATAATACATGAAGATATTTCAACTAATATTACATTACGTTAATGGTTTTACTGTAACCCACTTTACCTGCGGTCAAAGTAACCATATAATATCTTGTGTCGTATATAATTCTTGAATATTGTTATTTGAAAACAGAGGCGAAGCTCGATGCAAAAGCTAGTTATATCTAAAATGAGAAAAATAAAGCTTCTACGGTTCAAATAACATAGGTACTCGGAACAAAAATGTATTCAAATTTAAAATAAGCTTTTAAAGTCCGCATATTTAAGTAAACTTTTATAATTTGTCATGCTCGTGCTTCCCGTTGACCTACAATCACACAATTGGTGCGGATCCTGTCATACTCCCACCTGAAAAATATTTTATAAGCTTTTTTGGAAAAGCGAATAAAAAGCTGTTCTTTTAAAAAAATTACGAATAAAGATCTAAGACGAGAGTACCTTGTAATTTTTTTAAAATAAGCTTTCGTTATAAATTTAGGCAATATCAGCCCGAAACGCGTTGAAAGTTATATGTATTATTTTCTAAACCATTAAAACTTTTAACAGGTTTTGGTAATATCAGGTAAGGCTATTACAAATTGGAGCTACCCACGTTATTGCAGGAAACAGACTGTTGTTACAATCCATTTCGTTGGCTGATAAATTATATAAATGAATTTCAATTTAAAACATGGAGCAAATTAATTGTATATTCCATATATTATAAAGCTGGAGTGACTATTTAGTTAAGCTTGATTATCTAAAGAATTGGTTCTAATTGAAAAGAGCATCTTGTATTGGACAGTACCAGTAGAAAATTACTAGTACCAGTAGTACTACTGGTAACTATCGTGAAAATATCGGTATATACGGTCTGAATTACATTCTTGCACTTGGAACATGTCACATGCTCTTATGTAATTTGGAATTGGACTTTGACTAATTTGAATTTGGACTTTGACTAACAGGAGTGGAAAAAATAAAAAAATATCACAAACAGCAAAACTTGAAAGCTTTCGTAAACGGTTAAAATTGCACAAAAATAATGTATAGCTTTTCTTCAAAGAACAAGCCACAGTAATTTTTTACCTTTTATATACTAAAAAGAAACTGTTAGAAAAGCAACTGAGATGTTTACAATAGCAATAGATGAAGCAGTACTGCTATTTCTCCTCCGATTAACTACATTAAATACTCTGAAAGTTATTGTCTTATTAAATAAATATTATTAAAGAATCAAATATGCTACTTATACTAATATGCTACTTATAGAGAAACATGATCAATTTTGTAGTCAACGTCAAAGACATCATATTAATACGTAGCATGACGAATAAATATAATTTTCACACTTCCTTCTTCCTTAGAAGCCATGAACAATTTTCATTTCAAAACCTGGCATTATATTCTGAAGGTAGCATGCCCCTTATTTTAAAAATAAATGAAAGATCAAATAAAAATTATAAATATAATGTTATAACCATTTAAATTCTTGTATGGTAGGTGTTTAAAAAAGCAAAAGGGACGTGTAGTGCTAGAAATATGTATATTTTGGTGTTTATGTAATTGAAATATGTATAAGTTCATTTTTAATTTTTTCCGTCTTCACTAATAGCCTAATAATATATAATAAATTTCTTCTTTTCGTTTTCTAAGGCTTCCTCATTTTACCTAAAATTTGGTATGATTTTTCTATAACTAGATTAGAATAGAATTGAATACAATTAGACTTGTCACATTGTCACAGTCTGACTGTAAATTTATAATTGTTTATGAATTCGATTCTTACTCGAGGAAATAAATTATTTTTGTGTTTTCGCTCTGCTTAACCGTTGAGCCAGTTTGGTAAAATTCGCTTAGACAAATAAATAAAAAAGATACCATTACCCATTAAATGAAATCAAAAAAAAGCATCGCCTACAGTAAATTAAAGCCATCGCCTACAGTAAATTAATCCATATTGAGACAATTTAGTAGATTAGTAATACACAAACACACATACGTCTTCAAACTTTATCCCGCTTTTTATGCAGACGAAACCGTAGGAACCTAGTGTTAAGACACTCCGTTCCTCGATTTCCCCTTTTTCAAGGCATTGCGTGTTTAGTGGATTTTGCCTAGGTGTCAGAGCGAAGAAAATAAAGAAATCCATCTTTCCTGAGTGAGAATTAAACTTACTAACCATCGCGTTTACGGGCAGATGCTTTTTTTTCTACTAAACTATTTACTATAAACACTTTTGTAAGCTTTTGGAGGTGTACTTATTAGCCTGGTAAAGATTTTCATGTTTTATTTTCATTTTTCATTTTCATTAAATTTTATTTGTTATTGCATTTATATATCAATAAAGACATTTAAAAACAAAGAAACAGGCAGACGCGCCTGACGCATAACGATGACGTGCCGTGAAGCAGAGGCTGATGCGCATCTGCGTCACGGCGATCCTCATTTAGTAATAAATAGGGCCAAAAATTAAGAAACTAATTACAAAAATTGACAATATTTGAATGTAAAGTATTGCGTATTGAATAGTTTTTTAACGCCGTGCTTTTTTTATTTCATTTTTTTCAGCTTCACGCTTTATCCCGCACATAGCAGGGTGGGCATAGGGAACTACATAAACCATGGGAACCTAGTGTTAAACCTCTCTGTTCTTTGAGGATGCTGTGAGGGCTTTGTCTTATTAGAAAGCGAATATAATAATAATTCAAAATTTCAATTAGTAATTTTTATTTTTTTTTGTCCACAGCAACCTCAAACCAATTTAAGCCAGATGACAACACAAATTGTTTCAAAGTACGTCGTTGGTGTCAAAGCAGGAATTGCCAGTTGTGGAGACTCCTGTTGCTGCCTTTCATCCCCATTTTGGCGTTGATAGTCCAAACCACCTTCTCATTGAAGAACAGCCTCACCAATGGCATGGAAGTAGCTGATGTTGAAGAACAGGTAATTTTATAAAGTATTAATTTTTTGTTTTCATATACTATGAAAAAAAGCCACTTATATGTTCTTCAATCTTATAAGTTACATAACAGATTTTGATGTAATTTTCACTAATTAAACATAGACTGTTTAAAGAGGAAAGCTTATACCTATATAATATATATCTTTATAGTATTTATAAAAGTCATATAATAATATTTCACTAATAGTTGTAGTGTTTTTTAAAATAAATTATTATAACATTAAAAAATATCAAAAGGGAATTGTAATACTATTAAGGCATATATATATATATATATATATATATATATATATATATATATATATATATATATATATATATATATATATATATATATATATATATATATATATATATATATATATATATATATATATATATATATATATATATATATATATATATATATATATATATATATATATATATATATATATATATATATATATATATATATATATATATATATATATATATATATATATATATATATATATATATATATATATATATATATATATATATATATATATATATATATATATATATATATATATATATATATATATATATATATATATATATATATATATATATATATATATATATATATATATATATATATATATATATATATATATATATATATATATATATATATATATATATATATATATATATATATATATATATATATATATATATATATATATATATATATATATATATATATATATATATATATTATTACATATACATAAAATTATCATGAAAATATAATTTTTAGTTAGAAATTCCAATACTTTGAACCTTGTCTTAGTTTTTGTTTGAAATAAATTTTTGAGCTAAAAATAATAAGCTTAAACAAAAATTTATATTATGAACTTTTTATTGAAATAAAGTTAAAATTTATTGCATATTGTTATCATTTATTATATACTAGGACAAATAAAATATTGTCACGTCAAATGCTATCATGCGTATTCGCGGCTAGGTACGCCAATCACTGTTCCTCAACCATTTCCTGACTGTAGGCTTTTTTTATGTTCCATTAGATATTTATATTTGGATACAACAATCCGCCTAATTTGTGAGACAATGGAAGACGTTCGTGACTCTTCGAAAACACAGGCAGAAGCTTCATTTACATATACATATATGTATGTATATATATATATATATATATATATATATATATATATATATATATATATATATATATATATATATATATATATATATATATATATATATATATATATATATATATATATATATATATATATATATATATATATATATATATATATATATATATATATATATATATATATATATATATATATATATATATATATATATATATATATATATATAAACTCTCTCTTATAATAAAACATATTTTATTATAAGCTTTAGATGGTCGTATTTATTTAGCGGGCGAAGAGGTAATATTGAAGACTACAGAACAATTAAAATCAGAGTCTGTGTAGTATTATAACTTTAATTTTTTACACTTAGTATGGAATATTATAATAACATACAAACATTTATAATAATTTCAAAATGATTTGTATATATATTTATGATTTGCTTATTTTTATATGACATACTTTTTTAAGCTATATTCCACATAACTACAAAATTATTCAAAAATCGGATAATCGTATGTATTCACACTAAGTTCACTCTGAAAAAATACTTGCTTACGATTTATAAAATACCTAAAAGTCCGAAGATGGAAACTTACACCACGAAAGCTAACTATTATAGAATCTATAATTTTACTTATACAGAGACTTACAATTGTACTGCAAGTCTAAATGGTAATTATATTTTACTTGTTGGTTCCCACGCACATGTGTTTTGTACGCCTTTTTGATATTTTTAAAACGCCAAAAGTAAAATTTTAGGTCCAAAACTCGCTTCTCTAAGTGTCCGCAATTAAAAATGCTGCCACAAATTATATATATTATTTCACTCTATAAAAGTCTACGGTAAAAGTGAAGTCTATTACTTCATTTATCTGCGAAACGTCCCATCGTTGTCGCTTTAGCTACGGGAGTTGACACCAAACGATGACAGTTTTATTTCTAACGGGCGACACTGGAAAATTTATATTTTTTAATTGCTTTTACATTATTCAAGATGTATATAAATATTTGTTTTTTATTATTATATTTACATTACATTTGGGGCTGTCCGGAACTAGACGTGATGGTTACGTGATGGTTGTGAGTTCAATTTTAAAAGGAAAAATAATAATTGTGGACCGTCGTGGCGCAGAGGCGTAGCGTTTACCTGTAAACGCGACGGTTCGTGGGTTCAATTCCTACTCGGGATAGATTTTTCTCTTTCCATTTTCTTTGTTCTGTAAACTAGGCAAAGCGTGGCGTTGAGTTCCGCCACTCAACAGGCAATGCTTCGGAAAGGCGGACAGCAGGAACGTAGAAAGCAGGGACTAACCAACCGAGTGTCTTAATAATAGGTTCCTAGGGTTCCTGCAGACTCCTACCTACCCTGCCATGTGTAGGGTAAAGCGTGAAGGCAATAAAATAAGAATAATTGAATTGATTAAATATAACTGAGTTGTTTCCTCTGGTTCGTACTGTCTACTCTTCTGTATGCGGCATATAAGATAAAGAAATTTATTTATTTATAATAATTAAAAGTTAAAGTCAACTTCTCACTATAAAGGAGATGAAGCTATATTTTTATTTATTAACTTTGATATATTTTTTGACATATATCAACTATATTCTGTGACTTATTATACTAATATACTATATTTAAAGGCAAAAATATAGAATATTCAATTAAGTATAGTATAGTATGTAAGTAGTAAACATTATGTACACAATATATTGAGCAACAAAACTATATCTAAAAACAGACTGATTTACATTTCTATACTGTTTACGACTCAATGGAGCGAATGAGCATTATGATAAGGTTCTCAAGAAGTATTGGAAAGCTCAATTCATAGGTGACTACAATAGTTGTGTTAAGATAAATGCACTGTTGTGTGTATAGTTTTTATGTTTACCATGGTTTTTTTAAATTTCATACATATAACACATAAAATTCAATTAAATTGAATGTTTATAAATTAATAATCTTTTTTGTACTATACAATTTGGCACACTTTAAGCTTTATCCCGCTTTCCTATTATGCGGGATAAAGAGTTAATATTGCGGGATATATGTTAAAAAGACGGAGGGCCCAATTTTTTTTTTTATATATATATATATATATATATATATATATATATATATATATATATATATATATATATATATATATATATATATATAATATATATAATATATATATATATATATATATATATATATATATATATATATATATATATATATATATATATATATATATATATATATATATATATATATATATATATATATATATATATATATATATAAAAAAAATTGGGCCCTCCGTCTTTTTAACATATATCCCGCAATATTAACTCTTTATCCCGCATAATAGGAGAGCGGGATAAAGCTTAAAGTGTGCCAAATTGTATAGTACAAAAAAGATTATTATATTATAAACATTCAATTTAATTGAATTTTATGTGTTATATATGTGATATTTAAAAAAACCATGGTAAACATAAAAAACTACACACACAACAGTGCATTTATCTTAACGCAACTATTGTAGTCACCTATGAATTGAGCTTTCCAATACTTCTTGAGAACCTTATCATAATGCTCATTCGCTCCATTGAGTCGTAAACAGTATAGAAATGTAAATCAGTCTGTTTTTAGATATAGTTTTGTTGCTCAATATATTGTGTACATAATGTTTACTACTTACATACTATACTATACTTAATTGAATATTCTATATTTTTGCCTTTAAATATAGTATATTAGTATAATAAAGTCACAGAATATAGTTGATATATGTCAAAAAATATATCAAAGTTAATAAATAAAAATATAGCTTCATCTCCATTATAGTGAGAAGTTGACTTTAACTTTTAAGTATTATAAATAAATAAATTTCTTTATCTTATATGCCGCATACAGAAGAGTAGACAGTACGAACCAGAGGAAACAACTCAGTTATATTTAATCAATTCAATTATTCTTATTTTATTGCCTTCACGCTTTACCCTACACATGGCAGGGTAGGTAGGAGTCTGCAGGAACCCTAGGAACCTATTATTAAGACACTCGGTTGGTTAGTCCCTGCTTTCTACGTTCCTGCTGTCCGCCTTTCCGAAGCATTGCCTGTTGAGTGGCGGAACTCAACGCCACGCTTTGCCTAGTTTACAGAACAAAGAAAATGGAAAGAGAAAAATCTATCCCGAGTAGGAATTGAACCCACGAACCGTCGCGTTTACAGGTAAACGCTACGCCTCTGCGCCACGACGGTCCACAATTATTATTTTTCCTTTTAAAATTGAACTCACAACCATCACGTAACCATCACGTCTAGTTCCGGACAGCCCCAAATGTAATGTAAATATAATAATAAAAAACAAATATTTATATACATCTTGAATAATGTAAAAGCAATTAAAAAATATAAATTTTCCCAGTGTCGCCCGTTAGAAATAAAACTGTCATCGTTTGGTGTCAACTCCCGTAGCTAAAGCGACAACGATGGGACGTTTCGCAGATAAATGAAGTAATAGACTTCACTTTTACCGTAGACTTTTATAGAGTGAAATAATATATATAATTTGTGGCAGCATTTTTAATTGCGGACACTTAGAGAAGCGAGTTTTGGACCTAAAATTTTACTTTTGGCGTTTTAAAAATATCAAAAAGGCGTACAAAACACATGTGCGTGGGAACCAACAAGTAAAATATAATTACCATTTAGACTTGCAGTACAATTGTAAGTCTCTGTATAAGTAAAATTATAGATTCTATAATAGTTAGCTTTCGTGGTGTAAGTTTCCATCTTCGGACTTTTAGGTATTTTATAAATCGTAAGCAAGGATTTTTTCAGAGTGAACTTAGTGTGAATACATACGATTATCCTATTTTTGAATAATTTTGTATTTATGTGGAATATAGCTTAAAAAAAAGTATATCATAAAAAGTAAGCAAATCATAAATATATATACAAATCATTTTGGAATTATTATAAATGTTTGTACGTTATTAAGATGTTCAATACTAAGTGTAAAAAATTAAAGTTATAATACTACACAGACTCTGATTTTAATTGTTCTGTAGTCTTCAATATTACCTCTTCGCCCGCTAAATAAATACGACCATCTAAAGCTTATAATAAAATATGTTTTATTATAAGAGAGAGTTTATATATATATATATATATATATATATATATATATATATATATATATATATATATATATATATATATATATATATATATATATATATATATATATATATATATATATATATATATATATATATATATATATATATATATATATATATATATATATATATATATATATATATATATATATATATATATATATATATACATACATATATGTATATGTAAATGAAGCTTCTGCCTGTGTTTTCGAAGAGTCACGAACGTCTTCCATTGTCTCACAAATTAGGCGGATTGTTGTATCCAAATATAAATATCTAATGGAACATAAAAAAAGCCTACAGTCAGGAAATGGTTGAGGAACAGTGATTGGCGTACCTAGCCGCGAATACGCATGATAGCATTTGACGTGACAATATTTTATTTGTCCTAGTATATAATAAATGATAACAATATGCAATAAATTTTAACTTTATTTCAAATAAAAAGTTCATAATATAAATTTTTGTTTAAGCTTATTATTTTTAGCTCAAAAATTTATTTCAAACAAAAACTAAGACAAGGTTCAAAGTATTGGAATTTCTAACTAAAAATTATATTTTCATGATAATTTTATGTATATGTAATAATATATATATATATATATATATATATATATATATATATATATATATATATATATATATATATATATATATATATATATATATATATATATATATATATATATATATATATATATATATATATATATATATATATATATATATATATATATATATATATATATATATATATATATATATATATATATATATATATATATATATATATATATATATATATATATATATATATATATATATATATATATATATATATATATATATAATATGTATGTATAGTTGTGAAAACACTAGTGTTGCCTGTTACACCACCCTCAGAGTCAAGATGCTCTAGATAAATGAACTGTAACAAATAATTTTTCAATTGAACTTAATGTTTCTTCAGTTATAACAAAAGTAACCGAATACCGAAAGATATACCTTTGGTGTAGTGAACGAAATAAATAGATTTATAATAATCACAGTACGACTTCGGATTCACGCATTGAAAAATTAAATTAAAATATACATTTTACTGTATTTAAAATAATGAATTATTCATTTGATATCAATTAATAATTTAACAAGGCAATATCGTACAATTATTCAATTAGCTTTATCCTCGTATTTAATATTTGTTAAAATAGATTTTTAATGTATTAAATTGTTCTAGGTCAGTCGAGCTACTGAACTGGGAAAACTGGTCACCAGATTGCAGCAAGAACGATCTGAAGTCGCCTTCTTCATCTTCACCAATGGAAGTACTCTAAGGTGTGTAGAAGTTAATATGTGCAATATTTCATACTAAAAGTGACAGGTATAATTTCAAATATCATGATATAATAAGTGACGTACAATGTCTTCATAACTCTTTATATAATATATTTTTATTCAACGTAGTATTATTATGATTTTATTTTTTGGGCTTTATGCCAAACATGATAGAGTTGGTAGAGAGAACCGTTGGAATAGTAGGAACTTGTGTTAATACGCTGCGTTCCCAAGTTTCTGCCTTTCGAGGCATTTTTTTATAGTTGAATTTTGATTCTATATATATTTTTTTAGTGATAAAAGAAATTCAACTAATTTATCATTGCTGTATACTGTAAAGAAATTTTAAGAATATTCATATAACTAGTGTTTATGTATATATAGTGTAATTAGGCCTGGCAGACCTTGTACTGTCCGGAAGATAAATATTTATGACCTTCGATTTTATTTGTTAACTAGAAAACTTTTACTATGACCATTTTCATTTTAATAGTATGGCTGCTCCCTTATCTCCTGACTTAATAGTATGAGATGACAGTTATAAATCATAAGTCAATCGCACTAAATCATCTAAATATGATCGCAATCCATAATAAGTTTTATAAAGAGCTTGCCTGATTCTTATATTTTAGTTCTCATATTATATCCCGTATATAGTAGGGTTGACAGACGAAATGGAGTGTTAAGACTCTAAGTTCTCCACTCTTCGCCTAATTCGTAGGCATCATGTGTTTAGTGGGCGTTTCTGAAACTAAAGGTGCACTTTTTTTGTTAAAAAAACGTAAAAAATGTTTTTATAATAAGACGCGATGTCGCTTCGCCACGAGAGCTTTTTGAGGGTTCTTTATCTAAAGATAAAGAAGATCCTAATACTAAACCTGCGCTGTTTGTCTGTATGTCTCTAGCCTATAATGTGATCTAATAAGTTATCTGGCTGTCATAGCTATAATATTTTTTTAGCTTCACGCTTCTGCTTCACGCAGAGAGAACTGCAGGAACCGTGGAACCAAGTGTTAAGACACTCCGTTGCTTCGTCACTGCTTTCTCCGTCTCCGTTTTCCGCCTCTTTCAAGGCAATGTGTGTTGAGTGGCGGAACTCGACGAGAATAAAGTATGAGAATAAAGTTCTTTAAACTGAACCCTATTGAAGTTCTGCTTCCAATTCTCGACCTTCGATACGTCACATCGTATGCTAGCATTCAAGCCAAAAGTGCAATTTGACTATATTAGGGTAGTTGTTTTGTATACCTCTCTCTGGAATACAGAAGAGTGTTTTCGTTCATATTGACTTTTTTGGAGATTTTTCTATATATAATTCACACACGTCAGCACTAGATTGTGAGCTATCAGTGTACCACCTAAGTAATTTTTCCACTTCATTCGACTGTTTACCCATTGGTCCCTTGTGTGTATTTTCATGTGAATATAATCTCTGTGTTTTTATGATTTTTAAAGTGTTTATCCACACTAAGAATTGAAAAAATACTTAAAAAAGCATATAAGAATTTAGACGCAGCGTGTTGAAGAACGCTTGGCTCAGTGTTGAGAGCGCTTGCACGTGCACATGAGGCGCGGGTTCGAGTCCCGCTGCGTTCAAATTTTTATATGTTTTCTTTAAGTGGCTGAGGAATTATTTCAAAGAGTTATTACATTAAAATCACCGGCGACTAATTTTCTAACCGGTTCGTGACTAGTTGCCATAGCCAAGTTTTAAATGTTACTTGTGGCACTATATTACTAGTTGTCTAGTTAGGTAAGTGTGGGTTCAAATTTTATATAGTTTCTCTCAGGCGTTTGATTAAGCCCCTAGCTTATTTGTAGTGAAATATTCAGCTTTCCATGAAGGCTTAGAATCCCTTTTGCGCATGTAATTGTCACCCAAATAAACAATTTTAATCGAGCAAGTTAGGAGATGTAGTGACGCAGATGAACATATGAAAATTTATACAAATACTATACATATTGTTATAAGATATGACGATGCGCTAAAATATCACTACTTACTAAGATTACTTTTCCTTCGCTAAGATATGTTTCTCAAATGTAGGGCACTGTTCAGTTTTTGTTATTACATTTTCCATTCAATCGTGCAATAAATATTATCTTAATTCGCTTGCGTGTTTCGTAATATAAATAGGTCATAATGGTGCAAAGGTTTGTGGGTTCGATTCCCACTGCGATAGAACGAATGATTTTAATTTTAGCGGTATTGAGTTTCGCCACTTAATACGCAAAGGTGGAAAGCTGGAAATGGAGTGTTTTAAAACTTGTCTTCTTGTACATACGCCTACTACTATGAGAAACAAAAAAGGTATATCCACTTTTCTTTATTAGCAGAACCCAATATATTTTTAAATCCAAAGAAAAATTATGGAAACGGTCATTATTTCTTTATTCAATTGCTTAGTAAAATTGAATTCAAATTTTATATTTTTCTCACTTTTTATTGCATTGTAATCGTTTCCCAACAGTAATCAGTGTTATATTGTTCATACACATTAAATGACCCATTTTACCAAATGGTTTTCATCAAAGTTATTTATACAACAGGTATCTTTACAGGTTTCTTCGTATAACGGTATCTTTTTTGTCTTTATATCGTATCACATTGTTATCTATAAGAACTTCCTACATTACATCCAGAGGAAAGTAAATATTTCACTGAAGAGCTGACTTTAAGCAAATCTTTCTACCAATATTAAGCCTAAAGATTAAAATCTTATCTCTCTCTGCCTAGCCTTATCCCATTTCACTTGGGGTCGGCTCTCCTCGTCATTCTTCGCCAGGTTGGTCTGTCTTGGATGGTCGAGGCATTAAGTTGGGCTTCCTTTAGATCCTTGTTTATAACAGACATCCAAGTTAAAGAGGGTCTCCCCCGCTTCTTAGGTCCGGTATCTAAGCTCAGGACTTGTCTTGTGATGTGGTCTTCAGGTCTCCTCATTACGTGGCCATACCACCTCAAACGCGCTTCGGAGAGCTTTTCTTCGATTGGGCGGATCTTAAAACTGCCACGGATATATTTGTTTTTCACTCTGTCTGCAAGAGTGACTCCTCCTGCCCATCTCAGCATTCTCATCTCCGTCGTGTGCATTTTCATGGTATGAGTTTTCTTCATAGGCCAGCATTCAGCCCCGTGAATAAGAGCGCAGCGAACCGCGGTTTTGTATGCCTTTCCTTTAACGCTTATCGGCATTCTACTATCGCATAAGACACCTGACAGTTCCCGCCACTTCATCCACCCTGTATTAATTCGGTGGGTTATATCAGCGTCGATCGTACCGTCATTTGTGATAATAGAGCCCAGATACTTAAAATTTGCTACTTCCTTCAGATGGTAGCCTTGAAGCACAACTGGTTGACATTGGTTTGGTCCTGAAAAGTAGCAACGCATGTATTCGGTTTTTTGGCGGCTGATCTTTAATCCGGCATTCTCCAGGGTGGATCTCCAGGTTTCCAGAGAAACTACCAAGTCTTCGCGGCTATGTCTAATGAGGACGATATCATCCGCGTAGAGGAGGTCCCAGGGTGGATTTTTTTGTATATTTGCTGTGAGGTAATTTAGCACGAGATTAAAAAGTAAAGGACTTAAAGCTGAGCCCTGGTGTACACCTACGCCTACGTAGAATTCATCGCTTAGACCCGCTGGAGTACGTACTTTTGTGGAGACTTTGTTATACATATCCATAACCGCTTTAACGTAGTATTCTGGGACATTTTGCGATCGAAGTGATTGCCATATTAGTTCTCGTGGTACTCGATCGAATGCCTTCTCCAAATCTATAAAAGCGAGATGTAAGTCTTTTTTTAATATTTTATACTTTTCCATAAAATCCTTAGAGTATGTAGAGCGTCTGTTGTTGATCTTCCTTCTACAAAACCACATTGGTTTTCAGTAACCTTAGTAATTTTCAACAGTCTGGTGTTTATGACTCTTTCCCATATCTTAAAAGTATGTGATATGAGTTTTATGGCGCGATAGTTGTCACAGAGTCTGACGTCACCCTTGTTTTTAAAGAATGGGATTAGGTAACTTTTTCTCCATTCACTAGGTATTCCATCACATAAAATTCTATTGAAAAGGGTTTTAAGGTACTGGACACCGATTTCCCCTAACTTTTTCCATAACTCCACGGGAATCTCATCAGAACCATTCGCTTTGTTATTTGCCATCATTTTAACAGCATTTTTGACTTCTTCGGTGGAAATTTCCTGAATAGGTCCTTCAACGGCATTTTCTACAGTTTGTACCCCAAATTGGGAGCTCTCGTTGAGAAGATGGGAATAGTGCTCCCGCCATCTCGCCTTTATGTCGGAGTTAGAAGTGAGCAAGTGACCATCTTTGCTTTTGATATATTTTGTTGTTCGTATATCCAAGCTGTTCGCATATCTATATCTTGCGAGTCTAAATAGTTTCCTATCATCTTTGGCATTTTCCAGTTTGATATAAAAGTCTTCACCACTGGCCGCCATAGCACGTGCAACTTCCCTTTTTGCTTCTTTTTTTACATTGCGATAGGTTTCGTGATCATCATCGCTGCCGCTTTTTTGCCAGATCTTAAAACAGTTTTTCTTATTTCTCACTTTTTCTTCCACTTTTGACTGCCACCACTCAGCTTTTTTGTTGTTCGCAAGCGGTCCTCTGGAGATTCCCAATAATTCGGAAGCCTTACTCAAACATTGGTCTTGGAAGCGGTTCCACATTGTTTCTGCTGTGATATGGTTTAGTTGTGATATGTTTTCGAGGTTTTGCTTAACATATTCGATCAGCTGATCTCCTTCTGTGAGTGGTAATTTATGCCAACGAATTTTAGGTGTCTTTTCTTTAAGAACTTTGATAGGTTTTGGGATGATAAAGTCAGCCACAAGTAACCGGTGTTGTGATGTGAGGGGCTCTCCGGGTATAACCTTGCAATCTTTAAATGTACTTAGCTTAAAACGATTTGCTAGAATGTAATCGATTTGAGTGTTAGCACTACCACTTTTGTAGGTTATTTTATGTCTGTCGGGCTTTGAGAAATAGGTGTTAATTACTGCCAAGTCATGGGAAGTTGCGAAATCCAAGATGTCAACGCCTTGAACATTTTGAGTTCCATATCCTTGACCGCCGTGTACTCTCTGATGACAAGGTGAGATCATTCCAACGTGTCCATTTAGATCTCCTGCAATATATTTTGTTTCATCAAGCGGGTAAGATTGCATTAGGTCGTTAAGATTATCCCAAAATGTTTGTTTCTCCGCGTCACTACATCCTATCTGTGGTGCATACGCGGATACTACGTTGATGCATTGCTGGTTTTCCATTGCTAATTTAATAGCAATGATACGGTCACTAACACGTTTGACTTCTATAGTGCGTTCTTGTAGGTTACTATCGATGGCTATACCTACGCCATTTTGTTTACTACTTGACCCATGATATATGAGCTTATATCCATTTCCGATATTTCGAGCTTTAGACCCCTTCCACTTGGTTTCCTGAATGCAACAAACATTGACCTTGCGTCTAAGTAATACTTCACTCAATTCTGCGCTGCGTCCAGTCATGGATCCCACATTCCAAGTAGCTATTCGCATTTTTGGTTTATATTGGTGTGCACCCACGACTTTTTCGTCGCTTCGGGGGTACGCCCTAGCATTTTTGTCGCATTCCATTTCCACGTCGCTTAAGGGGGACGCCCTAGCATTTTGTCTCGCCTTTTTCTGAACTTTGTCTTTCATGATGAGGAGTGGGTGAATTGGCTTGTATTTTTACGACCGGTTGCCACCTGACGTCAAGAAAGTAACCCCTTGCTAACTGGGGCTTTGGATGCCACCGTTGACTTTCGTTCTTCCGCTGCCATCCTCTCCACGACAGCCTGCCTGCTGCCGCTGTGTCCCGTCGGCCCGGTAACGGAATATGTCCGAGCGACCCGACGGAACTGCCTGTTGGTCCGCGGAAGGTATTTTATTTCCCTCCTACTCTCCAGCGTTGCCACTGGCGAGCATTCCCCTATCCGCCACCTGGGGACACGTTCCCTAGGGGTCAGGCTCCCCCGAGAAAAGATTAAAATCTTATATCTATCTATAAGTTTGTTTAAGTACGGAAATTTAAGTTTAGCTCGAAAACTGACGTACTGATACTCTATTTAGATTATTCGATTATATTTAATTTGCTTATAAACAATTACATTATTCTCGACCAAACGTTTGAACAATGACGTTTAAAAAAATTTACAGCAGTTTTTAATATATTTTAGCGGGGAACGAATTGTCTTAATACTAGGTTTCCACGGTTCTTGCAGTTCCCTCAACTTACCCTTTTACGTGCAGAATAAAGCGTGAAGCTATAAAAAATATTTATAAATAAAAATATAAACAAATAACATTTAATCTGATTATTTTTTTTCTTTTCTTTTTAGCTTCACGCTTTATCCCGCACTTGACAGGGTAGGCAGAGGGAACTGCAGGAACCATACGAACCTAGTGTTAAGACACTCCGTTGCTTTAGTCCCTGCTTTCTCCGTCCCCTCTTTCTGCCGTTTTGGAGGCATTGCGTGCTGAGTGGCGGAACTTAACGCCGCACTTTGCCTAGTTTCCAGAGCGAAAAAAATGGAAATAGAAAAATCCATCTTCCCCGAATGGGAATCGAATATTTATTTTGAAATATAAAATTCGTAGAAACTAAAGATTTCACTAAAATCAGCCTTTTAATTACTTATCTAGGTTATTATTAATAGTAGACAAAGACAAATTTCATTTTATATTCAACAAGTGTTGATTTCTACTAAAAGTTCCCACTCTTCAGTATATTTCTCTAGAAATTAATTTAATTCCAATTTTATTCTTAGAGATCACAAAGCCTACGTACAGTCGTAGGCATGTTTATGTCTTTGTCTTGTGGCCTGGAATTTTGACACTATTTGAACATTTATCATAATATATAATAATATAGATGATTAAAGTTTTTCTATGGACTTCACAGGACGTAAATATTCACCGAAAAGCTAAAAAATAGAAAGTTTAATCTCACTGAAGTATTTATATAACAATAGATAGCAATCGATCGAATAAATAGTAATCTAGGAACGTTGTGGCGCAGAGACGTAGCGTATGCCTGTAAACGCGATGGTTTTTGAGTTCGATTCCCACTAGGAAAAGATGGATTTTTTTATTTCCATTTTCTTCGCTCTGGCAACTAGGCAAAAGCATAGCGTTTAATGCCACCACTCATCACACATTGCCTCGAAAAAAGGCGGATAGTGGGAAACGGAGTGTCTTAACACTAGGCTCTTGCTAACCTAAAAGCTAAAGTAAAGATAATAAAAAATAAGAAAAAATAATAATCGATAAGACAGTAGTCTTACAATAGTTTCTTTATTTTTTTTAAGGTAAAGAACCTTATTTATAATAATATGTTTTGTACTGTTTAGGTCAAATCTAACACAACGCTTCGCCGGCACAGATAGTGCTATAGAGCAAATGGGAGATCTACCGCCACTAGTGTTCAAGAATCGACTTGATCCAGTCAACGGGGAAGCTTTTCTCGAAGAGCTTTCGGACTTGAGGTAAGCACAGTAAAGAATAGTAACTTACTAAAGTACATTATATTTAACATCTAAATATTAACGTAAATATACATTAAATGCTTTTGTTTCGTGTGGATTCGTACAATTGAACTTTAAACTTTATTAATTTTGTAATTAAATACATTACCTGTCTGTACTTTTTTAGCTTTAAAATCCAATTAGATTTAGTAGTTTTATCAATATAGTTTAACTGTATCTAAAGTCTAGCAGAAAAGGAACAAATAGTATATAAAGACCTGTTTAAAATATCAGCTTTTGTCTGTTAAGTAGGATCAAGTACTAGCTTTCGATTTTTAAGCAGAACCTATGATATTTTCCCTAAATCCAATATAAGATCTCCTTCTTCTCTGATCTTCTTATATTTTTTTTTATAGCTTCATGCTTTATCCCGCATATTGCAGGGTAGGCAGAGGGAACTACAAGAACCATATGAACCTAGTGTTAAGACACTCCGTTGCTTAGTTCCTGTTTTTTCTGTCCCCACTTATATATTATATCTAAATACTGTGTATCCAAAAATAGCGCTTCATTAATATGCAAATGGTTTTATATGAAAACGTCATCTTGTTTGTTATTTTAATATGTGTATGAGAAATTGCTGCTGAAACTGAAGTTTGATTTGACTGAACTGACTACGTATGAAATACAGCGAGAAACAGGTCTCAATTGTGTATAATTTTTATAGATATTTTATTTGTATTTGATACATGCTAACGGTAAAACATCGTGAAAGTAGCGTAAAAAATAGGGGTATATATATATATATATATATATATATATATATATATATATATATATATATATATATATATATATATATATATATATATATATATATATATATATATATATATATATATATATATATATATATATATATATATATATATATATATATATATATATATATATATATATATATATATATATATATATATATATATATATATATATATATATATATATATATATATATATATATATATATATATATATATATATATATATATATATATATATATATATATATATATATATATATATATATACGAGGTGTGTTCAAAAAGTATAGCGAATTTTGAATTTTCGCGGGTTACGTATATTCGAATTTCAATTTTCTTGTGGCGTTATGTTGGTACTCATGTCTATGTATATATATATATATATACATATATATATATATATATATATATATATATATATATATATATATATATATATATATATATATATATATATATATATATATATATATATATATATATATATATATATATATATATATATATATATATATATATATATATATATATATATACGAGGTGTGTTCAAAAAGTATCGCGAATTTTGAATTTTCGCGGGTTACGTATATTCGAATTTCAATTTTTTTGTGGCGTTATGTTGGTACTCATGTCTCTCACTTATGCCGACAACCTCGGCCATTTTGAATGTTCACTTAATTGTTGACAGCTGCTTTGCTTGCACGTGTTTTGGATCGTCTTCGATTTTTACCCATTCAAAAAAATGGATCAAAGAACGTGTATCAAATTTTGTGTGAAAAACGAAATTAAGTGCGCGGATGCATTCCGAATGTTGACTGTGGCATACGGAGAAGCTACCTTGGACCGAAGCAACGTTTATCGGTGGTACAAAATGTTCTCAGAAGGCCGAGAAGATGTGAACGACGAAGAGCGTGCCGGACGCCCGAGCACTTCAACAACAGACGAAAAAATTAATGAAGTGGAGAAAATGGTATTGGCCAATCGTCGAATCACCATTAGAGAAGTTGCTGAGGACCTAGACATATCGATTGGCTCGTGCCATTCGATTTTTATCAATGATTTGGGCATGAGACGGGTCGCCGCGAAATTCGTACCAAAATTGCTCAATTGCGACCAAAAACAGCATCGCATGAACATTGCTAATGAGATGTTGGACTCTGTCCGCAACGACCCAAATTTGCTCCAGAGGGTCATAACTGGTGACGAATCGTGGGTTTATGGTTATGACGTGGAAACCAAAGCTCAATCATCTCAATGGAAGCTGCCGCACGAACCAAGACCGAAAAAAGCGCGCCAAGTTCGGTCGAATGTGAAAGTTTTGCTGACAGTTTTCTTCGATTGCAGGGGCGTGGTGCATCATGAGTTCTTGCCACAGGGTAGAACGGTCAATAAGGTTTATTACCTGCAAGTTATGCGCAATTTGCGCGAAGCAATCCGCCAGAAACGCCCGGTTTTGTGGAAGAACAAAAATCGGCTTTTGCACCACGATAACGCCCCTGCTCACACATCGTTGCTTGTGCGCGACTTTTTGGCCAAAAACAACACACTAATGATGCCGCAGCCACCGTATTCCCCAGATCTGGCCCCCTGTGACTTTTTCTTGTTCCCTAAACTGAAGAGGCCCATGAAAGGACGACGTTATGCTACACTTGACGAGATAAAGACGGCATCGAAGGAGGAGCTGAACAAGATAAAAAAAAATGATTTTTTGAAGTGCTTCGAAGATTGGAAAAACCGTTGGCACAAGTGTATAATATCTCATGGGGATTACTTTGAAGGGGACAAAATAGATATTCATGAATAATAAATAATTTTGAAAAAACACAAAATTCGCGATACTTTTTGAACACACCTCGTATATATATATATATATATATATATATATATATATATATATATATATATATATATATATATATATATATATATATATATATATATATATAATATATATATATATATATATATATATATATATATATATATATATATATATATATATATTCATGAAATTGTTAACGATGCGATACTATATTATATATCGTACATTGAGTACATATATGATTTTTATATTAATTATTTAATTAAATATTTTATATATAATCCATGTACCAATAAGGTTAAAAAAGAAAAATGTTTACTATTTCACAATATGTAGGCCACGTGATTATACGCGATTAATTATGACAGCCTCAACGACTTAACATAATCTTGCAAGAATGTACATTTTTTTACTTTTAAAGTGTCAATTTACACCAAAGATAGAAAATATACTTTAAAAAAAACATACAGAATTTTAACGCGGCGGGTTTCGAACCAGCGCCCCATGGCTTGCTTAAAGTAATTTTCAACATCCAAATCGATGTTGAAAATTACTTTAGGCAAAATATATTTTTTAGTAACATAACAAAGGATTAACCTTTGAACTTGTTCAACAAAGAAATTTAAATAATATCTCTCCACAAACATGTTAACAACATAAATGGTTGTAATAAAATAGAACTCTGAAAAATAATCAAAAGTTACGTTAAGTTAGTTATTACAATTAAATTTAAATAATTATCGTTCACATTTTCTTTATTTTATTCTCTTAACTATATTATAACAAATTTTGAAAATGTTACAATGCAGATTAAGCGTTTCCTTACAATATTTTTGCTATAGATACATTTACAATGTTGTATTTTGAAGCAAAGTTTGACCTCAGATAGGCACTGATGCAAATACCACTTGTCGTCCCAAGAGGACGCTCTCTGTGCAATATTTTTGTTATATATTCATGCTAAAGCGGGATAAATCTCGCACGTAGCAGGGTAGGCAGAGGGAACTGCAGGAACGGTAGAAACTTAGTGTTAAGACACTCCGTTCCCCGCTTTTGAAAATAGAAATAAAATATCCATGCTTCCCTCACAGGAATTTAACCTACAAATCGTCACGTTTACGTCCTATACAATATTTAAAATCCGTTATATGAAGAGTCAGTGTCAGGAACAAAATCAAGCTTACTACTAAGTGTGTACAACGAATAAAAGATAATCAAATTACTTAAAAATATATTTGCATACCCAAACGGAGTTTACCTTTAAGTATTTGTTGCACTATACCCTAGATTATAAATACCTATTTTACATTGTATTGGTGTAAACAATTGTTTGTAAACCTATTAAAATAAATAAATAAATAAATTTCATAATTATCGACTAATATTAATTTTAACTTAATTCTTCCATATAATTTAAATAAAATGGTCTTAACAGACGGTCAACTGAGTGACCTTAAAGATGATTCATCATGAGATACGTCACCCCAAAATCATAAACTCTTTACTAATAGTAACCATACTAATATGATTAAGATGTATATAATTTTGAAAATATACATATGTCAGACTCAAGTATAAACTCTCGAATACTCGTGAGTAAAAGTCAAGACAACAATCGATGCGATTTCGATCTTCACGTTTCGATTGTGCCATTTAAGCACTTTTTATTTCACTAATAAAATTCGAATTGTATGGAGAATACAAGAAGGACATAATAAGATTATACAGTAAAAAAAGAGAATGAGTCATCATTCAAAGAAATACACGTGACAATTTATATTCTCTCTTATTCAATCTTTGAATTCAATTGCTTAAGTATGTCATACTAAATCTACCAAACTAAGCAAGTCAAGTAATTTTAAAAAATAAGCTTCGATTCAGTGACTTATTTTGAAATATAGTACATCCTTCTTTGTTTCAGCCAGTAGTTTACTAATTAATTCCCTCAGTACGATTACTCTCGTTGCTTAATATCGATCAGCATCCTACACGAATACTACTTGAACTATAAACACCCTCAAAAGCTCTATAAGCTTAATAATTTATTTTACATAGGAAATAATTATACTAGCAGTACCTATATCAATATATATACAAGAAGATGAGAATAAATTGATAATCTTTGCACATACTATTAAATTTTGATCTGAAACTGAATAGATTGAAATCCTAGAATTGTTTCGTTTTGTCTCATATAGTTTTTACTTAACATTGTTCAAGGTTTTGTTATTGTAATTTACGTGTACGTATGTACAGTGGTAGATAAAACATCTTTAAAAAACATATAAATAATTGATCACAGAGAAATTTAAACCTGTGCCTCTTCTAAATCAATTTTTTCTGTCATTAGTGTGGGTATGTCTTCAATATACGAAGTAGCCTCCATTAATCCTGCATATAGTTTAAATGTATATAAAAATCTCACGTATTTATTGTAAAGCAACGTACACATAAAATATCGATTTCCAGTAAAAAAACTAAGATGAGATCTCTAGATAGCTCCAGAGCTGCTACGCTTTAATACAACTCCTGACAACGTAGCTTTATCGTTTGATACCACCACAAAACCTTTGCTACGAGATGGTACCAATTCTCCTTCATAAATGTAAAATAACTAACATATATTACAGCTTCCGAATTGTAAGCTTAGTAAATACACCGTGGTTCTTAACAAAAGTATACAAAATAGATAGCTATATTCACGTAATATTTGTGTTTGGTATTTACTTATGATACAATCAAAAAGGAAATGTATAGGACATGTTAGAATAATATCCAAAATACTTTCTACAGTAAACTTTGCTTGAAGAACCGCTTAATATTAACGATATAAATAAAAGGTTTCAAATTTTGAGTTTTTTTCTTACTACCCAGAGCGTTTGAACAGTTACGGAGATGAGGGAGTTTGAATCCCGCACAAGTTAATTTCTAAATTTGATTTGAACATTATTTCATTAATCTCTGTGTAGTTGTGATTTTCCATTTATTGGTTTTGGTTTTGATTTTGTCACATCCTTCTATTTCTCTTTATTCTCTTCTCTCTATTCTCAACTCCACATGCTATTTCAACTGGGAACAGTTATCAGCCGTGGCATGACCGTCTTTTTGTACTACGTCTGTTCGACCTATTCAGCTAAGAAAAGACAAAAAATCTATTATATCAGCTGTTTTAACTATCTCTAACCACCTTCTGGGAATAAATTATTAATGTATATAACAGTGAAAAGAATCATATTCCACAATCTTCAATTAAATTAGACAAATCCTTCATAACTCTAATTTAAATTAAAACTTTTTTTAGCTTCGCGCTTTTTCTCGGACATATCAAGGTAAGCAGAGGGAACTGCAGGAACCGTTGAACCTAGTGTTAAGACACTCCGTTATCCAATTTGTCCACGCTTTCCTCCTTTTTCGAGGCATTGTGTGTTGAGTGGCGGAACTCAACGTCGCACTTGGCCTAATTTTCAGAGCGAAGAAAATGAAAATAGAAAAATCCATCTTCCCGATTAGAAATCAAACCCAGAAACCGTCGCGTTACAGGCAGACGTTACACCTCCGCGCCACGACGCTCCTCTTAAAACTTAAAATTATTAAAAGTTTTGCTCATACATTAATATACTAAATACTTAATCTTCTATTAAAATATAAGAAATGAGATATTGCGTCGCGACGCAACGCTATTATCGTATATCCCCTTGCGTCCTTCATCACGCACAATTCTCGAGATGTTCTTTGTTTCAACGAATCAATCATAATCAATCTACTCGTATATTTGTAACCACTAAATTTCACTGTTACTAACTACTTGCAACAGTCTTAAGTTTTAATTATTATTATTATTATATTAACTTCATGCTTTGCCCCGCTAATTAGCAGGGTGGGCAGAAGGAACCGCGGGCTGTGATAATCTAGTGTTAAGCTACTCCTCTTTCTGATTTCAAGGTATTCCATATAAAGTGGCAGTTGTCTAGTTGTCATAAAAAATATTCAAATTAGCTTAATGCGAATTGAACCCACAAATATCACGTTTA
Organism: Dione vanillae; assembly: GCA_037178615.1. Classification (NCBI taxonomy): domain Eukaryota; kingdom Metazoa; phylum Arthropoda; class Insecta; order Lepidoptera; family Nymphalidae; genus Dione; species Dione vanillae. The sequence continues at coordinate 1,264,597 of JAZFAU010000138.1, read as the reverse complement.
CAGGCAGACGCTGCGCCTAATAATGACGAAGCTTTTTAATAATAAAACCTCATTTTTGTCAAAAAAACTGCGCAAGTTTATTTCGATTGACCTACGTGTATACGTCTTATCCGTCACTAAAGTGCGTTTACTTAACACTTATTTCAACAATGCTAGCTTTTCAGTCAACATTATTGTATTAAGTATATATCAGTAATAAATATAATTTAATAATAATAATAATAATTTTGATTTTGATTTTATGACTTTTATTTTTTTTCGGAACGGTTCAGTTTGTGTTCTCTGTATGATCATGTGACTTAAGTAGACAAATAGATGGAAAAAATTTCACTGATTAGTTTTTTAGATAATATTAACCATAGGACCATTGTGGCGCAGAGGCGTAAGCGTCTGCCTGTAAACGCGACGGTTTGATGGTTCGATTCCCACTTGGGGAAGATGGATTTTCTATTTCCATTTTCTTCGCTCAGGCAACTAGGCAAAGCGCGGCGTTAAGCTCCGCCACTCAACACACAATGCCTCGAAAAAGGCGGAAAGCGGGGATGGAGAAAGCATCCCTGCGTTCTCCGTCCTCGCTTAGTCCCCTAAGCAACGGAGTGTCTTAACACTAGGTTCATAAGGTCCCTGCAGTTCCGTCTGCCTACCCTGCAATATGCGGGATAAAGCGAGAAGCTATAAAAATATTAACCATAGCGATATCATAACCTATGAAAATTAACCGACCTAATAAATATATTTTTAATATTTCCAATGTACGGGACTGACTTTTGTTTTAATACTGTAACAGAATGTCACCTGTAATTCGTATTTTAAGATATATCGTCATAAATGTAAATGAAAAATCCTTGCAAACGTGATGTAGACATTACATTCTATTGAACTACGTCATTTTTTTAACGAATCTTATTAAATGCATTTATTTCCAAATTCATTTTACAAAAATTAAATTTCCTTAAAAATGAATCACTTATATTATACAAATAAATGAAAAATAAATAAGAAATCTTAAATAATTGTTAATGTTAGTGAAGGAAATAAAATAAATAATTTCTTTAAATTATTTATTTACTAATAATTCAAAAAAGAGTTAAACTTGAGTTCTCTATTTTTGTTATCTGGCTGGACTGTAGAGATTAATTTTGTAATTAATCTTTAAGGCCAATTCCACCGGTTATGAGTAAATCTTCAGATAGTGCATCTACCAGATAAAGACTGACAATATACACAGGTCTTTATCTACTAGATAGTTCTATCCGAGACCTGCGAAACCAAAATTTGTTCTTTATCTGCCAGGTAAGGAACATATTTCCCATGTGAATACTTATCAGCAAGTGTTGACTTGACCTTTAAAATATTATAAACTTGCTTTTAAAAAACTTCTAACTTTTTTTTGATGATTTTTAAAGTGTTAATCCACACTGAGGATAGAAAAAATACTTATTAACTTCTAACTTTGTCCACTGTTAAATAAGAATTAAATAGCATTTACTTGCGAGTAGTCGACTTGATTTAATCGTCTCTATATATAATTTTTCTACGTTATTTTATTGCACATCAAGATAAAAACTGTCGATTAAGTTAACAATAATATTAAATATGTTTATTAGGATCGTAGCTATGACGCAACGTCTACTATTGAAGCATTTACAACAACTACGTTGCATTTACAGCGTCGGTCTGTAAATGCAACGGTTATTTGATTGGATTCACAAACTGAGATGATGGATTATTTTATTCCCATTTTCTTCGTTCTGGCAACTAGGCAAGCTCGGTGTTGAGTTCCGTGACTCAATATGCAATACCTCTAAAAAGATAAGGCGGAAACCGGGGAACGGAGTGTGTTTACACTAGGTTTTCGCGTTTCCTGCGGGTCCCTTTACCTCCTACTTTGTGCGGGATGAAGCGTGAAAATAAGAAATATAAGTTTAAGGCTTCAACTATTTCAATAATAAATTTAAATTAAACCATTTATTATGCTGGTCAGTATTGTAAACTATATATTAGAAAGAAACTCATCCATATCTGTCCAATAGTTTTTTAGTGGTAATGGCTTATTCACGAAAAAGCACAAAAAAACTGGTGAGTTCTTCTTTAGCTTTTATAATTGATATATTAAATTATATCTAAAGAATATATTTTTTTAAAATCCTTTATGAATAGCATTGAATTTTCTATCCTTTTATTATAGGTATTTATTTTGCATACTTTCATAATATTTAAAATGATAATATTATGTAAATAAATGACTCTAAGGCCAAAGCCTTAGTAAATACAATTTATACTTGATTTTCTTAATCAATATATCAAGACTGTCATGGCACAGAGATAAAGCGCCTGTATGTAAACTCTACAGTTTGTGGATTCGATTCTCGTTCAATGAGAAATAATTAGTTGTTTTCATTATTATAACCATGTTCGCTCTGCTGCTATGTACGGGACACAACGTGAAGCTATCACGTTGAATCTTGTAATTTTTTTTCTAATTTTATAACATTTGAGTAGATTCACGCAAAACGATCACTAATCCTTCATCAGGGTTTTCGACCTAAGCACTTTAATAGTGAGAAGTCCAATCGAAAACATTTATTTAAATCGAAGGACCGATCTAAGCGCAATAACTCTCCATTGTACGGAGTAAACAAACTGTAGTGAAGTAATTAATCTTTATATAGAACGAATGCTGTCCTCTTGCTAATCTTTACAAGGTGTTAGAATGAAATTGAGGAAAATTCTTTTATGTAAGCTGTAGAGAGCATTTAGATACAAAGTGTAAAGTTCAAAGTTCTTCAACCCTATAACTAATTTATATATATTTATTTATATATATATATATATATATATATATATATATATATATATATATATATATATATATATATATATATATATATATATATATATATATATATATATATATATATATATATATATATATATATATATATATATATATATATATATATATATATATATATATATATATATATATATATATATATATATATATATATATATATATATATATATATATATATATATATATATATATATATATATATATATATATATATATATATATATATATATATATAATGTCACATATAATACTATTTTATTATTTTATTTTATAACATAAAATACTTGATTTATAGAATAAAGTTTATTACCCATTTTAACCGTTGATTTAATTAAATTTATTTTTAGTTAGCTGAGAGTGGTGGAGTGTCTTAGCACTAATTAAGACACTCCGTTCTCGATTTTTCGCCTTTTGCGAGATTGTGAGTGAGAGAGCGAGAGATAACGTTTTATTACGTGAACGAATAATATAAAAATAAATCATTCTTCCCCAAATAGGAATCGAATCCACACACCACCCCGATTACAGGCAGACGCTACGTCTCTGCACCTTAACGGCCCTCGTAACATTTTCTATCTTCGTAAAGCCAGTATGAATTATTTATTGGTCACCTTTTCTTTTAAGTTTCTCGCTTTTTATCATCGTGTTAGTTAGGTGGTTTTTATATGTACTTTAACGTCTGAAACGTGTTTTTCCTTGATGCTTTGACTTTTTTTTAATATGTACCTTTTTTTGTTTTCATATATATGAATACATTATATAATACGTATGCAATAAAAAATTCACCTTTTTACGTTTCTTTTTCTCGAAGCAAAATAGCTAGTGTCCTTAATTAAAAGCAACATTTAATTAATCATTCACTGCCATAGCTGGGCACGCAGAGGCAAACTTAGTGTTAAGACACTCTGTGTTGAATATGGAACTGAACATCACGCTTTGTCTTCTTAACAGAGCGAGGAGAACAGTGTCAAGTGAACAATGTCAACAAATTACTGTCAAGCTGTCACTATGTCATTATTTTCTTCTTTAAACATCAGTATCATTTCTCTTCAATCGAAACTTTAAACATTTTAAAATTAAAATTAATATTGATATTTTAAATAATATTTTAATACAACAATTATAAAATAACTTTTTAAGTCTATAATGTCTACGATCTATCTTATTTTAAAAAGCTTCAGCAACAGCCATCGATCAAAGTCACCTGTCATGAAACTTTCAAGTTTCAAGTTGTCTGCTAGTAAACGAATTAAGAAGTAATGCATTTTAATCAATATTAAATAAGTAAGTGTTTTGATTTCCGCCAGTTAGTTTTCAACTTGAATATTTTGTATCTTTAGATTTGAATATTTTGGTCTCGAATTCGGTTGAGAAAATAGAATGCTTTGGTGTTAAGGTTCTCCCGATAAGCTAACATATATATAGGCGAGATGTTACATAAAAAATAAAATATATTAAGCTGTATCTTGTAACGTTACATCCTGAAATCATATTTAAACATAAAAATCTTCTATATATATATATATATATATATATATATATATATATATATATATATATATATATATATATATATATATATATATATATATATATATATATATATATATATATATATATATATATATATATATATATATATATATATATATATATATATATATATATATATATATATATATATATATATATATATATATATATATATATGAACCTAGTGTTAAGACACTCCGTTGCTTAGTCCCTGCTTTCTGTCGTCCGTCGCGCTAACAGGCAGACACTTACGCTACTGCGCCACGACGATCCTAATATATATCTTCTACTATCTTCTATAGCTTCACGCTCTATCCCTAGCGGGGTAGTCAGAGAGAACGGAGCGCCAAACGCTGCGGTCCCTGCATACCTCTTTCGCCTCGTCCACTGTCATTAACCTCTTCATGCATGCTCTCCGAGGAGTCCTCATACTTTTTACGTGACCTTCCTCCAGTATCTTCGATACTGTGTTTTCGAAAGTCAACCGAGGTCTCCCCTTACCTCTCTTACCACTCACTTTTCCATCATATATCTTTTTTACCATTCTTTCGTCACTCATTCTTTCGACGTGCCCAAACCATCTGAGCACGTTCTTCTTCATTCTTACTGTGACATCCTCGCTGGTACCTGCCATCCTGTGTACCTCTTCGTTGTGGATTCGGTCAGCTAAGCTGACTCCGCATATCCTTCGAAGAGATCGCATCTCCACAGCATTCATCTTTCTTTCATTCTTCTTCTGTAATACCCACGTTTCACTGCCATATAACAGCGTCGGAACCAAAACTGCATTGTGTACGGCCAAACGTGCAGCGACGCTGACGTTCCGCCGTCTCAACAACGCAGCTAAAGCACCGTTCGTTCTGTTACCGGCAGCAACACGTCTTTCCACATCCATTTCGTATCTACCATCTCTACTTAACATACTTCCCAAGTATACTACTTCGTTCACTTGTTCCAATAATTTTCCATTCACGAAAATCTTGCATTCCGTCCTTTCCTCGTCTCTTTCAAATACCAGAACCTTTGTCTTACTTGCATTCAGGTTTAGACCATTAGTTTCACACCCGTCTTTCAGAATGGTGACCAATGCCTGCAACTCGCTTTCTAATGATGCAATAAGCACTGCATCATCTGCGTACAACAAGCAATTTACCTTCAAGTCACCCACTTTTACACCCATGTCACTTTCTTTCAGTCCTTGGAGACAGCTATCCAAATACAAATTGAACAACCAAGCCGACATGGCACAACCCTGTTTGACACCCGATTGGATGCCAAACCGAGGCGACATGTCGGCTCCTACTCGCACACAGGCTGAGTGATCTCTATAAAGAGATTTTACAGCCTGCAGCAAGGGTCCGTTCACATTGTACCGGGGTAGTATCTCCCACAACTTCTTTCTCACAACCCTGTCGAACGCCTTCTCCAAGTCCACAAAAGCACAGAAAACCTTTTGGTTTACAGCCAAAAACTTCTCTGTGATCATACGGATGGAAAAGATCTGATCCATGCATCCTCTTCCAGGTCTAAAACCTCCTTGGGCCTCCCACAGTAGCCTTTCGGATCTGTCTTGCATTCTTCTCTAATATATATATATATATATATATATATATATATATATATATATATATATATATATATATATATATATATATATATATATATATATATATATATATATATATATATATATATATATATATATATATATATATATATATATATATATATATATATATATATATATATATATATATATATATATATATATATATATATATAACGATCTTGCTCGTTATGAATGGAATGACTGATGATACTGGTGAAGGCGTGGCGGTCATTAGACATTTAATAGTATTACAATCGGTTAATGGTCATACAAAGTCAAATGATTAATTTGATGGAGTGTTTTCATCAACTGTGTCAATTTAATATGCCTAAACGATTGCCTGTTTGGTTGAAAGCTAAGTAAATATACATAAACATTAATTATATTAATATATATATATATAGCGCAGAAGCGAAGCATCTACTAAATGACTAAATGCGACGAATCGTGGGTTTCGATTCCCACCAGGAGATGGATTTTTCTATTTCCTCTTCCTTCGCTCTGGAAATTACACAAAGCGCGGTGTTAAATTCCACCACTCATCATGCAATGCCTCGTGCAAGGCGGAAAGCGAGGACGGAGAAAGCAGGGACTAAGCAACGGAGTGTCTCATTAGGCTGATATGGTTTCTGCAGTTTCCTCTGCCTACCCACATACCTACATGCCTACCTGCTGAAAAATATATATTAACTTTTCACTATATAGACCAGGAGGCAATCACTCACTGCACAGGCAATAGATACGATTTCCACTTAGTAATATTATGCAAAGTCAAATCAATCCAGTAAAGATTTTAATAAGAAAATTTACTGTGACTATATAAAGGTAAGCAATTGAATTCACATAATAATAATATAAATAAAATAGTTATTCATAGTTATTCAAAACCTACAGTGATGTCACTATTGCACCTTAGTCTATTAAATACATAGAAATATTATTACGTGAAGTTTACGTAGAACAGAAGTGTTCATGCTATAAATATATATGGGGAATTCTCTGTAAAATCAAATCAAATCAGCCACCTCACCCTTACACTTCTATTTTCAAGATAAATTTACGTTATTGGCTTTAAATTTAAGTTTTTAGTGCTACATGGCATGGCATGTAATGTTTTAAAATGTCAGACCAGTAATGAATGCCAAAGAGAAGAAACTACTCAATCAAAGTCGTTATTAGTATTCTAATTCATAAAAATAATAAATTGACTCTCAAAATTCACTTTTTTGTTGTATATATTAAGTCATTCTTTAATAGCAGTTAAACATTTTAAAAACATAGTAATATAAAAATAAATACAAATAAAATCATTTTCACGGGGACGGAGAAAGCAGGTTCTAAGCAAAGGAGTGTCATAACACTAGTTTCATATGGTTCCTGCAGTTCCCTCTGCCTACCCTGCAATAAGCGGGATAAAGCGTGAAGCTAAAAAAAATCATTTTCAAAATGACGTGTTAAAAATTAAGGTACTTGTAAATTTCACGTTGTCATACAGCCTTTATATTGATGACAAATTTGCTATGTCATTTAGGTAAGTCGGAATTTAAAGAGTTCCTTTATTATATGTCCATTATACCTGTGTATTTGGGTTATTTCTTTATAGGACACTTTCATATAAAATGCTTATCTAAATTTACTAATTTAAAATCCAAACATAACTTTTATTGATTTTAAACATTCATGATGATAATTAATGATTCACCGGTCGGTTCTTTTTCACGTTACGTTCAAATATGAAATTACTTATTAGATGATGGAAATACATGAAATGTTTTGTTTTACTTAAGATTGTAAATTATGTTACACTCATACTATTTTTACGTTATATATTTAAAAATAAATTCAAAATATTCTTCTTTTATATCAACTTTTACAAGCACTTATAAATTGTCTAATGAACATGTCACTACCGACAGTTTGGAGAGCAGTTCTGCTGAGAAGAGCCTGTAAGAAACTTAGCAGTTGCTTTTTTAAATATTTATATTACAATTTTTATTAACTTATTGGTAATAAATGTTTTCTTACTGTCATCGATGCAATGATGTCAGAGGCCTTAGGTAGAGGTGCTTAATATTCTATTTTTAAATTAATGATTTAAGGTAATATATTAATAAAACTGATTTATATATATTTAAAGTAAATAATTAAATGTAAATTATTTAAATATAAGCATGACAACAGAAACCTTTATACGTAACAACGTTAACCACGATGATTCGACAATTATTTAAAAATACTTTGTAATATCGTTATATATATATATATATATATATATATATATATATATATATATATATATATATATATATATATATATATATATATATATATATATATATATATATATATATATATATATATATATATATATATATATATATATATATATATATATATATATATATATATATATATATATATAATATATATATATATATATAACCGTACCAATTTTATGTTCGTATATCTTATTCACATTTCCTTCCTGTTATACGGAATTAACTAATAATAATAATATACAGCCATAATGTTATAGTATTAATAAAAGGAGTACAAGCTTAAATTTTTTTTAAATTAAAAATAAATACTTAAATTAAAAAAAGGAGAAATGGAAACTCAAATAAGTTACTGTTGAAGCTTTTTTTATAACATAATATAATGTACTGAAGAATGTAATATATAAAATGGTTATTTATACCGGTGTCAAACGCCTGTACCGTATTTAAGAAATGAAATCATTTTCAAAATGACTTGTTATAAATGTACTTGTGAAATGTACTCAGAATTTCACATTGTCATATTACCTTTGTATTGGGGACAAATTTGCTACGTCATGCAGGTAAGTCGGAATTTAAGGTAGTTTTTTGTTTTTTTTTTAGCTTCACGCTTTATCCCGCACATGGCAGGGTAGGCAGAGGGAACTGCAGGGACTGTGGAAACCTACTGTTAAGACACTCCGTTGCTTAGTCCCTGCTTTCTCCGTCCCCCCTTTTTTGAGGAGGTTCATTTACTATATGTCCATTATACCTGTGTATTTGGTATATTTCTTCATATTTAAGGCATATTATTTTCTTTCTAATGTAACTTGAAACACTAATCTCTCTTTAATTTTAAAAGAAAAAGTAAATGGAGTTTTCATTCTTTCTACATACTCCGCAATAGATGTATAATAATGTTTGATATATGTGGAATCGAACTTACCAACTGTCGTGTTAGCAAACGCTACACCTCTGTTTCACGACGGTCCACATTTTTATATATTTTTTCAATTCTTAAAAATTTGAAGAATCTCAATTCTTTTAAATACCTAGAAGATAAGCTTATTAAATGTAACATTGATAACAGGTAGATCTTTTTATTTTTCTAGTATAAATATACCTCTGAATTTACGCTCAGATCTTTCTAGCTTGGCAAAAGATTTGAAGGCGGTATACATAACTATGAAGAACTATCATATGTGTAATACTTGCACTTTATATATTAGTGTAGATATTTAGAATAGATCAAGACACTCGGTTCTTGTTAAATATAAATATAGTAAAGTATATAGCATTGTGACAATAAAAAGATAAGCCACTTTGAATAAATGTTAGCAACTGAATTTGTTAGGTCCAATTCGCTAAATATCAGGAAATACTATTAAAATTGAATTGGATAAATCTGGTTGGTTATTTTTAAAAATGTTTTAAGAACAAATATTAAAATTTATTTCGCAATTATTTACATAGCATATTACATTTACTTTAACATTATTTACACTTTTACAATTTTTTTTGACCAATATTATATATATTTATAAACTCTCCACTGCTTTCCAAACTTTTCGAGACGTTGAGTGTTGGGTGAATTAGCGTTTTACCTATTTGCCAGAGCGAAGAAAATAGAATTCAAAAAGTCCATCTACCCCGAATGGGAATCGAACCCTAAAGTGTCATATTTACATGCAGACTCTACGTCTCTGTGCCACAACGGTAGTGAAATCTTTACTATAATCGTATAAATATTTGTGGTCTTACTATAAAAGTTTATATGAATAATTGGTTTAGCCCAAGTATTTTGAATTTAGTTCAGGATCCCAATACTTAGCACGTGGTATCCTTAAAAGGAGGTGTACTAAAATAAATGCAGTTAATCATCAAATGATGTAACAAATGACAATGCTTTTACTTGTGCATAATTACTATTGTTGGATATTTATAGTGCAATACAATCATTATTATATTACGGACTTTACTATTGGAAATCGTTCTATTTATATTACAACCATAATAAACATTAATTTATTTGAGGACAGTCGTGGCGCAGAGGCGTAACGTTTACCTGTGAACGCGACGGTTTCTTGGTTCGATTCCCACTCGGGGAAGATAGATATTTCTATTTCCATTTTCAAAGCGCGGCGTTAATTTTCTCCACTCAACTTGCAGTGCCTCAAAAAAAGGCGGAGAGTAGGGACTGAGAAAGCGGGGATGAAGCAACGGAGTGTCTTGATACTAGATTGATAGATGATTGAATACTAGATGAATACTGCAATATATAAAATAATTGAATACTGTATAACCTGCTATATGCGGGATAAGACCGTGAAGCTATAAAAAGTTTTAAAACAAAAACGTTTATTTCACTTTATTTATACTTTATTAACAACAATTAATAAAATGAACTGGATATAAGACTGAAGTTTGCCATAAATAGAGTGTTATTTACTCCGCATGTATATTTTTTGCATACTCGAATCAGTGAGTACCCCAGAAGGAAGCTCAAAGTGTCCTAAAAGTCGATGTTGGCTCGTAGCTTACGAGCTTTTCATTGAGGCGTCGTAGTAGGGCGCTGAACCGATCTTACGGCGCCTCATAGAGGTTTTAGTGGGTAATATCGGTACAAGTACCACCCAGTCCATCACATCGGTAGCCTACGTAATTACGTTACGTATTTACGTTAATTCCAACTTCATATTTATTTGTGAGATAAATATTCTTGACAGACAGATGGCGAGAGAAGGTAAGGCGACAAAGTGAAGTTAAATTAGGGTTCCTTTTTTATTTGTATGATGCAGAGCCCTAAAACCAAAGACAAAAAAAAACAAATTTGAACCTATTACCGTCATATAGAGTAATAACACTTATACGTTATCTTCTGACGTTTGAGAGAGTGATTAATATATTAGTACTAATCTTATATTAATTGAGATGATAGATTCGTTTTCTATTTCTTTGAAAGAAAACGACCAATTACTTTTAGAAGTATTCTATCATAGCACAGAAAGTTGTGACATTATATTTATACGGGACTAGATCGCGGCTTCGCTTGTTCCTTCACATTAATACAATATGATTGTATTGTAGATATGGTTTTCTATTGTTTGAATTATTGTAAATAAAATAATATGTTCACATAGCTAAATTGTAACTAAAAACAGATGGTGTGTTCATATTAAAGTTGTGAAACAGTGATTAAATAAGTTTAACATCATATGCAGTGTTTATTTTTTATCTACCGGCGTTATAAAGTTGAAAATATTTTGGGTGGAAGTAGCCCTTAGTAGCTTCATAACCTCTTTTAAGGTTATACTTTAATAAAAATTGGAGCATTTCATTTCAGTTTAGCAGTTTCAAAACACAGGACCGCATACTTATATAATTTGAAATTTACCTTACTGAACTGAACAAAATAGCCTAGTGATATCTCCTAGTAGGACTGACACTTGCGTTAATACGACCATTCTGCAGTACCAACCTATTTGTATATATAACATTTTGATTGATTAATACAAATATTGGACCGTCGTGGTGCAGAGGCGCAACGTCTGCATGTAACGCGACGGTTTCAGGGTTCGATCCCCACTCGGAGAAGATGGATTTTTCTATTTCTATTTTCTTCGTTCTGGCAAACTAGGCAGAGCGCTGCATTGAGTTCTGCCACTCAACACGCAATGTCTCAAAAAAAGGCGGAAAGCGGGGACGGAGAAAGCAGGGACTAAGCAAGCAAGCAGAGTGTCTTAACACTACGTTCCCACGGTCCCTGAAGTTCCCTCTGCCTACCCTCCCATGTGCGGGATAAAGCGTGCGGGATTAGCTTCAGCTAAAAAAAATATTATTAATATTTAATGTTTTCAAGTTATTTTTTTGACATAATTTCCCTTATAAACTTAACCCATTGGAATAGTATTACATAGGTAAAAGACTTCCTTTCACGTTTCCGAAGGTTCCTTCACTAAACAAAAATTTATGTAGAATAAATGCACAATATAAACTAATATTTATATTTCCCAAACTTGATTTGAAGCCACTACTGTTGTTCTCCAAGTACTGCTACATTATTCTTTATACACCAAGTTTGCGTCATACCTCTTTGGAGCCAAGTAATTGATTTCCTGCGAGCGATTGCTAGTTAATATAGGTCTTATCAATTCACTTAGTTATGATGTTGAATCTATCACATATTTTTATATAGTATTGCCATATTTAGATTTTAAGTAAGTTGTACCTAATTATGAATAAAATAATTTATACGAAAAAAAATGTAAATTGAATCTTCTTCGGTTTTATTTATTTTAACTTTATGAGATATTCTGCATAAAGGATATTTTCAAGACAAGGTTCCAAGAACAAGGAAGTGAATATTAATTATTTGCTCAAGTAGAAATCGAACCCGCTAATGATATCTAACATGCAAAAAAATATTATAAATATTCATATTTAGAAAAGTGAAAAGGAGCTGAGCTTAATTAACTATATTGCATCTGCCTACTTTACAATATATTTTAAAAGATTTTTTGAAACGTGCAAATATTGTAAGCTAGTAGAGATCAAATTCTAAAAAGTTTAGATACATTTTCTCTTATAATAAGAGGTTTAAAATAAAAAAATTGATTTTGTTTCGATCATCTCGATCTGATTTTACACTTGAGATGGGTTTAATAACAAGCTCCTGATAACAGAACTCTTGTACGTTATATAGCACAGTTGTAGCTTATATTTTATATGTAAATATTTTTAGTAAATGGCTAAAACTGTCGAGAAAACATACTTAAAGAGGTATCAAAAAATTTGATCGCAGCGAGATTTAATCTCGCGTCTCTTACAAAGCGTGCGTGCACGGGTCTAAATCCCTTTGCCTTTAAATATTTATGCGTTGTTTTAAGTATTTTTTCTGATCTTAGTCTGAATAAACATTTTTAATTAATTACTAAGTATTATTATCATATGACATACTATTATTTATAAGATGTATGTGTTGTATGTATGTATATATATATATATATATATATATATATATATATATATATATATATATATATATATATATATATATATATATATATATATATATATATATATATATATATATATATATATATATATATATATATATATATATATATATATATATATATATATATATATATATATATATATATATATATATATATATATATATATATATATATATATATATATATATATATATATATATATATATATATATATATATCTACACGGTTTCCATCATGCTTTTTACTATTTTCTGCTCCTCACGAAACTAATTGTCTTACAGAGGATAACTGTAATTGGCTTTCTTAGTCTAAAATTTGCTTAATTTTTAAGTTGCAGTCTAAGCTGTTGTTATCCCAAACAAATAAATAAAATAAAAATAAATAAATATCATAAAAAAACTCCTGAGAATACCGTTAGGCTAGTTCATGTTACATCAGGCTACTGTTTCTCAAATTAATTCTTCAACTAATCTAAATAAAAGCTGTTGAGTACTATTTTAAATTATTAATAGTATACGTATAATATAAACTATATGTTATTTATGTATTTTATATAATATATTTTATTTTGTTTACAGGGCCAAAATTAATCCCGGCACTTCTATGACTGAGGTCGTGGAATGGTATACCAACGCCAATGCAGCTTTGCTTACACATCTAACGAAAGAAATTAAGGATACTGACAGTAGCACCATATGGAGGTAAGCATCTTCTAATCTTGCCTACACTCTTGCCTGTCTTCTATCTGTCTACACTTTGCCTACCCTCTATCTGCCTATACTCTAGCCTACTCTCTATATGCCTACTCTCATTGCCTCATACTATCTCTACCTGAAATTAGAGACACGTGTAACCAAAACATTTTATTGACATATACACCTGTACACTTTAGGTATCGCAGGTACATTTCAAGTCATCAATACTGACAGTAAAAAGTATACGAGAGCATTTCATTACTTTTAGGAATCATAAAAGTGCGTTATAAAGTGTAATGACAGCACATATATATTCATATTAATCTAGTGGAAAATTTGAATAACTTTGATTGTGTTTTTAGTGTTGCATACTTCTTTTTTTTACTATGACATTCCGGGCAATATTATGCGTAGGTACACTTTTTGAAGAATTTACAAATATCAAAATTTACCTAATCATTTGTAGCTGTCATATTTTGTTTATATTAACAAGTTAGCATTGAAGCTTTCAAGAACAGTTGATTATAGCGCGAAACTTGGATACTGTAGAAAAACTTAAAATAAAATGGTTAAATAATAAACAACCCAAATATCTTCTCTTCTCTTCTGTAGTAAACAGAAGTCAATTACAACTACAGGTTTATTATTAGCATAATTGAATTTAAGTTACAAATTAGGTTACTACCTCCAATTTTCTACTGAAAACCTGTGCTGATTTTGAATAACAGTACATGTAAACGCGAAGCACTGAAAGTCTAGATTGGTTGGATCTTTTGGAATAATAAGCTCAACTAATTTAAAATAAGAAACTTTCGTTTTAACTTACAATCGATCCAGATTACTATTATAACATAAAGTTTACAAAATATAGCTCCAATTCTAAAATAAATGAAAATTATATATAATAAATTAACTTACAAGTTATAGTGTAATTCGATTAATATGAAAAGACTTCGTTTCCAGGCGACTTCATAAATAGGTTATCACATAATACATATATAGATGAAGTATAGTCTTAAGTTATCCAGTTATGCACAATGACGTAAGGCATTGCTATGAAAGCAATCAAGAAAATAATTGTCTTTGATAGAGAAAATTATAGGTAATTTACGATATCTCTATATATTATTTGTGGAAGCGTTTTAATTGCGCATACTTAGAGAGGCCAGTTTTTGAATTACTTATTACCAATTTTTACTTTTGGTACCGTTTTAAAGGTTGATTGATGAAAAATATAGCCAGTGTTCGAACGTTTTCAGTTACAGAACTGATTATACAAATTCTACAAGTTAGCCAATTTACCATCCCTAAAATGTGATTAGCTAATAAAACGAATCGCATGTGCGTGGGTAACCCACTAGTTAATAATTATAGTGGCATTGTGACACAACATCTAGCTATAAATGCAACAATCATGAGTTCGTTGTAGACGTGAAGATTTCCACCACTTAACGGAGTGTCTTAACACTACTGTGATATAGCGTCAAATTATTTATTTACTTAATTTATTGAATAATATCAGTGTAATCATATTATGGTTATATTTTTGATATAATTATAAATTTTACTATAAAAAGATAGAAAAGCATGAAAGATATAGGGGGAAGCAAACAATATTTTAATTTTCTTCAAGACAAAATAGCGACGTTGAGTTCCGCCAGCAAGCACTGCCTCGAAAAGCAAATATTCATCCTATAGTAATCCTATAAGCTTACGATTCCCTCTACCTTCTCTGCTATATGCGGGATACAGCTGAAGCTGTAAAAAAATATTTTTAAATAACCTTTATTTGTCCAAAACTGCCCAAAACCGTAATTGGATCTGTAATTAGTCTGAAACAAAACCCCAGTCGGGGAAGATTTTTCTATTTACATTTTCTTTGTTCTGGTAAACTAGGCAAAACGTGGCGTTGAGTTCCACCACTCAACACGCAATGCCTCGAAAACGGCGGGAAGCGGGGACGGAGAAAGCACGAACCAAGCAACGGAGTGTCTTAACACTAGGTTCCCACGGTCCCTGCAGTTCACTCTGCCTATCCTGCCATGTGCAGGATAAAGCGTAAAGCTAAAAAAAAATTAGTCTGAAAGGGTATTTAATTTATCATAAGAAGCCTATATTTTAATAGTCAAGGAAAAACTTTAGATTTTATGACATTTGGCATAATAAAGCTTTGTATGCATCTTTAAGAAACTTCATATAAGCTTTTAATATGCTTTTTTGAATTAATAATGTCAATATACATGTATAAGAAATAATTTAAAACTTACAAAATAAATAACATATACTAGGTGCTATGTAACAATTGCATTTTTTTTTATAAATTTAACTGACAAACACGTTGCCATAGCAACGCATATATCAATTTATGTTCGTTCACGCGTCAACTAGTCCTGTATCCCTTCAATATAAAAATCTTTAAGCTATACAAAAATAACAAAGAATAGTCTAGAAACTTAACTTGGAAGTGTTTTTTGCTATTCAGAACTTCCTGGCAAGGACATCAGATTATTTCTACAAAAATACTGTATTGTCATTCAAATCGGATAGCGAGAAGTGGGTTAAAATATTTTGAGATGATTGTCTTATTATTTATTACATTTACAGACAGATATATAGAAGACCGTCGTGGCGCAGAGGCACAACGTCTGCCTGTAACACGATGGTTTCTGGGTTCGATTCCCAGTCACTGAAAATGGATTTTTCTATTTCCATTTTCTTCGTACTGGCAACTAGGCAAAAGCGCGACGTTGAGTTACGCCACTCAACACGCAATGCCTAGAAAAGGCGGAAATCGAGTACAAAGAAAGCAGGGACCAAGCAACGGAGTGCCTTAACTAGGTTCCTGTGGTTCCTGCAGTTCCCTCTGCTTACCCTGTCAAGTGCAGGAGAAAAGCGTGAAGCTAATAAAACAAAAAAATATATAAAGGTATAGCTGTTATTTCAGCTAAGATGATAAGCATCTTGTAACAGATAATAGATAGTTGTTTATTAGACGATAGTGAGTTCGAATTTTATGTATAGTAAATATTGCTAATTAATAAAATATTATTAGAGGACCGTCGTGGCGCAGAGTTTCTGGGTTCGATCCCCAGTCGGGGAACATGGATTTTTCCATTTCCATTTTCTTCGCTCTGGCAAACTAGGCAAAGCGCGGCGTTGAGTTCCGCCACTCAACACGCAATGCCTCGTAAAAAGGCGGAAAGCGGGGACGGAGAAAGGAGAGACTAAGCAACGGAGTGTCTTGACGCTAGGTTCCCACGGTCCCTGCAGTTCCCTCTGCCTACCCTGCCATGTGCGGGATAAAGCGTGAAGCTAAAATATATATATATATATATATATATATATATATATATATATATATATATATATATATATATATATATATATATATATATATATATATATATATATATATATATATATATATATATATATATATACTGGGATAGGGGACGGAGTAAGCAGGGACTAAGTAACGGAGCGTCTTAACACTAGGTTCATATGGTTCCTGCAGTTCCCTCTGCCTACCCTGCCATGTGCGGGATAAAGCGTGAAGCTAATATATATATATATATATATATATATATATATATATATATATATATATATATATATATATATATATATATATATATATATATATATATATATATATATATATATATATATATATATATATATATATATATATATATATATATATATATATATATATATATATATATATATATATATATATTTCCCAGTAGAATACTGCGATTTTCATTCGGGCGAATAAGCCTGTTCAAAACAAACTGGATAAAAAATAAAGAGAAAATAGAGAGAAAAATGGAATGCAAAGTGCCAGAAATAAGCTTGAGCCTTTTTGTTTCTCTTGTCCATACCAATTAATACAAACAATCTTTTACATTAGCTTTTACCGTGTGTCAAAACCTCTTTATATTGGTCTTACTAACTAAAAACAGAGGACTCTTCATTGAAAGACATTATGTGTTGACTGGCGGAACTAAACACCGCACAAAGCAACGTCACTGTTTAAATTACGAACAGCTTTTGATGTCATAGCGTTAATTATATGTAGTTATATATAATTTAAAGTGATTAATTGTTTGAGATAATTAATAGGCCTTATATAATTAATATATCTTAATATCGTTTATGCTCAGTAATATTGTGAGCACGATAAATGTAGATTCGATTTATCCTCACGAGAATTCTTAAACCTTGCATACCGGGATAGATAAAGAGAATTTAGTGTCTTCTGTTTTTAAAACATTATGTATGAAGTGGCGGAACATAGCACCATGCTTTATACATCAACTCTGGAAGCAGGAAATTATTATGAGTATAAAATAAACCAGGAAATTATTTTTTTGTGTAAAAAAATATGATTGTTATTATTTATTTTTTTTCTATTTTTTTTGTAGCTTCACGCTTTATCCCGCACATGGCAGGGTAGGCAGAGGGTACTGTAGAGACCTTGGGAACCTAGTGTTAAGATACTCCGTTGCTTAGCCACTGCTTTCTCCGTCCCCGTGCTTGTTATTTATAAAAGTTATAAAATTTTCATTTCCACATACTGTATATACAAATGCATACAAATGCCATAATATCTCTATCTTATGATTAGACGAAAATCCATATGACCATGCGTTGTTGTACCTGGAAATGTTTGTAAATGTTTCAGTGAGCGTGACTTGATCTTACTTATCTCTGACTAATGTTACTATTGATTTATAGTTTCCTCATAGAAGCTAATTTTCCAGTTACATCATTGTAGAATAACACAATAGAATAACAGAAAGATGGATTTTACCATTTCTATTTTATTCGCTGTGGAAACTAGGCAAAACACGGTGTTGAGTTCCGCCACTCAACAGGAAACGGAGCAACTGAAAGCAGGAAACTGAATGTCTTAACACATACACAGGCTCCCATAGTTCTTCGGTTATCTTTGCTCACATTGCTATGTGCGGGATAAAGCGAAAAGCTATCAAAAGAACTAACTAACTAATATACTAACAAGCTAACATAAAAAACAATGTTCTAGGTATTCTAATTTAAGAATATGAGCAAAAAAGCTTTAATAAACTTCCCACATAAAGTATTATTTTTAGCTTCCGATGCTCAAAACAGTCCGTCTTCCGCTTTCCACTCAAATCACAATAGCGGCAATTTCTGTAATAATTGATAAAATACTATAATGGTTTATTGTACCTGTATATTGGTGACAGCGTCTTAATGAGTGACATAAAACGCGTCAATAAAATTTATAGCCGAATAAATTCTCGCTGAATGTAAAAGGCTGCATTCCAGAAGACTCGTTATGTCACATTGCCAAATAACTTTGGAATTGCCAATTTTTTATTGAACAGCGCTAATTGTGAAGTGTGGACTTTAAAATAAGTCATGTAATGAACGTGTAAGCTATTTCTACTCAATTGACGTATATTGCTCAAAAGTGATGAAGTAGTGAAGTAACTTAAGCTCAAAAGTGATTAAGTAACTTCATCACTGTATCATCACTCATTACACAGCACTTAATTTGTAAAAGGAGAGGTTTATCACTAACTTATAGTCTAAGGTAAAGAAAGTTAGGTCAAAAAATCAGAATAATTATAATATATTTATTTATCTCAAAATATGAATCGCTTTTACAGTCATAGCGAGTATACCAAGATACTATACCATTTATCACATGTCGTTTTATATAATTCTTTCCTTTAGGTATAAAGAGCTTGATCATAAATATGATTATGTGAATAAATTATTAGCGTAAATTTTAAAATGTAACTTCGCTATGGTAATTCTGGTTAATAATATAGACGGAATATCCGCGATGTTTTGAGGTTTTCCTAAGCGTTTCAACTTACGTATCACTTTAAGGGTAAATAATGTTAAATAACTTGATTGAATATTAATAATATATTTTAAAATATATTATGTATTCATATATAGAGGACCGTCGTGGCGCAGAGGCTTAGGTTCTACCTTTAAGCGCGACAGTTTGTGGGTTCGATTCCCACTCGGGGAAGATGGATTTTTCTATTTCCATATTCTTCGGTCTGGAAACTAGGCAAAGTGCGGCGTTGAGTTCCGCCACTCAACACGCAATACCTCGAAAACGGCGGAAAGCGGGGACGGAGAAAGCAGGAACTAAGCACGGAGTGTCTTAACACTAGGTTCATAATATGGTTCCTGCAGTTCCCTCTGCCTACCCTGTCATGTGCGGGATAAAGCGTGAAGCAAAAAAAAAATTATTTATGTATATATATATCTTTATATATATATATATATATATATATATATATATATATATATATATATATATATATATATATATATATATATATATATATATATATATATATATATATATATATATATATATATATATATATATATATATATATTATATATATATATATATATATATATATATATATATATATATATATATATATATATATATATTTATGTATATATCTATTATTTATGTATATATATAATTATATATGTATATATATATCTCTGCGTCTGTATCAACTGTACTGACATTGAATTAGATATAATATCTACTATATATTAACTATAACTAGAATTCAAAAGCCATTGTGATATCAATCCCTTATCAAACCTTGGCGACATCGCGTGCAACATTCTAAATGCCAACATTAATATACTGGCTTATCTTTTTATTATCTAATGTACTTTTTACGCCTTTTTATATGATTAAAATAGTCCAGTACCCGTGGAGTATGTTCTTATTTTTATTATTTACTATATAGCACTAGCAATTTTACGCTATTTCCTTTAGTTTTTTTTCTGGCTTATTAATTATTAATTATGGTTATAGGTGATGTACAGTAGTGGGTTCGTTTCCATTTGGGAGGAACTTTCTGGCTGTTTTAACAAGATAATCTCGGCGTTGAGTTCCACCTCTCTACGCGAAATGTGTCAAAAATTGGGCTGAAAATGTCAAACGCTACTCTGTTTGACTGCTCTACACTACGCTGTCCTATATACGGCTATTCATAATGTAGGATAGGATAGGATATTTATGTTCCTATTTTATTTTCTTAAGTTTCGAAGCTTTTCAACTTTCTTAAATTCAATTAATAATATTAATTTCAAAATTAAAATTTAATTTCATGTAATTCAATTTTAACTTCATAACATTAAAGTTGAAGTTTGAAAAAGTCCTTAAGTATAAAGTTTTTTTTTTAGCTTCACGCTTTATTCCGCATATGGCAGGGTAGGCAGAGGGAACTGCAGGAACCATACGAACCTAATGTTAAGACACTCCGTTGCTTCGTCACTGCTTTCTTCGTCACCTTCCGTCCGTCACTTATTTTTAATTTTTAATAATAACAAGTGGCAACTACTTAATTATGTCGAAATGTACACCAAATAAAGTGATTTTGCGGGGAAAAATGTGGATTTTAGTAGAAACTTATAGTGCAACGTGCTTTAGCTAATCAAACGTGTCGGAAATAGTTTTCACGAGTTAGACGACAAGGAACGACGAAAAAAGTGTTGATTTTTTTGGTCGTTCCTTGTCGTCTAAATTTGAAGATTAAAAATTACTCGAAGAAAATTTATTTTAAGCACATCAAAAGTTATCTACATCTTTGGAGGTTGATTTATCCACGGTAGGAAAACATCTTAAAGTTTTTGGAATGGTTTATAAGAAAAAAAATTGCGTTCCATATGAATTAAAACCGAGAGACATTGAAAGATTTTTAATGATCTGTGAACTATTGCTTGCACGGTACAAAAGAAAAAATTCTCTACATCATATTGTTACAAGTGATGAAAAATGGATATATTACGACATTCCGAAACGCAGAACATGATGGGTTAAGCTCGAACAGCATCAATATTCATAGATCTAAGCTCCTCCTTTGTATTTGTTCAGATCAACAAGATGGTGGTTTAATATAAATTCTAAAAAACCAATGAAGGAATGATGATGAGGAGCGTCGTGGCGCAGAGAAGCAACGTCTGCCTGTTCCGCGATGCTTTCTAGGTTCGATTCCCACTCGGGGAAGATTGATTTTTCTATTTCCATTCTCTTCGCTCTGGCAAAGCGCGGCGTTGAGTTCCGCCACTCAACACGCAATGCCTCGAAAAAGGCGGAAAGCCGGAAAGGAGAAAGCAGGGACTAAGCAACGGAGTATCTTAACACTAGGTTTCTATGGTTCCTGTAGTTCCATCTGCCTACACTGCCGCTACCGCACATGCGGGATAAAAGCGTGAAGCTATGAAAAAATCACTACCGGATACTAATGATGCTCTTGAGCCGTGCATTATAGGAAAAATGGCCGGAACGAAGCAAGAGGTACGATAAAGTTATTTTACTGCACGACAATGCTCGAATTCACTAAAATGTTTCTTAAACACTGAAAGTCTTTACAAATAGGATCAATTCACGGATTATCTCTAAGGACGAAGAATTTTTTGATGGGTATTCGATTTAGTGGCAGGCGATGGGCAGTATTTTTAATAATATAATTTTTTATTTTAATTTCAAATAAATCATTATTTCTTAGTTAAAAAACGCTACGAATAATTAAATTAAATAATAAAAAAAAGGAAATATAAAACATATGGAAATAAATGATATAAAAGAATTGAAAAATCATTAAGGCGTTATATATTTATTTTTCGTTTAAGTGTTTGACTGTTTTTAATATTATATTTGTTAAACGTGACAATGTATATATACGAAACTTTATCCTACGTTCCTGATCCTAATTTAAAACTAAATTAGTCTTAAATGTAGATTAATGTTCAATATTATAGCTTGAAAGAATAAAAAAAATTGTATTTACGTCACGTAATAATATTTAAATTGATTTATAACCTAATAAATAAGAACATACGCACAAACACATTTTGATAAGATTTTTTTATGTAAGATAACAATTAAAGCTTATCTAAAAGTGTTTAAAAGCTCAGTAGCGTACGTTTCTTTTGAAACTATATTGCCTCAATCGATTCAAACCGGCGACCTCCCAAATGATTTCATAGCAAGCATTTTGAATCACTTTTAGCGCCTTCCAATTAATATATAGACATATCACATAACAGATGGTGAGACATCATTAAACGAATTCAATTTTCTTAAACAATTCTTTAGTCACTCAGTCTAGTGTGAAAATTGGTATGAATCATAGCTACTGTATGTGAATATTACGCTTTAATTGAAATATGTAATAGGGATAGATTTATTAGACGAAGTCTAGAAATGATGCATCACTTGAACAAAAATGTGGTTAGTCTAAGTTCGATTCTCATTTGGGGTATAGATTACTTTAACTTCTCGCTCTAGAAGACAGAGGGTGGCGTTAACTGTCACCATTCAAATACACACACACACACACACACACACACACACACACACACACACACACACATACATACATACAATATTTTTTTAAGATTTAAAAATATAAGAACAGTAATATAAGAACAGAGTAATACAAGAATTTCATTTGGTTTTTTTATTAATAATTATATTTTTTATATAGAACAAAAACAGCGATCTCTTAGATAGTGGAAAGCTAGTTAGTTTAGTACTTGTATGACAGAGAGAATCTAATGTCAATTGAACCTCAAATTAGAATCGAATCCACAACCCCTACGTTCATAATTAACCACTGTGTATGGGTCTTTGCTTTAAGTTATCAATATTGCTATATACAGAAGGCGCTTGTTTAACTATGCTTTCTTTTTTTTCAGATATTTGGTGGGATTTAAAAATCTATTAAGAAGTATAGAATGCAAAGGCATAGCCTCTGTATTGGGAATTAATTACTTCGCCCGTGGGTACTTGCTACCTAGAGCACACGAGAAGTAAGTACTTAACTAAACCTACCTATACATAATAGCTTACACTTTTAACTGAGGGCAGCGTACAGCCAGCCAGCCTAAGCTTTTAGAGGATCAATCGGATTTCCCCAAATTCCTTTAAGGGGAAAAAAGGATTTTTAATTGTTTAGGCCAGGCGTCAGCTCTTATATATGTATTTGTATATATATGTAAACCTATGTATATTGTATTTTTTTACACAAAATGTATGATGAATTTTTATAGAAAATAGTTCTATAGCAAACAGAGTTATATAAAATGATCTTGAGTAAACCATAGATGAACTAAGAAATTTAACTGTTACCTGACAGTCACTCAGTAGTTAGCAACCATCGTTGTCCTTACGCCCTTAAATAAAAGCATAGTTTTATCTTCTTATATTTTTGTAAACAAATAATATAATTTTTTATCTAATAAAGTAAAAAAATAAATTATCGTTTCAAAATCAAACGCCACTCCGCACTATCCTGTCAAAACAGAAAATAGATATATTTTTTTTAATCGTAGGAGTTGGCAAATTGGCAATATTTATTATTATTTTTATAGAACTTATCTTGCCTCTAAACATTTTCCTTGAAATTATTTTCCCTACAAAAAATATCGACAAGAATCACGCTGTTACATACACCCAGTATATAATAAAATAGAACAATAGTATTATATTTTTAAAATAATATGAAATAATCATATATAAAATGTTTTAGATATATAACCCACATGGTCCTCGGGAGAGATCTTCTCGACAACACTCTTAATTTAGTCCCATCATTAATACCATTGCATATGGATATTAAAGAGGATAGTCCAGAATACCAGGTGTTAGAGAAAAAGTGAGTATATTTTACAATAATATAGTGATTATTGTTATATTTGTATGCTTTATACAAAAAAAAATGAATTTTCATTGTTATATATCTCAACCGTCGTGGCGCAGAGGCGCAACGTCTGCCTGTAACGGGACGGTTACTGGGTTCGATCCCCAGTCGGAGAAGATGGATTTTTCTGTTTCCATTTTCTTCGCTCTGGCATCTAAGGCAAAGCGCGGCGTTGAGTTCCGCCACTCAACACGCAATGCCTCGAAAACGGCGGAAAGTGGAGACGGAGTAAGCAGGGACTAAGTAACGGAGTGTCTTAACACTAGCTTCTTATGGTTCCTGCAGTTCCCTCTGCCCTGCCATGTGCGGGATAAAGCGTAAAGCTAAAAAAAAAATAAAAAAAAAATATCTCAATATAAGTAACGAAACCTTTATAAGATTCCTTTGCTGTCCGTCTGTTTGTCTTGTAAAGGTATTATTTCTCAGAAACATATGGATAAGACAAATATCAAATACTCTGCAATCTGACCTTAAAACTGTTAAGCTCTAATCTGTAAGTTCCGTCAAAACTTACAAGCTAGTGTT
The DNA here is from genome assembly GCA_037178615.1 of Dione vanillae. NCBI lineage: Eukaryota > Metazoa > Arthropoda > Insecta > Lepidoptera > Nymphalidae > Dione > Dione vanillae. The sequence goes on along the minus strand of JAZFAU010000138.1, from coordinate 1,239,357 downwards.
AGTGTAGTATTTTACTTCAGCTTAAGACCTAGATTTTACAAAAAGTGCTAGCTTACAGTACAAAGTAAGTAAAAAAAATAAAAATTGCCTATTTTAGGTAGATCAATAGAAAATACTGTAACTAACTTAGACATTTTATAGAGCTTGTTGTCCTCTTTCCTTTTCCTCTAAAATACGTAGTGGTGGATCTCAACGTATCTCTTTGTTATATATTTAGTTATTTCTTCGTAAGTAACGATGAAAATAAAAATAGAAATATACAAAGTTTTATTTTTTTTAGCTTCACGCTTTATCCCGCACATGGCAAGGGAGGCAGAGGGAACTGCAGGGACTGTGGGAACCTAGTGCTAAGACAATCCGTTGCTTAATCCCTGCTTTCCGCCTTTTCCACATTGCGTGTTGAGTGGCGGAGCTTAACGCCGCGCTTTGCCTAGTTTAGCCAGAGCTAAGAAAATGGAAATAGAAAAATCCATCTTCCCTGACTGGGGATCGAACCCAGAAACCGTACCGAACTGTACCTGTAACGCGTTACAGGCAGACGTTGCACCTCTGCGTCACGACGATCCTCTTTTATATATTTTTTACTACTTTTTCTATCCTTAGTGTATAACAACTTTACAAATTATAAAAAAATTAATATACACTTTTATTTTACTTTAAATTTGCCTAGAGATATTCAAAATCTTTGCCATTACACGGTTATCTAGTTACCTGTTGTATATTTCCGGTTTTCCTACAGGGCATTCCCCAACCTAGCAAAACATTAACATAAACAACAAGTTGGTTACACGATGACTAACATAATTATATAATTAATATTATATATTAATGAATTAACTGTTGTCCATGTAATATAATGTTCTTATGTAATATATGATTGAGGAAAACTGTATATTATTAACAAGTTAGCATAACTAATAATTTTGTTACTAAACAAGCCTTTAGTCCACACGTTTTAAGATGTATTTTAGCATCACACTTAATCCCACAGGAAGTATTCTGGTTCCACCTGAACCTGATCAGTTCGTATGTGTTTTTATCTTTATAAGTTAGAAAATTAATTGATTATTGAATGATATTAGTAATTAAAAATCTTAAAGTAAAGGTAAAATTGGTTATTATCTCTTTACACGTGATGTTTGGCGAAATAAATAAGTTATTACAAAACGATTGAAGAACCTTGGATAAATGTTAGTTATGCTCTGTAAAAATTTTAAAGAATGTTCTTGGTATATCTCATATTGGTCATAATAAAAAAATATTATAGAACAGCTATAAATAATATAACCGTCGTGGCGTAGGGGCGCAACGTCTGCCTGTAACGCGACTAACACGACGGTTTCTGGGTTCGATCCCCAGTTGGGGAAGATGGATTTTTCTATTTCCATTTTCTTCGCTCTGGCAACTAAGGCAAAGCGCGGCGTTGAGTTCCGCCACTCAACACGCAATGCCTCGAAAACGGCGGAAAGCGGGGACGAAGTAAGCAGGGACTAAGTAACGGAGTGTCTTAACACTGGGTTCGTATAGTTCCTGCAGTTCCCTCTGTCTACCCTGCTATGTGCGGGATAAAAGCGTGAAGCTAAAATATATATATATATATATATATATATATATATATATATATATATATATATATATATATATATATATATATATATATATATATATATATATATATATATATATATATATATATATATATATATATATATATATATATATATATATATATATATATATATATATATATATATATATATATATATATATATATATATATATATATATATATATATATATATATATATATATATATATATATATATATATATATATATATATATATATATATATATATATATATATATATATATATATATATATATATATATATATATATATATATATATATATATATATATATATATATATATATATATACATATATATATATATATATATATATATATATATAATATATATATATATATATATATATATATATATATATATATATATATATATATATATATATATATATATATATATATATATATATATATATATATATATATAATATATATATATATATATATATATATATATATATATATATATATATATATATATATATATATATATATATATATATATATATATATATATATATATATATATATATATATATATATATATATATATATATATATATATATATATATATATATATATATATATATATATATAAATATATATATATATATATATCTATATATATATATATATATATATATATATATATATAGAATAAGTATATATATATATATATATATATATATATATATATATATATATATATATATATATATATACGAGGTGTGTTCAAAAAGTATCGCGAATTTTGTGTTTTTTCAAAAATTATTTATTTATTCATGAATATCTATTTTGTCCCCTTCAAAGTAATCCCCATGAGATATTATACACTTGTGCCAACGGTTTTTTCCAATCTTCGAAGCACTTCAAAAAATCATTTTTTTTATCTTGTTCAGCTCCTCCTTCGATGCCGTCTTTATCTCGTCAAGTGTAGCATAACGTCGTCCTTTCATGGGCCTCTTCAGTTTAGGGAACAAGAAAAAGTCACAGGGGGCCAGATCTGGGGAATACGGTGGCTGCGGCATCATTAGTGTGTTGTTTTTGGCCAAAAAGTCGCGCACAAGCAACGATGTGTGAGCAGGGGCGTTATCGTGGTGCAAAAGCCAATTTTTGTTCTTCCACAAAACCGGGCGTTTCTGGCGGATTGCTTCGCGCAAATTGCGCATAACTTGCAGGTAATAAACCTTATTGACCGTTCTACCCTGTGGCAAGAACTCATGATGCACCACGCCCCTGCAATCGAAGAAAACTGTCAGCAAAACTTTCACATTCGACCGAACTTGGCGCGCTTTTTTCGGTCTTGGTTCGTGCGGCAGCTTCCATTGAGATGATTGAGCTTTGGTTTCCACGTCATAACCATAAACCCACGATTCGTCACCAGTTATGACCCTCTGGAGCAAATTTGGGTCGTCGCGGACAGAGTCCAACATCTCATTAGCAATGTTCATGCGATGCTGTTTTTGGTCGCAATTGAGCAATTTTGGTACGAATTTCGCGGCGACCCGTCTCATGCCCAAATCATTGATAAAAATCGAATGGCACGAGCCAATCGATATGTCTAGGTCCTCAGCAACTTCTCTAATGGTGATTCGACGATTGGCCAATACCATTTTCTCCACTTCATTAATTTTTTCGTCTGTTGTTGAAGTGCTCGGGCGTCCGGCACGCTCTTCGTCGTTCACATCTTCTCGGCCTTCTGAGAACATTTTGTACCACCGATAAACGTTGCTTCGGTCCAAGGTAGCTTCTCCGTATGCCACAGTCAACATTCGGAATGCATCCGCGCACTTAATTTCGTTTTTCACACAAAATTTGATACACGTTCTTTGATCCATTTTTTTGAATGGGTAAAAATCGAAGACGATCCAAAACACGTGCAAGCAAAGCAGCTGTCAACAATTAAGTGAACATTCAAAATGGCCGAGGTTGTCGGCATAAGTGAGAGACATGAGTACCAACATAACGCCACAAAAAAATTGAAATTCGAATATACGATAGATACTTTTTGAACACACCTCGTATATATATATATATATATATATATATATATATATATATATATATATATATATATATATATATATATATATATATATATATATATATATATATATATATATATATATATATATATATATATATATATATAATATATATATATATATATATATATATATATATATATATATATATATATATATATATATATATATATATATATATATATATATATATATATATATATATATATATATATATATATATATATATATATATATATAATTACGTTAAATTCCGTCACTTAACACGCAAAAGACGGAAAGTGTCGAAAAAGGTGGAAAGCAGGGACGGAGAAAGCAGGGACTAAGCAACGGAGTTTCTTAACACTAGGTTCCTATGTTTCTTGCAGTTCTCTCTGCCTATCCTTTCATGTGCGGGATAAAGCGTGAAGACATATATATAAAAAATTAAATGATTTCGTGTAGACGACTTGTACAGCTTCCAAGAGATGCGTCTCTTCAAATTCTCACAAACAATATAAGGAAATGTCTCAACACTAGGTTTCTTCAACCTAGGGTTTTCCTGCCTACCCTACTATGTTACGGATACATAGTTAAGCTGTATGACTATTTTTCATATATTTTTTTTATAAAAATAATGTTCTTATAGAAACCAGCGAATAGTGGATAACAAGCAGCAACCGGGAAGCGTTTCTGAGGCTATAGAATACTTCGATCAGACTGCAACTTTGCTCGGTAAATTGAGAGCCGTTCAAAAGCAACTAAGAGAATATATCAGGTATAGATGTTTATTCCGGTTTCAAGCTTTGATTTAATAAAACTTTTTGTGTAGCGGAACTCAACACCGCGCTTGCCTAGTTACGAAGAAAAGAAATGAAATAATCTATTCTACCTAAGTGGGAAACGAAGCCACAAACTGTTTCTTATAGAGACACAGCGCCTCTGCTCTACGACGACAAAATTCTTTGCTATTTTTAAGCTATATCCGTGTTATATATATGTTAGGTAGTCGATTTATCGAGAATGCTTAGGATATATTGTTACATTACGTCAATACGAGGGTAAACTGAAAGTTTTTAGAACTGGTAACTTAAAAGCATTGTATTAAAAAAATAAGTTTAAATTTTGAAAATAGAACTCTTTACCAATAATATTGAGTATACATTTCATTCATTTGTCATTTGTTTTACGATTTGGCGGCAAATTGAAAATTTTCTGTGCATGTCAGAATGAATTTAAGCCGAGAAAATTTTCGTGCAATGATTTTTTATGACTTTCGATGTCATATAAGTCAACAAGAAAGTTATGATAGACTTCGATTGGCTTTTCACGATGAAGCCCCATCTCGTGCCACAGTTTACAACTGGTTTAATGAATTTAAACGTGGTCGAACTAATCTCACCGATGGTTTGCGTGAGGGACGGCCTTCTACAGCGACGACTGAAGATAATATCAGTGTTGTGCGGCGTATGATAGAGACTGACAAAAGAGTGACCTATCAGCAGATTCGGACAAATCTAGGCATAGATATGAGTCAAGTGCACAAAATCCTCCATGAACATTTAGCGGTCAGGAAGCTTTGTGCCCGCTGGATACCGCATAATTTGACCGAGGCTCAAAAACTTCGCCGTTTTGATTGGTGCCGAGAAATGATCCAAAAATTTAACGGAGGTGACTCAAATGCTGTGTTCGACATACTAACGGGTGACGAAAGCTGGATTTACTGTTATGATCCGGAAATCAAAAGACAGTCTGCTCAGTGGGTGTTTCCTACCGAAGAGTTGCCAACTAAAGTGAAGAGAGGTCGAAGTGTTGGAAAAAAGATGGTGGCCTCGTTCTCCGGAAAGACAGGTCATTACGCGACAGTTGTCTTAGAGGATCAGAAAACGATTAATGCAGAGTGGTACACTAACAACTGTTTGCCACTTGTCTTGGAAAAAGTTCGAGAGAAACGACCTTGCAGCAGGATCCTCCTTCATTACGACAATGCCTCGTCGCACACCGCCAGGCAAACGATCGACTATTTGGCGACCTTAGACGTGGAATTACTGGGTCACCCGCCGTATAGCCCCGACCTCGCATCCTGCAATTTTTATTTATTTCCGAAAATAAAAGAAAAACTTCTAGGAAAACATTTTATGGACGCCGAAGAAGCAGTGGCTGCGTTTCAAAACGCCGTTGAAGAGACCCCTAAGGCCGAGTGGGCAAGGTGTTTTTCTCAATGGTTCCATCGAATGCAGCGATGTATTGATGTAAATGGACGCTATTTTGAAAAGTTATAATAAAACTAATAACTTGCTAGAATGCTTAGTTTTTGATTTTCTAAGAACTTTCAGTTTGACCCTCGTATTCGTTATACACGTACAATCCCAGATCTAAGTACTTGTCATAAATCGTTAGTTATTTCCATTGGACAATTTTGTAATCATATAAGACAATATTATTAAATTTATGATCTCTTTTTATAGAGAGGGAGTGAACGAAAGCTTAAGAGATGCTCGCAGGAGTGAAGCGATTTGCGCTGGCATCCTCATATTGGTATGCGTTGTATCGCCTATAATCATAGCGTTGGTTCGTAACGCTGTGAACACAATACAGGTAAGTTGTAATAAGCACTAATATATACATAGAAAATAAAAATGGTTAAAGTTAGTAATTAAAGAAAAACATTTAAAGAAGTATAAGCATCAAATATTTCAATCATATTCGAACAAATATTCCTTATAATTGCATTAAATGACATAAATCATACAATAACTATACTGCAGGGTTTCCCTTCGTTTCCAGTCCAGTATAAATTTTCTTCTCTCTCAGACCCCTGAGAGGGGAGAGTGGAAACGGCGTCAGGGTTTTGGCCTCTGGCCGTTGTATCTCGCGACGTTGTAAATATGGACACGAATATAGGTTACGCCCAGGCCCGCGGTCCAGAACCATAAGAACCTAGTGTTAAGACACTCCGTTACTTAGTCCCTGCTTACTCCGTCCCCAATTTCCGCCGTTTTCGAGGTATTGCGTTTTGAGTGGCGGAACTCAACGCCGCGCTTTACCTTAGATGCCAGAGCGAAGAATATGGAAATAGAAAAATCCATCTTCTCCGACTGGGGATCGAACCTAGTAACCGTCACGTTACAGGCAGACGTTGCGCCTCTGCGCCACGACGGTCCTCAATATATAAACTCATTGTTTCATATAAACTCATTGCTTTTAAAGAGTTTATCATCTAAGAATAGAGAATATTCTGTATATATTCTGTATATATTTACAGGTGTATGCTCGAAACTTATCGGAGAAAGCCAGAGAATTAGAATATGAGAAGGAGTTGAGTGACTCACTTCTCTATCAAATGCTTCCAGCAAGTGTTGCGAAGCAATTGAAGCAAACTCAGCAGGTAGATAGTTTTTTCAGTACTATTAACCTAAACTTATTATAAATATTCCTTCGGTGAATTGATGGTATCCATGCGACGCGGGTTTAAATCCGTTGCTTTAAATTCCTTAATCTTTTCTTTCCTTTTTAATATCCTAAATATATATATATATATATATATATATATATATATATATATATATATATATATATATATATATATATATATATATATATATATATATATATATATATATATGTGTGAATTAATAATTTAAAAATTAAAAGAAACAACACTATTATTATTCTAACAAATCAACGGTAACCCACAACAGTAAGTCAACAATACGTCACATTTGATCAGTTCATTCATATTTACACAGCAACGCATATAGAAGTGTTACGTGTGTGTATAATAAGAATCATCCATTCATAAATGAATCATATTCGTTCATAAGTCGTGATACTTTGTTACGGTTTCCATTCATGGCTTTAATTGGTTAAAGGAAAAGTATATTTTTATTTTTAGTTTAAAGACTTAAAAATAGAGAATTTTACAAAAAAAATGCGTGTGCAAAATAAAAAAAAACACGCAGTTATTATTTTAACATTTGTATAAGTAAAAACATAGAGTAATACGTGTTTTGCGTCATAGCTGAGTCACTGAGAGGCAAAGAGGCGTTGTTTATTGGTTTGAATTTAAGATAATACATATAAAATGGTCAAACTCAACACCTGTCACACTTTATCTTGTTTATATTTAATTAAAATTTATAGTATATAAAAAATCTCCATTTCAACTTACAAATCATTTCTTTCTCTAACTTTAATTTATTAAGCACAAAACTATACAATATTTTAAATCTAAAATTTGTTTCTTAGATCTTATAATAAGTTTGACACATTAACTACAAAACTTAATCAAAAGGTCGTTTGCCTTTATGGAGAGGTTCCATGAATTGATCGTATTGTACGAAAATAGTATTACTGTTGGTTTCCTTTTACGCCATAAAATTTCTATACAAAATTCTTAATTAAAATTCTACAGAAAAATATTTTAAAAAATATTTCTATAAAAATATGTAGCTATAGTAACTTTTTTTTTTCGCGTTTAGAAAAGTAGGCAGAGGGGCATCGTAAGAACCTAGTGTTAAAACACTCCGCATCAACTTCCGGTCTTCTAAGGCATTGGGTGTAGAGTGGCGGAACTAAACGGCGCCTTGCTTGCCTTACATACCTTGTTACAATAGAAATAATTTATTTGAAAATCAAGCCCCTTCTACGATAACAGGCAGATGCTGTGAATCTTCCTTATAACGGTCCTCAATTATTCTCAATAATTCAATAATATATGTCTCGTTACTTGATATATAATATATATTTCTATATATATCTCATTTTCAAAGGAAAAACGTTTTCGTTCGAACGTTTTTCTCTCATAGATAATCCAAAGCACAAACAAAATAATTCTACAGAGAGTTTGACTTATGTCACTCAAGAACGTCAAAGTATGTATCGTTTATGTTAAATTTAAAAGTTTGCCTGTTTTACTTCAAAAAGTCGTTGCACCGAAGCGGACAGGACAAATTAATAAAAATTTATATGTAGCTTGATACGTATGGCTTAGTGGTCACTTGTAAACATTTCAGCGGCTTTCAATAGGCACAGGTTCAAATCGATCAAATTTTAAGACACTAAAATTAATATACTTAAAAAAAGTAAAAAGTAAATAAATTAATAAAGATAAATAATGAAAGTTCAGCGGGGTTTCGTATATTAAGTTAGTAAAAGGAAACCATACCTGCGTTATAACTTATAATTAAACTTTATTCTAACAGCAATTAATTTTAATATTATTCTTTTACGAAGTTTCAAGATGAAACAAGAATTTGTATAATAAAATACAAATTTAATCAAAAGTTTTTCTTTTATTGCTTAACAATCTAATTATTGTACGATGAAATTTTACATCTTACGTGGCTTCGCCGTGATTTTAGGTTCGACATCCGAGTCAATGAGTCATATTTATTTTTCTTCTCTAACAAGAAGTGCGGTGTTTAATTCCGTTATTCAATAACATTAGTCAATTAAGTCACAGAGGAACAAAGTGTCTTGACAATAGGTTAGTGTATAGTTTGCTATATACCAAGTACTGCGTTCTATGAAGCTGGGATAATCATGATGTTCTCTGGCGTGCTTAACTTACTTATTTTACTTACTAAGATAATTAAATTCGTATAGTTATTTAATATAGTTGTTACACACACACACACACACACACACACACACACACACACACACACACACACACACACACACACACACATACACACACACACACACACACACACACACACACACACACACAAATACACATACGCACGCACGCACACACACACAGGTACACGTTTTATCTCGCACTAGCAGGGTAAGCAGAGGGAACCGCAGAAACCGTAGATCCCTAGTGTTTAGACATTCCGTTATAGCATTTCGCCTTTTCGAGGCATTGCGTGGTGAGTAGCGGAACTCAATGATGCGCTTTTGCCCACGTGAAAGAAAATGAAAATGAAAAAGTCCATCTTCTCCAGGTGGGAATCGAACTCACAAACCCTCGCGCTTATAGAAACTGCGCCATTCGCCACGACGGTTATCATATAGTTGTTAATTTTTTAGCATCACGCTTTATCCCGCACATTGCAGGGTAGGCAGAGGGAAGACGAGACGGACAGACGTTGCGCCCCTGCGCCACGATGGTGCTTGTTAATAAATAATATTTTTAATTTAACTTTTTATTTAATTTGTTTTATATGACAAAACCCAACTTTTATCTTAAGGTCAAACTATTATTTGACGTTTGTATGACACTCTTCTAACTAAGTAAAAGGTTAATAAAAATTATTCTTTTTTTTCTCAAACCATCACTGAAAACTTACAATTTTCGCTACACATTTCAGGTACCAGCTGAGTTCTTTGCGTCTGTCACTGTATACTTTAGCGATATCGTCGGATTTACAGCCATAGCGGCCGTCTCCACTCCTTATCAGGTATATATGTATATACTTTTTTAAAGACATATGTAGGTGCATATGTTGTATCTACATATATCTCTATATAAGAAGGACAGTGCTTGTATCCACTTACTCATTACTTATATTTATATATTAATACTAAAATTACACAATAAGATATTAAAACTAAATATTTACTAAAATCATTTTTTTTTAATTATTTCTAGGTTATCAGTTTTTTGAATTCAGTATACAAACTGTTTGACGAAAGAATTGAATGTTACGACGTGTACAAGATTGAGACCATTGGGGACTCTTACATGGTCGCATCAGGACTTCCTGTGAGAAATGGTATTTATTTGTGTTTGAAATTTAAATATACGAGCTATATATAGCCTGCCATTTCCTTTTTGTGGACTATAGTGCTAAATAATTTTTATTTTTCCTATAGTAATCAAGTAAACTTATCCTATTACTGCTCGTCAAAACATTCCAACAGTCCTATATATGAAATGTGAAAATATTCCATTTACTGGTTTCGTTCTAAATTAAATCAACCCACCTAATCATAATTAAATTGACACGAGTATTTTTCTAACGGAACTTTAAACATACAACTAAAGCGCTTACGTTCGTCCACTACGCCACAGGCCAGGCTAATGGGCCTCATATACATTTTAATTAGCTTTTTGTTCTATCATTATCTACTATTATGTCTTCACGCTTTATACTGCACATGGCAAGATCGAGGGAGGGAACTGCAGGAACCAAGGAACCCAGTGTTAAGACACTTCGTTGCTTAGTCCCCGCTTCCTCCTTCCCCTCTTTTTCGAAACATTACGTGTTGAGTGTCGCCACTCAACGGTCCTTTTTTATTGTTTTAATAAATTGTATGATTTTATATATATATATATATATATATATATATATATATATATATATATATATATATATATATATATATATATATATATATATATATATATATATATATATATATATATATATATATATATATATATATATATATATATATATATATATATATATATATATATATATATATATATATATATATATATATATAGATATATATATATATATAGATATATATATATATATATATATATATATATATATATATATATATATATATATATATATATATATATATATATATATATATATATATATATATATATATATATATATATATATATATATAAATTGTTTTGATATTAAAGGCAATAAGCACGCAACGGAAATAGCAAGCATGGCTTTGGAGTTACTCGAAGCCACCTCCATGTGTCGACTGCCGCATCGGCCAGATCAGGTACTTAGGTAATATTGGTCTCAGTGTTCCAGCTTGGTTTGCTTCTCAAGATAGACAACATACTTGCATTAGCTTAGTCTATATCTACGTAAAAAATGTTGCGATTACATCGTGTCGTATGATTTGCTTAATAATTTGCAATACATTGTTTTCATAGCATTGACCTAATACCATTATCAGCACAACACAAAATTTTAAGCTTTTTTGTTGAAGATTTTTTATTTTTTTATTTGTTTTCAACTGACTCAAAGTTTTGGGCGTATTTACCTAATTTTTTATTAGACGCAAAAAAATTGCCATTTATTCCCAAGACAATTATTTCAGTTTGACTCAGCAGCTTTTATTTTTCGAGCTTTTTTCTTAATTTACACTATATAACTTTTACAGTGGTTTATTTTATATATAGACGCTATGTATGCGAAGTGGTATTCATACGGGTCCTTGTGTCGCCGGCATCGTTGGTACTAAGATGCCCCGCTACTGCCTCTTCGGCGATACTATCAATACTGCTAGCCGTATGGAGAGCACGGGAGAACGTAAGTTGGTCGTAGTATAAGAAGTTGTTAATTACCGTCGTGGCATAGAGGCGTAAGCGTCTGCCTGTAAACACGACGGTTTGAGGGTTCGATTCCTGTTCGGCGAAAGTGGATTTTTCTATTTCCATTTTCTTCGCTCTGGAAATTAGGCAAAGCGCAGCGTTGAGTTTCGCTACTCATCACGCAATGCCTTGAAAAAGGCGGAAAGCGAGGAAGGAAAAAGCAAGAACTAATGTCCTTAACACTAAGTTCATATAGTTCCTCCACTTTCCTCTGCCTACCCTGCAATATGCGGGATAAAGCGTGAAGCTAAACAAAATTGTTAAGTATTTGAGTTTATCCATCTTTTAATATCGCATTGTATTAAAATCAGAAATATTTCTCTATAGAACCATACATAATATTTTCTTTTAAATTATTATATTTTTACTCCATTTATATATATATATATATATATATATATATATATATATATATATATATATATATATATATATATATATATATATATATATATATATATATATATATATATATATATATATATATATTTATATATATATATATATATATCGATGCAGCTATGAAAATTCAAATATCAGAGGATGTGAAACGAGCTTTAGACAAAACCGGGAAATTTATTACAACACCACGTGGAGTCGTCGATGTCAAGGCAAGTTTACTCACATACGTCCATTTCATAACATTTTTATGAATCGTACCTAGTGGAATAGGTGTTATTGTTTCCTTTTTGTTGCTTTGAGTGGTGGAATTTAACGCTAATAAGCTATTTGTTCTTGAAAAATTCATTCTAAATTGTATATAATATATTTTCCTCTCATATTCCAGACGCAAATGAAGCCAGAATTACGGTAGGAAAGATTTTGCCTATCGCTTAGCATAACTCAACACCGCCTATTGACTTAATTATGAAACTCACTAAAAGGACAAACAGACACGGATTTGAAACCAACTAAAATACTTAGAGAAAAACATAAAAATTTAAACGCAGCAGAATTTAAACCTCATTGCTCAGTGGTGAGAGCGCTTGCGCGGTTTGAAGGGGGTGCGGGTTTGAGTCCCGCTACGTTCAAGTTTTTTTATGTTGTCCTTTAGGATTTTTTTCTATCCTCAGTGTTCACACTTTAAAAAGTCATAAAAATACCAACTAAAATAGTTGCACATTCGCGTCTGAGTTAATTGAGTCATTTTGTCCTAAGTAGGTCAAGTTCATACACAAAAGTTTCTTGAAACTATAATCATAAAATAGTTCATACATTTAAAAATGTCATACATTTGCACACATTCCACCGTTTCTGCGATTCATTTGTCACATTTAGTCTTTGATTTAAAAAGCCTTCTGCATTTTAACAAGTTTACGCGGATGTTGTGGGATTTTCCAGAGAAAGTTGTTTTAAAATTGTTTTGATCGTCTGTAATACTTTAGTTAATAGTTTGTAATATTACATTTTGGAGAAGGCATAATGCTATAATCAACTCGCTACGGTTTCTCTAGAATTAAATTAAATAATAAATTCAATTATTTTTTGGGCTCTACTAATAAGAATTTGCTTTGTTTTGTTGTTGTTACGTTGGTTTCATGACATTGCACAATGTTCTCTTGAAACAAGTATTTCTCCCTATACTGTAAATTCTCTTTAATATGGGGGGGAATACTTATGGGGGGTAATCCCCATAAGTTTGAATTCTTAATTTTATTTAAATTTTTATTGAAACTCTTAATTTAAACTGGGAAACCCCTTTCGTAATCCTTGGTCATAACCACGTGTTGTGTAATACGTAATAATTGAGTCACGATACGTCATTTTATTGTATCGTGTCAAGGCCGTGAAGGCCGACGTTGTAGGTGGAACAGAAAAGATCATCGACCGCAAGTGCATTGTCAGTCATTGCTATAATTATTGAGGTATGATGACTGACAAATTTTGTCTGACTATCAAATAATTCCATTCTTACATACGTACATTACATGCAAACGACGGTTTTTGATTCGATTCCTACCAGGGGTTAATATTGGAATTATTTTGCTGTAGTAACAACGAATGGTCTTATAACAAGGATTCTTAAGCATAATATCAGGTATTACAAGAGATCTAAAGACTATTTATTTAAATTGTTGATATTTATTTTTTTTCCATATATAGTAATCCGAGAGCAGTGTTGATTCACATATACAATATATCTCCTTCTTCTTCTTCTTCTTCTTCTCTTTACTAATGGCGTTTCGAGCGTGCCAAAATATATCTCAACAAAAAAGTGAATCACAAGTAAAAATGAGAAAAAAAATACAAAAGTTTTTTATAAGTACATAATAATATTTAAGTTAAATAATTAATTGAGTGCCAAAATATTACTTATATGGCTCAGTCGTTAGAATTCTTGCATGGTTCGCAAGAGGGCGCGTGTTCAAATTTCACTGCGTTAAAGTTTTTATATGTTTTCTTTAAGTATTTTTAATATATATCATATTATAGGGCAAAGGTGAAATGACGACATATTGGCTAAATGGCAGAACGGGACCGTCTCCAGTTAGGCCTACTGCTTCCCTGGACTGCACGCCCAGTTTCCTCGCCAGGATCCATCAAGGAAGAACCTCCCCGAGATACCAGGATAACAGAAATTACTAAGACGTACATTAAAATAATAATATTATATAGAGTAACATTAGTTTTCATTAAAATAAGTGGATGTTAATATATGTTTGTGTTTGGTCAAATTAAATAGTTTCTAAAAAAATTATATATTCATTTTAATTATACTTGTAGAAAAATAAAACTTTATTTAATACACTACTTACTGCTTTAAGTTTCTTATAATAATTCTTAGAACGGAGCACCGTTCTCTGCTCTCCGCTCCATATTAAGACATGGTTTAGTTCGCTTTACTTTTTACTTTTTTTTTTATTCAATTCCATTAATAATAATGTTTATACGTACTTCAATCAATTCATATACAAATTATAAATAATTCAAAAAAAGTTAAGCTCTATACCTCATTCCATGTAACGAGAAACTATCATCTCCGCTTTGACCTCACATACGGCTACATCAAAACGATTAAAGTGACGTAACATATCCTATAAATAACCTTCGTCCAAAAATTG
Organism: Dione vanillae; assembly: GCA_037178615.1. NCBI lineage: Eukaryota > Metazoa > Arthropoda > Insecta > Lepidoptera > Nymphalidae > Dione > Dione vanillae. The sequence goes on along the minus strand of JAZFAU010000138.1, from coordinate 1,224,316 downwards.
ACCATCCAACACAAATATATTTATCAATTCAATTCAATTCTTTAGTTTCTGCTATATATTATTAAAATATAGTGTATTTCTAGATTATTAATAACCTAGTTACTTTATAGGGCCTTTTTAGAATATGAATATTTTATATATATATATATATATATATATATATATATATATATATATATATATATATATATATATATATATATATATATATATATATATATATATATATATATAATAAACTTGTCTTAGAGTTATTAAGTAGTCATAATAATTTTTACATATTAGTTTCGTTTAAATTTCATTTATTGTAAAAATATTGCATTAATATATAATAATACAAAATACTTATAATTAAAATTCATTGATAGTACATTTTTTTAAATAAATATTTAAAACAAATAATTAATATAGTCTAATTTATACAATACAAATTAAAGCCTTTGTATGTTTTATTTTAACAAAATATTTTAATAAACAATAACTTAAAGACTAAAAATCCAGTTATTATTCTAAGCTTCTTTAGAGAGTATAAAAAATTGCTTAATTTAATTACACTAATGTCATTTTTTTTACCACGAGGACTCCAATAATATTGAAGCAGAAAAAAATTATATCTAATAATATTTTTTTTCATATATACAAATAGACTTTAGAATCACAAGAATTGACTTATTTATTTAGTATATTGAGTATTCGCTCAGTAAAAAAGACAACACAGCAAAAAACCCAAGAATAAAATTTTAAACTAAGCTAGAATCGAACCAGTAGCTTTTGAATATCGTCTTTGATGATATACCCAAAGAGCCATACGCATTACACATTTTCTAAACGTTCCCAACCCTATGTAGTTTAAAGACTTTACATGTGGCGTAATTCAACGCCGCGCTTCGTCCTATCAGTCTTGATTATGAACATTAAATAATTTATATAACGTGTTTATAATTAACACGTGAACAGGTACGTAGTGTTAGCCTCGCTCGATGTCATCACAGTGTCTTTCAAGTGAAGCTGGCTGCGCGAAACTAGTCTATTGGTCTTCCTCTAACCTCTTATCTAAAACAAGAATAATAAGAATCTTATATAATATTGAAAATTGATTGGAAGTAGCGAAACGAAGCATCTTAGCACTAAGATGTTTTGTCTAATATATGGTATATAGGTAAATTATTATATATTATTGGTATATAGGTATATTTTCTATACTAGAAAGACAACAACACTTTGTATACCGCCTCTTAATTGTTTACTTGGCCTAGCCTCTTGAATTAGTACTTTCATTATAGAACGAAGAGATTTTTGAAGAGGTCACATGGCAGGATAGGCAGAAGGAACTGCAGGAACCATAGGAACTTATTGTCAAGACACTCCTTTGCTCAGCCTCTGTGTTGTTCGTCCCCGCTTTCCAACTTTTTCGAAGCATTGCGTTTTTTATATATAAAATAGTATTTTCTATATATATTAAAATAAACATAATATATAATCATTGCACTCACCAATTTCCCTTTAGGCATGCATTTTCTGTAATGACGCGTTGAACCTTTAGCACATTTGTAGACGCCTAGAACACCTCCATCCTTTTTTACACTAGAAAAGGATTCTCTGTGCAATGGCTTGCTTTCAACGAAATTATTTAATAGAAGGCCAAAGATACACAGAAACACAATACAATTTAAAGCCTTCATGATGACCGATTCCTTAAATATTTAGTAACGTACAAGTACTATTTAAGTTCGATATAAGGAAAATGGTGTTATTCGCGCTGCGTCTGGTGACGAACTAATGATTTTGATACATATGAACGCTTTAATACCAGTATATGATTCAAAATGTATGATGACGTGAAATACGTAACAGGCCGTGCCAGACCGCATTTACAGTTTAGATTGCCTGAAGTTTGTTTTTATGTATTATACCATATAGGGTAAAATAATTTGTACGTCCACATTCCACATAGGCATCGAGAACCTAATGTTGTCTAAACTGCGCTTCATTCACCAGAGCGTACAAATAACAATAACTGATTCCTCAAGAGGTTTCAGACGCAGTCAGGCAGACTAGCTAGTCATAGACTATACGAATTATAAAAACAAGAAAAAATATCGGTCAAGCGCGAGTTAAAGTCGTCCAACACTCTTATTAATTTTATGATTCTAATGGCCAATTTCACTTTAAATTTACACAATCACAGAATATGGTAGTTTAATCAGGTCTTTATCTCGTAAATATTCTTTGAAATACATACACATTACATATTAGGGAAATATTTCCCATCTGGAACTTATTAGTTGTTAGAAAAACAGGCTCTAAGGTACTAGGAAGTACAGATACAAAAGTTTGTAAATTTAGCTTTACACGTGAATGAACTAATTTTGTATGAAATTATCAACACCTATAAGGTTTGTATTGTTTTTTTTATTATAGTCGTGATATTACATATAGCATGATCCTAATCTCACGTATGGTCAGAAAATTGAATTCTTAAATCTTTATATATTTAGATTTTCCTTAAATTGTTCAAATTTTTTAAATATAAAAGGATGTAACTCCACATCCTGCTTGGATTGACCATGATCATTTAGTCAATACGTGGCAATTTAGGACATAACCGGATCTTGCATTCCATAGAACATTTTCTACCATAATACTGCAATACTGATATCGCTGCTTAGTCAAAATAAAAGCATTTCTATGGTTCCATTATGCAAAGTAATAGTTAGTTAAATATTTTCAAAAATTTGATATCTATATATAAACTTTACACCTTATGATTCATACTTGTAATTTTTACTCAGACTGCCATTTTACCACATTTCAAAATGTTATTAAATAAAAAAGTATGTTGAGGACCGTCGTGGTGCAGAGGCGTGGCGTCTGCTTGTAAGCACTACCTGTTAGTGGGTTCGATTCTATTTAGGGGAAGATGGATTTTTCATTTCCTTTTTCTTCGCTTTGGCAATTAGACAAAGCGTTGAGTTTCGACTCGAAAAAATATGAAAAGTGTTAGTAACACTAAGTTCCCAAGGTTCCTGCGATTCCCTCTACCTACTCTGCTATGTGCGGGATAAAGCGTGAAGTTAAAAAAAAAAAGAAAAAGAAACTAAGTCGTGACAAGTGTAGCCTAGAATTGTAAAGTTTATATATAGATATAAAATTTTCTAAAATATTTAATTAACTATTACTTTGCATAATCGAATCATATAAATGCTTTTATTTTGACTAAGCAGCGATATCGTAGTATTGCAGTAGACAGAAAATATTCTATGGAATGCAGGATCCGGTTATGTCCTAAATTGCCACGTATTGACTAAATGATCATGGTCAATCCAAGCAGGATGTGGAGTTACATCCTTTTATATTTAAAAAAATTTGAACAATTTAAGGAAAATCTAAATATATAAAGATTTAAGAATTCAATTTTCTGAGCATACGTGAGATTAGGATCATGCTATATGTAATATCACGACTATAATAAAAAAAACAATACAAACCTTATAGGTGTTGATAATTTCATACAAAATTAGTTCATTCACGTGTAAAGCTAAATTTACAAACTTTTGTATCTGTACTTCCTAGTACCTTAGAGCCTGTTTTTCTAACAACTAATAAGTTCCAGATGGGAAATATTTCCCTAATATGTAATGTGTATGTATTTCAAAGAATATTTACGAGATAAAGACCTGATTAAACTACCATATTCTGTGATTGTGTAAATTTAAAGTGAAATTGGCCATTAGAATCATAAAATTAATAAGAGTGTTGGACGACTTTAACTCGCGCTTGACCGATATTTTTCTTGTTTTTATAATTCGTATAGTCTATGACTAGCTAGTCTGCCTGACTGCGTCTGAAACCTCTTGAGGAATCAATTTTTGTTATTTGTACGCTCTGGTGAATGAAGCGCAGTTTAGACAACATTAGGTTCTCGATGCCTATGTGGAATGTGGACGTACAAATTATTTTACCCTATATGGTATAATACATAAAAACAAACTTCAGGCAATCTAAACTGTAAATGCGGTCTGGCACGGCCTGTTACGTATTTCGCGTCATCATACATTTTGAATCATATACTGGTATTAAAGCGTTCATATGTATCAAAATCATTAGTTCGTCACCAGACGCAGCGCGAATAACACCACTTTCCTTATATCGAACTTAAATAGTACTTGTACGTTACTAAATATTTTGAGGAATCGGTCATCATGAAGATTTTAAATTATATTGTGTTTCTCTGTATCTTTGGCCTTCTATTAAATAATTTCGTTGAAAGCAAACCAGCTAAGCCAAAACAGTTTGGAGGTGCTCTACGCGGCTACAAATGTCCTGAAGGAGAAACACTTCATTTCGGACTATGTCATAAATGGGTGAGTGCAATGCTTATATATTGTGTTTATTTTAATATATATAGAAAATATGATTTTATATATAACAAACTCAATGCCTCGAAAAAGGCGGAAAGCGGGGACGAAGAAAGCAGAGACCAAGCAACGGAGTGTCTTAACGCTAGTTTCCTATGGTTCCTGCAGTTTCCTCTGCATACCTTGCGTATATATATATATATATATATATATATATATATATATATATATATATATATATATATATATATATATATATATATATATATATATATATATATATATATATATATATATATATATATATATATATATATATATATATATATATATATATATATATATGTATATATATATATATATATATACATATAGGTATATATACTCCGTTTCGCTATTTCCGCTCAATTTTTTATATTATATAAGATTATTTTCTTCTTTCAGAAAGACGCTAGAAGAAGATTAATAAACTAGTTTCGTGCAGCCAGCTTCACTTGAAAGACACTGTGATGACATCGAGGGAGTCTAATACTATGTACCTGTTCACGTGTTAATTATAAACGCGTTTAATTAAATAATTTCTTTTTTTTATTTGTATATATGAAAAATAAATATATTTAGGTATAATTTTCTTCGGCTTCAATATTATTGGCGTCCTCGTGGCTAAGTTAGGCAGGATCTGCTTATAAACAGGATGGTTGCAGGTTTGATTTTAAGCTGGGATAATAAATTATTAATATGGACAGTATCATCTCTGTAAGAACAAGTTCAAACTTAAGTTCCGCCACTCGACATTACAATGTTGGAGAAAAAAAAGTGACATTAGTATAATTAAATTAAGCATTTTTTTTATACTCTCTAAAGAAATTTAGAATAATAACTGGATTTTTAGTCTTTAAGTTATTGTTTATTAAATTATTTTGTTAAAATAAAACATACAAAGGCTTTAATTTGTATTGTATAAATTAGACTATAATAATTATTGATTTTAAATATTTATTTAAAAAAATGTCCTATCAATAAATTTTAAATATGAATATTTTGTATTATTATATTTTAATACAATATTTTTACAATAAATGAAATTTAAACGAAAGATATATGTGAAAAATTATTATGACCACTTAATAACTCTACGACAAGTTTATTATATATGTCTTTATAATAATATACAAAAAAATAATATTAAAATATTCATATCATTTATAATTTATATACGAATTAATTGAAGTACGTATAAACATCATTATTAATGGAATAAATTATTATTATTATTAATGTAATAAGCAACTATATATTGGTTAAAATTACTCTCATCTATAACTACTTTCATATAAGGATAAAACAAAGTTTTGTCGATGATTCGACATTGGAAACAACCATACATAGTTGGTTTTCTTTAGATACTCCCTGTATATATAAATATCGCTTAGGAATCGAAATCACTACCAACAAGTAAACAACTCGTCACTGTACTGCTAGTATAAAATATAAATGTCACTTTTCAGTACTCTAAGCATTTTAGTCTAGTTCTTAAGCTTAAAATATTATTTTTATTGTAATTATATAATTAAACACAATTATATAATTGAAATTGTTTCTTTTTAAACCGTTTACGAAAAAAAAATTTTAATCTTAAAAATTTTCTACAAAGAAATCTACTTTATTTCCTATTTCATTGAATGGCATGTTTATTTCGTTGCTTTCCATAAATTTGATCTAGACCCATTGTAATGTATGTAATATGCATACGACCCCATAGAACCTATTGAGTTACCTATTTAATAGTCTATTCTCGTATTTAGTTAACTAGAATTTAGTTTGTATGACAGCATCTTTATTTATATTTTTCGTATGTCTAAGGAAAGTTGAATGTGAATGTGTCATACATAGTACAAGCAAAATGTCATTTAAATACTTTTTAAATTCTACCAAAAGCAACAGTTATTAATTGCCAAGGATTATCAATATGTTTTATTCCCTTTCAGTTATTTTTCGCTAGTTAGAGGGTACTTCAAACGTGAAAAGTAGTGGTTATACCTTTCTGCGTTTCGAGGATATAATATAATAATATAACATGTTGAGCGGAAGTCAACGCCGTACAAGCCAAAGGCTTTTTGCTACTCTCTGCCTACCCTGCTATGTGCGGGATAAAGCGTGAAGTGAATATATATATATATATATATATATATATATATATATATATATATATATATATATATATATATATATATATATATATATATATATATATATATATATATATATATATATATATATATATATATATATATATATATATATATATATATATATATATATATATATATATATATATATATATATATATATATATATATATATATATATATATATATATATATATATATATATATATATATATATATATATATATATATATATATATATATATATATATATATATATATATATATATATATATATCAAAAAAATGTATAAAAAGAGCTGTAGGCAACCGTAAATGTGTAATTTAGTACTTATTTCTCTGCATTTAAGCTACTAAAACGGCCTATCTTGAGGCGGCAATAAATAAATAAGGTTACATAGGAAGTTTTTAAAGATCAGCCTATATACAGACATTATTAACGCTAATTTTTAATTAGATACAGTTCCCATAAAATATATAATTCTTTTATAATATATATATATATATATATATATATATATATATATATATATATATATATATATATATATATATATATATATATATATATATATATATATATATATATATATATATATATATATATATATATATATATATATATATATATATATATATATATATATATATATATATATATATATATATATATATATATATCACTTTATTCTGGAATTGTCATGGTAATTAAATGATGCCAAATTGTCAAATGTGTCAGGACCATAAAGTAGAGTAAAGCAAACTAAGCTGAATGAGTATTGATCGCTCTCTCCTTTGATCATTCTCCTTCTCCTTTATTATATATTCGTGATAGTTTTTTAGCTTCATCTTATATGCTGCTGGGTAAGCCGGTAAATATAGTGTTAAGACACTCTGTTCCCTGCCTTGCGATATTTAACACATTGTGTATTGAGTGGCGCAACTCAAAGCATTCTTTGATTCTTAGCAGCTCTTATCTCGTTCATAGCAGGATTAGTAAAAGGAACCACAGTAACCGTGAGAACTTGTGTTAAGACACTCCGATCCCTGCTATCCGCCCTTTCGAGGCATTGCATGTTAAGTGGTGACTCAACGACACGCTTGATGTTCAATCATCATGATTCGTTGAGATCGCACGTATCAATATTGCGGAACTGAATTAATCACATATTTTTTGGACAGACCTTTATTATACTTAAAGCAGGGAGCAGAGTGTCTTAACACTATGTTCCTACGTTTCCTGCGATTCCCTCTGCCTAATCTGCCATGTGCGGGATAAAACGTGAAGCTATTTAATTTTTTTCTTTTAAAATTCAATTTGTTTACATCCAATTTGGTTTTTTAGCATTTTATAATATTTACTTAATAAATTTATCTACACATCTTTAAAATTGTTAGATAAGAAATATATTATTTGGTTAGTTATTTAAATAGATTTCGAAAATCAAATGTATTTAACCACACAAAAATAAATGGAAATAATTATTATTTGCCTATATAAAGTTGGTATTGGTTGGTTAGTTGGTATGGGTTCAACTTCAACTCAGGGCAATATTAATTTCTTCGTTTACTAACAAGATAAAAATGTGTCATTATATTCCACCATTTAACACACTGTGTTATTATCAATCTGAAAAATCTAGAAGCGGGATACGGAGTGCTTAAACATTACATTCCCTCTGCTTTCCATCCTGTACACTTTTTTTTTAGGGTTCCGTAAAAAAATAAATAAAACGGTTCACTCGTGTTACTGTCCGTCCGTCCGTCACTGCCAATTTTGTCTGAATCTACTAGACCGAATCAGGTGAAATTTGGCAGGAAGGTGTAATGCCCTGACCCTAACACAGATGTGTAACGTAAAAAATATTTTTTTGAAATAAGGGTAATTTTCGGGGGATAAATTAGATAATTATAAAAAAAAATTTCGAACCTTACTGAGTCATATATCAAATGAAAGGGCTTGTTATCAGGAACTCGAATATATCTTTTTTAAAATAAATAGTTTCGATGATATTCATGAAAAAAGCCGAAAATTGACCATTAACCCGCCCCCCCCCCCCTAATCTCTGAAACTACTGGGCCGAAAAATTTGAGAAAATAACTGAACATAGTTTATGGCTTGTCGATTACAGGAAAACCTATAAGGATTTCATAAATTGAAAATAAAATGGTAAATTCAATAAGAAATGTTTTTAGGGAAAAAACTTTTCAGGGAAAATATTTCACTATATTGTGTACGGAACCCTTTCGACGCAAGTTCAACTCGCACTTGACCGGTTATTTTTAATTTAATTAACTCTACAGACGCTTGGTGCGTACCCTTTTTTAACTTATACTATATGTTCTTATCATAAATATTGATTATATTAATATTAATACATAATATATAGAATTAATATTTATCATAAAGAACTCGTATCTTTACATTGTTTTTTATATTTAATATTACTTAGAACTAAGGCTATGGCTGATAAGCGAATAACATAAGTTCATACATTCCATTTTTGGCGTTATAAATAAAATTTAATTATATAATAAATTAAGGTCACTTAATGGTGGGGTCACACAATAATTACAAAAAATAAGCTTTGATGTGACTTATACGTTAAATATTAGGGGATGTCCGCTATAATGGAAGTTGTGAGCGCTGCGTTCCCATCTTTCATGGCCATCTTCAAGTTGTACTCCACAATGCTTTTAGTTGTTTCGCCCGTCGCTTTACGAATTATTCTTATGACTGCATCGTCTTTGCCCTCGCTGTAGTAGGTGCAACTGTTAGCATTGCTACGACCGCATGTGAAAAACTATCATGTAGTTGCAGCTTGGCCGACTTACTGCCAAGGACTACGACAGGCCAGACTGCTGATCAGGCCCAGAGCCTGAACAACCGGACAGGCCTATACGTGTTAGAGCGTGAAGCTAAAAAATACATAGTTTCAGGAAACACCACCCACAGTACATATATGGTATTACTGTAACTGTAATACTGACAGTCAATCTGTGATCTCATACTAAAGTTCTATGTCGTCACACATACTGAGTCAAACATTGGTATAAAAGCATTCGCGTGTGTCAAATTCATTAGTACTTATCGCGACTCAGCAATGATATGACTAATTTCTTTACATTCTTCACGTAGTTTAATAATTCAATAGTATTTTGTATAAAATTGTAAATTTAAGTGATAATTGAAAAATCGATCTCTTATATCGTAAATAATATGAAGACTGTATATTTTATCGTGTTGCTGTGTATCATGGGAATTCTTGTACAGGATTTTGTTGAGAGCAAGCCATTACAAGCACCTAAAAGTCATGGAGGTTTTATGAATGCACACCACAAATGTGCTAAACATACGAAACGCAAGGCGAGACGATGTATGCCTATCCGTGACCAAACCGTAAGTGAAATTTTTATATATTATTGAACATTTAACTATTACTTATAATATATTGATATATGTGTATAGATATACAATATATGTATGTATATATTTTTACTTCTTTTTCAGATAAGGCGCTAGCTTAAACAGAAGGCGAGTTTATTTTGAAGGGGATAAATAGCTCAGTTACAACGAAAGAGTCTAAATTGTACAATGTACCTGATAACATATTTATTACGAACGTGTAATATAAATTATTTATTTTAGTTTTAAAATTATAAAAACAGTTAAGTTTTGCCACATGCAATGTATATGGAATGAGTGAAGAATGGATGTAATTTATATGTATGTTAAAATTATAAGGCTATTAAAGTTATTAAAAAAATACTCATTTGCTTGATTGAACACGCTACCTTAACTAAATAACTATTCTTTTAGGAAAGGGCTATAGCCTCCAAAAATATAGTACGTATAGCCTATAAGCTATATTACATTTACCTTAGAAATATAACATAATTTGATGATTACTTATTCACGTTTGATCACTCTGGTGAGAACATTTCGGATGTTATAGTTTTTTAAGAATTTTTAATTTATTGTTATTTTATTTAATTTATTTTGTATACTATTTAAATATTGTGATATTCATGTACAATAAATGATAATGAATTCAAACGTGCTATGTATGATCATTATAATCTGATAGTACAAGTTATGTATATGGCGTGCTCGAAGCGCCATCAATTAAAAAAAAAAGAATAATAAGATTAGTTGCAAACGTTTGCACTAAAAAAATACTTCATAAATCTTATGCTGAGCAAATAATTATCATTATATATTATAAATATTTCAATTTTTTTACTGATGAAAGCTTATAAAATTCCTCGAAAAATGCGGGAAGCGGGGACGGATAAAGCAGTCACTATGTAACGGAATGTCTTAACACTAGGTACGTGCAGTTTCCTCTGACATGTGCGAGATAAAGCGTGAAGCTAAAAAAAATATTACTATTATTATTATTATTATTCAAATAGGATCGGTTAACAATAGTAAACAAAGCAAATTACATAAAAATAATAACTTTTTAATCTGAATTTCTAATTTCAATATAATTGATATGCCATCTAACAATGTTCTTTAATAATTATTATTATTATTTATTTAATAATTATTATTTCTTTAATTATTATTAATAATTATATAACAAGAACCCAATAACCTTCGTCCTCCGTTCTCCGCTTTGAGGCAATTGGACTAACTGATGTGACTTGGAGTGACGAAATTTTTTAATTAATATTAACATTCAAAAAAATTTATAGGCACAGACCTCAATATTTTTGTCCTTATCGTTACAATGATATGCAGTAACTATATTCTAGAGATTCTGACGTATGACGTCATAGTGCATGACCAAAGTCCCATAACCATGAGCTTATAATAAAGTATCCGCTACTGAGTACAACACTAATCGACAAAGCTTTTAAAAAGCTTAGAGCTTAAAGAATTCAGTTTAGTTATTTTAGCATTTGCCAATTTTTTTTTGGCAAAAAAAAAATACTTTAAATAAGCAATATGTAGATGTACCTTGCCGTGATGCAATGGCACAGCCTGGTGATTAGGAGTTCGATTCCTACTCGTGAAAATAAAATATATCATTTTCTCGTAGCATGACAAAGCTCGGCATTCAGTTAAGCCATTTGTGTAGACACAGTAGTGTCTAAGCACTATATTTCGTCTGCCAACGCCTCTTATTTTTTTTTTTATTCCACTCAAAAACGTAGTGTCTTCAAACTTGGTCATAAAATGAGAGACTGATTTAACATTGGATTCAAACATGCCTCATATTGGCTTGTACAAATAAAAAAAATAGAATACAGAGAAGATAATAAAACCAATTATTAAATTTAAATTTAATTTATTAGACAGAAAAATTCGATTTCGTCTCGTTGTACAGTATATAACAGAAATTACATATACTAACTTCATTAACTTGATGATACTATATACATTTGAAAAACTGTTACAAACGATTAGAGGAAAAATGTTAACAAATATGCTTACCAGTCGTTAAGTCATATAATTTAAGGAACAAAACTATCACAAAGTCATTTATTTATTAACTTTTTAATTATTTTTGTATTATTTTTATCGAAAGTAGTGACAAAACACTCTACTCTCCCCTTTCGATCCATTTCAAGACAACATCTGTCAATTAGTGAGTGACAGTTGAAATTTAAGTTCATTGACACGAACAAATGTCAAATTTTTTTCAACGTTTTTTTTTAATTTATAATTCATTTAATTAAAAGTTCCAACACATTCTGATCGTAGTCCTCAAGACGTAAGCACGGCGGGCTCTCTATCACCATCTCGCCAACTTTGCCGACCAGCCAGAATGTCTCCATAGGACCTTTACCCTAAAACATATACATTTAGAAATATAGAAGTATATAATTTTACATAAATAACTTTTAGGAATCGTTTTGGGTAGTTTTGCTTTTTCAAGCCTCTAATCAGTAGCTTATAGTTTTGATGCACATCCGGATCAAAAAGCTTTGTGACGAAATTGATATTTCATCATAACATTTGTTATATTACATTTTCACACAATTTAACTAATTATTATTTTTAATTTTACACTTTAACTTTCAAAATAAGTGACACATAAACACTTAAGTTTTATTTTCAATTACATACACCTTTTATGTACATGCTTCAACCTGCACATAGCAGGATAGACTGAACCGTAATAACTATATAAACCTGTTGTTAAGACACTCTGTTTCCCGTTGTCCGCCTCTATGAGGCATATCGCAGCAAGCTCGGCGTTGAGATCCACCACTTAACACATATACGTGTTAAGTGGCGGATCTCAACGCCGGCCTTTACCTAGTTGCCAGAGCGAAGAAAATGGAAATTAAAAGTCAATCTACCTTGAGTGGGAAATGAACCCACCAATCGTCGTGTTTATAGGCAGACGCCACGCCTGTACGCCACGACGGTCCTAATACTACAATATTTACTTCGCCTATGTCTATGTTTTCTTCAACATAATATGGATAAATTTGTAATCTTTCATCTCTTATTCATCACCCGTCCATCCTAGCAGCTTAATTATAAGTCCTGTATTTTATATTTCAATACCACCTCCGAAGAATTATGACAGATATTGAATATTATTAACAAATTCTTTTCATTTTGCTTCTCTATAAGACAATATTTAGAATCTCCTGACTCAACGCAATAAGTTCAAGAAATAAAGAGCTAAGTGTTTTAACATTCTCTAAAAAAAAAGTACACCTTAAAATGTAGAGCTGCTAAATACCTTGTTTTAGGTCATTATTAAATTGAATCGTTGTTACTGAATAGGTTATATTACCTGTACATCTACCACCCCCCTGGATTCTATTATATAGTTCCCAATTTCGTCCAACGCCGCTTTTGTTGTTTGCGATATGTGAATCTTCATTGCTGCAATCAAGACAAAATCGAATCAAGACACTTAAATCAAGCTTTCGTCAATTAGAGCAAAAATAATAGTAGCAATTTCTGATTACATATCATTTCTAAATGTAATTTTTGAACTAATTTTTATTTTCCTTATATATATGTATACTATATAGTAAAGAATATCTTAAATCTGTTAAGCAGTCGTTTGAAACACAATTTTGTCATATGGGTACAGTGGATATTTGATAATAATGTCATTGATTACGGAATTGATTATAAAATCATCATTGGTGGAATAATATAATGTATTTTTTTTAAGATATACTCCATCTATACTACAAAAAAATAGCCAATTACTTACGTTCCCCCGTACTCTCCATACGACTAGCTGTATTGATTGTGTCTCCAAACAGACAGTAACGAGGCATGGTGGTGCCGACGACCCCCGCTACACAGGGTCCGGTGTTAACACCCGCTCTGATACGCAAGGGGTCGCAGGTTCGATGCGGGATCCGAGCACCTTCCAAGCTACGCATTAATGCTAACGACATGTCAGCTATCTCTGATGCATGACGATTGCCTGTTGAATAGAAAATAAATAGAGATAAAAATCTTGTAAAAAGTAATAAAGAATTTAGTTTAAAAATCTTCTTTTTTAATATAATTCTTCTAAAAAAGTTTAAAATTCTTAAATATTTTAACATTTATTCGCATAGGAATCAAACCTATGACAATTACTGGAGTGTAAGCCCTTATATTTTTAACTACGAGTATATCTTTATGGAATATATATAATATTCTTCATTATTTGAAAACAAATAAAATATGAAAAAATCTATGCAAAATCTGGGCTTCTAAATATTAATCAAACCTACATATATTATAGCTACTTTCTTATAAGTAAAATCCTAAGTAAAGATAAGCACTCAAATATTACAATTAAGAAAAAACAAAACGTGCAAAGAGTCGCGATCTAACTACGGCAAAAAACCATTTTGTTTGAAGATGCCTATTTATACAATAAATTGCCAAAAGATATCAAAAAAGTAAAGTAGACACTATTCACTATTTTCAAAAAATTACTCAAAAATCATTAAAAATACTTCCTTTATGTATGTACCTGTGTTATTTAGGTATTAAGTGTAAAAAATTTTAAAAAATATTCATACATACATATACACAATATTACTACTGCTAGTACTAAATCAGTTATACCGTTTCTTTGAGGCAATCCCGACACAACCATATAGGCGTCTCCTATAGTCTCCACTTTGTACACATTGTACTGCATTATTTGGTCATCAAACATCCTGTAGATGAAAAATAATAGTTAAAAAGGACGAAGGACCGTCGAGGACCGTCGTGGCGCAGAGGCGCAACGTGTGCCTGTAACGCGACGGTTTCTGGGTTCGATCCCCAGTCGGAGAAGATGGATTTTTCTATTTCCATTTTTTTCGCTCTGGCAAGACTAGGCAAAGCGCGGCGTTGAGTTTCGCCACTCAACACGCAATGCCTCGAAAAAGGCGGAAAGTGGGGACGGAGAAAGTAGGGACTAAGCAACGGAGTGTCTTAACACTAGGTTCCCACGGTCCCTGCAGTTCCCTCTGCCTACCCTGCCATGTGCGGGATAAAGCGTGACGAATCTTCATTTTTGTATAAAAGAAAATCTATATATAAGTAAAATATTTCGTCACTTGGTATAAAACATCTAAATGAAATTGCAGGACACTTCCTGTATGTGGTAAAGGTGGATATTACATTTATTACATTTTAGATCACTTTTTTTTAAATATAGCCATTTACAAATAACATATACGTTTGTATGTTTTTTATACGAATTTATTTCGTGATGACAAAAAGTATATAACATATTCTTTATAAATTAATTAATTTATATATTATTTTCGATACTTAACCAGGTTTTAAAGACCAGTTACTAAAATCATTTCCACGCTTTGCGCATTTTTTGAGACATTGCTAAGTAGCGAAACTCAACGTTGCACTTTGCTTAATTGCCAGAGCGAATAAAACGGAAATGTAAACGAAGTATAAACTAGCTTCTCACGATTTCTGCGGTTCCCTCTGCCTACCCTGCTATATGTGTATAAAGCGTGAAGCTATGAAATTGAAAAGCTACTAAAATTGAGGCAAAGGAAGTGTAGCCGTTTGTAACTAGCTTAATTACTTACAAACTTTCAAAAGGGACCAAATAAATATATATAATATTTTTTTTGTTGGATTGAGATATAAAGCAAGGTCTTAGAAATAAAAAACCAGTGCACAAAAACTCATACTCATTGAATTTACAGATTATACAAAAAATACTAACCTATACAACATATTGAGCATATTAATAATCTCCATAGGCGTGCTCGTGGCAGCTATGTTAGTGAATCCCACAATGTCACTAAAATAAATAGTGACGGCATCAAAAGACTCCGCTGGTACAGTTCTTTGTGCCCTGAGTCTCCGTAAAACCGGCATCGGAAGCATTCTCGATAGTAATAGATCACTCTTTTGCTTCTCCGCCATCAATTGCTGTGTACTTCTCTCTATCGATTCTGTGAACGCCTGAAAGTTATTTTGTAAACGGGATATGTTTCTAAAGACGATAGTCGTTAGCGAGTGAGTTAAGGTTTAGTTTATTACTAATATAATTATTTAATTTATATATCAAGTTTTAGTATATTATGCAATTAAACTAAAAATACATATACATAACAATATACAAAAGTAGGTCTTTTGGCTTCATAGTATGTGTTACCGAGAAAATTTAGTAAGAAAAACAAGTAAGTACTTTAAAAAGTAGATATAATTTATATATAAACTATATTATAATTATAATTTTATATATAAACTATATTATAATTTTTATTTATTAATTATTACTTTTTTGTTTATTATTTATTCAATTTTTTTTTTATATATTACCTCTATAGTTCGAAATGTGTGTCGCAACAATAATACAAGAACGGGTGCAGCACATATGACCACACCTAATACTGATATGCCAACAACTAATGTTCTTCGAGCTGCCCATATCTCTGTAGACGTCGATTCTCTGTAATTTTTTTAAAAATAAACAAACAAATATTTAAACGCATAATTTAAGTCGAATTAATAGCAGTGGCGTAACGTCTGACTGTAAACGCAACGATGCGTGAGTTCGATTCCCACTCAGGGAGGATGGATTTGGCAGGCGGGCAAAGCGCAGCGTTTAGTTCCGCAATGCCTCGTAACGGCGGAAAACGGGGAACGGAGTGTCTTAACACTAGGCCACGGTTCCTGCGCATTCCTGCTCTGCGCAGAACCTAGTGTTAAGACTCTCCGTACCCTACTATCCACTTCGTTTTCTAAAACATTGCATATTGAGTGAAAATCGTTCTTACAAACTAACACTATTTCGCTGCACCATGGCACAGACACATGACTTATCTATCATAAACAAAGAATACCTAGTAAAAAGCTTCTCCTGAGCTTTCACAACTCAACATATAGCAAAAAAATCGACGCGCAGTGGGACTAGACTGTACAACTAGCGTTAACAGTAGTAGAGTTTAAAGCAATTTTTCGAATAACCATATTATAATAAAGATATATTGGTAACATAATTCATACAAAATTTTAAATATATTAATATCAGGAGTTCAGTGATTTCATTTCTTTTTTTGTATTATTTAATTATCTTCATTTTTCTTTAAATTAAGTCTCTATCATACTTAGTAGTGTTGATACAATCTTGTTGAAATAAACATCAATAAAAAATTAGAATAATATGTTACTAGTCTAGACTGAAAAGCGTTTACTACAAAAGATGCTTACAACTCACCTTGCTGTTATCCACAAAGCGGTCTGGGCCTCCTTCAATTGACCAAGTAAAGCATGTGTGTGCTCTATATACTTGTTACTAGTTTCTTTTCGTTCATCTTTCTTTAAAGTACTATTTATTGAAAACTGAACTGGAGACGTTGTGTAACTGGAATTTCAGGACAATAACGTTAGAATTGCATAATTAAACTAAATATAGCTATATATAGCTTACATATTTGTATATATGTATATGTTATATATGAATATATAATTATTTACATATCTCGCCTGTAAATGGAGTGCTTAGTGATAAAATATTCCATTCTATGCGTAGAGCTTTTAATACTCTACAACCTCCTGTATGTCTAGTGAAAATTTAATAATAATCGATTATAATAAGTTCTTTGATTTTTGCGATATTTTATACATTTTAAATAAAACAATTTAAACGGATTCATCCCGTATATTGATATTTTTTGTGAAACCCGACGTTTCGAACACTTTGCAGTAGTCCTTGGTCACGGGTAGACTCCCCATGATCCCCGTATTATTTAAAATAATCGATTATTCTATTTCAGAAATTAACTTGGACAAGCGGAAGGACAAACAGACAAAATATCTAATACATAAAAACATAGTTGTTTTAAAATCACAAATACTCGTAGATACTTTGATTTTATTTCTATATATCGGTAATAATAGACTTACAAAGCATAAATTTCTTGTAGGGGAGAAGCATCTATTCTTTCAATTTCTAAGTACTGTATAACTGATTGTATGTGCTCCAGAACTGATATTAAGTAGTGTTTCATGTCCACAATCATTTCTCCGTCTTCAGATATTAAGGAATATATGGCCAGAGTTAGAAATATGGAGAGCTCATCTATTGCATGTACCAGCTCGTAGCAAGCTGAAAGTTGCCTGAAAATATTATATATATATATATATATATATATATATATATATATATATATATATATATATATATATATATATATATATATATATATATATATATTATATATATATATATATATATATATATATATATATATATATATATATATATATATATATATATATATATATATATATATATATATATATATATATATATATATATATATATATATATATATATATATACTCACAGTATATTATAGTAATACTATTACCAGTGGAATAAACCACTGTGTGTTAGATGAAAGGAAAATATTATTTTTACTATCCTACTTTAGTTACCAAAGCCTCGCTTTCGATCGATGCGATCGAGTTCCACCACAACTTTCAAAAAATTGTCCAGCCTGATTGGAATATACATATATAATAACAAAGATATTTATTGTTACCGAGAACGGGAATTGAACCCCGAATATTCGAACAAAACAGACTCACACACTTTTACTGCTTTCGCAATATTAATTTGACAATTTCTATGTTCTTCTTCAACCAGGCTTACAAAGTAAGATGATTATTACATTTAAATGTAAGATAAAATATGATATTTTTCTACAAAATATTAAACATTTTGGAATTATTTCCTTACTTCCACAGCGGTGACTTTGTAGATTTCACATTCTTCATCATATAGACTAGCAGTACAGCATTTATTTGTTGATATATTGATATTCTCTTCATAGATTCTTTCTTCTTTAAATTCCTGAAATGCATAACATATTTTTTATTCTATTATAAAATATTACAATATTTAACTTAGAAAAACATATATATTTTAACAGAAAATTTGAACCTATAACCAGCTAATATATATGTTGCTAATGAGATATATCTAAATTCCATATGTGAAAAAGAGACAGATATACAACATTATAGATGCGTAGGCGCATTCAATAACGCTCTTTTTTGTATGTACTGACTCTGTGAAGGCGGAGTTGGACAAATTTTCGACCAATCAATCGCTAGGACGGCCAAGCTTAGCCAATGAGATAATTTTTATTTTATGTGTAATTATATTAAATTATGTTTTTGTTTTATATTTTCAGTTGATTTTAGGAAGTTATATGATGTTTTTGAAATGTCTGGTCTCATTTCAAGCACTTTAACTGTATATCAGCAATACTTTAACTGTATAATGTTCTATTTTTTGATTAAACTAGCTTAAAACGTAAGTCTTTTTTTAGCTTCTCGCTTTATCCCGCATATTAAAAGGTTATGCAGAGGATCAGAAACGGTGAAATTCCAGTGTTAAGACATTTTTTCCTCCACTTTGGAGGGTTTGCGTGCTGAGTGGAGAAACTCTCAATTGCGTTACGTGTTTTTCACAATTACTTTATGCATAACTTATATTTTAACAGTGCTATAAATAAAAACCATTGGATATATAAATAATAAAAGTTCAGTAAACTATGTTATTGTAGGAAATGCAAATTATAAAAGGTGACAAATTAAGTTAAGGTAAGGTAAGGTAGGTACTTTTTCCTTTGGAGGTTTAAAACTCTAAAATAAAAAAACATATTTTATCACTATATGTTTAAGTTAAGTCGTAGGGACACTTACATTATACTCATGACATCCTCCCGTAAATGGCTGCATGTAAATTAAACAGTTTTCTTAGTAATTAAATTATGTAATACATATACCTACTATAGCTGCTTTATCTTTAAATAAACTTAAAATATATTTATTTTCTTTTTAATGTACTGGCAATGTACAGAAGACCTATAGACGTATCTGAAGAGGTTTTAGTCAAGTGGGAAAAATAAGGTGATGATTTTTTTAATATTTATATGAAAAAATATGGTAAATATGAAATAAATCACCGTTTGTAGACTGTTAAGTTTCGATTGCGTCATCAAGACGATATCAAGGGTCAATAATCTTTATAATTATATTTTAAGCATAAGAGAACATAAATTTGAGTCACTCTGTACTCCGATTTCCTCTTAAATACGGCTCTGCGTATTTACAGAACCCAACGACGCGTTTTGTCTTACCAGAGACCAAAACCTTTTTTTCTGTGTAACTGATAAATACCGTTCATACAACAAAAGCTTTGTATTAAGTACTACATATACATATTAAATTATTACATATTAAATTTTTAGCAAAACAGTAATAAAAAAATATAAATGTGCTATTATCGAGGAAGGCCAATAGGCTAATGGGCTATATATCTTTTTAATCGTTCTGTGATCACGGCAATAAAGATTCAGATAAAAAAGTATAATAAAATCTATATAACAGTAACTATGAACCAGTAAAAACTATTAAAACGAAACCGAAACCTATGAAAATGCAGTAAAAGTTTAATATTTTTATGCACGTGCATCGTGCTCTATATCCACCTCAATCCATTAAGTAAGTGGAATTTTTGCACGAAGAAGTTCATTTTCACGTATTCACCATTCAAATATTTCTAGATTATGCTGAATGTATGTGACATTGAACGTCTGGCGAAATTGTATATAAGTTATACCAGGACATATTTATATGTGTATGTTTATTAATATATGTATATATATCAAATAGATTGTAGTATAATTAGCTAGTAGATGCATTTATAGAAAAGCTTTGTGATAACTTAAAGCTAGTCGCTAAAGCTAGCAATTTGCTTTGCATCAACTTCATAACGTCTTCATTTCCTATTCATCGCCTTTGTTACAACTATGCATGTATATACAATTAATATAATTCACATTATGTTTATTTTTACCATTCTTATATATGCGATAATATATACAGGATTTATAAAACGATTTAAAAAATTTATAGTACTTATTTTATTGACTTATAAAGATTTTCAATTACTTATATAGTTACTATGTATTACCTTACTATTCAGTAATTAGTATATAAAAAGCAATATGATATATATATATATATATATATATATATATATATATATATATATATATATATATATATATATATATATATATATATATATATATATATATATATATATATATATATATATATATATACATATATTTATATATATATATATATATATATATATATATAATACATTACATTACATAACAATAAGTTGAATACTTACTATAAATTCAGTTTTAATGTTTCAGGCACAAGAGACTGCGGAGCGCTGTCTAGCCAGTTGTCTGACACTATAAATACGTCTTGCAACGTCGTCCTGGAAGTAAATATGTTACCTATAAGGTTATATTTTGACCACAATAGTTGTCACTAACTCCTATAATCGATACAAAATTGACTTTACTAAGTTGTTTGACTTAATATTAACTGAGGATTAATATTTTAAGTATCAATGCTACAAATCCATGTATATATATATATATATATATATATATATATATATATATATATATATATATATATATATATATATATATATATATATATATATATATATATATATATATATATATATATATATATATATATATATATATATATATATATATATATATATATATATATATATATATATATATATATATATATATATATATATATATATATATATATATATATATATATATATATATATATATATACTTAGTCTTGCCATAAATATTGTTATAAAGAAAAGCACGATTTTTTTTTTATACGTAACATTTATTCCTTTCATAGTGAGTTAGTTTAATACATCAATATATAACTATTAAAAATATACAATGTTTATTCGAAGTGGTCCCCATTGGCTGCAATACAGTCTTTTAAACGTTGAGGCCAGTTATCAATAGCAGCACGAACTCTTTCTAGAGGAAAATTCTTCACTGCCAACCGAATGGATCGTTTTAGGGACTCCAAATTATCATGGCGTTTAGAGCAAGCCTTACTATCTAAAACTGACCATAAATCATAATCCAATGGATTTAGGTCAGGACTTGACGACGGCCAGTTTTCAGTGCTGATAAAGTCCGGAACGTTAGTTTTCAACCAAGATTGGGTGGATCGAGCTCTATGACCCGGTGCCGAGTCTTGTTGAAAGCACCATTCTTTGTTATTGAACATGGTGTTAGTTAAAGACTTAACTACCGTCTCAAGAATGGTATTTTGATAAACTTGTGCCGACGTTTTAATACCTTTTTCACAAAAATATGGCTCAGTCACCCCTTCATAGCTAACACCCCACCAAACCATCACTGAAGTGGGATAATGCCCACGTTGTACTCTGTTTACTAATTGCGAAGCTTCTTTAGAGCTTCCAGCATAAATACGGTCATTTTGTTTATTAAAATACTGCTCAATTGTAAAAATTTTCTCATCCGTAAACAAAATTTTTTTGTGACCTCCCTTTGCGTACCGCTTAAGTAGTTGTTTGGATTTTACCACCCTATTCTTCTTTAAATTATCAGTTAAGAAGTGACCAGTACGTCTCTTATAGGCTGCAAGTCCTAAGTCATCTTTTAATATACGCGACATGGTTCTAGGAGCTATCTTCATCTCCCGAGATAAAATCTTTTGCTTACGGACAGGATTTCTTCGAATTCTTTCCCTAACTGCTTTAATCACCTTTTTCATACGAACGGTACGTGGACGGCCAGATCTTTTGTTCAAAACAATTTTTGCTCTATTGTTAAAATAAACTATTAAGTTACATTTAACAACTTTTCTACTCTGGTTTCCTTCCTATAGTCAATTGTAAATAAAGCATTTCTATATTTCATGACATATTGTGAGTATACTGTAAGTATAATGTACTATATATAGAGTTTCACACTACATATATACTTACAATATACTATAAGTATATATAGGCGAAAATTAATGTGTTAAACATAGATTACCTTGAAAAAAATGAATATTGTTATTAAATTATTAAAATTATAATACCTAACTTGTAATTGAAAATTCTTTGTGATATAATTTTCAAATAGCGAACATTGGTGTCAGTATTTATTCAAATAAAACGGACTGAAAGAAGAAACCAATTGATATTATTCTGTTATTTTTTTTGTGAAAAATAAACTCTAAGCAACGATGTTCTGCCCTAGCGCTGACATATATGATTTACTACAACTTTTATAATGCTATAAGTACTATACACAAAAAAGAGCTTTTTGAGCTTTATCTTAAGAGGGTAAGCAGATAAAAATGTCTAACAAGACATTCTCCATCTTAGTGTGAATTCCAGATATTCCTCGTTGAATGGGAAAATTAACACCATTGTCTAGTCACATTGAGTATATGAAAGAAATTAATTTCCCTGTGTGGAAATCCAATACTCAACCTACGCGTTTACCAACAGATCTGGTCGCACTGCGCCATGATGGCCTCAATAACAGAGAAGAAGAAACTGCTTAGCATTCCATAGATTCACCGTGCTGGTGCCGGGCCCATCATGTTATAGGAAGAGGAGCTCCGATCAGCGCTTGGGACTTGCGACCCAAGTGTAAGTTTAAAGGGGCCCCTTTAAAATGCATTAACGCTCACCTTCACTGTCCGAAGCTCCTCCCACTACCTAACCAAATTCGAAATGATTTTGCTAATGTCGCCTTTGTACGTAATAGGTTCTAGAAATATGTTAGTAAAAGTTCTAGACAGGCTGAGATCTTTTAGTAAGCTATAGAGAGATTTCGCTGTTATACCTCTCACTCCTATTTCCACCGCATATGAAAAAGAACTATTTTACGTAATACAATGTAAGGAATGTAAAACAATTTTAGTAACACATTAAAACAATGGTACACTAAAAATGATAAAAATAATTAAACAAAATATATTTTTTAATTTAGTTTTTAAATAAAATTAAACGTATTAAATTAAATAATAATGTGCAAGTGAAACTTAGTCTTATTTTCTTTCCATTTTCAATAAAAAAATATATAAAAGAAAAAGCGTTTTGCTATTTTTAGTTTCAATAAAGATGATTGCAACCCCTGTCACTAACAGTGTTACGTTAACTTTAGAGGAGCCTAAAGAAAATATTTATTTGTCCCATATTTTTTTATCAACTTGTTTACTTAGATTATATATTAAAATACCATCATCAAAGGGACAACTTCTGCATGTGAACGATAGTTGTAAATTCGATTCTCATTCAGGGGACCGTTATTTACATTTTCTAGTTGTAATGAGACTGAACGCGGTGTTTAGTTCCAACATTCTACATTTAATGTCTAAAATTTACGCTGAAAGTCGAGAACGAAATACACCTAGATTCTGTCTAATAATAAAATTTCAACCCAATACATGTCGATTATGGACATTTTATGTACACATCAAATACTTAAACTTTGTTAGTAGTTAACAAGTACTTAGTGTCTCAAACATATCATGGTAGTCAGACGCAGCCGTAGGCAAAAGGAACCTTTTAAGATACTCCGTTCCATATTTCGCCTTTCGAAATTTTGTGTCTTGAGTGACGGAACTGAATGCCGCGCTTAGGCCTTATAACAGCGAAGAAAATGAAAATTATTAATACCGGAACCATCGTTTACCAATTATTATAAACAACATGCTTCATAATGTATAAAAAAATATTTATTCACTAAGTGCAAACAACGAAGCAAGAAAAACTAAAATTCATATAGATTCCTTAGGTAGTATAGGGAAACTGCAAAACGATATACTAAAATGGTTACAGGAACAAATACTTAACGTAATGAAGTCCACATAACTTGTAACTATACCTCTATATATTATGTTGATGTTATTATGTACTTTAATATAATGCCTTGACTAGCAATTTAATTATGATACCTACCACAAAAAAACATATATTTTTTGTATAAGTAAGGTTTAATTAAATTCTTTGTTGAAAATTTTAATTTATAAACATCTCGTTTTTATCAAATTTCATAGTTCTAGACACTAAAGAAAGTGTCTTATAGATTTTAAATATGCGGCAAATTTCATTTCAAACGCGGCACAAACGACCTATAATGTGACCTAAGGGACTTTGGAATTGGATATTTGTTATTAATTACAGGTCAAGCTAATATATTAATTAGTAGAGTTAAGCTACATCAATACCAGTAGCTTAAAAGGGCCAGACTCGAGCTGGGTAATTACCACGCTCTCACAGAATACTGTCGTGAAACAGCATCATATTAATACTGCTGTGTTTCGTCAAGTGAGTGAGAGTTCCGGAAACCCACTTAACATTAGGTGGTTTTTCGCTGACGCTTGTTTTGGTTGACACAAGTGTTAGTAAGAATTTTTTACTTTTGAAGTGATATTTGATATTTCATGAAGTGGAAGTAAAATCAAACATAAAATTGTTAAGAGTTCCATATCAGTAAGGTGTTTGGTTGTAGTGTGTGTTTGTTTTGCTGTATTTGTTAGGTTAGGTTACATGGATCCTGATCCTCCGCCTGACCCTCCCGATCCTGGGGCTGGTATTCTTGAGGTTCAGATTCCTAACAGGAAAAGACAATGCGATAACTCACCGGCTGTAAGTGAATCAACCAAAAAAACTATAATTGATCCGTCTAGTGCTACCCCGTCAATACAGAATCTGTATGTACATCCTTCGTTATCCGAGACCCCAAAATCCTACCTAGATTCCGACAAAGGCCCTTTCATAGTACATGTGTCAAGGGAAATACCTGACCCTGACAGGAGTTGCCTGATAGGGTCTTTTCCTATCATCCTGTAGAACCTTACAAGTTCCCCACAATCCAATGCTTGAATTGTTGTCGCTTTGGTCACATTAAAACACAGTGTAGATCGCAGCCCAGGTGCTACAGATGTGCACAATCTCACACTGGGGATAGGTGTGAAGTAAATAAGGAGAATGCTAAGTGTTTATATTGTACAAGCAAGCATTATGCGACTGACAAGGACTGTCCGGAGTTTGCAAGACAACAATCTATCAAAATTGTTATGTCTCAGGAGTGCATTTCAAATCAAGAAGCATCCTCTCGTTTCCCTCCAGTACAACGTTCCTATGCAGACATTGCAAAGGAAATGTTTTTCCCTCCAATTTACTCTAATCCCCAATTCCATCAAATCAAAACCCCAGTCACACCTGGTAAATCCTACCGCAAGACCGTTTTCCAGTCTCCTCGTCCCCGCGCTCCTTTGTCAAAGGGTTTTGACAGACAAGCTCACCAATCTTTAGTTGGTAATTGTTCCTCTTCCCTTCCCAATGGTTGTGCTCTAAGCCAAAATGTTGACAACTCAACGGTGGCTAGAAAGGACCTGTTAGTTGCTCTAACAGAAACCCTTGTGAGCATAATCAGTACCTGTGATGAACTTCCCTTACCGTCCAACGTTGCCCTCAATTTAACTAAAATCTTCAACATCCTTAATAATGGCTCCACTAAGCTTCCTACAGTGGAATAGTAAGAGTGTTCGGCCTAAAAAGCATGAACTACTTAATATTATTTCACTGTATAAACCTGCTGTTGTTGCCCTCTCTGAGACATGGCTGACGCCTGATTCCTCTTTTAGGGTTCCAGGTTTCTCCTGTTTGAGAGAGGACAGGAATGAATGATGGATATGGAGGTAGTGCTATCCTCATCCAGCACTCCTCTTCCTACTCCCGTATTTCTATCCCTCCTCACAGTCAACAGTTTAATGCTGTTGCTGTGAGAGCTTTCGATATCTCCTTCCTCTCTGTCTATATCCCTCATCCTTCCTCCTCCCTTTTCCTTGAGCTGAAGTCTGTCATCTCTTTGCTCCCTAATCCTGTGCTGGTCCTGGGTGATTTTAACACCCATCACATTTTGTGGGGGTGTTATTACTGTGACGGATTTTCACCTTCGTTGGTAGACATGATTGATGATGTGGACCTCTGCATTCTCAATGATGGATTACCGACACGTAGAGTTAATCCTAATCAGAATCCTAGGACTGCTATTGACCTTTCCCTATCATCTCTTTCTCTTGCTTCCTTACTATCATGGTCCGTACTTCCCTCCACCCATGGTAGTGATCACTTTCCTATTCATCTGTCACTCAATAATGGATTCCCATCCACACCCAATCCTAGTCCGCTTCTTAAATTTAATTTAAAAAAAGCCAATTGGGCTGAGTACTCGAACTCTGTTGATTGCATGTTGGACGAACTTCCTGAATCTATTAATTATGAGAATGTCACTTTTTGTTATGATCGGTTTGTCTCTGCCATTTTATCCGCGGCTGATCTTCGTATCCCCAAAAAAATCTCCATGCAGAATCGGACGCCTTCCAATCCCTAGTGGGATCAGGAATGCTCTGAGTCTGCCAATCGGCGGACATCAGCTGAAGTGTCATACGCAGAATATATGACAATGGAGAATTTTGTTGAATTCAGACGCAGTGATGCGAAATTTAGGAAATTAATTTGGAAAAAGAAGAAACTTGGCTGGGTCAATTTCTGTAAATCCCTAAACCCTCGCACTCCTTCCTCAGTTGTGTGGACAAATGTTAAGAGGTTTCGCCGATCACTTAATAATGTCCCTAGTCCTATTTCCAATAATCCTACCTTGTGGCTTAACGGCTTTGCTACCAAATTGACTCCACCTTTTGTTCCATCTTATGACCAATCCCTAGTAGATCTGCCGACTGAATCCTCAGAGGAAATGGACGTCCCCTTTTCTTATGAGGAACTCAAAAGCGTCGTAACGGATTTAAAAGACAGGTGAAGATGATGTCCCATATGCTTTGATTTAAAATTTACATAAAAAGTCGATGTTGTATTTTTTACAGTTAATAATCAACATCTTTCAGTCTGGCAATATCCCCAATTCTTGGAAATCCCAACTCATTATCCCCATCCTCAAACCTGGAAAATGTTCATCTGACCCTAAGTCCTACAGACCTATTGCTCTATCATCAACACTATCAAAAATTGTTGAGCGGATTTTAAAAAACCGGTTGGAATGGATAGTGGAAAGCAGAAATATCTTAGCTCCCTCTCAGTTTGGTTTTAGAAAGGGGTTAAGCACTATAGATAGTCTCAGCATTCTCACTACAGACATTCGAAGAGCTTTTGCCAAAGGAGAGTATTTGGTGGGTGTTTTTCTAGATGTTGCATCTGCTTATGATAATGTTCATATTCCGTTGCTCAGGCAGAAAATGCAACAGCTGAGTATTCCGCCGAGGATGAATCATTTCATTTGTAATTTGCTCACCGGCCATACGGTATCTGTTAAACATCCGCTAATTACTGTACCCTCCAGACTCGTCTGGAAAGGTCTTCCTCAGGGCTCCTCTCTTAGTCTTCTGTTGTATAACATCTACACACATGACCTCGAACTGTATGTTAGTAATTTTTGTTTTTTGTCGTATCGCATACAACGCAGCTGCTAAAAGGTGTAAAAAAGCGATTAAAATAGCTCGTTTTGACCACATTGGCCGAATAGGGGAAAAGTTAGCTTCCTTTCCCTCAGGGAGCAAAGCTTTCTGGAGCCTTGCTAAGTCGGTCGAGAAAAACTTTTGTCATTCTTCGCTGCCTCCTCTGCTCAAACCTGACGGATCCCTGGTGCACAGTGCTAAGGAGAAGGCCAATCTATTTGCCAATCTCTTCGCTGAATATTCTCGTCTGGATAGCAACGGTAAGTGTCCACCTCACTTATCTCCGTTTGGCCCTAAAATGAGCGCCGTTAAAATACATCAAAAAGAAGTTCTGAAATGTTTACTAAATCTGGACGTTAATAAGGCCAGTGGTCCTGATGGCATTCCAGCAGTGGTTTTGAAGTGTTGTGCACCCGAGTTGTCTCCTGTTCTGACTCGTCTATATCAACTCTCTTTAGAAACTAGTAAAGTCCCGAGATCTTGGAAGCTTGCTAATGTTCAACCTATCCCCAAAAAAGGAAGCCGTGCAGACCCAGCCAATTACAGGCCTGTCGCGATCACCTCTATAATCTGTAAGATTATGGAATGCATATTGAATAAGCGTCTCCTAACTTACCTTGAAGCAAACGAGCTTCTTAGTGATAATCAATATGGTTTTCGCAAAGGACGCTCCACTGGAGATATGCTAATATATGCCACTCAAATTTGGAACGAGGCCTTAGAGGGTCACGGTGAAGCAATAGCCGTTTCATTAGACATCTCAAAAGCCTTTGACCGGGTCTGGCACGAGGCACTACTCAGTAAGCTTCCAGCTTACGGCTTACCTACTGAACTCTGTGATTGGATTTGTGACTTCCTGAGGGAACGTTCTATTCGGGTTGTCTTAGATGGATGCTCGTCTGATCTAATGGCAATCCATGCTGGGGTACCTCAGGGATCAGTTCTCTCTGCAACCTTGTTTCTGCTGCACATAAATGATCTTTTAAGACCCGGTATTATTAGCTACGCCGATGACAGCACGGTGATTGAGAGGTACATGACCAACTCGCGAGCTAGTCCAGTGGAAATACGGTCCTTAAGAGAGTCCATGATTGAACGGGTAAACTTAACTTTGCAGTGGGTGTCCGATTGGGGTGACGCTAATCTTGTTAAGTTTAATCCCTCCAAAACAAAGGCATGTCTTTTCTCCGCGAAAAAAAGTAGCTTCGACTTAACGCCCACGTTCGAAGGTGTATCCTTACCGATTGCTGACCATCTAGGGCTTTTAGGTATTATCATCTGCTCTAACCTGAACTTTGGCCAACAAATTGAGTCTATGGCACAATCTGCGTCCAAGAAAATATCAATTCTCTCTAAGGTTCGGCAGTACTTCAGCTCTGAACAGCTACTTAATCTTTACACTGCTCAAGTTCGATCTTGCATGGAGTACTGCAGTCACCTCTTGGATGGTGCAGCCAATATCATCTGGAGGCTTTAGACTCAGTTGACCGAAGAGCCCGTCGATTAATTAATAATGAAAAGCTCTCAAATAGCAGACTACACACGCTTGAGCATCGTCGTCAAGTTGCCAGTTTATCGGTTTTCTATAGGATGCACTTTGGAGAGTGCTCGAAAGCTCTTTTCGAACTGATTAAGCCTTATCCATTCCTTTATCGGACAACTAGGCGTAGGCAAAAGTTTCATCCTTACATGGTTGACATACCCAAATGCCGAACTAAACGTTTTAGCAGCTCGTTTTTGGTGAGAGTCGCCAAGATTTGGAACGACCTGCCTGCGTCTATTTTTCCTGATAAGTATAACCCAGGAGCCTTTAAGAGTAGAGTGAACAGGTTTCTTCTGGACGGGCGTGTACCACCTTCGTCTTCATCTACACTTTCCATCAGGTGAGATGGGAGACAAACGCCTGTTCCATTACAACTATAAAAAAAAAAAAAAAAAAAAAAGTATCGATGATATCGTCCTCTATTACAGCTCAATCTCTGTAGAGGACATAACTTTCCGTCTCAATACTGCTTTGACTATCTTAACCAGTAGTTATCAAATCATGGCATATTTACGAAAAAAAGAATTTTACCACATTTTAATATTATGTGTGATGGTATTTCCATTCAGGTTACGGATAATGTTAAATTTCTTGGCATAATTCTCGATAAACGTCTGAACGGAATTGCTCATGCCGAATACCTCAGCAAGAAGTGTGAGAAAGGTATCAATGCTCTAAGAGCTGTGTCTGGTGTGTGGTGGGGTGCACACCCATATACTCAGAAGCTTCTGTACTGTGCCATTATCTGGAGTTATATTGATTACGCTTTATTTGTTCTGGACCCCTTCAATAAAACAGCCACAGAAAAACTTAATCGCATTCAGTACAGATGCCTGCGCATTATCCTAGGGGCAATGAGACCTACTCCTACAAACGCACTTCAAGTAGAGTGTGTCGACCCTCCTCTTCCTATCCGCAGACAATTCCTTTCCGACCGATTTGTGGGCAAAATATTACAGCTTTCTTCCCATCCCCTCTGGAGTAAGTTAACTGAGTTAGCTGGCCTTATCCCACGACATAAACCATTACCGTACTTACTCAATAGTTTCCTTAAATTCACCAATTTACCTCACCCCCTGTCCCGTTTTCCATCTAACCCATTGTTTTGTACACCTTACAAGGCATTGGTGTACCATCCTTATATCATAACAGATCTTGCTTTGTCCAAGGGAGATCCAGGCACCAACGCAAAATTCCAAGAGATAGTAAATGAAAATTGGTCAAAACATCTTCAAATCTTTACCGATGCATCCAAGCTTTCAATAGAAGGCTGTGTTGGTGCAGATTGCTGGATACCAAAATTCAAAATTATTTTACAATTTAAATGCCCTCCCAAATCATCAGTCTTTACAGATGAGGCTGTTGCTTTATTGGAAGCAATCCTGTTCACGCTTTCCCACAATATAAAACAGACAGTAATATTTACAGACTCACTGAGCTGCTTATTGGCCATAAAGGGTAACCCGTTTCATAGTAAACTGAGATCTTCGATTGTTTTAAGGATTCGTGAAGAATTATTCACTTATCATCTAAAGGGCTTGGAGGTCACTCTTGTGTGGATTCCAGGCCATTCTGGAATTAGAGGAAATGAATCTGCAGACTCTTGCGCTAAACTAGCAGTACAATGTGGTACTTTGGATCACTTCTCTAATTCGGCTCAGGATTTGTTGCCCCTTGCGTTCACTCACTTGGATGAGTCCTGGTCTAAGCACTGGGATTTATTTAAATCTCAGAAGGGTAAATATTATGCATTTCTCCAGCCGGTTATTCCAAAGCGTCCTTGGTTTTTCTCTCAAAAATTGACTGAACGGAGAGTTATGTCTACAATATGCCGCTTACGCCTTGGACATGCATGTACGCCTGTTCACCTGGCTAAGATCAGGGTCAGGAACCACTCTCTGTGTGAATGTGGCCTAGACGACCGTTCCCCTTCCCATATTCTGTTTTCCTGTCCCAAATTAATCCGTCCTTTGTATGATGTCCTTCCTAACAAAGTCCCTCGTCCTCTCAATGTTCAGTGTTTGTTAATGTTTGTGTTTAGTCCTTTATGTAAATTTTTATGTAAATATATTAAGGTATGAACGAACACCCATGTAGATTAATATTTGTTACTAACCCTCAATATCGTGTGTATATTTTGTAAATATATATATATTTTTTTATCTTGTTTATAGGTGAAAGATTAAAACTGGATCTCTTATAAACATGCATCCCTCTAATGTGAGATATTTTTTCTTTTTTACCGTGCATTCTCCTTTGTGTGTTCTCCAATCAACGTGACATTGGCGAAGTGAATAGTGCTCAACTGGCACGTTCGAAACGCCATAAATTAAAAGAAGAAGAAGAAGAACATTAGGTGGTATAATATATAAAAGTCCATTTGTCAATCACGTTAACTTCACGTGACTAACAGAATGAATCTATAATCTCTTGAGAAATCCTACAAAAGTCTATTATGAAATAACATTACAAAACATTTTCAACTTTAAGGAAAAGGGTAACAATGAAAATTCCAAAGTGGCAATGTTGAACCTTCTCTCTCCAAACATTTCAATGCCTTTTGTTATACATCGTTTTAAATAAAGAAAGAAGGGTTTTCAAATTTGTTGAAGATTGTTGGCTCATTAACCAATTAGATACAAAGTAGGTATTATAATCTTTTAACTAATATTTTTTTTACAAAAGAACAAAAAATCTAATATATTTCATTTAACAATGTATAGATTGTTATTATATATTTGGTTTATTAACAATATATGTGCTATAAGTGAACGAGCGTGTATATGTTTTTATTTTTCCTGTTTCTCCTCTTAATAACTGTATTAGCCACAAATTACAAGAGTACAACTTGTAAGTATAACTTTCTTTTTTTAGTTTAATTTCTTAAGAATGTACAATAATGAATATTATAACAGTTAATAAAAATAGCATAAAATCATCAAAAGTACATAAATATTATAGATTAATATCCTAAAAATACATAATTGTTATAGAGGGCCGTCGTGGCAAGAGGCGTAAGCGTCCGCCTGTAAACGCAACGGTTTGAGGGTTCGATTCCCACTCGGGGAACATGGATTTTTCTATTTCCTTTTTCTTTGCTCTAGAAACTAGGTAAAGCGCGTTGTTAAGTTCCGCCACTCAACACGCAATGCCTCGAAAAAGGTGGAAGGTGAGGACGGAGAAAACAGGAACTAAGAAACGAAGTGTCTTAACATTAGGTTCATATGTTTCCTGCAGTTCCCTCTGCCTACCCTGCAATATGCGGGATAAAGCGTGAAGCTAAAAAAAATAATATGCACTATAATTGATATACACTGGAATTTTTATAAGTAAAATATTTTACGTTTTCCACAATCCGGTTATACAAAGCTGGATGTTTTTCTATCAAACATCGCTTTCACATATCTACATTTATTGTTTTAAATTCAGAACGAACGAAATATACGTTTTTGTGATTCACATGAAAGGAATTCAAAAGAGATTTAAATATTTTATTTACATACGTATTTTTTTATAACTTCACACTTTATCCCTTACATAGCAGGCACAGGGAAATGTAGGAACCACGGGAACCTGTTGTTGACACTTCAATTCCATATTCTACTTTTAAAATCGTTAAACCGTTACCGAAAATGAAAACCCCACCTTTCTCGAGTGGGAATCAAACCCACAAATCGTCACGTTAACAGACAGACAATGCGCTCCTGCGCCACGACGGTCCTATATATACGTAAGCATGTGCCTCTAATACATACATATATGTATTATTTTATACATAAAAGAAATATTTTCCTGTTATATCTAACATTTACCAGAGTTGGCAGAGGAAAACTAGTATTAACACTTAAGACTCCCAAACTTTTCCCAATTTTCGTTACATTTTCCCGATTGAAAAATCTTGTTAAATTACTGAACCAATTTTAACAGAGCAATATAGGAAAGTGTCTTTCACCTTTAGTAATAAACCAATCCCTTTTTATTAGTAAATTATGAGTGTGAAACGAAAGTTGTATAAAGCTTTACATTTAGATACAATACAAGCCAGAGCTTTAACGTGACCTCATTGAAAAAAGTTCTAATTGAAATGAGTTTTGAGGCTGAAGTTTTCTATGATTTCTATTAACTGAAACCGTGACTCGAAGTGATATTAATATTTTGAAGTTATGAATGTTATTTGTTAGCAAAAGTATTATTATTTGTTTCAGATACATATATATGATCTTACATATATAAGAGAAAGCTTAGAGAACCTATAATCTAGCTTTTCTTTAGGCAAGACCAATTATTTACTGGATAACAAACGGATGATACTATGCAATGTGTCTAAAGCCGATACTACTATAAAACCCAACGATCTTCTTCAGTGGGAACTGACTCACAGAAGAAGCTCTAAATCACTTTTTCTCACTTTCCAATATGACCCCTAAGACAATTCCATGCTAAAACCACAAGTGAATCAAAATATAAAATAATAACCATGCCTATAGCTAGGCTAGGTGTCTGGTGCTGTCTAGGTGAAAGAGGCTTGCTCAGTCTGCCACGAACTAAATACAGTAAACTAAAAGAACGTGAATAAAAATAAAATATAAAAAGAAATAAAATAACTAATAACTAACATGATATAAATAGAAACACATGTCATATATTTAAAACAACGACATGTTACGTCATAGACAAACTTTAGAGTCTAGACCTAGGTATGTGCATATTTTGTCAATGTTTACGCTTTCTCACTCGAAATCTAGTACTGGCCAGTTTCAACAAACAACTGTATATATATGCTTTGCCAAGTATATTCATTATATAAATTCGTAGTCAGCTTGAATACTTTCGACGCCGTAGTGTCGTGTTTGTTTTACTAAACGGTTATATATAGTAGTGTTAGCGATTTAATTTTAAATAGATTTTTATTCTGTATAATTGCAACACTTATAAAAAATAATAATTAATTTTGTGGGTAGATGAGAAAAAAAAAGAGGCAGGGTAATAGAGAGAGACATGATTAAGAACGAAAGTGGCTCGATTGTAAAAGATTTTAGATATTTAAGTAAGATTGTAACAAGTTTAATAACAAATAATATAAAGTGATTTGTATATGTATGTGAGTATTATTTCAAAACCATTGAGCATTCAACAGTAGTATTACTATATTAGTTTGATATTCCTTCGATATAGTACATTTAGAAAACAGAAGTTGTTAGAGTAAATTTTAAAGAAAAATATCAAAACACACGTAGATATATGTTTCGAGTGTATTAGGACAGAGATTTTACGTAATTATAGTAAACGACAACACTTAATAATAATATTTTAGAATACAGGCCATTACCAACATGCAACTGCGACGATTGACAAAATTTCATTGCTTTTATAATCTTTGTGATCTAAGACTACAATCTTTATAAAAGATTCTTAGTTGTAAAATATTTATATTGAAAATCGTCGTGGCACCTACATGACAGATTGTAAGTTCGATTGCCAGTCGGGGATAACTTAAAACAAAATTAACAAATTCCTTAAATTCCTTTAATTTTCTTCAATCCAAAAGTACCACTTGGTATAAAGTTTAATTCAAGTATACACAAACATTCAAATCCAAGTATATTATAAATTATTAAAAGACGTCGTCTTTCAATTATTCGAGCTATTCTAAGAAAATCCTTTCATTTGATACTCTTTGTATACTATTAAATTCATTCTAAGGTACATTTTGTTAGGATGACAATACATAGTGATGAAAGCTAAAGCTAATGAAAATATCTGTTTCAAAAATAAATTGTAGATATCGCCCAAATAAGCTTACGAGTAAACTGAAAGCTTTTAAAAATAGAAAGCGATATTAGAGCGAGGTCTTAGCAGACAAAATATAAATATATATTTTAAGATTTACGCTTTATTCCGCACATGGCAGGGTAGGCAGAGGGAAGTGCAGGAACAATAGGAACCTAATGTTAAGACACTCAGTTGCTTGTCCCTGCTTTCTCCGTTCCCGCTTTTAGCCTCTTTTGAGCCATTGCTTGTTGAGTGGCGGTACTGAAAGCCACGTTTTGCCTAGTTTCCAGAGCGTAGAAAATGGAAACAAAAAAATCTATCTTCCCTGAGTGGAAATCGAACCCATAAACCGTCGTGTTTACAGGTAGATGCTATGCCTCTGCGCCACGATGGTCCTCAAATATAAAGCTTAGTTGGGATTAATATTAATTAGCGATTAATAATAATTTCGAGTGAAAAAAATATATGATGGCCATTAAAGGCAGAAACACAGAGGCAGACACACACATGACCTACATTATAGGTTGCATGCCCTAATGTTTGGGCTAGAACTATCACATTTCACTTGTTGCCGTTAACGTGTGACCCTCACTTTATAGTTAAAGTCAAGTCAAAATGTAAAATAATGTAAAGATAAGTTTATAATGCTTAATATTAATTTTATATACTATATATAGAGGGCCGTCGTGGTGCAGAGGCGTAAGCGTCTGCCTGCAAGCGCGACGGTTTATGGGTTCGATTCGCACTCGAGGAAGATGGATTTTTCTATTTCCATTTTCTTCGCTCTGGAAACTAGGCAAAGCGCTGCGTTGAGTTCCGCCACTCAACACGCAATGCCTCGTTAAAGGCGGAAAGTGGGGAGAAAGCAGGAACTAAGCAACGGAGTGTCTTAACACTAGGTTCATATAGTTCTTGCAGTTCCCTCTGCCTACCCTGCAATATGCGGGATAAAGCGTGAAGCTAAAAAAAAAAGTTCGCGTGATTTATAACGATCACACGAACAAGAGTATTTCTTGTAATATTTTAGTTTCGTAAGAAGTTTGTTAAAATTATGAAGTGGAATAGAAAGTAAAAAAAAACAGTAAATAAACAATTTAAGATCTTGGTGTGTAAGATGAACATGTGAATGTTGAGAATTTTACTGTCGTTTATGGTTGCTGACGCCATTCAATGGCGGTGCTTTGTGCGGCTTTACTATCTCTATTAGTCTACTGACATTATTTATATTTTTTCATCTTTATGCGTCGTTTGTATCATTGTAGTACACTGGTTAATATATAGAATTAAGTATTAAAAAATTATTGTAATTCTCGTATATTGCTTCTCTATCTGCCAGCGAAACATATCATATTGTTGTATGATATCCCATTGTTATGATGGAGGACGTAAACTTTATCAGCCAAACGCAGCTTAGAGACAATAATTTGAAGATCGGAAAAATATTAGTAAATGATGTGCCTATCCAGTGAGGTCTGTTTGGCATTTTCTAACGTGTAGTTAAGCGAAGTAAGTTTTAGTCGATCTGATCACTTCATTTCATCTGCAGCAATTTCTCATAGGATTGAAGGATAAATTTCCTGCAAGACAGTTCTGGTTTTTTGTGGCTGAAGCATCTTTATTTGCCTGCTCGATTTACGACCACTGATGTCTCGAATGCTGCCACGTCTAGCATCAGCCTCCTTCAGATTGTCCTTGGCGATTGCCAAGAAGCGGCCATGTAAGTGTACCATTTATAAAATATTTCATTTTGACGGGTTTCCGTCGTCACTTCAGCCGCGTTAGTCATATTATCGCATTTAGTGCCCTACATGGGGACTGACGAAATTCAGATGTTTAATTTGGACGTCTGAATGTGTCAGAAGGCTTATTATTGTTACTATATATACTTATAACTAAAATAATTTAAATAGCGCAAAAAAGGTGCTATTTTCAGGAATAAACCAATGATCCGTGTCACATAATTCCTTTTTTTAGTAAATTATGAGCAACGAATAAAAGTTGTGTAAAGCTTTATAATATTAGCCTCAGCTTCGGAGTGACCTCATTGGAAAAGTTCTAATTGTAAAAAGTTTTCAGGCTGAAATTTTCTATGATTTGTAACTAAAACTGTGACTCGAAAGTGATATTAATATTTTGAAATTATGAATGTTGTTTGTTAGCAAAAGTATTATTATTAGTTTCAGACTTATGCTTGATCTGGCATAAAATAAGATATACTAAAAATCTTTTGTATGTTTATAAGATACTTTTGTGTCCGTTTCCTGCCCATATTTTAACCATTCGAGTTCTGGAATACAACACCGCGCATTTATTACATCTATATTTAGCTTTTCGTTAGTGAAGATTAAATCACAATAATCTTAACATTATTGCAACAGTTAGAGCGCTAAAATAGGCAAAAAGTGAAAATATTTATTATATACTTCAACTGATATTTCAATCTCTTCTTACTTATTTTTGTATTTTAAATTAAAAGAGAATTTTATATTTTAAATCATCTATTTTTATAACAAAAGTTCCTTACAAACTGACAGTAGACGACTCATCAATAACTGACACTTCCTATATAAACCTAACGGCCTCCTGCAATGCGATAATTGATTTGCAGGAGAGTGCTGCAGATTAGTTCTCCTCGCTCTCAAGTATGACTTTTATAAGTCCTGACAGATGAATGAAAAGAGTAAGGTTATAAAATAATCAATCCACTTGCAACACCTAGCACTATAAAACAGGCTAACTCTAACTCGACGCTAAAATACACTATATATAGTAAGAGCTAGCTAGAACTTAATAACCAAAAATAAAACTTACAATATAAATAGAAACGCATATCTAATATTTCAAAAAACAAGTGTGGTGCGGTGCACAAAGTGCGGTGTTGAGTTCCGCCACTCAATACGCAATGCCCCGAAAAAGGCGGAAAGTGGGGACGGAAAAAGCATGGACTAAGCAACGGTGTGCCTTAACACTAGATTCTTATGGTTCCTGCAGTTCCCTCTGCCTACCCTGCAATGTGCGGGATAAAGCGTGAAGCTAAAAAAAACAATGACATGGATACGTCGTAGAAAAACTTTAGAATAAATATTTTGTCAATGTTTACGCTTTCTCGCTTGAAATCTAGTGCTGGCCAGTTTCAACAAACAACTGTACGTATGTGTTTTGCGAAATACATTCATTATATAAATTTGGAAGTAAATTTGTAGTCAGCTTGAATACTTTCGACGCCGTAGTGTCGAGTTTGTTTTACTAAACGGTTATATATAGTAGAAATACTGTTAGTTTTTTATCTTTGTTATTTAGATGTAGTAAAATATGCATTATTGAAGTTCCTCTTGACGCAGATGCGACATATTCTGGGTTTGATGGCTATCAGGAAAACAATAATTATTACTATTATTGTTTAACTTTTATATATTATTCTTTTTTATTTAAATTTTATTAATTTTTTTATTACTTTTTAATAATTTCATATATTACATTTTTAATTAAATTATTACTCTGGTAACAAGGCTCAGTCAACGGTCACTCTACACACAATATCTCAAAAAAGAAAATGGGGAAAAGTGGGTGCCTTAACTTAGGTTAAATACATTTAATATTAAAAAAAATGAATTGTTTTACACGCTGAAAACAGTGTTGAAATTTTAGAGTGAATTTCTAATATTAAATTGAATTTCTAATATGAAAACTTGAAATCCAAGTGTATTATAAATTATTAAAAGTTCTCAGTCTCTCAATTATTCAAGTAATTCAAAGAAAATCCGTTCATTTGAAACCCTTTTGTAGAGTGTAAATATAGATCCAAAACACGCTTAGATGACAAAACACAGTACATAGATAATGAAAATACCTGCTTCAAAAATAAGTTGTAGATATCAGCCGAATAATCTTACAGCTTTTAAAAGCACAAAACGACTTCAAGGTCTTAACAGACAACGTATGAAGGTTAATTGCGATTAATATTAATTAACACTTAACTTTGAGTGAAAACAATAAATTAAATATTTCATTTTCCTAATTAGCGTTTATTTCAATTATACTCTTCTTTGTTAAAATATTCATTTCAAATTATCTCGTTTAAACGTTTCTTTACAAGCAATAAATTATTCATAGACAACCGGTTGAGCTTAAACAAGGTTACTACAGTAGCATCAATCTAGGTTTAACCTTTCAAAACATCCTAGTAGGTTATTCAGAATTTAATAACTTATTCAGAATTTAATAACAGCCGGTAATATACAAGATAAAGCACATGACTTCGTACATTATTGTCTATGTTGAAGTGAAGTCGGTCGTCGTGTAGCGTCGGCATGTAAAACGTGATGATTTGTGGGTTACATTCCCACTCAAATTCGGATTTCAGAGTTTTTTTGTTTCCATTTTCTTCACTCTGGCAACTAGGCAAAGCGCGGCGTTGAGTTCTGCGACTCAACACACAATTGGAAAAAAGTCGGAAATCGGGGAACTGAATGTCTTAACACTACGTTCTAATGGTTCTTGTAGTTCCCTCTGCCTACCCTACTATATGCAGTATAAAGCGTGAAGCTATAAAAAAATAACAACAAAATACATGCTCACATTTTTAAACATCAATAAATTCACCACCGGCTCACTAAAATTAACGTATCGAATCAGAGAAGAATCATCGCAAGTAACTCAGCAGGTCTTTGAAATGTAAAATGTCATTATATAGCTATCCATTTTTTATTGGTCAGTCATTATATATTATTCCATCCGCTTTTGTTCAGTTAGTCATTGAGTAACGAAGAATTTAATATTTTACTTAAAATACTTAAAATCACTTGTTTAATAGCTTAAAATAACTAACGTGCAAAATTGAAACCCAGGAAACTAGCATTACCAACTTAATGTCAATTAAAAATGTCTGTATTTGTAACTTGTCTTATTTAATGTCAATTAACTACAAATTGATATTTCCTGCAGAATTTGAGATAAGCGACGTTATTGTGTACTTAATACGTGGTTTCCGAAAATACAATTAGGCTTAACAAAACAAAATTGGCACACCGTGATATAAGCTCACGTCAGTGAGATCTTAAGCATCTGTTCTAATTAACAGTACAGTGTTGAAGATGATGATAAGATATTGTAATAATTATATTGTAAGAGTTGCTTTTCAATAAAATATATTTTTGCTATAACAGGTTTACATTTTATCAGGTATACCAAAGTAGGTAGAGGATGGATTACCTTTGGATTGTCACGTGGCGGGTAACGTAACTCAACATAATGCTTTGCATGGGATATGAAAATTTTACTGTACAACTTACTTGTCTTACTTTTCGTTAAAAAAACTAGTTTTTAACACTGCACGACAGGATTTATATAAATCCTTCAAAAAGGTGGCCTAGTTATGGCTGGCAAAAGGAATATTCTACTCAGTCAAAAACGTTGTTTGTATTCTAATTTGTACAAAAATAACAAATTAGTTCTTCAAATTCCCTTTTTAATTTATTTCAGCTTCAGATCTGCTCGTACTTTCTTAAATTCTAAGATAGCTGATAAAAAGTGTGAGAATTATTTTTTCCCGAAATTCAAAGTTGGGTATGAATATATGGGTTTTTGGGGTCACCGATTACAAAAATTTTTTTTTTTCAAATTCTAATATAGCAGATCCAAAATGTTGGCTAACAAATGCGAATATCATTTTTTTTCGAAATTCAAAGTTAGGTATGAATATATTATGGGTTTCTGAGATCGCTGTACATCACTGGGATCTACGTGTTATAGAACCCAACTACACGCTATGGTATCTAACCAAGATACAAAAAATGTAATATTTCTAATCTATAAAAATAAAAGACTGCCTAAATAAATAAAAACTTGATAGCAATCAACGGTTACTTAATTGAAAAGTAAACCTAACCTAATCTTTTCAAATATTTCTTTTAATTAATTTTGGCTTAAATGAAAAAGCTGACTGAATCAACTCATACCTCTTCATATCTTCCGCCTAAATTAGAATGGGCTAAAAAAATCTTGTCTTGTTAGGCTTTCGGGTTACTGTTTATTTTACAAAATATTCATTAAAATTAAAATTCTAATTAAAAATTGTTATTATTTAAATACACTTTTACAAGCTTATGAATTGTCGAATTAATATGTCATTACCACCAGCTTATAGGGCAGTTCTGCTGAAAACAGCTGGAAGGAAACTCAGCAGTTGCTCTTTTAAATATATATATATTACTATAAGAAAAGACTTTACTTTGAAATCTTAAATTAAAAAAATAGAATTAGAATAAAGCATTTGAGTACAAACGATAACTATGGGATTTTATTACATACACGTTTACTAAGATTCAAAAATAACTTAATTTTTGTTTGAATACCGATTCCTTAATACCATCTCGCAGAAAATTTCTAACTCTTAAGTTAATCTATTATTTTTCTCTTAAAAAGCGATCTCTCAACTCCATTTTGTAGAATAAATAAATCACAGTGCTATGAAAGGGCTGTATCAATCTGTCAACTGTCGGACTAACGTTCCCAGGTCATCGTGGGCATTCCACTGGAGCTTAGAATCTGTAGTTATTCAGTGGATTCCACCACGTTAAATGTTTAACTTTTAAGATATAGATTGAAACTTACATTCGTTTACAAAAATAAAGCAAATTCAACATTAAATATTTTTTAACATTCAACATTAAATTGTTTGCGTCGAATCTTAGAAGAATATTCTGTCAACCTTAAAATATCTTTACATTTTTTTCATGGTTTTTAGCATGGAAACTTACTGTCTTAGAAGATGACGGCATGGTGAATATATTACATTTATGGATATTTCTAAGAATTAGTATTCGAAAGAATCTGCAATTTTTAAATCTGAAGTTAACATTTTATTTTAAATTGTTAAGTAATTGGTTGTTAAAGGTGCTAAGTTAAAGTTAAGTGCACAATTTTACAAAACTTAATGATTTTTTTTAATTATCACATTTATGTCTCTCACACACATATTAGGTTATTTAAATATTTAACTTTTGTTAGATATTTGAATTGTTAAAATGTATTATTTTTATTTTCACTTATGACATTATTTAAACTATACTGATACAATCTTATAGACTTAATATGAGCCGCTCAGTGCACACATCGATTAACTCCACTTTTTGAAAAATCTTAAATTTTAGTGTCAAAGCCCTTGGTATAGTCATAACTTTTTATATTTATAATAACTTTTCTGATTAACAAACATTAGTACCGTAAAATGGCAAATTTTTTTTGGCCATTGAAAAATAAGTAATTTATTTCAGAAGCCATTTCGATT
This sequence comes from Dione vanillae, assembly GCA_037178615.1. NCBI lineage: Eukaryota > Metazoa > Arthropoda > Insecta > Lepidoptera > Nymphalidae > Dione > Dione vanillae. The sequence goes on along the minus strand of JAZFAU010000138.1, from coordinate 1,181,353 downwards.
AACTCCATATTCTAATGTAAAGCGTTTTTGTAACGCTTTATCTGTTCGGATCTTGCATTGACGCTTACTTGTTTTCAAATATCTGAAGATGCTCTCTCCCTCACTCTTCGTAATCGTAACTAAATCGCATCGGTAAACAGATAAGAAGAAGCACAATTCAAACGGTAGTTAGTATAGCAGTGATCAGGCTCTAAATGCGCTGGATAAAGTTGGAAAGGTCTAACCCTATTATATCTCATGCAAAAAAAATGTGACTATAGTCTGTCTTCATTATAATGAAGACACACTACGAATTTCAAGCCATTAATATAAGAAAATCTTTAGTGGATAGACCGCAAAGTTTGAAAAATATAGATCAGCCTATATTATATCCTTAAGGTAGAACTATGACAAGGGAAAAATGGAGAGACATGATAGACCTGCTAAAATTCATTCCTCCTGTTAATCACGATTAGGTATAATAGCTTGTCAACAAATCGAATGGACGGATCCTCGCAAACAGCTCATGAAGAAGACATTATTTAAAATATTGCTGAATCATCCCAAAGAACAATGCCGCTAACATAAAGCTGCTATGAATTCATTATAAAAATTATATAATAACAGAACTGCCAACATTCATTTTTATGGAAAAGCTGTGATAAAAATGCACAATAACTAATAGTATTTACTGTAAAAAACTTAAAAATGTAAAAATTTAATTTAACTTTATTACTTTAGTTAGAGATAATTCAGTTGCCAAATCGATTAACTCCACCATTCACATAAAAACTATAACATTACTGACAATTGTTTGTTGGCTATTCTTTATTATTAATTTTATATACTGTTAGATGAAAGCTATATCTGCCATTATGCATTCTACACTATAAATTTGAATTCATATTATCAGAGGAATTTTAAAAATCAATATACAATACATCATCGCGTTTCTCAATTTTTCGTTTTATGGAGTTAATCGATATGTGCACTGAGCGGCTCATATATATTTTCGAAAGTACATACATTTTTTTGAATTGCTATCTTTTGCACTAACATATATACACATACTAACATATATATATATATATATATATATATATATATATATATATATATATATATATATATATATATATATATATATATATATATATATATATATATATATATATATATATATATATATATATATATATATATATATATATATATATATATATATATATATATATATATATATATATATATATATATATATATATATATATATATATATATATATATATATATATATATATATATATATATATATATATATATATATATATATATATATATATATATATATATATATATATATATATATATATA